>CAMQGK010000076.1:0-695000 GCA_947000775.1 Pterois miles | reverse complement strand
TGCTACTTTATGACAAATCTTTATGAAATCTTTATACTTGAATTTTCATGCCAATGGATTACAGGTTAATCTGAGCAAGTCCATTGAACATCCTCACTAAATCACCACTTTTCAACCAAAGAAGAATAATCTTTTCAAAAGTGGATGAATTTTAAAATTGGAGACAGAGTATCATGGCATGGAGAGCGAATGGTAAACTCTTACAACTTGATGATATTTGATTAGCATAAAATTGTCTCTCTGCCATGTAACGCACCATGTATAATTTCTGATCTAGCGCTGCTATGGTTAAAGTTTGGATAAGAGATCACTCGTCAGGAAAAGTTTTAGCATATAAAGTGACAGTGTGTAGGATTTGGTGTCATCTAGTGTTGTGGTTGCAGATTGCAACCCAATTTCGCTCACTCCTCCATTTCTATGACTGCAATAACGTGAGCCACCAAAGTGTCAAACCATAGCAACACCGTTCACCTCGCTCAGGTCATCCTTACCAAAATAACACTACTTAAAGCCAAGTTCACACCTTCAGAGTCAGCAGACTGCAGTACTGTTCTCACTACACAGCTTGCTGTCTTGTAATTGGAAGTTTTTAAATCATTGTGATTTTCATACATGACTGACCGGCAAAAGGAGGTCACACAAAAAGATCTTGCATCAAACCCCTGATGAGGTGCACAAACCCTGTTTTGTCGTGAAAAATACTGCCAGTGATGTGATACTATACATGAGAAACATTACTGATGATGTTGTTGGCAGGTGTTTACAAAATAGCCTGCTTCCACCACTTTCCACTCTTACTATTTATCCCTGTAGGTGCAACAACTTTGCTCCATGTTACAAATGCAACACATACAGTAAGTTCCTATTGTTAACCTCCCTAGGTTTCCCCTTAACCCATGGCTTGTAATCTCATTGGCTGTAGCTTGCGGCCTAAGTCCAAGACAGGTCCTGATATTTAGCGTGCTAGATATGTGGAAGACGTCTGCGAGGTGCCTGTGAGGTGTCGACGAACCTCTCTTTGAGCAGTTCACACATAACGCTCGAACACCGATGTGCGAGCAGCCAGCCAAAGCCGATTTACCGTTGATCTGGGGCTTTAGTCAGGGAGCTCAAAAACTTTTGGGTCGTGGAAAATCAGGGCTAAAGTCACGTAGTGTGAACTAGACATGAGGAGTAACAGAAGTCAGACAGCCGCTGGCGGTGCCTCGGCTTTACACTCTGCAGCTCACACAAATGATGTTAGGAAAAAAATAAAGAGAACACTGAATGTATGAGATCGGATTTTTAAGGAAAGGCCAACAGTGGCTCTAGTATATTTTTAAAGCAGTTGCTTTAATGCTTTTCTACTATTACTATGAAAGAAGTGGGTCCTTAAATCAATCCATCCATCCATCGTCACGTTCACCCCATCTCTCACGACTTCTTTTACTTTCTCTCTTTTCTATTCCATCACACCATCCCTCCCTCTCTCTCTCCCTCTCCCCCTGTCCACCCCCCATCCCTCCTATCGCCTTTCTTTCTTACAGAAAATCTAAAAGGCTGACATGCAAATGGGGCTTATTAAATCCTATTAGGCCGTCTGTCACAAGCCAACAGAGAGAGGGAGAGAGAGAGAGAGAGAGGGGAAGGGAGGAAGAGACATTATTCAATTCGATTCAATTCAATATATTTTTATATAGCATCAAATCATAACGGAAGTTATCTCAAGACACTATTTATATAGAGCAGGTTTAGACCGTACTCTAGACTTGAGGAATGGAGAAAACAGAGCGAGATAAACTGAGAAAAAGGATGTTTGGTGGGAACAAAGTGGTGAAAGAGAGCTTCTTTTTACTTAACAACAAAATACAAAGGAGGAAGTGCTAACTGGACATGAATGAAACACAAAGCAAGTGCTCCTGCTAGACATTAGTTTTACATTCATGCTACACAATATAAAAACTACTACTTGCTTGAGTTGTGTAAAAAAATTAAATATTCAATATAATGATCCGTTAATGATCCGGGGATGAGGGATTTGTAGGCCAACCAGGAAGTTAGCATCACCCTGGTTCATCAACAAAAAGCCAATGGGATTTTGGATTATTGCGCAAAATAAGCTCTGTGGCAAACAAAAGTTTATTACAACTTACAGACTTTGAGCAAGACAATCTTCACGAATGAACACCCCTTTTATAATTTTGGTAGAAGCTGATGTTAAGCTATAAATGAACCACAATATGGTGACATGACTGTATGTCACTACTGAATACAGATGAGTCAGCATGATGGAGTGTCATTTAGACACTTTCAGCCTTTTCTAAATATCTCATGTATGAGATATTTACTGACTTATTTTTTGGTGTAGAACAAAACGATAAAATAAAACAACCTAATGTCCGGCATCTAACTAAAAACCCACTCAAAAAATCCACTGACTTCAAGACAAGGGAACAGGAGGTGCACAAATGCAAACTCATTTCTGGGTTTTAGGGCTCATTCCTGCAGCACTCAAACAGACCTCCGCCAAGAACAAAATGTGTATCCACTGTGATTCGGATTCTCTCCAAAATGCTCTTCTTTGGCCCATGCTACACCCATACTTCCACCAAACTGCATGAAAACTGGGCAAGTAGGTTTTCCCATAATACTGTTAACAGACAAACAAACAAACCGGAAACACACACACAGTAAACCATTCAATAGCTGTTGAGATATTTCAGTCTGGACCAAAGTGATGGGCCGGCCAATATTGCAATCACTGTAACCATTCCTTTTATAAGATAAGATAAGATGAACCTTTATTAATCCCCGTAGGGAAATTCAGTTTTACACTCTGTTGTTAATTTCACACAGTACATATACATGTGTCAATGGAGAGATGTCAGAGTGATGGGGCTGCTCCTGACAAGCGCCCAGAGCAGTTGGGGGTTTGGTGCCTTGCTCAGGGGCACCTCGGCCTCCTGACCTCCGCCTCCTAACACAAGTCCTTACGGACTGTGCTACTGCCGCCCCCATGCATGCTATTGCATGGCTAAATACAATAAATACACTATAAACTCTATGGAATATAAAATGCAGAGTATGTTTATAATTTGTCATTCAGACTCACAATTTGCCAACAATAGACAACTGAGATGATTCAACGTAAGTGTGCAAATCAATGTTAGGAAAGATATTTTTATGTGTATTGCTGATGGAAACTATAGTTTCTTAAATGAGATAATAGGTGGCTCCTTTGGATCATTGAAGAGCTAAACCACTTCATTACCAGGAGACATTTCTGATTTTATATAGTGACTAGATCATTTTGATATGTTTTTTTTTTGTGGTAAACCTCTCTTTGAGACATCAGAAAGAGAGTAGGAAGTAACAATTTAAGTTAAATTAGTCTTAATTGGATACGTTTTCAGGTAATTACCGCCAGTGGACCTGTGACAGGTTAATGATGAGGAATGAAGATACTGAAACGACAGTTCGGCCTACTTTTCACAAACATTACATCAAACGATATTAAGCGACATCACAGCTTTCTCTTAATCACGGCTCTCATTGTCTTCTCTTGGCCCTGGTGGTGCCGTTGGGACAAAGTTGTGTATGTGAGCTAAACACTTCATGTAATCTGAATTTGCTCTTGGCAACATATTACCGGTCATTATTCCTCTCCTCCTTGTTTTCCCTCTCATCCCTCACTTCTCCTCCTCTCTGCTGCTCTTTCGCTTTGATTTTCTTTTTCAATGATGAGACAGAGAGGAAGAAGGCTGCCTTTCTCCCGCCTGTCAATTATCCCCCTGTCCGTCTCTCCGTCCAGCTTAATTGGCGTTTGGGAGACGCTAGCGTTGTCCCAGTGGGCTCGGCCAGAACAATGGAGGCCCATATAGCTGACCGGCCCTCGGCTCAGCCCAAATTGAATTGGAAATCTTCCATCTTCTCTTTAGCATAACAAAAGGGGTGCAGGGTTTTTAGACAAAGGGCCCGTTTTAATGGAGAAAATCAATCTCGGGGAGGAAGCGGCGGCATTGTCTCCCATCAGCTGTACAGGTGTGTCTCTTCCATGGCGGCCTTAATCAGAGGTGGCAGGGGAGAGATCTGGAAGCTACGTCTCTGTCACTGTGGGAAGACTTTCAGTCGGACAGAGGAAGAAGAGCATGTGCCTGTGTGTGGTATACAGTTTCTCGTGCTTCTGGCATGGACGCTGCAAAGGTAACAGGTTTACATCCCCTGTGGACTGGACTGGAGTAAACCTCAGTATAAAGACCTCTTCTTGGCATCAGGGAGGACAAGGGCTCCTAAACTGTTGTACATGACGACTATAAGATTATAACACCAAACAGCATAGTCTTGAAGAAAAAAAAAAATATTTTCATGAATCGATGAACTTTTTACCTGTTTCAAGTCCCATGTGTGTGTTGAGACTGAACTTGGACTTGTCTGAAAGACATAACATGATCCAAAGGACTTCACTCAAGACTTGCAAGGAAAAACATGAGACTGGACTTGGGCTTGCCTTAAAGACTTGTGACTTGACCAGAAAGACTTAAGAAATGAGACTGGCATTGTAAGACCTGATATTTGGCTTGAACTTGTCCAAAAGATGACAACTGACCAAAAGCACTTCACTCAAGACTTGCAAGGAAAGACATGAGGCTAGACTTAGACTTGCTCGAAAGCCGTCAGTCGAAACCTGAGACTAGACTTGTTTCAAATGACCTGAGACTTCATTTGGACTGAAAATACTGAACCAATGGACTTGAGACTAAATTTGAGATTTGGATGGACAGACTTGAGACTTCCCCTAAAAGACTTATGACTTGAAAGACTTGAGACAACAGCAGCTTGACTTGAAAATACAATCACTGATTAAAGCAGACTCGTTCAGGGCATTTTTGTGACAGTAATACACAAAATATTGCTCGTTAAAATCATTGGTGTCAGATTCTACATGTACAAGTTTTACTGCTCCTTTATCAGGATATGATGGCTGAAAGAATCTGGAGTCTTGCTCTCTCTCTGTGATACGCTGTTACACTGTGATGTTCAAAGACGAAGAATCTATTGAAAGGAGGGATATAAAAATCCTCAGAGCTCAGCTTATTCCCCGTCTTCTCTTGAAGGTGCCAAAAAACAAACCTGACGCCAAGAGAGAAGATTTGGAGCGACGTGGATTTGGTGGCTGAGATTGTTGTCTGACTACAATGTTGAGGAGATACAAGTGAACACAGTGGATTGCCTGGAGCAGAAAGGATACTGTGGATTACAGCGGCAGGGAGCTTACGTCCTCTCAGAGGACGCTGTCTTTCACATGTCCAGATGCAGGATTAATATTACTTGAGATGAATTATCAATCAATCAAAAAAGCATTCGTCAGATAGTTAAATTAACAAAAAAATCACCAAAAATGCCATGTAAAGTAATAAATAAGCATTTCAGCATGAGGCAACATGGTGGATCAGCTGGTTAGGCTTACTGAAAAGTCTACATTTCCCATATGGTTATAACTGTCGAAACAAATGTGGTGACCGCTTTGTGTGCTCCGCGATCTAGTGGTACCACCATTACTGCCAAGACGTAGTGCTGCTACTGTCTGCTAACCATGCTAACGAGTGACTTTCAGCCAAACGCGTCCGTGGTTGCTCACACTAACTTCATAAATGGTCAACAAAGATAACAAACCCAGATGAGCGTGTATTTAAAATGGATTAAAGTCAAATTGAAGGGATCTGTTGTTCCTGTTTAAGAGTTACTGTCACTATGACGTTTTCAGCTGAGAGTCAGTTAACATGTTTAGCAGACACTTCGTACGACCGATTAATGATGTTTACTTTGTGGTCATTCGGCAAATAGATAGATAACAAAAATAGATAATGGATGCCTTGTTTAGCCAGTCCCAAACTGAAATACATTCAGTTGAATATTGTGTACTACTATGAAACACTTCACAGCTTCAGAAGTTTCGGCTCCAATTGTGTCCAACAATTCATATAGTGACGCATGATTGAATTTACAAGCATTTCCTGTAGATGAATTTTAATATCTCAGTATGCAGTACACAGTTGATGGTCAATGTATGAAAATAATCCTCAAAAGCTCGAAGCAACAGTAAACTAATGTGGTCAAAAAATGACACTCTGGCTCAGCAACAGTTACAAAGAGCCAAAAAAAGTGCCAAAAACTCCCCAATCAATATCCTATTAAAAGTAATTGAACAACAGCAGGTCATCTGACGTTCAAGTTTTCCACACTCCAACTAATGCAAGATTTTATTTATTTTATGCATGGACTATTAAAGTGACAAAAACTTCAACTTTAAATGTCCAGTTTCGCCTCACCTAACCAAGGTCCATGTGAAAAATAGTTGTTTAAACATTAACTTGGACAATGGCGTCATACCTTTTGCATTTAAGCATTTCTGGGTGTACACTTGAATGATTTCATTGTCCAAACATTATTTCTGAATGAATCCATAATCTGCCACAGCTAACTGACATCTTTTTCTCTCTCCGTCTGTTTCCTGTCAGTGTCTCTCAGACGGTCTGTCGGTGCTGTTAAGGAGTAGTCTCTCAGGTCTGGGTGTTTTGATAAGGTGAGTGTTTGTGTTTATCTGCGTGCTCCCAGCTCCACGCATTACCATGAGAATGGTTTAAGCCCTCTGCTAATCCTCTGTGTCTCTGTTGTAATAAATGTCTTCATTCACCCTCTCTGCAGCAGAGAGCGGACTGGAAGACACGGCAACGGCAAACGTATTCCTTCCCAAGGATGATGCAGTCAAACATGTCACCTTCAGTTGACCTAAAACTGTAGCATCTGTCTTGGACCAATCAGCAATTCCTCTACTCACATTTCGGTGTAACACCTAATAAAAAGTGATGTTTTATCAATATAAGTAAAACTGCTGCTGTGATAACTCACCCTTTGGGTCTACACACTCTGCAGTTCTTGATACAGTAACAAAAAGATGACTTATATCTAAAAAATATTCTTTGAGACCAGACTCATGCATCACTGTTAAGTTCCATGGAAACTGACTAAATTAATACGACTACGACAAATGCTTTACACACACTAACGTCCACCAACGGCGGCCCACATCCTCCACCCAAGGAGGTGGTTTTCTCCGCAGGAGTAATTTAAGGTCGTGTCTTGCTCAAGGTCATTGTGGCACATGGACAAGAGGAGCAGGAGGATCAAACCACCAATATTACAATTTATGTACAGCCTGCTCTCCAACAAACACATGACACTGAGTTCATAATTAGTTCTATTCGTAGCTGTGCATACAACCCCAAAAAATTCCAAGTAAAAATGATAAAATAATCTGATGAGCCAAACCACACCTGGTGACCAAGGACACTTATAAGCCTTATAGCATAATTGCTTAAATCATTATTTAAGATTTTCAGATAAAACGAAAAAAAGATTTATTTATACAGGTCTAATTGCAAAACATGACGTAGGCAATTATGCTATGAGGCCAATGATATGATGATTGTAATTAGGTGTAATTTTTACTGTCATTAAAAGATGAAAATTTAACACAGCGCAAGATGATTGCGGTTTTATAAACGGTGCTAAACAGGGTCTGCAGCTCTCAACATGTCGACAGTGAGCAGACAGTTCACAGCTAACAGCACTAGCACTGCAAATAATGGCAAAAGTGCTGACAAAGACAACAGTGCTAACCGGAGGGGGGAACCGGCGGGCGGGTGCTACGCCTCCATGACGACAGTGTTGATCGGGATGGCGTTATCAGCTGTAACCGCCATATGACAGCGGTGCGCTGGCCCAGCAATGTCAAGAAAGCACGAAGAAGCTCGGATTAGAAAAAACACTCTGCTCAGGTCTTACTCCTCTACTGTACAGCAAATAGTTGTTTGCTGCTATATTAATGCTCTGGATAAATTTTAACTTGCTCCTTCCTCTCGATTTAAAATGAAGTAAAATATATAGCAAGGTAACTAGATTACGATTTAACATGGTGAATGAATACACTTTCCAAAAGCTGGCATTTTTTAAAAGTCTTTTCAGCATATTGAGCCGAGATGTAGAATTAATCACAAATGGTGACACATGTTAAAACGTGAAGCATATGAATGATCATTCAAAGGTATCCTGTGGACATGCATGTCATAAACCATTTGAGCATATACAGTATTAATGATTTCTGACAAGTACTTTAAATACATACAATAAATAAATAAGAGTACATTATTATTACATTACGCTATAAATGCAATGGATTTGCTTCTCATATAATTTAACATGATCCAGCATACTCTTTCCAAAAAGCGCATTCAGTGTGTGTGTGCGTTTTAGAGGTGCTATTTCGAATCTCTCTAAAGCCTGAATGTTGTATAATCTAGACAAATAAAAAGAAAGAAGAAAATTTAAGGTTTCATGCAAAAAGTGGTTCAGTGACGGTCACAAACATATTGGACAGCAGGTAAGCAGCTACAGATTATCAGTTGTGTGTGAGGGGTTATTTGATTTTTACCTGTACTTTAAAATGTTTATCTCAATGCTTATCTTAATGGCATAAGATATTTCATTCACACAGTTACTACATGTTTGTGCTATGTTCAGAGGAGCCAAGACACTTATTCTAGTGCAATGTCACAGTGATTTATTGGACTCAAATAAGGTGTTTAAGGATCAGTAGTGCAGCAAACATTTTTTTTTCTCTCTCTCTGCTCTGTTAGTTTTTCAATGAGCCATTCTCACTCCGTCTCCCAGTTTCTCTCTCTCTCCCTCCTCCCCCATGTCTCCGTAGGGACTCACCCCTGTCACCCAGACACAAAGCAGTCTATTAAAAAGCCTTTAGCGAGGCCATTCACTCAGAGTCCCCTTTCGCAGAGATGAGGAATGGGTTTAGGGTGAACGCTGGAGTGTGAGCGCGGTGGGGGGGGGGGGGGTTGAGGTTTAGCATGTAAGGTCTGGGCCTGTGGGCCCTCTGGAGCATCATACCCAAGGGGGTTAGCATGGCCAAATGTCCTATAATCCCATTTAATCCTGTACAATACATAAATAAATGTACTAATGATGCTCATACTGCAGACTGTATCTACTTTACTCCTCATCCATGTCTGACATAACACATCTCAGACATAACAGAAAGACTCGGTATCGATTTGTACCACCCACACTGTTTGACTGACAGCTGATCTCCTGGTGGGGTGGTTCAGAAGCACCACAGCGATGAGCTCTTAGCACCACAGACGGAGACTAAATAGAAAAACTGAGGATCTAAAGGATTTCCACTTTAACTTTCAACACAATGATAAAGTGTTTGTTCAACGCTGCAGGCAGGTGCTCATACTGTACAGTCAGCAAACACACCCGACTGCTCCTGGGTCCATCAGATGTGTGTGTTTAAACAGTGAAGTGCAGCTGCCAGGATCACTGGCTAGTCACCCACACACTAGCAGACTGAAAAATATCAATTTTAGTACAGCATGCTGCATCCCAAAGCAGATATGTGAAATATATACAAGATATGGGAAATGTCAGGAATATGCGTTTTTACAACTTGCATTACTTTGTGCAGTGGTGGATTCTCCATATGGCCTGGATATAAAATGTTTGAAATGTATATTAAAGAAATATATGCATATATCTATGCATCGATCCAATACCATTATATATTAACCTCTTAAGACCTGAGCTCTTTTTTTGATATGCATTTTTGATGTCTCTTTGCTATTTGGGCTTATTGGAACCTGATAAGTATAAAAACTAAGCATCATCTTTTGACATAATGTAGTTTAAGAAAAATTATGTCCACATATGCGGACACTGAATTTCCATAAAACACAATAAAATCACCATTGTGTAATAGTGCAAACCTCTATATGTCCACTCTGAACACAGCAGTGTTTTTCCTGACTGCTTTTGCATTTATTAATAACACTTGCAAACATGTTTTTTTTTTTTTTTTTTAATTTGAAACATCACAGTACAATTTAACAAAATGAAATTTTTTTCCCCTTTTGGACAGTCATAGCAACAGTATGGCTCATTTGAAGTGCTGCAAACAGTTGCAGGACTACTAGATGGCAGTGTACGTATCCTCGTACGTGTACACAAGACCCCAGTTAAATAAAATTAAGTATTATATTCATATGACCCAAAATGTGATGTCATCGCATGTGTATGCCAGGTCCTAAGAGGTTAAACTACAGTTTCATCAGAAATCTATTTTTCTTCACCACTCCAAACAGTAGCCTTCACTAAGCTGTAACCCTGGATGTATCATGGCTGCCACTGGCAACTACTGTTTAAGAGCAGCGAAGATGAACTGATTGCAGGTAGTTTGTCAGGTGACGATAACAACGAGAACAGCGCAGTGCTAGTAGAGACTGTAACAGTAACTGGAGGATATGAAAGCAGCCATTTTGGACTGAAAACGCTCATATTCATATTTTATTGTTCAACACAGTCTATTTCAGTAGAATATGACCATAGAATATAAATAATTTTGTTTTACTTTTGTACAGCTCTTTTTAGGCTGTACAGTTGTTGCTTTCTATCCAAAATGGCGGAAGTGTAGCTTTGCTGCTGGGCGCTGACGCTGCAATGGTACGGACAACTGACTTTCACTTCTTGGCAATATGCGATTTTGGTAACAGTAGTCAGAGTGAGTAAAATGTCAGCAATTTGGCCATATTTCACAGTGGAAAATCCATCAACACATGTACAGTATGTAAGGCTTCCCTTTCGAGGGCTGTTGCCAATTTCAACACCAGCAATCTTATAAAACACTTGTGGACGTGTCACACAAAAGAGCACAACAACTTCAGCACAATAAAGAGGGAAAAAAAAAGAAGAACCGCAGCAGCAAACGTTGGAAACCGCATTCCAACGACATGATAAATTCCACAATGATAGGCCAAAAGTGACAAAGATATTATATTCACCACGCTGGTATCGGATCAGTACTCAGTATCGGCTGATACCGTAAGTTCAGGTGTCAGTATCGGGAAGGAAAAATGGTATCAGAACATCTGTTAAGTATACTGCATACAGTGCTAGACATAGAGTACATTGATAGTACATTCAGCAAAACAAGTAAATTATTTCACTTAAGCTTCCACAGCATAGCCCCTCTCACTCTAGCAAACATAAACTGAGACTGTCAGGGCTAAAGTCATGTACAGTCTCAATCTAAAGTTCAACTATTTCTACACCCACAGAGCATTTCGGTCAAGATACTTTGCTCATAGCAAAGGATAGGGCAGAGGAGCGAGAGCGACAGAACAGGAGATGTCTGAAACCCACTATTAGCCTTTTGCACTCCCCTGTTTGAAGAAGATGAAGGGATCTATGGGGAGGAAGGTTAGATGGCAAACCTCTTCAACACCTTTGATGCTCAGATGGCAGTAGGAGATCAGAGAGGGGAAGCTGGAGAAAGGGAATCGAGAGAAGAGCAACAACATATAGCAAAGGGACATGAGAGAAAGGAGACGTAGATGGAAAAAGATGGAGATCCATGGCAGCAATAATGTTGATGTCAAAGATAGCTCTCCCTTCCTGTGTTAAGTGCACTATGTCAAAGCAGTGCATTTACTCAGTGGTGTGCTATATGCACATATAAACACATGAAAGCTACATGTTGAAAGCTACATATTAGCAAGCATCTCCATGCTTAGCGTGTGTGTTTACCAGTAGATTGTCTCGGCAACATTCATCGTTCTGTTCAGCAGTCAAACGGAGCATTACACTGTGGCATTGGCTCTGTGCTGCACACACACATCTTTGTATTTGTATTGGTATGAGGACCCGTCACTTACTAAGTGTTTAATCCCTAACCCTAAAATGACTTTTGATCTCAACTCTTAAATTTCCAGTGTGTTCAGAGCCAGGCTCAACTTTTTTTGCTGAACTGGGCGACAATATCTTTAAGGTTAATTAGCATTAGCATTGCATCAATCCATTTTTAAGACCATACTCAATGGTAAATTTGGAAATCAGTACGTGTTGCTTGCAACTGCTGGTTTATAACCAATAAATCACATTTTGGATATTTAACGTACCCTCAACAGTTTGTGATATACAAAAGATTATTCCTCATTTTTGTGCATTTTCCTACAAATTCGACTCGTTACATACATACAGTCTTTTCAAGATAAACTTCCATCTTCACAGGGAACAGTTTAGTTAGGTTTGGTAACGTGAATAGGTTTAGCAAAAGGTTGTGGTTTAGGTTATCTCTATAGATAGATCTATATATAGATATATATCTTATATAGATATGTATCTTATGTTATATAGATATCTATATAGATCTATACATATATCTATAGATATAAATCTATACATAGATCTCTCTCTCTCTCTCTCTCTCTCTCTCTCTCTCTCTCTCACTCTCACACTCACACACACACACACACACACACACTTGTAGTTTGTAGTGGGGATGAGAGATGGATGGGTAAATATTGCGCTGTGACAGAGTAAACAATGCCCTGGTAACCAGATGGCTGGACGAACACACAAACACACAAACACACACACATTTGACAGTGTCTATCAAATCTCAATAGGTGGTGGCTCAGAAGAAAAATACAGCTGACAGAGACAAAATGAGCAGCTTGTTTTAAAGCTGAGATATCTTCAACACATTTATCTTCGTCTCTTTACAGATCTGAACATCTGTCTCTGCCTCCGTCCATTCAACACAGTCTTCTTCCTTCCCTCCATGTCTTTATCTCCTTCTGTTCCTGTTTATCGTTTCTTTCCTGACAGCTACTGAGGTGACACAGACCTACATGCCTTGAGATGAAGACATTGTTTCAGAACCATGGACAGCTCCATCACTGCCTCACTGAGTCTCAGTTTCAGCACCTCGGTCAGCGACACTTCTGTCTTCACTCTACCAACATATTCTGCTCATATTTAGGCATTTTGATAGTATGGTATGCACATTAATTGGACTCACTTTGCTTTGTATGACCATAAAGAAATCATAATCACTCTGGTGCCAGTGTAAGGTAAAGTTTAGGTAACATTTCAAGTCTTGGTGCTACTTACATCCACAAGATGGGTGACAAATTAAAGGAAAAAAAAAAAAACAACTGAACAACTTAGTAAGGTATTACGCCACTACAAACATCCAGTTGCTTCACATATTCAGCATTTTTCACAGAAAATCTGGGTTTAAAGGCCTCTCAAGCTGCATATAAACCTTTCTTGACCCTGAAGTTTCTATTTAAACACAGACGTTAATAAAACACTTGTGCTTACATGTGAACCAAATCCAACTGTCTAATTTCATTTAGGTTATGGGCTTCCTCCAGAATATCAGAGTGATATAGATAAATCCAGTTCAAATAAATATGATCATCAGTGAAACTACAACCGCAGACATGGTTTAAACTAACTGAACCAGACCTGATTTTAACTTAAGCACGATGTCAGCCCCTCAATTGTTCCCATAGTACATTTAAAACCTTTTCAGTGTGTAGTTGGTTTCAAAACCAAATAGCTTTTAGGAGTAGCACACACTTAGCAAAAGAGATTGTGTAATGCTCAGCTGCACACACGTGCACACAAAGACAGATCCACACATTAATGGCAACACACACACCTGTCAGCTGCTAAATATGCCAAGCATCTATCTTCCATAGGGCAGCGCTCCAGCCCCATGACAGCCATAGAGAGAGCAGGCTAATAGAGCCATGATTACAGAGCACATCACCCCAGTGCTCTCCGTCTATCAGTCTTAAACCGCTTTACCTCCCCTCTTGGCCCTCTCGCTTCAAATCATTAGGACTCGACAGATGTGGGGTTACTGTACTCATAGTTTAGACTGAAGCTACACATGTTCAAAACTAAGGGTGCTTTCTCTAGCCATAGTTCATATTTTTGGTTTGTTTTCTTTTTAATCTGGTTCAGTTTCACAGCACACAAATTAAAGCCGGACAAATAATTAAAAAACAATTTGCTGAGGGGCTTGTATGACGGAGCAAATTTATCTTTGTCATCTCAAGAGCTGCCACGTCTATACAGGGAAATGTGAACCGATCTACTGTACACACAAATCCCCTCTCCAGTTTATCTCGAATGATATGAACATCACTATTTTATTTAGTGTTTTCTGTATGTTCTCCTCAGCCCAGATGTCAAGCAAACATCAGCAGAAGTCCAGGTCAGTCCTCTCTCACTCATGTTAAACTATCCCCACACAAGCAGCCGGTGCTTTGGTTTGTGTGAAAATGGTCAGAGACCACCTCAGACCAATTCCTGTGGTCTGCACCAGAATTTGATTACTGCATTCACAACTGTCAAAGCAATCCGCAATACAGTTCGTTTAAAAGCACCCCTAGAAAGACATAATAAAGGCCTTATGTGCTATCTTGCAGAGTCATTTTCACTCTTAATTAATGGTTACTTAGTGAATATTTATAGATCAGTTAAAAGACACGAATGAGAACAACTTTTAGGCTGCCAGGTTGTGAAAAACTGAAATAGCAGCAGAGGATATGTATAAGAATCCATTTATTAAGATCTTATTAAAAATTAATAAATGATTACCAACATGTATAACTGCATTATTACAAAATAAAAAGGATACAAAGCAAATGAATTTCTCACAACCTGGAAACCCTAACTTAGTTGTTATCAATGGCTTACAACTGATCCAAAAAGCTCTATTAAATATCAATAAACTAAGTGAATTTAGTGACCACTTATGAACCCTTAAAGAGTATGTCAATTAACAAGTGGTGCCAAAATCTGTAAAATAGCCACCATGGAGCAGTGTAAAACTACTGGTTACTGTCGCATTAATCGCATTAATATGCACTGAGGTCAAGGCCTTCTCCCATTGACACCCAGTGATCAACTCTTCAAAAAAAAAGTGCAGCATGTGAGGAGGGCCTCACTGACAGTATTTCACTTCTAAAGGGTAAATATCTAACACTAACTCATTATTTCTCAATCACCTCTACGGATTAGTTAAGTTTGAGTCATCATGTTGGTGTTTCCCTCTTGCTCTCTCTCTCCAAACCCTGTTGCTCAATAAAATCTGATGTTTTTTTACAGCTTATTACAGTTCGTCACTCTATTGTCAAAATTAAAATCATGAGTCATCTGTAGACGGATTTTTTGGCCATGGTTGCTAACGAGATGAAATTTATTTAGTTGCAATTCCAAGTATTTTGCAGAATCATAACAGAGAAGGTCAGACCTTTTAAAATGGATCATATATATGGACATAACATTAGGTGAGAGAGACATTATTAAGTTACTATAGGAGTAAATATGACACTGACTGTACAGACGACATTAACTTTACACTTAATAAACACTTTAAAAATGCAGTATGGGAATGAAAAGTACTGGAAAGGTTTTTGGAAATCTTGTGATGCAACAGCAAATCCTTTACATACACAAAGTATTATTTTAAGAACAAAGTGAATACAAGGGGGCTATATATAATGGATGACCTATTTTGATAAGCAATTAATCTGCTTGAGTCATTTTTCAAGAAAAAGTCAAACGTTGATTGCAGCTTCTTAAATATGAATATTTTCTGGTTTCTTTCCTCTATGATGTTAAATTGCATATCTTTGAGTTGTGGACAAAACAAGACATTTTTGGGAAACACTGATTAACTTTTTTTTCCCCCATTTTCTGACATTTTATAGACCAAATAACTAATCGATTGAGAAAATAGTCCACAGATTAATCAACACTGAAAATTATTATTAGCTGCGGCCCAAGCATTGGTTACAACTCAAAACTCCCTTATTAAGTAGTTAGACATATTCCTGACCATAATATGAAAAATTATCATCAATTTCTTACTGGTGGTACTGAGTTGACATTTATAAACCTGTGCATAAGCAACACTATGTTCACATGTTGTATGTGATACGTCATAGAGTCATTCAGGTACAGTGTGATGATTAAGGTGGCCATATGTGAGTGATGGGTTACCGATATGACACACAGAAAGCTGTGGTTAACTACATATAAAATCTACTTAGTCAAAACAGATCCTTTGATGCAATGTATTAACCGCACACTTAACGATTACCATATGCTGCTGTGGCGTCTTTGTATTTGAGGCCTAACCTGTATAATAGGTGTCACATTAGCAAGACAACAAATCAAACCATCCTTCATTTCCCAGGCCTCTCCTCTGCTCCACAGCTGTAGGCCTCTCTTTGTTGTCAGGGGAGTTTCTAATTAATATGATAAATAAGATGGCGGGTTCGACTCCCTGATGCTTTTTAATTGGAGGAAGCCTTGAATGGCACGCGGGCAGAGGCAGAGATTAGCGGGTTATTTGTGAGTGTTTTGTATGAGGAGAGGAGGAGAGAGAGAATTTTTATCCTCGCAGTGATTTCCTGTCTCATTGTGATACTTGACTCAATGCTCACAACACACACACGCACGCACGCACACACGCACGCACGCACCACACACACACACAGAGCAGGGTTTGAGACACAGCTGACAGTCTGGTTTCATGAGCCGCCATGTTAGCGCTTCCTGATGATCGACACTGCATTCACGTTGTTCCGTTTCCCGATCGGTTTCAATAACATGCACGCCATTTAGTCAATTACAATTTAAGACCATCTGCAAGTGTATTCACAAAATGTGAATATTTACAAAAATATCATGTACATTAAAGCCAGAAACTCTCACTGTGACTGATTTTATGAGCACTTTGTCCAGTTTTTTTTTTTTTTTAAGAAAGAGAGAAGAAATTGAACCAAAAAATGTCAGCTGAGTTGGATGTTTGCAACTTTATTTTTGTTTTCGCCGTGTTTTGCAGTGCTCGATGTGTGTGTGCGTGTGTCATGGTGTACTATGAACCACCTACGGAACACAACAAGAAAATCAGTCGAATATCTGACAGCTTTGCCTCAAGCGTTGACGTATCACCAGCCCACTTTCTCTTCAACACACACTCTACTCTGATCTCCTCATCCTCAGCTAATCCTGCTCCATCTAAATCAGAGCAAACAGCCCAGGGGGGACAAACCGCCGTTGTTTTGGGCCCATCTAATCCTTCTCTCCATCATTCTCATCTCCTTCTTATGTCTGACAAGGCTCCTCAACATCAGTGGAGATCAACACAAGTGTGTGTGTGCGCATGCAGAGAGGATGGCGAAACAACCACAGCCATCCAAAGGGGATTTAACTCCAGTTTCTCCATTTTAGTGTCAAGACTCAACAACTAAGAAAATCCTGTCTGGCTGGACAGTCAAAACCTCTCTCTGTCTCTTTCTGAGAAATTAAAGCGTGGATCTCCAGAATAAATTCCTCTTCCTGGCACCACTGATGGTGTCAGAAAAGGAGGAAGGAGGAAAAGGGGAAGAGACAAAGAGTGTATGAGGAGCGGGGAGGAGGAGATAGGAGATGAAGAGAGATTAGTGGATGAGAGAGGAGATGCGCGAGAGGATGTGAGGAGACGAGAGGCAGCGAAAACTGAAGAGAGCAAGTTAGGAAGAGGAGAGATTAGACGTAAGAGAAGAGGTGATGAAGAAACTAGATCAGAGGGAAGGAGAGATGAGGAGCAGAGACAAAAGGAGAGGAAGAAATAAGATTATTGGATGAAGGAGAAAGAAAAGAGGTGAGGAGACAAGAAAGAAGACAAACTAAAAGAGTAGAGGAGGTGGTGGGAAGAAAAGCTGAGAAAATGTTAATTAAGAAACTCTAGTAATTCTTGAACTTTGCGACACGGTTTATCTCCAGATATAAACGAACTGTCCTAAGGTTTGTCACCATTTTATAAAAAAATTAACTTTAAAAGAAGTTCACCTGATGGTGTCTGTCTATTAGAAAATGAACGAGACAAACACAGCTGCCATTTGGAGCAATGTACAGTACTCTGGGCCAAAAACTAAACCGCTGTCCTCTGTCATACGTCAGCTAAACAAGTGAGTCACTGCTGCAACAGATGCTGACAGAAAGCTCTGTGCACTATACTCTCCAGTGACATCTGCTCTGCTTTTCTCTATGGGAGGCTTGAACAGAAACCTCCAGGAGAACCTCAGATCCAGCCAGACTAACAGTGTACTGAGCTTTCATTGATAACAATGAAAGAAGAGGAGAGGAGACAGGAGAAACAACAACTATGATAAAGTGCAGAGAGAGAAGGAATGAGGTTATTGGAAGACAAGATAGGAGGTGATTGG
The DNA here is from genome assembly GCA_947000775.1 of Pterois miles. Taxonomy (NCBI): domain Eukaryota; kingdom Metazoa; phylum Chordata; class Actinopteri; order Perciformes; family Scorpaenidae; genus Pterois; species Pterois miles. The sequence continues at coordinate 676,875 of CAMQGK010000076.1, read as the reverse complement.
AGGTACAAGGCAACAAGAAAGAGGAACAAAGCTGAGGAAAAGAAGAGGAGGTGGCTGAAGAAGGGAAGGAGACAAAATAACACGAGGAGAAGAAACAAGTAAGGAGGAGAAGTTAAGAGAGAAAAGCAGAACAGATAATAAAAAGGAGATATAAAGAGGACAGGATACAGAAAAGGAAAAGATATAAAGATGAGGGAGAGGGGAGGAACAAGAGGAGGAGAAATAAGGATAGAAGACAGTTAAAGAAAGGAGTTGAAAAGAGGAGAGATAAAGAGAGGAGGGAGAGAGGAGGTGAGAGTGATAAAGAGGAGAAAAGAAGAGATATTGAGAAAAGAAGATTAGTCTATAAAGAAGAAACAAAAAGAGGAGGAAGGAGTGAAGACACAGAATAGGAGAGGACAATATAAAGACAGAGAGGAGGTACAGTATAAAGAGGAAACAAGGAAAAGGGAGAGGAGAGGAGAAGAAAAGAGGTACACAGAGGAGAGGAAACAAAGAGGAGAGGAGTTGCACAGAACAGAGAAGAACAAGGAAAAGCAGAATGGAGGAAAGGATATGTAAAGAGGATATAGGAAATGAAAACAGGGGGGAGGAGAGAGGAACGAAGAGATTTTAAGACGCGACAAGAGGAGTAAAGAGATAACGGGAAAAGGAGAAACTGTATAAAGTGGAGATACTGTATAAAGAGGCGACAAGGTGAGAGGAGTAAAGAGTACAGACAAAAGGAGAGGAGACACTGTATAAAGAAGAGAGGAGAGACAAGGAGGGGAGACACTGTATAGAGAGGAGAAAAGAGGAGAAGTGAGGAAAGAGGAGAATAGACATTGTATAAAAACCAGAGGAGAAACAAGGAGAAGAGGAATAAGGACAGAGGATACAGAGTTGTGGAGGAGTTAAAAAAGGGGAGAGGAGATATAAAGACTAGAGGAGATGCTGAAAAAAAGGAGAAATAAGGAGATGAGAGTGAAAGAGAGGAGGTGGTAAAAAAAAAAAAAGGAGGAGAGGAACACACACACACACACACACACACACACACACACACACAGAGTTGCCACTCTGCTACAGCAGCATTTAAAGCTGTAATGACAGGCCAGAGAGTGATAAGAGACTCTGAGTGGAGAGGCCACTATAGCTGCTCTCCTCTCCCTGCTAACAACTGTAATTATCCAAACTCCACACTCACTACTATTGATCTCTCCCTCCCCCTCTCCTCTCCTCCCCCGGCCCTGTGTCTACAGCGTCTACGTCTCTCTCTCTTCTGACAGGGTGGCAGCAGAGTGTGTCCCTCTCAGCACAAGAGTTGTTCACACCTGCTGCCGGTAGATGTGGAGAGCAGAGACAAGGACTTGGACAAATACGTGACAGCCGCTAAACACAAATATTGGTGCAGCTCTGATGTTCCTCTCACGGTGTGCGTTAAGTATGAGAAGTGTGTGTATATATATGTGTGTGTGTGTGTGTGTGTGTGTGTGTGTGTGTGTGTGTGTGTGTGTGTGTGTGTGTGTGTGTGCGCTCTCTTGTCTCTCACACCTGGTTTGGAGAACGTGGCTAAAGCTTAGCAACACCAGTGTCGTCACAGTGTTGTGTGTGTGGTTCTCTATCAAAATGTCCTCACGAGGATAGAAAGATGAAAAGTCTTTCATCCATAGAGGTTTGCTTCTTGTTTAACTGGTGTCTAAGTTCAACATATACACTATACTGCCAAAAGCATTCACTCACCCATTCAAATAACTACCACTGCAACATGTGCAACAAGTCCACTCGTGAAATTTCCTGCTCCTAAATATTCCACAGTCAACAGTCAGTGGTATTACAACAAAGTGGAAGTGATTGGGAACGACAGCAGCTCCACCACGAAGCTGTAGGCCACGTAAAATGACAAAGAGGGTTCAGCGGATGCTGAGGCACAAAGTGCACAGAGGTCACCAACTTTCTGCAGAGTCAATCGCTACAGACCTCCAGACTTCATGTGGCCTTCAGGTTAGCTCAAGAACAGTGCGTAGAGGGCTTCATGGAATGGGTTTCCATGGCTGAGCAGCTGCATTCAAGCCATACATCACCAAGTGTGATGAAAGCGTCAGATGCAGTGGTGCAGAGAACGTGCCACTGGACTCAGCCTGGCGGAGACACTTTCTCTGGAGTGACAAATCGTGCTTCACCATCTGGCGATCTGACGTACCAGTCTGCGTTTGACAGTTGCCAGGAGAGCGATACTTGTCTGACTGCATTGTGCCAAGTGTAAAGTTTGGTGGAGGGGGGGATTACGGTGTGAGGTTGTTTCTCAGGAGCTGGGCTTGGCCCCTTAGTTCCAGTGAAAGGACCTCTGAATGCTTCAGCATACCAACTCCATGCTCCGTGAGTTTGTGATTGACCCCTTCCTGTTCCAACATGACTGTGCACCAGTGCACAAAGCAAGATCCATAAAGACATGGATGAGGAGTGTAGATGAACTTGACTGGCCTGCACAGAGTCCTGACCTCAACCCGACAGAACACCTTTGGGATGAATTAGAGTAGAGACTGAGAGCCAGGCCTTCTCATCAAACAGTGTGAGTCCTCACAAATGTGCTTCTGGAGCAATGGTCAAAAATTGCCATGAACACACTCTTAAGCCTTGTGGAAAGCCTTCCCAGAAGAGTTGAAGCTGTTCCAGCTGCAAAGGATGAACCGACGTCATATTAAACCCTATGGATTAAGAATGAGATGTCGCTTAAGTTCATATGCGAGTCAAGGCAGCTGAGCCAATACTTTTGGCAATATAGTGTATTAAAATGGCTTTTTAGTTTTAGAAATTTTCTTGTGAGGATCACAGCCGATGGCCAATATATGATGCCAATTTTTGGGAGCCAATATGTTGGGGTGATTTTCTTTTTTTTCCCTCATCTGATAAAATATAACACCTTAATAATAACAAATGATACACAAAATTTCTCAACTTCAGTAAACATTTATTGAACTACACCTATGGTCTGTCTGTCCAACCTGCATTTTGTGTCTGCACTGCAGCGCATTTAAATATTTTAAATAAAAAATAATGTATAAACTAATTAGCCAATACATGAAACAGGTAATCAGAAAAACTAAACTTCGTCAAATAAACTTTGGGATGAAAAAAATAAAGTTTTAGCGCACTTGGCAGCATTTATCACAGATGCAGAGTTACTTAGGGTTTTTTTAATTCAGGGTTTGATTCCCACTCCTCTCTGTATTTTGTGTACATTTTAGACTGAGACATGATGAGCTAGCCAGCTAGATGTTGCTAACCTTCACTGCTTGAAGGTATCCACAGTTATGCTGTGCTTATATCATAGAGAGGCTCACACACAGTGGACGAGGTAATGAAGTGACTGAGGAAATTTCTTGGAAATAAGTCATTCAGCATTAAAAAAAGCATTAAAATGTCTATTTTTATTAAAGAGATCTTAGACAGCTAAGGCTAAAACAACATATTAGTTGACTAAATGACTAAAAGGGGGTCATACTGTTTTCCTCCCAAAAGTCAATGTTGGTTTCTTTGACCAAGCAGTCACTTTAATCCAAACCACAATGTTTTCCTCAGTTGTTTTTGTGGCAAATCTTAACCAAACTTAACTATAGTGGTGTCCATTGAGAAAACCTTTCTGTGCTTTATAATTCAACCAAACCCAGTTTTTGTCAGTAAGGTCACATAGTGTGCTGCTAACCACAATGTCTGATTGACAGGTAACCTCTGAGAAGTACAGAGCAGAAACTAGTTATCTAGTTAAACCAAAGTCCTCTCTCACACACACAGTAGATAGAATTCTTTCAACAGGTCATGGCTGATGAGGTGAAAGAATGACAATACCCTCTCAAGGTAGACAACTTGCATATCTGAAATGTCAGCTTTTATGGAGAAAAGCAGCCTTCATCTTAACTTAACTTTCCGCTTGTTCGAGGGGCTGTCAAAGGGATTCATGAGACCAAATCTTTCAGCCAGTAGAGGAGAATGAAAACATGAAGTCATTCCACCAGACGGACGCAATAACCTTGTGCAGGTGTAATAAGAGGGTGACCTCCCAGCTAAAGAGATGAGGGCAGACATCTCGGTTTCTAAACGGTATTCAACTGTCTCTCCCAAATCACATTGAAATCAGGAGACAACAAAATACCTTCCTGACACTGACCAAAGATGAAGACTGGTATTCTTATTAGTACTTAACAGGAGACATAAAGGAAACTAAGTTTCATAGTTTTTGCCAATCGACTAACCTTAGAAGAAGAAGAAGAAGATCTACCTTTATTAGTCCCACAGTGGGGAAATTCAATTTACACTCTGTTAAACTTATACATGGTACATGCACACAAACACACACACACATGCAGTAATGGAGAGGTGTCAGAGTGAGGGGGCTGCTCCAGACAAGCGCCCCGAGCAGTTGGGGGTTTGGGGCCTTGCTCAGGGGCACCTCGGCAGTGCCCAAGAGGTAAACTGGCACCTCTCCAGCTACCAGTTCACACTCAGTTTTTGGTCCATGTCGGGACTTGAACCGGTGACCCTCCGGTTCCCAAGCCAACTCCCTACAGACTGAGCTACTGCCGCCAGACTGAATTCTTCACACAAGCTCAACTAAAATCTGTTTCTCAGATTTATTAAGTGGCTTGACCATCTACTGTCTTTGTGTTTTCTCTTTAAAAAGACACTTTCAAACTTGAGGAGACGTGTATTTTACCTTTTCTGAAAATAGGTTTAGCAGTACACTCATTAAAGTTTACAAGTCCTCACAAGTAAAAATAACAAAGCTTTAATGTTGGTTTATGAGGCGCGCTAAAAACACCAATAAGTCATTATTAGAGATAAAGGTGAACAGAGTGTACTGTGTTTCATACTGTGACAAAGACCCGAAGAAGAAAAACACCACAGAGAACTGAAAAATGTCAGGGCAAAGTGTTGAAACTAATCAGGCGAGCTGTCATTATAAAGGCAAGGTTAATAGCTGCTGACAGAATCACCTTCAGCAGACACCAAGATAAGAAAAGGTCTTTTTATTAGCACTGCTGGAGCAGATACACACTCATACACACACGGTTGTGTATGTGAGCGCATATAAATACTCCTCACACTCAGGATCAATCCAGTAGCCGTGCATCTCCTCTTGTAGCCGTATGTGGACTATCAGATAGCGCCATTCAGCTGGGGGAAGGATTTACAAGTCGCACCGTGGCCCCGACACCCACACAAAAACCCTCTTTTGTTCCCCCCATCACCTGTTCCAGATTTATGACGTCCAATTACAAACGCGGATGCTAACAGTGTTCCCCATTAGCCTATCAAATGCTTTAGTGGTTGTTCCCTCAAAAGGGTTATCTGGCCTTTCAGCAGGGGCGTAACCAATTTATGGCCCCCCCAAGAAGATCTGAACAAAGACCTCCCTGCCTCTGCTTTTTGTTTTCCTGCGCCGCTCCCCAAGACAGGTAATTAACAGGGAAGGAGTTTGTGTTAATTTGCGAGATAATTATCTAAATTAAACTGCCTTTCGTCACACGGGGGCTCTATCTCTCTCTCTCTTACTCGCCTGCATACATGCAATCTCTCTCTATCATTTGATGAGGGTGGTCAGGGTATTGTACCGCTGTAGAAACAAACCCAGTAATGACATGTTCTTCTTGCTTTCCTTTTGTTTTCTTCTGCTTTGTTTTGCTTTTTCTTTGTTTTTTTAGTCAGGGAAGACGTAAATGAAGAGGCTAAAGGAGCAGAGAGAGAGGGAGATAACGGCGAGAATCAGTTGACAAAAGAGAACAGTAAAATTAGCGCACACACTATAATCTGATGTGCAGCGCCTGTTATTTATCAGGTAGCTCTGAATAGCTGCGTTGATCTGCGAGGTGCTGTTTGCCTCTCAGGAGATCAGATTACTGAAGTAGGGTCTGGAATGAAAATCCAGATTTAGATGTGACTCATGTCACTTTCTTGAAGTCCCACAAGTTTGTCGCAAGTGATTATAGTCCTGTTAAAAAAACTAAATACCATCAGGTGCACCTACATATAACATGCATGGCTCATCAATAAGGATTGCTTGTTTACCCTGGGCAAGTGAAATGCCATGTCGGGTTAGTAAATCTACCAACTCGCTTGGTCGGGCAAGTGGTAAAAAAAGATTTAAGCATTGTTTTTTCAGGAGCTTCTTCACATCTCTGTTGAGGGTTGTATAAGTGCAGTCCTGATCAGGCACTTGTGAGAAAATGACACTGAGTAATGACAAAGTTTATGAGCTAAAGTGCGAGTATTTCTATTGAATAAAAATTAAACATGACAAGTTACTTTGGTCTTCGTCCACTAATAAAACTATTTGTATAGGGGTAGGTAAAAAGAGTTCTGACCCACTTGCTATTGACTGGGCAAATAAAAAATGACATTAACATTGAATGAATGAGTTTCCTCTTTGTGTCATAAATCATATCCCTCACCCTCAATGTTTGTAGTCCATACATCCTATAACCTTAAATATGAGCTTATGTCAGTGTTAAACAGATGCCTCACACTGGGACTTACAGTGAAGGGTTTTATCTATAGTTCATGGATGGATTTAACGAGTAGATACCGCCACAGTGGCAAGCAAGGACAGCATTTCTAAGACTTGGAAACATCTGGAAATCGACACATATAACTAGAAACATCAAGATTAATTATACAACAGCTGCGTACTATCTGTCCATATGGTGCTGAGTGCTGGAGAATGACTGAAAGAGACATAGGCAATACCTGCCACAATCCCTGCCTCAGAAAGATTATGACGATATTCTGGCCTAGGAAGAATACAAACCCTGAACAACACAAAACAACAGGGTGCTTGGACGTGGAAATATTGATAGGAAAAAGATGGAGATGGCTAGGACATGTACTAAGGAAATCACCTGATGACAAAAGTAGCATTGCATTGGATACCAGAGGGAAAACACAAAAAAGGGAGGCCCAAAACTACCTGGAGGTGAACCATCGAATGAAGGTGAGGGGATACAGCAGGAAGGGCATTGAGAAGAAAGCAAATAACAGAGATGAGTGGAGATCCTTCGTCCTTGTCCTATGGGTCACCTGGCGCAACAAGGACTAAGTAAGTAAGTACCGCCACAGCAACACGAAACTGACCTATCGTATATGATCAGGCCGCATTGTGCTTTAATTATATCCCCACAGTAACTGCAATCTCCATGCTTACATGGAGCAAAAGGTTTGCTGAGTAATTGTATTAGTGAAAGACTACTTGTGGTCTTCACCACCAGCATCGGAAAACTCTTCAACCAAAACCATGAATACGACAAGCTGCATTGTTGCGTCAAGTGTCTGTCACCCAACACAAAAAACACACCAACGAATCGTCATGCAACACTTCGTATGATATCAAAACGTGTGTTTTCCTGCAAATATCCCGCAACACTTGATGCATGTGTTAACTCTCGCTCCAATCTTTCCAAAATAATCTTCCATCTTCACAGGTTAGGTAAAAAAACACTTAGCTTTAGGAAAAGATCATGGTTTGGGTAAAATGTCTACAGAAGTGGTGTAACTTTAGCATGGAAGTTATGTGACAAATAACTCAATGTTAATTTCTAAATTTCACCCAGGGGTATGAAACACTAATCTACCCCGACCGTATCTACACATACATGTCACTCTTTATACTTCCTGGTTCACAATTATGTGGGCTACATAGAAATTCATTTCATGGGACGAATTACAGTGTAATACTTTTCATATAGCTACAAACTGTGTATGAGAACAGCCTGAAAACACACCATCAATGGCCAAACCAAGCCTTCAGTAAAAGTAAATAAGCAGCCACTACCACCTGCAATGGGTGCGCAAAGTCCAACAAAAAAATACAATAAAATCTCAAAAAAAAAAAAAAAAAAAAAACTGTTCACAGCAGGTTATTTTCATAGGAGGTGCCAGAAATTTTGCTAGGGCTAATCATGGGCTTAATAAACAAGTTTAGGCTTGGACATGTGGCATTTGAAGGTCAATTTCAAGTATCATATGCTCACTACAAACACTTCTCTCACACACTACACACCAACAATAACAACTGCAGTTAAAAAAAATAATAATCAGCACTCTGATAGGACTAGTAGAGAGGAGACAGGAGGCAGGCAGACACAGACATAGACTACAGTCAACTCTGGAAATCACAACAACCAAGTCACAAAAACAGGCCCCTATAGTCCAGTGCAGTCCAGTATAGTCCCCCCATTTACTTTCTTCCTTTCACTCAGTTCCTGGAGAGTATGGGATCATGATTATGTTATTTGAGCCCATAGGCACTCAACAATTGAGCCAAGATAGTTGAATATTGCTGTTTGACATAAATTCTGACAACAACAGACACATTAAAAGGCATTTGAGTTTGACTGAGGTGGTAAAAAATACAGTAAAATTCCCCCAAAACTACTGTATCTCTGATCTCTCCTTTTCACCAAATCACACACATTTTGGCTATTCTATGTGAAATTATTTTGACTACTACTACTTTAGTAATGTAATATTTTCTCAGTGTAGACAGAAGGTTAGACACATTTCAACTGTTTCAGAGAGACTTCAAGGACCAGGTCCAAAGCACACTGGAGCACACGGATTTAAGGCAATCAAGACTAATGTTTCAACGTCAACAGCGTCTTCATCAGAGTCCAAGTTGACCGTGTGGTCCAGTGATGTTTTTTCGCTTTCATTTACAGAGACTCCCATGAAACTGTTTGGAGCCCACCTAGGAGGCCCTCTTCACACATTGAAAACCTCCAGACAAAATATACCAGTCCATTGCTGCTCACGATGCAGGAAATGCATGACACAAGTAGCCTTTCACATCATTTCCAAATGAGTTCTTCAAATATAACCGATATCCAGTCCACTCCCAAGAAATAAAAAAGCCTCTGCTCCAGTGTGTTGCGGAGATACTCTCAGTGGATACAAGTGGATATTTAACGTTGGCCACATTTTGTACTCTCACCTAAAGAAATCACAGGATTTTATTGTTTCAACTAAAGGACACATAAGGCAGTATACGCCTATGTGGGTGCAACTGCAGTCTGTCATTGTTGGGCGAGCAGGGTGGACAGATGAGCATCAGCATGGATTTGACAAATGAATTTCAAATCACAATTCCTTTAATCAATCTTCCAGGCTTGAGCGAAAAACTTCGGGAGAAATTTCATTAGAATTTCCATGATGCTTTTCAAATTCAATCGTAATTTGCATAAAAAATGCTGTGATGGAAACCCAGCTAGTGTGTCTGTCTTACTCTCTTCGTCCTCACCCGTTGCTTCTCGCTTCCTCTCCCTCTCTCTTGCTCTGTACAGTATGAAGGAGGGATGATCGCTCCCTGTCACATCTGTTGGCACGTTGCCATCAAGCCTTGACAGGAAAATAACACTCTTCAGGGAAAATAATACACTCGTTCTGCCGTCGGCGCTCCCAGACACATGCCTCGGTGTGTGTGTGTGTGTGTGTGTGTGTGCGTCTAAAAGCCCTCGTCGCTGCTGTCAACCTGAGTACAAAGGATCACTTTATATGATTAGTATGCATCTCTGAAAAACATATTGAACAAAAAGCCCTGCCCCGAATGCTGCTCCACGCCAATTAATGGATTAAGAAATTATTTTGAGGCGAGGCTTGTTGTGAGACAGCTATGATACGTGGCTGGAGAGCCATTTCTGTTGTGGTTATTGCCAGCTATAAGGCCCGAATGCATTTTGATCACACAACAGCAACATATACAACCAGATATTTGTCTTTACTGAGTGACAAGGCCTATAAAACATCCGCCTGCTCCTTTTAAAGCAATGAAAAAGAACTTCCTCTACAAAGGTTGAGATAAAACACCCTCTGGCAGTCATACGCCTTCCATTTACTGTGTAGACTCAAACCAACAACCGTCTGTCTGCTACACACCATCATCACTGAGCTGTTCAGAGGACAAAAGCCACTTTGACACGGCAGTTAACCCAAGCCCTGCAGAGCCCCGGACCCCCTTTAACCCTCTGCTCACCCAGCGCTCATGGTCCTGTGTAAAGAGCTGCATTTATAGATTTTGGAAAAAGATGAAAATAGAGATTGAAATCGACTTGGCCCCAGGAATGACATTTGATTTCTTACTTAGCGGTTCTCTACGATTTAGGTGTGAGTGTGTCTGTCTGTGTGTCTATCGGGGGGTGGGGGGGAACAGAGATCAGACCCTGTAAATGGTGGCTGGCTCTATAATGACATTTGTTGTCTATTATTTAACTTTGGAATCAGAAGCCAACTGTTCATACTTGCTGACAAAATAGGGTGGCACAATTAATCGAATATTAATGGCAATGAGGATTCCCACATTTAAATGAACATGATAGAATACGATACTGCCGTTTAAAATGCTATGATCATTGAGAACTCTGCTGCATAAATCAAGCGCTTCTAACTAACAGCTAAAGATGCATCGTCAATCAGCAGCCGATTGAAGCCAGGCGGTTTTCAGCAGTCTCATATATATTTTTTGCTACTCAGACTCACATACAGCCACTGCATGATGGTTTTAAGTTGGGACAAAGCGGCATAATCTAACACATGGAGGTGCCATTTATTTACATTTAGGGATGCTAACTTTGAAAAAAGTTTTTAACTGATAAACAACCCTCGTTAACTGATTAACCGTTGACTGACAAGCAGTCTATGACCACAAAAGACAATAGTGTCCTCAGTTCAACCGACCAAGAGTGTTACTGTAGCAGCCACAGTGCTGTGTGTATTATCAGACATATGCAGCCACTTTCCCAGACAAAGTCCGCCACCTGTAGCCACACACATACACTCTGTCAGTGTAACTTTAGCATTAGACCGTGTGTGTGTGTGGCGGCGGTGAGTGTCGGGTTGTTGGTGGCGCTGTAGCTGTAGCAGTGCGTGTACAGTTTATAGTTCGGTGAAAAAATGTCACGAGTCTACAACACTCCTCAAGTGAGCTCAAGACAGGTGCCAACTTCCTGCAACCTGCAACTCCAGGTCAGACTCTCCTAAGGTGGGCTGTTAAGGTGGACCAGCTTTTCTTTAGGTGACAAGCCACTACTTTGAGTTTTGCTCAGCTTTTTAATTCATTACTAATATTTCTTAACTGGTAGTGTTAACCGGTTAAAATCCTTCATGTCAGTTACTGTTTAAACATTAACATCTCTAGTTACATTATGTTGCATTCAAACTCTACTCAGTAAAATGAGTATTGGACATTGGGATATTATGATGCTATCAAGGAGATGTTTTCACAGCAATTTAAAGTACTTAATAGTACCTCTAAGGAGCTTATAATGCATCATTAGAATTACTAATGCAAGACTTTTTTTAATCAAAGCAACTATCTAAATGAAAATGCTGTACTTCCTCAGTCATCATTAGAATTGTGTTTTTATGCAAATAACTTCTATAAATGACAATAAAGTAAAAAGAACAACAATTGGAGTCTGAAGGTTGTAATGTATGAATAATTGTGATAAATAATTGTGATTTCAATATTGATCAAAATAATCATGATCATCATTTTGGTTTTAATTGTGCAGCCCCACGTATGAGCAACCTTTTCTGGAAGAGAAGTGCCTTTTTCACACTACGAACAATTATTTTCAGTGTCTATTATTGTTTTGATTAACCATAAAATGTCAAAACATTTGCATCTACCAATTAAATTTTGTCCAGACAGCAGTCCAAAACCAAAAGATATTCAATTTCAACTACATCAATAAGCAAATACTCACATTTGAGAAGCTGGAACTAGAGAATATTTGGCCATTTTGCTTCGAGAAACACGATTCAATTTGTGACCAATGAATTATCGACTTTTAAGTTCTTGAAATTGTAAGGCATTGCTGGTTCAATAGTCATGAATGGTGCTAAGAATACTAGTTAGTGCAGCACTGTAGAAATTCATGATTGTGCTGTCATTGAAGACTTGTGATAAATGACAGAACAGAACATTTCTACTGCAAATTTCAGAGAAAAGACATACATTTTAATTCAAAAGGAGACGATAAAACCCTCTTACCTACTAAAACCCGGGCAATCATGTATTATGAGATGTCTCAATGAGAAAAGAGTTATATTATCTTAACTCTAACCCACTTTCCCACTCTCTGTGCAAGTTGTACAGATTTAAATGCTGGGATGCTATATGTAACAAAACTGAAATATAGACTGTCCTAAAACATTTATTTTTGAAACAAGGACCCTCTTAATGAAAGGGCCAGGTGATGAAGCAGGACCCAGCCTTCATTGTGACTATTGATACTGTGCTTTTATGCTGCATATTACCAAATAAATGTTTAATTAAATTAGCACAATTAGTCTGTCCACGCAGAAAGACTGATCTCTCCTCATAGCTTGTTACGGTTTCAGCCATTTTTGGCCTAATAAAGAGTTAATTGTTATAATATGGTTAAACCGGTGGTGTCTTGGTATGCAGTCTGTCCATTACCATGATATAAACTACTTTCTCTACATCCAAGTGCAATCACTAGTCACTAGCAAGACTCAAATCTGTTTGTACATATGATTAGAAATGCATCAAGAAGACTTTCTAATGGTGTAAGTACATGATGTGATGCCCAGCCAGTGAGAGTATACCGTGTAGCGTTACATCAGTCGGCTGATTAGTATTCTATCCATCAAACATCCTGAACAGAGCTCAATTCCCAATTTCCACAAACAACATGGAAATGGCAGTCCATTTTCCTCCGCTAATGCAAACAACATAGCTCCTCTAAAATCAATGTAATTGGCTGGACCATTTAGTCTGACTGAATATCTTGTAGTGGTGTGATGATGGTTGCGTAGTTCCTTCATAGTGAGGGGGTCGGAGTAATGGGAGGAGCGCTGACATATGAATGGTTGGGAAATCTATTTAAATATATACAAATGCAGATTTGCATTTGTGATGCTCGTCAACCGGGCGGCTGAGAGGTGACGTGTCATTTAGCAGATCACCGAGAATCAGGCACTTCGGTTTTATACTAATGTGTGTTGAAAGAATCCAACTTTTTTTTTAGGAATAAATGTAATTTTGGCAGCAGTGTGCACACAATACTGACTGAAATCCTCTGCTCGGTATTGGGATGGTGTAACAACAGATTCAAAACAGCTAGTAAGAATATATATGCTCAGTTTTTATGAACAAAAGGTCCAGGTCCAGGGCTGTATCAGCTACTACTGAAGACCTGGACTTGTGTTGTTTCTTTGATTTGGGGGTTTAAAGGGGCATTCATCCGATTTCATACATCTGGAGAGAGCTTTCTCATGGCCTTTACAGACATGATGAATAAGCCACACAAAAATGCGAAATACTCGCCTGTTAATATTTCATGTCTGGGGCTTTTATTATGAAAGGTTAGAGCGGAAAGCCTTTGTCAAGGTTGAAACGAGTAATAAAGTTTGCCTTCTTTGTTTAGTCTAGGGAGCCTCCGTGTTGTTTCATAAATATAGGCGCAACTCAACCTGTCCCACACAAAGCGACAGGTTGGTGCCTTCACTTGCAGTGCGAAAGCTCAGAAAAATCGACTTTGTTTAGAAAAAAAAGTGTGTCACTTTGTCGCACAAGCCTCACAATTCAGTGAAAGTGCAGTATTAAATCCATAAACATGCTATTAAAGAGCTGCGATGATTAGTTGACTAATTTACTCGTAACATAATCGACAACTATTTTGATTATCGATTACTCATAATTTTTTATGTGCAAATGTCACAAAATGCTGTTTTAAGCCTCTCAAATATGAATATTAGCTACTTTTGACTATCTTTGGGTTTTGGACAAAACAAGACATTTACAAGACCTTGGGTTGACATTTTTCATGTTTTGGAAATCAAATGATTAATCACAAAATAACTGGCAGATTAATTGATAATGAAAATAATCACTGGTTGCAATCCTACCGAGCAGAACTTTATATTGTACAATTACACAGACTTTTTTTCACAAAGAAACAGAATCATATTCTGATATTGCAAACAAGCATACATCAATCACAAAATCAAATGAAAAATTGTTAAAAATATAAGGTTATTTAAATGTTGCACTGCTCTAATGTCATGAATCTACAGTCAGATAAACAAACATGTTAAAGTTACATATAAATTTGCAGCCTTGTATTTGAAAGAAAGCTGTATTGCAGCACAAAAAACATTGAGTAGGATAACCAATACAACTGTATTTGTCCAACAAACTAGCTAATTGTAAGTCATGTACAATAAAGTGACCGTTTCCAATCTGCCTGAAGAAAATCAGCCTAGTCACGCTGAGTGTGGTACACAAAACGCCAGAATTATTGGAAAATGGCTGATTTAAACTACTAGTGAAAACAACAGCTCTCTGTGTCTGCTGATATTTAACTAACACCAAATTATAAAAGGTTTAATGCTGGATAAATATAAAAGAAAATAAATAGAATAAATCAAATTAAATTAAGTCCTGTTCATATTTATGGTGAATGTTGACACATATTATGCGATGGTCCAACCACGAATGAATCATATTTACCTCTATACTCTGCAGAAATAACTTCAACCTAGGTACTGTATTATGTGTTGGGTTGTGCATTGAATATTGTTGTGTTTTGTAGCTGTCGCCGCCATACAGATTGTAATGTGATAATGTACTGAAATGCAGCCTAAAAAAAGAAAGAAAGAAACTGAGCTGATTAAGAAATTGGATAAACTGGGTTAAGGAAAAGTGTGTCTACTTCTGTGAGTTTTACATGAAATGTACTTGAACCCAGGCTATATTTGTCGATGCATTAGAGGCGGCTGCTTGGTGCTGGAGGCCCTCTCACCGTCGTTTGTCAGCTCCCACATATACTGCGTGGAGAATGAATGCAGAATGCCAGATATCCATCACATTAATGCAGTTTGATAGCAGCCTGGCACTTTGAGGCAATTCAGTTCACAGGAAGGCTCTCGTATCCCACTGCTCCCTGCTTTTTCTGCAAATGGCTCGCAACACTGCGAGCCACTTAAAAATAATCCCGGTGCAGTCGTGCTGGTGGTAGATGGTGACTAGAATATGCCAATATGCATGAATCATATCTTACAACAGTTTAGTTACCGCAAACTGTACCACCGCTACCACTAATACGTTCAATTTCAGGTTCTTTAAGTCAAAATGAGTAAATATTACAATATCAATCAGTTGATGTTGTGAATATGATGAGGGTTTTTTATCTCCTGTACATTATTTTAAACATTTTTTAAAAAACTTTATTAATTAATATCCTACTATTTTATTTTCTGCACAAATTTAAGGAAGACATAAATAAAATCAGTTGTAAATTTACTGTCTCTCTAAAAATATGCATTTCTCTTCATGAAAACATTTTTTATAAACCCTTCAAAATGTGAACTTTCATAGCCAAAAGGAAATTATTTGTTTTCAAAATTAAATATCAAACTACATTAATTTAATTCTTCAGCTACTACAAGTACAAATAGTGCTGTACATTGTATTTTGGTCTCATTTCACATCCTCCTGATGGGACAATATTTGTCCTGCAGCTGTTTCTCATTGCCTGTTAGATGTACAACAACTGACCGAGTAAAGTGGGACAGACATCAGCAGGCTTTAACTTTTCTGCACATGGTCAGTCAACAAAGTGTCTGGAAAACAGCTGTTTGCAGGCGTTATACACGCACAAGAGTTTAGATTCACAGGGGACCATTAGTTGTCAAGCTTCAGAGGCCCCTCTGATGTTTTAATGAACAATTTTAAGATGGATATCAAGCTCCCTCTAGTGGACAGTTTCTAGGAGTCCCCAGTTTGTAGCACTATGTTTAAGTTGTGAGGTTTGATTCATTACAAGTGTACAAGATCAGCTATGGAGGTCTGACTCCTTACTAATGAGTGCTCGACATTATTTGCATCTGTAGAAAATGGTTAAAAAGAAGATCTATTTGGACCTCTAAGAAACAGACCTGACTTTCAAATTTCAGCTCACGTTGAGTGGTGTGACACCCACAAAGCAAAGCTCACACATGCTCGTTTTAATTCACACAATTACACATGGTGAGTTTATATTTTTAGCATGATTTTGGTGGCTATGCACAGCATTTTCTCTGGGGAGGATTCTTGTTTCAGTATTTATGAAAAGCTGCTGAGTATTTGAGAAGTGAAGTGCATCTCCACACAGTTTAGTTTATCACTGTAACCCCATAATTTCTGCAGTAGCTGATTATAAGTGAATGACATTTTCCACAGGTAGTATGTGTTAAATCTGTGTGTCAACCAAAATAAATGTGATTATAAATAAATCTGCAGAGATCTTCACTCAAGAGTCAAAAAAGCTGTTTAAGTAAGCAAAAAACTTGTCAGGAATTAATACAATGACTAAATCATATTTTAACTTAGATGCATCAGATTAAATGAAAAGCAAATGTCTCCAAAATATATCTAATAACTCGTTAAGGCCCACAAGTGCATTTACATGTAGGAGAAACTGAAGCTGTGACCTGCACGGCGCCACCGATATCACTGGGTTTCTGTTTGTTAGACTGTGCTGCCCTCTAGTGGTTACATCGGGACATACAGCATTTCTTCTCCATCTTTACCAGCATTGTTAACATGTCAATC
The DNA here is from genome assembly GCA_947000775.1 of Pterois miles. Taxonomy (NCBI): domain Eukaryota; kingdom Metazoa; phylum Chordata; class Actinopteri; order Perciformes; family Scorpaenidae; genus Pterois; species Pterois miles. Next base: position 660,293 of record CAMQGK010000076.1, on the reverse strand, counting down.
TGGGATGATGAGTCAAATCAGTTTCTTGTATTTGCCATTACCACTGAAGACAGCATGTATACATGACTTTAAATGATCTGACAAGGCCATTCACATTAGCAGACTGCATCTGAAGCTTCAAGCGGACAGCCTCTTTTAGTCTTTTTACAATTTCTGTCTCATTTTAGCCACATATGATGTCCATCCACTCAAAACTGTCTGCCCCTGAGGACTAAAGTTAGCAAAACTACCATGCATCATTGCACATCAGAGACTGATCTTGTATTATCCTACTGTGTTTCAGACGATCACTCACTGCCACAAAAGTCATTTAACCTCAGGAAATGTGTGAAAATACACAATCAAGGACACAAAATTCAGGTTGGAAGTTAAAAAAAAAAAAGTATGGATGTTACATATCAGATCTGTGCTTGAACTATTAAAAGAAGTCAAACAGAACTACTACAACGTTACAGCATCATAAAACACAGGACGACTGGACGACTGTAGACAGGAAGTTATGACATTGTGCATCAAGAAATCATGAGCCGGTGACCGTCAGGTCTTAAATAAGAGGATTCCACAAATACAGTTAACTCTCTCTCTGAAAGTAAATGCAGACATGATGAACAAACAGCTCTTCAGCCACTTGGAAAAGCAAGTTATTATGTTCTTAAATGGGGCTAGAAATGAGTTGCAGAGATGCAGCAATTAAAGTAAGAGGCCCTCTGTTGAACATCTACCTTTCGTTACCAGATGATAATCTCTGCAGCGTTTCCTCCCGCAGCTGAACCAGCTATTAAATAAGATCCCAGCTGAGCATTTCATCAAATGAGCGCTCTAATAAACACTTATTCTGTAATGAAAACCAAACTAAATTCATATCAAATGGTGAGCCACTTCGCCAGCTGACTTTTCAACATGATGTCTAACTGTAACTCAAGTGTCCAGAAGGATGCCAGACTGACTGAGATATCAAACAAACACCTTTATATTCTAACAGCGCAGCAGCAAAACATAAATAAAAAGTTTGACGTCCACCTCACTCAGCCTCTGAAACTGACAGCAATAGAAAGCTTTTTTGATTTGCCAGGCATAAATACCAGTACTGAAATTGCAGAGATGAAACACATAACTTACACATTTAAACTATTTTTGTCAGATTAATTAAACGCAGTTGATATATTAACACTACAGTTTTGGCTTGGTAAAGAAATGCCATTGATTCTTTCAAATCTTCACTTTCCAAATGAAAGCAACTATCTGATCAAAATGTGGAGTTTCACGTGTGATTATAGCTGCAACATTTAATCAATTAGCTGTCAGCTATTCCATTAATCGCCAAATATTTTGATAACTGTTTAATTGGTTTGAGTTTTTAAGAAAAAGAAGTTAAACTGCTCCGATTCCAGCTTCTTAAAATGGGAATATTTTCCGGTTTCTTTCCATCTCTGACAGTGGACTCTTGTTGTGGACAAAGAAAGACATTTGAGGACATCATCTTGGGCTTTGGGGATCAGTGATTGAGATTTTTCCCCATTTTATAGACCAAACTAATCCGACTGACTGTGAAAATAATCAACAGATTAACCAACACTGACAAATAAAGTTAGCTGCAGCCCTACTTGTGACAGTAAGTAGCCATGTAAAGATGAACATGGCTGACTAAATAACTGATGAACAAGGATGTTAGGTCCCATTTTAGCAGTGTTACAGTAAAAACAGCCAAATGGCTCTATTTCTAATTAAGATCTAAGTCTGTGTCATTATACTGCTGTGATATCAGTGCTGTTAATTAAGTTCAGTATGCATTTTTTATCCTTGGCTTAGTTTTGTATGTCTACCTGGCTTTATAAATTATAACAATAAACTGTTTACTCATCCATGCAGTGCAGATATTTCTGGTTGTATTAAATTAATACTTGACAGTTTCTTGTTTAGTAAATATTTTGTTGTGGTCGCTCTCCCTCTTTATCTTTCCCATTCACCGGGCTGTGACTACACTTAGAAAAGGTAGGAGGTTAATAACGTAATAGTAAAATGGAAACTCAAGATAGCATAGTTCAAGGTATCCTCCTATTGCTTTTTATTCCTTACTTTTGGATTCTGTTTAATTAAGGAGTCACTTTACCCGTCTGATTTCTTTTTCCTCTGGTTCCTCTGCAGGATACAATGCGACAGCAGCTTCTGTTTAAAATAAATCATACAGCCAACTATCAATGGATTAACTGAGGAAAATATCTGAAATATGTAGCTTTGTATTCTTGGTGAGCAGTTATGTAATGAGAGGGGTGGAGGCATCTGAGGAGCCATCTCTACTATCACTTCTGTATTAATAAGGGTCCAACTGCTTCCAGTCAAAGACACGCCCACATAGTGCTGTATGTCACATGACTGAAGGGTGACTTTGTGAGGTTGCAAATAACTGCACAGAGATCTGCTGGAAACAGGTTACCTCTTGTGGCAAGTTAAGCGTGATGTTTCATGGCTATGTTTAAGAGACTCACCACACTTGATTAACATTTTAGAAAGATTGCGGTTAAGTTCAAATAAGTCAACGCTCACAAGCCGCTATGACCAACTCAACCACGATTACATTTCCTCCAAAACACATCTGGCATGACAGAAAAAACAAAAACATGGCAAAACATGTAGTCACCATGATGGTTCATAGAAAGAACCTGACACATGAGCTGATACTGGCTTTTAAATCTGATTGAGTTTGGTGGAAACACACAAGTGGTGTGCCATGATGACCTATAACAATGAATTGTTTGGCATGAAAATGGTTGAAATACAATGAATTTGCATATAGCAGTCCTCAGCTTCCATAGTGGACAACTGAGGAAATTAAAGTTTCTCTTTCTCTCTCTCTGGTGACTAAAGACTGAAAGTAAAGTGAACAAATGCTGCAGTATAAAATATGCAAAATACTGCACTTACAGCATGTTGGCTCAATCCAAATCCATATTTATGTAAATATCCATATCTCTTTGCATGTAAATGTGCACAGTTCTCATCCGCAAAGTTCATTTGGTCCGAAAAGTACAAGTCTGACAGCTCAAGTCTTTCAGTGTCTGAGGAAGGCTGCTTCTCACCAGGTTGATTTCCAGACAGCAGGTGAAGAAGTTGTCGTTTGGAGCTCCTGTCATCATTCAGGTGTAAATATTAAGTTATAATCCCCTTTTATGTAGTACATATACTGTAAATTGCCCCTTTGGATGATGCAGACCTCCGTAAAGTCCAGTAATATCAGCTGCCCTTCTATAATGTGCAGAAAATCCATGCTGTTGTCCTCTCTCTGGATTAAAGGGTTAAACCACACAGACAGATGACCCTCCACATAAGATATGATAAGATAAGATATTCCTTTATTGGTCCCACAGTGGAGAAATTGGAGATACTGATGTGCCACCTCACTTAAGTTAGAACAGTAAAAGGTCCATGGTTTTTATAGGAAAGAGCAAGTTTTTTGCTCAGTGGGACTTTGATGTCATCCCATCATGCTGCTGATGTTGCAGGTTTGCTGTCACACATCTTCCTCTGGGTCTTCGTTTTCTTGATATCCTCCAGTATTTAGTGGCAAATTCAAGAAACGCAAATGTGATGAGGAAACAAAAATGGATGGAAATCAGAGATGCTTTTCACATAATCCACAATCTTCTGAATGAAGGAGAAATCCTTCCCTTGGAAAAAAGGAAAAGTGATCCACCTGTTGGCTGACCAAGAAACCATTAAAGTTGGACTTTTGCAGGGGGAAAAGAGGTTGATGGAGCAAACAGAAAAGGTGAAGGATGAAGAGTTGAGTGGAGCTTCCTGCCGTCTCTCAGCCAGCAGGATGAATGGAAAGCCTGCCTCTCTGCCTCCTTTTATATTCTCTCTTCCCCTGCTGCCTCGCTTTGGCTTTTACCCTGGCTTCAACGTGTGTGTGCATGTGTGCATGTGTGTGTGTGCGCTGAAAGAGACCTCTTTCAGAGCAGCAGGAATATATTATAACCCAAACAAAAGGAGCCGGCTTATTGTTTATGAATTACTAGCCTTCCAAAGCCAACAAAGGGTCCTATTTTCATAGAAAACTCCATTTTCATTTCAGCTCCATTTGATTACCAGAGCAAAGACAATAAAAAGGCCTCTCTGGGCGCAACGTCCCAAAGGGATTCATTCCTCCTTCTCTCGCTCATTCAATGCCACTGAAAAGGTTTCTTTATTGCTTTCTTTTCACAGCTGACGTCAAATGGGCTTTTAGGAGTAAACCAATGACAAAAAAAAAAAACTATTGCTTGGCTATTTTGTACAATAACAGGGCCGGGGGAAGAGAGGAGTCCCGTGTTGTCTTTGTCATCTTTCTTTCTCTTTTCTTTTGCTCCTTTTCTGCTATTGGAGAGGAAAATTGCAGAGGCTGAAAATTCATGGCAAAGCTTTGAAGGGAAGAGAGAGAGAAGAGGGAGCCACAATGCAACAATACAAGTCAAATCTAAATTATCACTAGCTATTGAGCACAGTGAAGAGACAAAGAGGTACTGTACGGCTTCAGACCTGTTTAGATGTGTGTGTGCGCACTGTGGGACACCTGTTGGGTTCATGGCCAAAAACAATACAACCCCAGTGACTGACTGTCATTTCATCTACAATGGGGCTGTCGATAGTGTGTGGGTGTTTGTGTGTCCAATTAACTATTTTGCAGACCTCTAGATGTGGGTAGAAAAGCTTGTAGAATAAATAATTGCTTCTCAGATTCTGAGTCTTACCTTCATAGAAGTATTTTATGGGGATGGGAACGGGTCGGGTAAAAATCCGAACCGTTCGGGTAAGTGTTCGGTTCGCTAGTAACGGTTGGGTCATATATGTATCGTTCGGTTCATTTGAAATAGGTTATGAGGCCAATTGTGTATTTTTTCACAGTAGAAATCATGGCCTATGGAGAGAGGCTGGGACACAGGCGGACAGGAATATGAGGTATAACACATGCACAGTGTAACTGAAGCTGCGGTCGTGCATTAGTATTGGATCAATTGCGGCGAGGGCGGACCAGATTTTACTGCGCATGTGTTGTACCGCCAAATACACAATGTGTTGATGACGCATAACCCAGCCTCCTTCCCTGTCAAACTTCTCAGTTGGCAGAGACATTGATAAATTGCAGAGTACAGCTGTCAGTCCGCCAAGGAAATGGTGAGGGTGGACACAGTAACGTACAGTTGGGAGCATTATGGATTTGGTGTTACGTATGACAGAGACGGGAAAAAAAAGTGGTCGATAAAACGTGTGTACAGTGTGTAAGCAAAATGGTTGGTTTTGGGGGTCAAAGAGATGACCTCCCTTCCTGCAGAGCAGGTGCTAAATCCCCCAAAGCTTTCCCACTCTATAGTCGAAGCCAGGGTTGCCCAAAGTGGGGCCTGTGGGCCACAGCTTGCCCAACATCAGGTTTGATTTTTCAAAAATCAATTTTCCCCATTTTCAAAGGGGTCCCTTGACCTCTGACCTCTAGATATGAGAATGAAAATGGGTTCTCTGGGTACCTACGAGTCTCCCCTTTACAGACATGGCCACTTTGTGATAATCACATGCAGTTCGGGCAAAACATGCGGTTTTTTTTTAATGCAGTACAAATGTGTCACTCTAAAAATGTTGCATTTGAATATTTCTGCATATTGGGGTCCCTAAACAGTTGTGCATAAATTGGATATGACTGGAAATGAGTCCAACTGTTTTCATCAGGTGGGATTTAAGGGGCTAACTATGTAGAAGCTAAAATAATATTCAATTAGAGGCACTTTGTGTCTTAACAATACAATAGGCGTTAGCCTTTGGCCCTTTACTGGAAAAAGTTTGGGCAGCGCTGGTCCAAGCACACATGTATCCTGTATTTATGAAAGACAAAATAAGACTAACTCTAATTCACTCTTGAAATGTTAAATTAATAAAAGACAGCATTACTCAATTGAGTCCACTCATTGGTTTTGGTGCTACAGTGTCATATGGTTATGGTACGGATATAGCTGTGTGACTGGTACGATTTTTAGAGTCACAAAAGTAACAAGAGGTGGTGTAAACACACCATACCTCAACACTTCACTTGCCCTAAATCAAGTCAGCTTATGATGTCTTGATCAATTTACACCTGGTATCAACATGTGATCTGAATCTGGATATCTAAAACCATAAAAAGCGCATGCTGGTACAGAGATAACTGACTTCTCATTCAGGGAACTTTGATTATTCATAACCTAGTGAAATAATTCAAGCAGCGGTGAGGAAGAGATGCCGTTTGGCTACAGAAAATATAAGGCCAATGATAAGATGAAATGCTTTAGCTGCATGTCCAGTGGGTGAACCACTGCATATGTATTACATGAGCATTGAGTGGCTGTGCAATATGGGGAAAAAACTATTCTTCTTAAAAGAAAAAAGATGAATAGCATCAGCACACGCTGACTGTAGAAGATGCTCTTTCATCTCTTTCTTTGCCTCCTGTTTTTGTCCTCCTGGATGAATATTTGGCGCGAGACAAAAGGTGAACCAATCAATTATTCCTCTTGCAGGGCCCTGGTGCTGTTGTGAAAAGCGTTGACATTTGAGCTTTCCAGGCGACATCTGCAAATTTATATGCCTGCCATTGTGCGAGGCAGCCAGCCCTGTATCAAAGGCTGTAAAAGGCCTTGTCAATTTAGTAAGGACAACTCTACAAAGACTCCTTTCTCCTCTGTTGTTATCGGAATAATGCTCTTCACCGGTGTCCTGCCAAAACCTGTTGGCAATTTAACCACGTGATGTTATTGACTGCACTGATAACAGACATCTAACGTGGAAGCCATCAAACTGTCAGTACATGCACTGTGAAAGATTACAAACGTATGTGTGGTGATCAGATTCAAGAAAAACTTCTTTAGAAACGCTTGACAATCAATGTCTCACCTCCAACACACTGTAGCTGCCTGACACCTCTAGGATGTCAGATGTGAGATAATGTCAGATTATCCTGTACCTAAATGTCACCACACAGCCTCAACAAATCATTGCTTTCAAGTGAATCTCAGTGGCTTAAGGTTTTTTATATTCGTGTTTAGATTTTCTTCTCAGACAGACAGACGCCTCACAGTTTACTGCTTACTACCACTGTTTCAGACATATAAAAGAGCTACAAGAACTGCACACAACAAAGATATGGTTATATTCAGTGACATTTGATCAGATCAGGTTTAAATATTGCAGGGAGGAACAATGCAAGAAAGAGCCACAGTAAGATAAGGAGGACATCATCCAAGCAAACCACACCTTTTACCTTGCTGTTCTTTCCTATTTCTGACAGGCAACTCTAGCAGGAGTACTCGCCCTCAGTGGTGGTTCTGGCCCCTTCAAACCATCAGGGCCCGTCAAGTTAACTCTGACACAAAGCTGAACAACTTTCATAACATGCTTATGTTAAATAATGCACATATCAGAGATATGTGACTTACACACGTATCTTGTGTATATTCTCAGCAGACAAAAATATATATATATATTAACCCACCAAGTTGGGACTCTAACACTGGTACAGATCAGTACTGATTACTGGGAAAACATTCAGAGATCCAACACTTTTTGTTCACATCAAAAAAATATCAATACATGTCTAAAATTCATGACTTTGACTTACCTGTATGCATGAGTACACAAAGTACAGTGAGAGAGTGAGAGAGAGAGAGGGAGGGAGGGAGAGAGAGAGAGAGAGAGAGAGAGAGAGAGAGAGAGAGAGAGAGAGAGAGAGAGAAATTCGCACAGGCAGCAACGTACTGTACGACTACACAACATACTGTACAGGCAAAATATGAGAGAGAGAGAGAGAGAGAGAGAGAGAGAGAGAGAGAGAGAGAGAGAGAGAGAGAAATTCGCACAGGCAGCAACGTACTGTACGACAACACAACATACTGTACAGCGCAAAATATGTGTGTGTGAGAGAGAGAGAGAGAGAGAGAGAGAGAGAGAGAGAGAGAGAGAGAGAGAGAGAGAGAAGAAATTCGCACAGGCAGCAACGGCTGAACATTTAAACATCAGGAAAGACACAAGTGAATCTTACTCACATTTGTAGTCAAAGTTGAGATGAAGGGGCCATTGGTGTCCATCTGCACTTGCTGCTTTGACAGTCATTTGCTTTGTCTGTTGACAGAAGTCTTCCTCTCCGTTGATGATCATTCTGTGTGTGACAATAGGTCCACAAGTTTATAAAAACTTAAACATATGTAAAACACAACCTCCCAACTTCTGTGAAGTGTTGAACAACGCAGGGCTACAGGTGAAACATGTACATTTAAATATAAAGCAAGACTCAAATTATCACTAGCAGCTATCAGCCCATAGGCCTTTCCCAGTTCTTAATTTATATGGCTTGATTCCTCTCCTCGACTCCTCTCCTCGCGTCTTAGTCCCACCCATGGGAGATGCAAGAGGAGGAGGCCAGGAAGAGAATCCTGCTGAACACTTTACCATCAACATGGTCTGTTTGTTGTTCAGACCAACAGTTAAAACAGGTTTTACCTAGATGGTGAATCAGAAGACAACTAAACTATAAAACTGTTAATCTGTGATCTGTCTTCAATCCGGCATGAAACTCCAGTGATGTTGACTTTTATCAGATCAGTCGGGTCGGAGCAGTGTCCAATCAGTGACTGATATCTACTAAGGGGGCATGTCAGTATACATTGGTGTACCCTCGCTTATGGCTCTTCTGGCAAGCCTCCTCGTTCCTCGAGAAGCATTTAAGCAACTGGGATGTCCTCCATGATGGAGCGCTGAAATTTAATTCCATGAACGCAAGTTGAACGAGCGAGGAAGCAAAAAAAAAAAAAAATCAGGAAATGAGATGCAGCTCCTCTGTACATGTCCATTCAGACATAACACACATTCAACAGGTGATTAAACAACCAATAAATGCAAAACTAGAGAAAACGCCTTGGTGGGCTCTGTAGGCAGCAGCAACAACACAACAGATTTAAACAAACTGTACAAACAAACAAATACTATACAGTACATAATATAACCATTACATCAAGTAACTTTTATACTGTAAGGAGTGAAATACACAGACATCAACAGCTGGACATTTAAACATCAATAAAGAAACAAGTGAGCAAAGACACAGACAGACAGAGTGTATCTTACTTACATTTGTTGTCAAAGTGGAGATGAAGTGGCCATTGGTGTCCATCTGCACTTGCTGCTTTGAATGTGATTGTTGACAGAAGTCTTCCTCTCCATTGACAGTCATTCTGTTTGTGACAGCAAGTCCACAAGTTTAGAAAAAGCATTCAACAAGTGATTAAACAACCAACAAATGTACAACTACAGACAAAAGCCTTGGTGGGCTCAGTAGGCAGCAGCAACACAACAGCTTTAAACAATCATACCGCACATCGACAAGTAATGTTACACTGCAAAGAGTGAAATACACACAGACGGGCCATTTAAAGAGAGATTTAAAGGCCACAGAAAGAAACCAGCAAGCGAAAAGACAAACAAATAGAGAGACAGACAGACAGAAAGTGCATCTGACTCACATTTGTTGTCAAAGTCAATTCTCCTTTCTTTCACGGAGATGAAGCAGCCATTGACATCCATCTGCACTTGCTGCTTTGGTAGTCAGTCAACAGCATTTAACAGGTGATTAAACAACCAATAAATGCAAAACTAGAGAAAAAAGCATACTGCAAGAAGTGAAATGCTCCCATACTATGGCAAGCTGTTTCCACACTGAATATAACTATAAATTCAAAAATACATTATGCATATCAGGAATGTTTTTTTTATTTTGGATATCTGAAATTAAAAGTATGACCAGTACTAATTAGATTGTAGATATCTGAAATGTGAGTTTTTCCTAGTTCAAAATACTGTACTGTATATTGCAGATATGCACACTGTTCACTCAAGATATCAAAGATGCAGTTGTGGATATCTGAAATTAAAAGGCCAATACACATAAATGATATCTGAAATGATCTATTTGACCAGGAAGAATACATATCCAGTCAAGCTGTTAAATGTTAAAACGTCCACTAGTACTTTTTAAGGATTTGAACTTTGAACTGAATTTTGAATAGGAGAAATTAAATATCTTGAAATGCAATTTCTACTAGTAGGCATGTCATTGTGGTTATCTCCAATTGTCATTCTGACAGGTGAGAAGACAGTTTTTACAAGGAGAAATGCTATTACAGATATCTAAAATTGCATTAATGAGATAGGAGTGTGGCATGATTAAATGTTAAAACACCTTGCCATAAACAGACGGTGGTATTTAAATATTAGGGAAGAAACCAGCAAATAAACAAACAAACAGACAGAAAGTGTATTTAAAAGAAACCAGCCAGTAAATAAACAAACAGACAGAAAGTATATTTCAAAGAAACCAGCCAGCAAATAAACAAACAGACAGAAAGTATATTTCAAAGAAACCAGCCAGCAAATAAACAAACAGACAGAAAGTATATTTCAAAGAAACCAGCCAGCAAATAAACAGACAGACAGACAGACAGAAAGAAAGTGTATTTTACTCACATTTGTTGTCAAAGTCAGTTCTCCTTTCTTTCATAGAGATGAAGTAGCCATGGATGTCCATCTGTATTTAATGTTTTGACAGAGATTTTATTTGAGTTTATTTGTTTGCAGAAGTCTTCTTCCTCTTTTACAGTCGTTCTGTTTGTTTGTTTGTTTCTCCGTCGCCGCTAGCTTAACACAACGCGTTAGCTGATATCATTAGCTAGCTAGCAACACTTGGCTAACGAGCTAGCTAGCAACACTTGGCTAACGAGCTAGCTAGCAACACTTGGCTAACGAGCTAGCTATCAACACTTGGCTAACGAGCTAGCTAGCAACACTTGGCTAACGAGCTAGCTAGCAACACTTGGCTAACGAGCTAGCTAGCAACACTTGGCTAACGAGCTACCGTTAACGTCACAGCCACTGGAGCGCTAACGGTTATTTAACTTAAGTTACTTTAACTTTCGCCGGTTTATAGTGTGATGAGAGTATGGCGGGTCTTACAGTTCAATTGTAAAGTTTCTTTTCCAGCTCCGTCCAGCTTCGTCGTAGTTTCACAGACGCTTGATTGACACTGAGCAAACGATTCACTAATCAATTGACCTACTGTCACCTGTGCAGCTCTGTGAGGGTGTAATGTCCCCGTTTGAACACTATCACGTAACGGCGCTGTTGCGCTCATTTGAGGGAAATCTGTAAAAGATGGCGACAATTTAAGAGACGAAGAAAAGTAATAATCAGACACAGTTTCCCATATAAATTCAGTTATATTCTTTTAAAATAATGTAATTTATTTTATTTATGTTATTATCTTAAATCCTCATGGATTTTCTGATTTTTGTTTTTTTTAACACTTTTTTGCAAAGTACTCATGGATTATACATCCACAAAATGTATATGTATATATTTGATTTATTTTTTTTTCAGACACATACATGCAAAAAAAGATTAAGAACTATATTATATGTTTGTGTGAGAAAACACACAAAAAGTGCAACTATGACCTTTCATTCATGTCAGTGAATGTTGGTTTAATATTGCTTTTTAGCTGCAGAAAGGAAAAGATCTACTAGACATGAGGTTCAACTCTTTGATTCGACATTTTATTCACAAACAAATGGGTGAAATAAATAGGGGGGTGATTCTTGTCATATTATTAACTACTGTATTCACCGTCATCACCTTAACATTTGAACACACAATACATTTACATCAGTCGTTTTCAGTTAAATACATGAAGTTAGCGTCAATAACTGACATACTGTCTTACATATCTTGCATTAGTGTGGCTTCTAATTTCAGTAACATTTTAATAACTTTAGCAAAGGAAATGGTCTTTTCCCCAAGGCACGTCTCCTGATGTTCATGAGAAATACGCTGCTTTTCTGTACAAATCATCTTTAGGGTGAGTAGAAAATAAGAAGTTACAAATCAAAGGGTAAAAACACAATCACAAATATAAAAATAAGCAATCATTCGACACCCAGTAAGTTGTTTTTTGACATCATAAAAATTATAAAAAAAAAAAAAAAAACATTTACCAGTGTCGTATTGTTTGGACTTTGGTCTTCAAACAGAATTTCGTTGTGGATATTTTGTTTAGCTCCTGAAGTTAACGTGACCTGTGACTGTATAGGTGTGACAATGGAGCTCTTTCCTACAGTATGCAAATCAATGCCTCAATATCAGTTCAGTGTAGCATCTGACTATATCTCAAACAGTTATAGTTTATCCTCCTGATCATCATAATATTGACAGCTGGAGCAAAAAAAGGTGACAGTAGGTCCACAAGTTTAAGAAAAGTCAAACATACAGGATATAAAACTCAACGTCCTGACTTCTGTAATGTGTTGAACAGTAAAAGGACGATTACAGATGAATTATGTACATTTAGCTGATTTTCTCACCATGAAGCCTCCAACGACCAAAGAAAGGATATTTTGGGGAGTGTGACTTTCAGCATTTTCAAACATACAGTTCATGCCTCTCCCGCCTTTACAATGGATGCCATGTTTGCATATAGCCATAGCAGTCTGGATTTGCTGTGGTGTGGGGCTTTGAGGTCTTTCCATTATTTCTAGGAGCGTAACAATACATCGATCTGGATCTATATATTGATTCGATGATCAGCAATGCAAAGTGAAAATATCTATACACATCCTCATTTTTAAAATATGCCTTTATTTCGACATTCCCATTTAATATTTATTCTTTTTATTAAGAGGAATAGATTGTTTTTCATTTAAGTGTCTGGCAGAGTTCAGTAATGAATAAATAAATTGTCAGATCATATTTTACGTACTTTTTGTGAGCTGATATAAATGTAACCAACGGGCTTAAATGGGCATATGATATCGTCTCATATCAATAACAGGCCCATTAATTCAATCAAATCAAATTAATTATATCATATCACCATATAATATTGCATGGTATTGAAACTTGTGATTCACACTCCTAATTATTTCCACAGTTTTCTTGATTTTATTTGTATCTACTATTACAGAAACATATACATACTACCCTGGTGTCTGGACTTCAAATGCTTTGCACAATACATTAAACGTATAACAACAAAAATGTTTGAAAATCACACAATTCTATATCAAGTTTCCTAAAACTTTAAATATCACTTGGAGTGTCTATCTGCAAGAATATGAATTTGAAAAATAATAATGAATGAAGAATAAATAAATCAGGAGTTGAAAGATGAAACTCCCTGACAGACGGGTTAATTCCTGAGAAAATAATCTCGTTTCCCTTTGACTTTACCAAGATGATTTTCCAGTAACTTCAGTTTTTTTTTTTTTTTTTTTTTGATGTGTTGTTTTTGATCTGATGAGCCCTCAATCTGTACTTAAAGTCAAAAGTTCATTTATCTTTACCATTTAGCCTCCAAACAATCATTTTTATGCAAAAGTGGAAGAACAGGCACAGCAAATCGAAAAAAATAAATTAACTACATTAGTTTCTCTGATTTTGTCTGGTACAGCTCACTTGTAGGGCCGCAACTATTGAGTATTATTTTCAATGTTGATTATTTTTTCAATTAATTGATTAGTAGTTTGGTCTATAAAATTGTGAAAAATATGGATGGCCAAGATGACAGAAAATATTCACATTTAAGAAGCTGCGATCAGAATTTTTTATTTCTTAAAAAATAACTTGAATTGATTAAATGATTTTTAAAATAGTTGACAACTTATCAATTAATCATTTAATCTTTGCTGCTCTACTCACTTTTAGTTTATACATCTGGGTTTAAATGCTACAAAAAATATATATTCTTAAAAATAATCACAAATAATCACACCAGAAATTTGCATATCCCATGAAGTTTTCAGCATTGCTGCAATAATTTTTACACACACCATCACTTTTAAGTGCTGGTAAAGGTAAATTTACTTTGAAATGATTGCCCAACTATATTTTGAATTTGATATAACAAATAAACTTTATAGTTTGTTAGAATAAAAAATACATCATAAAACAGAATAAAAACTGCGTGCGAGTGTGTGGAGAAATATGTCTACTTGAAGTTTCACTCTCTCTGAAATTAATAAATCCACTTCGCAGTCTTGTTCATGCACTAGGCCAGTCATTAAAATACTGTCCTCGCAATGGTGCAGTTTCATACTAAGGAGGAATGACAGATAAATACAAAAGTAAATGAGAGAAGGGGTTTGTTTGTCAAGGCTGTTTGAAAACAGTAAAGGAGGGTGACAGGAAGTGATGTCTTCATGCCTACCAGCTTATTTGGCTTCACAGCTTTACGGTCAGTTGGGATGGCTTTCCTGAGGGCTGGCAGGCATTTTCTCTTGGTCCACAGTTTGATGCACAGTCACTGTGAATGTCAAACACATATTAAATGAAGATGTATTGGCAGCGTCTGTCCACACAGGTTGAACAACAGTTCATTTGGTCCTTTAAAAGTCAGAAATTGGTCTCGTCCATGAAGATCTCAGAGGTTAGTCTCATCCCAGGTTGGGTCGTTCATGTTTTTCAGAACTCTCCTGACAATCCTCTCCAGCTCTTTCCTCGCTCGCTGCTCCTCCTCCAGCGTCCTCTTCATCCTCTTGTTGTCCTGGAGAAGTGAGACAAAGACAGATGGCAAAGCAGAGAACGGTAGAAGGAGAAGAGAGTGGAAGTGGAAGAGTGGAGGAATGACATGAGATGATTTTTTTTTTGTTTGGACTAAATAAAAACTCAAATCTTCGCACATTATTGATAATGTTGGTGTTTATGTTTTTGTTTTATTTGCACTCTTTCCCACTTTGTGCTTCAACTGCTACACAACATTTCATTCTAATTTTGCCAGAATCCGAACCGGACGACAAGCATTAAGGATAACTACATAGAAATGGACAGTCTTCTCACTGATGGTCTTGTTTACTTATGTAGGCTTCAGTATTAAACTGAGACTTTTTCATAATCTGTTAAAAGTTCCTCAATGTACCTTTAATAATGCAGATTAGCCACACTAATGGCAGCTTACTAGGGATCTGTGGCTTCTTGGACCTATATTTGAACCCTTTACAGAGGGACATTTGAACAGGAAACTAATAATAATGAGAAGTGTGTGTTACTGATGCATTTTAAAAACTGCAGACTCACCTGTTTGAGTCCCTGGACCTCGTCTTTCAGACTGTACACAGTGTCCACCAGACTCCTGAAGGAACAGCACAGCTTTAATTTAACACACAGACTGCAGCCTGATACAGATAGTGACTGACTGACTGACATCATTTCTAATATTCAAACGGTGGTTTGTGTCTCTATGACTTGTTTGAAATTTCATCTACTATATATTTTTATTTTGTTTAGCTCATATCAAACTAAACTAATATGTTTTATATGTTCCACTTTGTTCAGTATCCACCACATTTTTGATGCTGCGTTCTGTTATTTGCTTCTTTCTTCTTTCTACCAATGCTCCTCCCTTCTCTCTCACCTCTCCTCCACTACAGTTTGTCCGTTGCTCCTGGTCTCCTCCACTATAATCTTCTCCTCCTCTGGGAACAACATGTGTACATCCTTCCTGCTGGAGCCTGATTGAACAGTGACAACAGTGTAAGTTATTAATCCCACTTCAAAATAAACACACATCCAGCCAATAAATACACTGTACTATGGGGTATCTGCTTACGGAAGCTACTGTATGGGGAAGCACACAGGCTCATATACAAAGACACAAACACACAGCAGGTGAAAGGTTTGGGAAGAAACATTATATTGGTATACTAGTCAATCCCTCTGTGGTTTGCGACATCAATATCTTACGAGAAAACGAGGCAGTCCTGTAACTATGAGCGGTCCAGAGACTGTCATAATCCGAGTCCTCTGACTGGTCAGAACAAGGCAGGTTGCCAGGGAGACCAGAGACGGTGAGGCTGGCGTCAGCGAGCACATGGTTGTGCATGAGGTCAGTCCCTTGCCAGGCTGTACCGTAAAGTAACCAGCAATAGATATAGGGGTTTGAACAAACCAAATGTTGGGGGGATGAGGGGAGGAGTGTAAACCATATCGGATAAAGGATGAGAGGTTGGGATATTTACAAAAAAAAAACAAACAAAAATATAATATTTGAACCAAGAAATAAAAGGAAGACGGTTTATGTGGGATAAATCATGTCAAATTTAAGGAAAAAGGTGTAAGACGCCAGCAGAATAAAAGGAGGATGATGGTGATGAAGCCGAACAAGAGCACATGGATGAAGTAAATGATCAAAACAACATTCGAAGGAAGAGGACAGCAGAGGAAAGGAAGACATAAAAAGAGAGGAGAGAGAAAAACATTGTTAGAGAGCTGACAGCAGAGAACGAACGGTGGTTAGCAATAAGACAGTTAGTAGAGTGTGAGTATGCCGATGTGTGCGCCCTCACTGGAGTTGAGCGTCTGTCGCGTCTTGGCGCTGGTACAGTAGGCCTCGATCACTTTCAGTATCTGAGCGTCCTCCTCTAGAGCTGCTGTACCTGAGAGACAAGGACAGAGCAGAAGGACAGGTCAGAAGGACAGGTCAGACTCCTCAAATGCTGCAAATAGAGGACGTTCATCTGCATGCACTGAGGCAGCCATATTAACAGATGTCCGTGGAGCTTCACTGGAGATGAGCTGTCTCCCACAACTTTTAGATTTGCTCTACAAGGACTTACGGATCATTTTAAGTGTATGGCAACCTTTCATTACATATCTGTGAGAACGTAGTATGGTTTAATTTGTTCAATCTAAACCACCACACACACCTTGTCTATAATTGTTTTTTGTTTTTATTTCTGTTTTTTATTATTATATTGTTTTAGTATTATTATTGTTTTAATAAGTGGATTATCTTATTAAACTTGATTTTGTTTGTCTGTTTGTTTCCTTAACAAACAAAGATGAAAAATGTTTTCCTGTACTTTTGTATGCTTTTTTAGTTTAAATGTGAAAACTAGTGACATGACAGCATTGCAGACTGAGAGAAGTAACTCATCAGAGTACTTTTGCCATCCCAAAAATGAAAAACCCTTTGTGATTTACTTTGGGATGCATAGCCTATTGTACGCCTACATTTTTAATGCACTGCATCTGTAACTCTACAAGCAGGAATGACAGAGGCAGTATCTCCTCTACAGGTATTTATTATATCCAGCTAGCTAACGATGTTTTTTTCTGTCAGGCCTCCCTGCTATCTTCTTCCACCACAAAACCAGCTATGAGATTGTTGATTTCCCTCAGAGTGACAGTGAGAGACGTAGCGCCGACATTGTTCTCCTCCTCGACGCACCTCACCACCCACCAGCGTTGTGGAGTTCTTTGCAGCTGACAGACGCTTATCCCCCAGGCACAAATTGCATTTCACGGTGATGTTCTTGCAATAAATTGCTGATTTGAAAACTTAGGCAAACAACTGACTGTTTGAACTGCAAACGCGTACCCTAACATGTTAACAGCTGTAGACATATGTAATTGGCTATTTACTTTTAGTTTATCATTTTTTTTAATGTTAAATTTTATAAAAAATACATTTAATCAAATAATTTCTGTAGATTTTGAATGGGCCAGATGCTGTGAAGTTTATCATGACCAATAATGTTGAATAAATCAAAGATCTGTGGCTGACTTATTTTTGCTAATGAATTATCCTGCTGTTTCTAATGTAATTGCAGCTATTTTAACAGCTTTTGGTGTTTAATAGCAGACAGATTAGTTGGCATATTATTTTGATATAATTTATATTACACAACATACAGAACTGACATTGTAAGTTAACATTCACTACATATTCTTTAGATAATTTTAAGTAACTACAGCCAGTGTAGATAGGAAATAGAGATACCTGGGTATCAGCTTTTTAAACACTTTCCTATCACCATCAGAGACGTGTATTTCAGTTGCTGTTTTTCATTCTTACTTTTTCTGACAGTGAAGTCCTCTTCTGAAGGTTTCCTCTCTGGCTTCCTCTTAGGGAGCAGCTTCTTCATGTTCTTGGGACTCTTACTCATATCCTACAAACAAAGACACAGAAATATGTGAAATAGAAATGTGCTCCAATTTAGCAGCACTCAGAAAAGTATAAATCTTAAGGTGGGATAAGGTCAAGCAACACATTTTAATATGTCGGTAAGCAGCACCTCCTTGAAGCACAGAGCAGCCGAGGGCCGGAGTGGAGGCGCAGGGCGAAGGCAGCTCAGGCTCCAGGGTTTAGGGGTACTTGGTGGCTCCAGGGGACCCCACATTGGGCTGTTGTTGAGGGCCATCCCAAATGAAGAGGGATGGGGGAGGGTGTGGTAGGTGTGTCCAGTGCTCCCTCCACAGGACTCCGAGTGTCTGTAGGGAGTGGCGGGGTGAGACGGCAACTGGGAGAAGCAGAGGAGAGGTTATAGGAAACGAGAAAGGAAGTAGACAAGGATCTGACTAACTGGTCAACTGAGACTTACTGTGTGACAGACGGACTGAGGCTTGTGAGAGTGTGAGTGTGCAGCTGAGGTGTGTGTGTGTTTGGTGAGAAGGTCGAGCCACTCCTGTAGATCGTGCTGACTATTACATGCCACCTGCATCCGATCACACTGGCCACCTGACATCAACACACAAAACCAAAAGTATAAAAATATATATATATACACACACACACACACACACACATGATAACAACACATTCGTTTTAATGCCACCAGTTTCTTTAACACAATAACGCAATTTGGGATTTTTAACCTTTTAAAAATCCACCAGGCAGTCGTCAGGCCCGACCACTATTTGATCTTTCGTGGTTGTACGAGGATCAGTTTTAAAGGTACCATGAAGATACTGGTATCACATGAAACTGGAACCTAAGGAATCCATTAGTACCAACCATGTCATACTAGTCTGTCGAGAAGGAGGATAAATAATGCTCCAAACTTACGCTAAATCTTGGCAAGGAAAAACTTGCAAGGTCATTTTCAAAGGGGTCCCTTGACCTCTGACCTCAAGATATGTGAATGTAAATGGGTTCTATGGGTACCCATGAGTCTCCCCTTTACAGACATGCCCACTTTATGATAGTCACATGCAGATTGGAGCAAGTCATAGTCAAGTCAGCACACTGACACACTGACAGCTGTTGTTGCTGCAGTTTGCCATGTTATGATTCGAGCAGATTTTTTATGCTAAATGCAGTACCTGTGAGGGTTTCTGGACAATATTTGTCATTGTTGTGTGTCGTAAATTGATTTTCAATAATAAGCATGTACATACATTTGCATAAAGCAGCATATTTGCCCACTGCCATGTTGATAAGTGTATTAAATACTTGACATTGTGAACAGATATGTTCAATTAATGATGGACAATGAGAGAAAGGGCTGACCAGATATTTCAAAAGCATTCCTCATGTTTTCTCCATCTTCTATTCTAGAGATGAGCATTCCTGACAGCGGCATCCTTCCCTATAGAGACACACAAACACACACCAGAGACAAAGCCACATTTATATGCTGCCGAGAATGCTAGACTGCTTTTACGTTTAATCTAATGTACTGCAAACATACCTGATAGATGAACCCACTCATCCTCAGGCTGGCGGAGAGCATGAGCAGTGTGTGAGGGAAGAGGACGAGGTAGCATTCATTTGACTCCTGAAAAACAAAACACCTTTTATGTACCCTCTTGTGGTCACTTGAACTCAACACTCCAATTCAGAATTCTGAATTGTGTCCAATTCAGGTCTGAACATAATCTCAGGGTGCGTTCACGTGACACCTGTTTAGGTCAATAAGTCAGTGTCGGTACCTGACAGTTCTGCGTGTGGACAGTAGCCTGGGACATGTGGATAACTGGGCCGAGGGTTCTGATGTCATCCCCCTCCCAGTTTCTGATTGGTTCTGTTAAGATCTGCAACTCCAGGTCCTTCTTCTTCCTCACCTCCTGGCACTGAGCCTGAACACACACACACAGAAGCATTCAAAGGCACATCAAAGCACAAAACTATATATATTATATTGAAAATGTTAATAAATACATGAAATACAAACTGAAAGATACTTAAAAAGAAAAGCCTATTTAAGAAAGCTTATAGTGTGCTTAAAGCCACGAGTCAGATCAGTCTCACTAATTTACATGCGTCTGTGGGTTCGCATCTTACTGCAAAGTTTTTAAAGTCCGTCATGGCAGCAATGAGATCAGCTCTGTCTGGGTGTTGGTCCTAAGACAAAGAAGAAATAAAACATGGAAACACATTGAAGAGAAAGTTTTTCTCCAATACCACGAATGAAGATTAAAATCTTGGCAAGTCCAATTAAATTGGATAAAAATAACACAGGCTGACAGGTAGCTGACCTCCATGTGTCGGTCCAGTTCTTTCAGCAGCGTTGGGTATCTCTCCAGTCTGGTGAAGGGTTTACTCAGACTAGTGGTCAGAGTCAGGATCCCAGGACTTGACGCCCCCTTTGACTCCATGTACTCCCCCAGTTCCTCACTGAGGTGCACACACACAGACAAAAGACATTCTCATACTTTTAGAACAAACACAACAGGAAAAAACACATGAGTACTGGTGTATAATACAACACAGAATACTGTATATGTCAGCCTGTACCTGTGTTGTGTGAGTACATTGACAGCAGACGGGTGGTTGGAGCAGTAGGCCACATAGAGGATCTTCATCTGGGGCATCAGATTCAGGAAGAACCCCCCGATCCTTTGCTGGTTCTCTGGGAGTCTACACACACAAAAATGACATGTCAGACTGGTTAACAACTGCCACTGCCAGCATTATTTCACACATAAACATAGAGATAGGGCATCAGCTAGTCCTTAGGGATTCAAAACATGTAAAAAATCATATAAATCTGGACTCTCTAACTAGGAAACAACATTCATATCAAGGCTTCGTTCAAGGCCACAAAAGTTCCTCTTCTGCAAAACTGATCATTTGGTGACAAAGATCAAATAATTAAACATACAACCAGATCAGTTTCTCTGTGTGTTGATGAGACATTTTAGAAACTTTAACTTAAAAGATGAATGTTTTTTTTTGATCTCTTAAAAAATACACCTGCTGAATCTCTCTGGACTACAACTACACAGAGCTCAGAGTATTACTTCAGTTTACCACTAGATGTCTCTACAGCTCAAATAACTGCCTACATTCAGCGCTACTCAGGCTAATATCAGAGGACACATTGTAGGTGAAACAGGATGTTATTATGAGCAGTTCATCAGGGTTTTGTGTAGGTTTCAGAGTGCTGAGTTAAAGACTCTATAAGACACTTTATTCCCACCTGGAAGTGAGAATAAAATCAACAAAATTAATTCTTTAAGTATTATATTGTACTACAAGTAGAACTTTGTTGCAGGGTAAACAGTATATTCTATCAGGTTGCAAATACCTGGTTTTCTGGACTCACTCATTAATCATTTATAGAGAAAAATGTCCATCACACCATCACCAGAAAGACTAATCCTCAAATTGTTTTGTCTGACTAAAAATCCAAAGATAAGATAAGATAAGATATTCCTTTATTGGTCCCACAGTGGAGAAATTCACACACAAAGATTAGAGCTGCAATGATTAATCAATTAGTTGTCAACTATTAAATTGATCACCAACTATTTTGATGACCGGTTAATCAGTTTGGGCCTGCTTGCAGCTTCTTAAATCTGAATATTTTTGATAGCAAACTGAATATCTTTGAGCTGTGGACAAATCAAGACATTTGAGGACGACTTCAGGTAACACTGATCGACATTTTTCACCATTTTCTGGCATTTTATAAACCAAACAATTAATTAATTTATGAAGAAAATAGTCAACAAATTAATCGACAATTAAATTGTTAGTTGCAGCTGTAAGAGTGAGTTGAATCAGAAATCAGAGAAACTAGTTGATTTATTTCTTGGCTCTGCTGTGACTGTTCTTCCACTTCTGCATACGAATGATTGTTTGGAAGCTAAAACCTAAAGATAAATGAACTTTTGATTTTAAGCACAAAATGTGAGCTCATCAAATCAGAAAAATGTGCAGTTACAGGAAAAAAGGGAGATTTTCTCAGGAATTAACCCATCCATCAGGGAGTTTCATCTTTCAGCTCCAGATTATCTTCAATTTCAAATTTCATATTCTTGCACTCTAGGAAACTTGATTCAGAATCGTGTTATTTTTCACAATTTTCTGACATTTTACAGACCAAAGGACTAAGGATAACCAACTAAGGATTAACCAAGAAAATAAATGGCCCTACCAAAGATAATTGTAATGCAAGACAAAGAGAAGCTGCAAAAGCACACAGTTCAAGAGTTGGAAACACTGAATGTTTGGTCATTTTGATCAATAATATTTGTTCCTGTTCATTATTGTCAACTAATGAATAAATCACTTGGCTCCATGCTCTACACAGAAGTCATTTAGTGGTACCACATAGTGCAATAAACCTGTTGTTACTGTATCATGGTGAAAATAGTCCTGCATCATTTGACAGCTTCTAGTATTCAATCTGTTATATACTTAACTGTGGATACTGTAAGACTGTATTTTATAGACATCTCTATGAGATTACAAAAATGCTTCAACTCTATGTTTCAGGAGTATCTGTAGCAGACAGGTGAAGACTGGTGCACTGACTTTGTGTGCTCCTCCAAGGACTGAACCAGGATCTGCTGGAAGGTCGAGATCTCCTCCAGATTCCCCTGAATGTGACTGATGTCGACACTGCTGAGTCTGAGAGGAGAGGAGTCATTCATAATTTAATACATATCATAAGAAGGATATTAATTCATACTTGTATGGACTTCAAATCAAAATGGATCCCTGACATTTTCAATAAAAAGCTAGTATAAATAAATCATTACGCTTGCCAAGCTCCTATATATAGCAGAGATAGAAATTCATGTACAATGAGTAATATATGTAACGTGTACAATATAGGATGGCAAAAATGTGGTACTGTATATAACATCAAGTATGCATATTGCTGGTGTGTGTACTTCTCTGTTGAATAAAACACTAGAAAGTGTAAAAATAACTCAACCTGTCTGTGGGGTGAAGTGAGCGCAGGTATGAGCCGAGGAGACTCTGGAGCTCCCTCGAATATTCACTCTCTGCTTCCAGGATGTTCTGCAGGACCTGACAGAGACAGAAACATGGACCAAAAACACACATCAAGACCTTTAGATTAATTACAGTGAGTGATGTAGAAATAAGCAATGGATAAGCAGTACTGTAAACTTTTGACCATAAAAACCCTTTTCTCATTAGGGCTGTACTCAACAGAAAATCGTAGTAACTACTACTACCACTACTCTACAACCACCCAAAAGCACCACTTTAAATCTTGTGTTTACCAGAGATGTGCTCATTATTTTTTAGAAATAAGTCCTTCGGCTTGACGAAGACCAAAACGACCAATCAACTGAGGGAGCAGCTCTAATCCCATAGCATCCCATCGTATAGGTGAAAATACTAGGTGTGCTAGGCTCAAATTAGCTTCTGCAGATGTTACACCACATTTGAAGTCTCTGTGATGGGCATTTTCCACTATTTGCTGAAATATAATAAACCAAATGACTGATTGGTTAGTTAAGAAAATAATTGGCAGATTGACGAAAAATGAAAAAGTGAAAATATGAGAATATAACAAGCAGCTGATAAACAAACATGATAAAATACATAATTCAAATGTAACATATCACTTGAAATATCCTTTGTAATTATTTTTGCAGAGCAATATATTGAAGCATCCACATTGTCTTCCTTTCATGTAAGACAAGACCTCCAGCTAACTGCGTCCTGCTGAGGCAAAATGGCTCTATAAGCTGTTGATGTATTTTTTAACAAGCTAATGGAGAGAGATATCAGACCCTATGGGAGCTGTAACACCAGCTCCTGTAGCTTTCCATGGGTCTGACTCTACAGGCTAATTGGCTAATCGCTCCACAACATCACAACCTCTCAGGGACGAGGGCTCTGGTAATGAATTGTTGCACTTTCGACATGTTGCTGCTTCTCCTCCCAGGTCTGGAGGCAGTAAAATGAACTGTTGAAGCAGCTCCAGCTGTTTATCTATAATATATTGTTATGTGTTCATGTTTTAAATATAAAATGATGTGTAAGCAAAAAAAGAACATGGCGAAAATGTTGGTATTTTCAAATGTGAAACAACGACACAAATGCACACAGAAAGCCCAAAGCCTGCATCTTCTACTTATACGAGCTTCTCTCTCTTTCTGTCCATTAGAAGAAAAACAACAACTTTTTTATTTATATCTTCTGTTAGTTTTTGTTTCTGTCTGGGAACAGCTTTGACTTCAGGCAGGGTTTGTGAGTGTGTGGTACCCCAACTAAAGATGGACAAGAGAGACTGTCGCAGCTTGTTGCATTATTAAAACACACACAATGGCAGAAGCCAACCCTGGGGCAAGGCTGCCCCAGAAACCACTGGGATGGAAGAAATAACCTACATTACATCTGCTGCACTCTCACACACACACTCACATGGGGGAGCCATGCAGACTCCAAACATGATCACATGCTGCTTAGACACACACAGCTACACGATCATTAATTGGATGTGCTGATGAAAAATAATTGATCGTACAAAAGCAGGCACACATGTGAGAACTATCTGTTAAAACGGTTCCCTCCATCAGTCCAAGCAGGAGAGACGGAAAACATACACAAAGGAGATATAAATTACATTTCTGCTTAATGAAGTCGAAATTCGACCTAATTCAAATCCAAAATAACAATTATATTCCTACTCTAGTAAGCTATTCTGGTAGAAGTGAGATTTACTTCCTCTTTCCACGATTGTGCGAACATCTGTTCATCATGAGAGAATAAAGACAGTTTTACAAACACACTAGATCAGGGATGTCAAACTCAATTTCATCCCAGGCCACGTCAGCATTATAATTGCCCTGAAAGGGCCGGTTGTAATTGTAAGACTATATAACTATATCTACTATTGATATCATATCACAAAATTGCCTCTGAGTTTGATTATTATCAGTTTTAGTTTTAATTTATTTAATAACTAGCTCTGAAAGCAGAAGCCTGGGAAAATTTTTGAAAATTCAGAAATATTGCCCAATTTATTAAAAAAAAAAAAAGTTTAGTAACATATGCTTATTCATCAGTATACTATATATGTATGCACATAGATACAAAAATACTACTTATCTATGTGTTATTATAACATAAATCCCATGAAGTTATAAGATTAAGAAACCCTCATCATTACTCATCCATCACAGATCAAAATAATTCTCAAGTGAATAATAAAGGGTTTTTTTTTTTTTACCGTCACACAGATATTATCAAACACAATTTCTTTCATTAACTTTTCAACAGCTGATGTGCTGCTATCATGTGTGGTAGATGACAGTGGTGTGACATACTTAGCTCCATGTTTGGTGTCGAAGCGCTGCTGTAAATTGTAAAAATTAAATAATAAAAATAAATTGTATTCATGAACATTGCCACTGCCTCGTAGCAAAGAAGACATACCAGCTTCTCTCCACTAAGCACTAACATGGATTCTCTTTCCGTCTCTCATTACATTTCCTTAACTCTGCATCAACTTTTCTTTTCATGGACATTTTGGTACTATTCATATTGCTTTTACGACCCCATCACTCGGCTAGAGCGCCACTGCTGGAAACCGGTGATATTGTGAAGCTTCAGTGCGTATGTAACAAAACGGAGATGCATTGTGGGACATGTAGTTCTGTAAAGCGGCACAGAATTGTATGATAAGCATAATATATTCATTGCAAGCCCTCGTGGTCCACATAAAATGAGGTGCCAGGCCAGATTTGGCCCGCGGGCCTTGTGTTTGACACGTGCACTAGAGTATGATCCTCACCACGTTGTAGTAGGTCTTACTGATGATGGTGGTGTCAAAACCTTTAGGGGGGCTTTTCAGCGTCCCAGACTTTGGCTTGTCTGATGTCTTGTCTACAGAGAGAGAAAGAAGGAGACAAGGTGTAAGCAACTTACATCAAGCTACTCTTAAAGAAGTGATGACATTTTGCTCCTCTCTATTTGTGACTGTTGGTACATGTTTCTGCTTTGTTTGGATTAAAAAACAAGTTAGGTAGTCAGCACGAGCAGCGTCAACGTACGTCGTTGAACAACAAAACTCAAACTCAAAAAAACAAAAAAAAACAGCAACAGTTCTGCCTATATTGTGTGATTTCAAAGAAAACCAGCTCTCCAGCTACTAGTGTGAACTGGTAGCTGGAGAGGTGCCAGTTTACCTCTTGGGCACTGCGGAGGTGCCCCTGAGCAAGGCACCAAACCCCCAACTGCTCGGGGCGCTTGTCAGGAGCAGCCCCCTCACTCTGACATCTTGCCATTGATGCATGTGCATGTGTGTGTTTCGGGTCTGCACGTACTGTGTATAAGTTAACCACAGAGGATAGAAATTGAATTTCCCCTCGTGGGACTAATAAAGGTTGTTCTTCTTCTTATTCGTCGTTAAAGCACTTTACGGTTCTTTCACTGTCACTTACAAAAAAATATAAAACAATGCCACGTTTGAAAAACTGAATACAACAACTGTAAAAAACGACAATGATTAGTTTCACGTTATTTTAAGCTAGCAGCAAAATAATAATATTAATACACCTTCCACTTGACTGTGTCTTACTACAAAGACTACAACTCTGGTGGTGGCCGAGATATCATTCAATAATTCAATAATTCATTCAATAATTCAATCATTCAATCATTAAATAATTAAATAAAATAAAATCACATTTGCTGACTGTAGGGCAATGTCATGGCCGTATATTCTACAAAATGTAGGACAACCAGTGATTGAGTGCTTTAATTTATTGCCTCCACAATGTCAGTTCACTGTCCTGGTTTTATCAGCGGTGTACGGCTCATAATAGCGCACGCTGTCATATCCTGTACTTGTTCACTATTGTCCTTTGCAGACATTACAGTGTAAATCCAGAAGGCTGCCAGGGTTCTCACCAGCACCAAGACCTGGCAGCACATCACCCCCACCCTCATCTACCTCCACTGGCTTCTGGTCAAATCCCACATCACCAACAAGTCCCTAAATGCCCTGGCTCCTCAGTACCTGACTGACCTTCACCCCCTACACAAAGTCCTGGAAGCTGAGATCCTCAGGCAGGGGTCAGCTCTCCATCCCCCACACCAACCTGCGAGCTTTCAGTGCGACAGCCTCCATCATTTGGAAATCTCTCCCCACGGAGCTTATTAATGCTCTGTATCTGGACACCTTTAAAAGACTCCTTAAAACCACCTCTTCTACAAGACCTATGACCTCTAGCTACCGTTATGCTCTGTTTGTTGTGTCTTTTGTGTATATGTTAAGTGTCCTTGGGTTTCTTGAAAGGTGCTACATAAATCCAAGGTGTTATTATTATTACTACTATTATTAATATTTTCTAGAAAATGAGCAGCTTAATGTATGTTTACGAGATGCAGCTGAATCTACAATCCGGATGTTATGAATGATATAAACATATTCTTTTCTTTACTTTTCTTTTGATTGTATGACTAATCTTGGAGCATAAACAAAGGAAGGTCCAAAGACTGAATTTCATGTCAGTCTCAATAAGACTGATTTATATCAGTCCACTAAGACGACGTGCAGCCTCCTATTCACCACAACCACAGCCATCATAAATTTGGGATCCTCCAGTGCAAAGTTTATCATCTTAAACTCTAACTGCCACTGGCTGTATGCGTTTACTGCCACTCCTCAGTGTGCTATCGTGCTCCTTGTTTTCTGCCGCGGCGCTTTAAGTCAGGAAGTTCCTTTCTATACGGCAGCTCAGGCACTTCCTGTCTTTGTGTGCTTGTGGAGCTTCCTTCCTCCGTTCCTGCTTTCTATCCTCAGAACGCAACACAAACCGACCAGAACAATCAAACCATGAGGATGTGGCTCGCTCATGTGAGGGAGGCAGCAGTTAACAGCCTCAACGGTCTTCAGTTTGAAATGCAAATCATCTCAGATTTTCCCAATTGTTCTCACATTTCTATAAAAACTCATCAATCCTAATTCTAAAAAATATAAAGTTGTTGACTGGATGTTAAACCCAGTAGTGGACATGGATTTACTAAGCCTAAAATGCCCTCATCTTCTCTCGACATATCCACACACTCCTTATTATAAACCTCTATCCCTCATTTCTATGCAGGACTGTGTTTTAAGAGTTATGTAAGTGAGGAATTTCTGATCTAATGAACCAAAATAAAATCATCACATAAATTAGCTCTTTTGACAGTACATTTCAGGGATAATTAGGCCAGTATAATTCCCTCAGAAGTCATGCGACAACTAAAAGAGGTCACCAGTTAAAACAGACCTGCAGGAAGTTTGTTTGATCTGTATCGTTATCAGGATAACATTAATCTTATCTTATCTAATCTTATTGGAAGCACATGCAAAATATTTTATGAACAAGCTGCTGTATTCTCAGCTGTGCAGATAAGAAAGTTTATGCAGGTAAGGTAACCACACCATCAACTGTAACAAAAGCAACAGTAATGAACTAGTTCAGTGTCTCCCCTCCACCCTGAAAAAGCAGTAAGAGCTGCACCCACCACTTCCTTTCAGCTCCCGTACGTAGTTACTGGGGAACCAGCCAGAGTTGCCATTGAACGAGCCTTCCCACCAGCCGCCCTCCTCCTGTCGGCTCACGCTGATGATGTCGCCCTTGGAGAACGAGAGCTCGTCCTCATTGGTCTGCTGGAAAGCGAAGCGCGCCTTGAACAGCACGTGGCCACACCCGCTGCCCTCTGACATGTCCTGAGGAAGAGGAGAAAGACGACGAAGCTGACGGACAACGTGCTGCCTGAGCACAAAAGCTCCACTAGCGGCTGTTTTCATAACAGACTAATCAGTTTTGTAGATCCAACCTTGGTCAGTGTTTGTCTACTGTCATCACCCATGAGGTGTGTTGTTGTCGTGGTAACTCACCAGGCTGCGGTACTGAGGCTGCAGCACTTTAGAGGAGCGACTCTGAGTGTTCAGAGAGTCAAATGACTTGATCCTCAGGTGTGAGGAGTGTGGCACACACACACTGTCCTCAGAAACACCTAACTCTGCACACACACAGTGGGTCGATTAAAAATCGAGTTAAACAATTAAAAGATCTTATGAATACAAAGTGAACTTATAGATCACTTATACAAACTGAATAAACACTATGTAAGGTGAACAACAGAAGGGAAAAAGACTGCAAACAAAAAATGTGTTTTCAAATACACATGCACATAAACACAATAATCTCACCTTCAGTAGCCTTGTTGAGAGCGACCAACACGTTTAGGACCTTGGAGAAGTTCAGACCCTGCAGGAGGTCATTGACCTCGAAAGGCTGAAGGGGAGAAACAGGAATATTGAATGTAAAATGAATATTAAAACACCAATACAGCAGAGAAAAGAAAAAACACATTCATGATAAATTTATACAGCATGATGTCAACAAGGACACGGAGCTGCCATCAAGACATCTATTCCATGAGATGTAACTAGAAAGAGATCTATGATCTTGTGATCATAATAAGCGGAACATTCACTACAATAATAAAAATAGTTATCTACAACACATTAGCACAAAACAGTTTACTGAATGCATTTGACATTTTTTTCTTTAAATATTGTGGTTTTCTTCCTTTAGATTTAAAACCTTATTTAACTTCCATCACTTCTCATTAGAAATTTCTAGAAAATGAAGAAAATGCAAAGAAGTTTAGAGGGGGTTTACATCCCTCCTCCAACTGCAGTCTGGAGCAGGATTACTCAAAGTCTGAGCTTCCCCTTGTAATCTCCCCATCACACACACACACACACACACACACACACACACACACACACACACACACACACACACACACACACTTGGCCATAATCAAAATACCTCTGAAGCCCCTAATCTTGTGTATACCACCACACACTAACTGACCTCTACATTCCCAACGTGTGAAGTAAAACAATGTGAAATATCCTGATTTAAAAACACAATTAATTCAAAATATTTCAAACTCCCTAGAGTAAATGCTGGGAGCAGCCAGAGATAGTAGGAAATAAGATCTCCTAAACCCTAATTCTACTTTAGTTTGCAGATCAGGTCTCTTTAATCAAATGGTAAAACTACGGCGGTCTTTAATGTAGTCGTGCTTTTAAGAACCCACTTGGTTTGATCTGATTTATGTACACAGACTGATTAGTAGTCAGAGCAGCAGTTAATACACACTCCCATCTCTCCACTGGCACTGGGCCATGATACAAGATGAGGCTTTCGACGCACCGCCGCAGTACAAATGTACCAGGTTGTATTTGTGCACATTTTAGGTATTTAGCTGCTGCTCTTCCAGAACAATAATCAATAGAAATGATCAATACTGAAATCTGACACCCACATGTAGAGCGTCAGCGACAAAGAAAAGCACTCTTCCTCCTCTACCTTACTAATGGAGAAATGTGTGGGTGATATTGAAATATTAGATAGCCTTTATTGATCCCAGAAAGAATTTGGTAGATTTTGCGGAACACATTTGTTAATTATCATAAAAAGAGCAAATAATACATTATTAATCATGATTATTTGTTCATCTTTAGGAACACTGCACTTGCACCTTTAAATCCAAATTACTAGTTTCTTAAAGTTGAATATAAATACAATTTGGCCTTATATAAATAACAGTAATGCCGCTATAATAAGCAACCAAATAAAAGATATTAATTACTTTAATTAATTATTTTCTGATTTCCTTTCTCCTCTATGACGGTAAACTGAATATCTTTGAGTTGTGGACAAAACAAGACATTCAAGGACGTCGTCTTGAGCTTTGGGAAACACTGATCAATATTTGCTGACTTTTTATAGACCAAGCTACTAATCGGTTAATTGATAAAATAATCAACAAATTAATCGGCAATGAAAATACATCAGCTTCAGTGAGGCTGCAGTGAAATCATGCATGCAGCTGCAGAGAGCACATAATCCCAGCATGCTTTAAACAAACGGCTGTGATTGGTCAAACAGCTTACCTGATAACAGGGAGCGCTTGATTCAACGCGACAGACACTGCAAAGCAATAGCCCACCTGACTATGTCTAATTAATAGCCAAATTTATGATCTGATTATAGCTCAGATCCCAACCACACTGTTGCCCACTCTGTAATCCCGCTCCACTGGAGCGACAGTCTGGCTCGTCCTCTGCTCGCCTGATGAGTGTGAGGGAGAATTACTGCGCTGATGTCAGTCAGGCTGCTGGTAATGGAGGCCTTGGCTTCCAGCAACATGGCTGACATGCCTCTAATCAACCTGATTGGAAAATCCACTGACTGCCAGACGTGTTGCATTACGTCAGCCCACCCTTCTCCTCTCCTCTATTTCATCTGACTGACTTTTAGAGACGTCAAAATCATTTTCCAAGTCTGGAGCAAAACCTTGTTACAGGTCCACAGTCCAGGACTCGTGTGTTGCATAATCTGCTCTTTTCCATAAAAGTTACACAGCTTTTTCCATGGATAAGATCAATAGTGAAAGGGAGACTACTCACTAGCCCTCTCTACACACCCACTGTGGAGCAGGATGTAACCTGGTTTGGGTCACTGATGTGCAAACACAGCCATGAACACACCCCACTACAGTATGACCTCTGATAACAACACAGATAAACCATACAAATGTTTTTTAGATAAACATGCCAAAAACCAAACACGAGAATAGTATCTTCAACTCTTAAATAAATAAGTCTGCCATTTTGACCAAAGGTTAGCTTTCTCCTACTGATCAGCTAAACCATGACACAAACAAATGATGAAAATTATGATTTGTGTTGCCTCATGGATAAGGTGTGTGACTTTGGGTAAGAAGATTGAGGGTTTGCGTCGCTTTGTGGTTGAACGCTCCAACCTGATTTGAGGAATCATAGTTGCCAGTAAGTTGAGTACAATACAATTATAATAAATGTTTTGGGTATTGATGCAAGGTTTGAGATAGAGGTAGACTGATTAAATACAAGACAGGCAGATATGGAGAACTTCTACTGTTACTGTAACAATTGAATAAATTGTTGAGTGAGTTGATTTATTAAAAAATGCTGTATGCAAAAGTAGAGATGATATCGCCTCATTAATTGGCTATTGGCTTTTTCCTGATCCAAACTATTGTTAATATATCAGCCTTTAAAAATCAACTACTGGTCAACCTCTAGTTTGAGATAATAGAAAACATTTCACTCATGACTCTCACGTGAATCGATTAAGGATAGTTCCCTGACTCAACATCCAAAATGTTTTTTGATCGGCCCCGACTCATTCTGGAACAAGTCTTGTTAAAAAAAAAAACATCCTTAGTCAGATGTCGGACTTCAGAATCGACTAATTGGTTATTTTGGTCTTAGTGGACTGAGATTTGTTTAGTCGATTAGTCATTTTTTATACTTATTTCATGTTGCATTACTTATTTCTAAGAACAGCTGATCAATTAGTCGACAAAATCATGAGTCCTAGTCGAATGTCTTTGCTCGAAGACAGCGCAGGTTCTTCACCAGCAGGCTGGTTAGCTCAGCTGGTTAGAGCGTGGTGCTAACAACGCCAAGGTCATGGGTTCAACCCCCATACTGGCCAGGGCCTTCTGCCAAATCGATGTCTCTGCAGTGCTCTAAAAAGGAAGCTATTTCTCTTCCACTGACACCTCCACTGGGAGGTGGCCACACCTGACTGAAACTGGTCCAAGATTAATTCTATAACAATGATTTTTGTTTTGTCCCTCAAAAGCAGACCGGTTAGCTCAGATGGATAAAACACAGTGCCAACAATTCTGCAAAAACTACTGATTGCTTCCCACAAAAATCTCTTATCCAAAAAAAAAAATAATCTTAAGCTGGTCCAGAGCTGTCCCGAATACCATCTTTTGGGCTTCGAAGCGTCGGTGAGTATCATTCGAAGGTATTGGAGGCTTCGCTTCGCAGCGTGATGTGGTCATATCAGCCTGCTGACATACATGCTGTCTGTCCCGGTTTCAGTGCCCAGGACGGTGCTGCTGCCACACTACTGTACACACACATACACCTCACAGCAAACAGTGATATCCATCTGAGAATAATTAACAACAATTAATGCTGAACATTAGGGATTATAAATAAATATATACAGTATATAAATATAATATGATGATTTTAATTTTATTTTATTTTATATTTCATTATAATATAAAATAAACAAAATAAAAAATATGTGTTACAATATTTGATTATAGATTTTTTAATTTTATTTTATATTACTATAATATATAATAAAGATAAATACATGTATTTATTATATAGTATGATAAAATATCAAATAAAATAATATAATAATATTACATGATAACATTTATATATAAAAATACATATATAAACCTATATATATTTTTCATTTAATTTAATTTATTTTTTAAGCTTATTTGAAGTTCGTAGCGCTGGTCCCAGCCTTAACTCTGTCCCTGACAAATATAGGAACAAATAGTGTTTAAAAATCCTGACAAGTGGGCTAATAGTGCTAACCTGGAGGTCACAGGTCACACCTGACTAAACACCCAAAATCCAGACACAGGCACACACCCAAACTCTGAAAATAATAACATATTTTTTAAATTTTTAGATTAACATGCAGCAACAGCCAAATATGAACAATAACTGCATGGGTTTCAGCGGTTAGACGTTTGAGTGGCTAAGAAATAAATAATGAATTATTTAAAAAATCTAATTAACTGTACAGAGACACAGTAATTGCATTTTTTATTGCTAATTTTCGAGGAATAAGCGGAAAAGAAGCTCTCACCACAGCCATATTTACTACAGCCTACCTGTTGCTGGTGCCGTTAACGGGACTAACGGCTAAACATTAACAGTAAGAGACGTCACTGATAAACACCGACATACATAAGTTTAATATGGTGGTATGATCGATAGCTAAGTTAGTGTAGGTATGGGGTAGCCTGTTTTCTAGGCTTCACACTGTGTAAACACATTAATAAATACATTATTGACATGTTAACTCACCTCCACACCGAAAGCCCCGCAGCCTTTAACAAACTCGCTAATGTTCCTCTGACACTCGCTGTCGCCCCTCGGTTCCTGGAAAAACTACACACAAAAAGTGGCCAAAGTTAGCCTAAAATACTCACGTGAAATATTAATAAACCCTCAATGAGGGTGTTAAAGGGTTGTCCAGCACCAAAACCATCTTATTCCAGGCGTTGCTAGTGCACTTGCCACTTACCAGGATCAAGCTAGCTAAAGGGATAAGCTAAACTTCCGGTTTCAACTTCCAAACTAAAGCACTAATTGAGAGACAGTTCAATATATTTTGTTTGTGAAATTGAACGGTAAATTTAGTTTTAACGGGTTAAAACTAAATTTACCGTTATTTTATTGCAGTTAGTAGTTAGAAACCTAGTTGTTATGCTCTAGGGCATCTTGAATCTTCATAGTCTACGTCATTATATCATATTTGCTTTTATATTGAAAGAAGCAGTGTGCTGTGGATTGTCGCTAACGGAAGCTAGTTTGACATATCTACACTGACAGGGAAGTAGGATAACCCAGAGGAGGATATGACGTCGGCTTCGTGCGTGTGGGTGCGTGTGTAGTACTACTGTAGTACTGGACCTATTACCTCTGATAAACAGTGGACCAATTAGAAGTAGAATTACAAGTAGTTGTATTACAGTATTTCAATTAGAGGCAGTACCCTTTTATTTTATTTTTTTCAATTTCCCCTGAAATATATAGAAATTACCAAAATAAACATAGCTTCCATACATTTTAAAAAAACAAACTTTAAAATAATAGTGACAAATTAAAATAGATGAGCACTTAAAAATGAGGATAACATATTACTTTTTAATATTAAATCAGTACTGTTGACATTAGGCTATTCTTTACAGTACATGGTGAGTTTATAAGTATTATAACAATTTAATATAGATTTTTAAAATAACACACTTAAATATCAAAGTGAAAAATATCTGAATTCTTGTAAATAATACGTAAATTTAGGTGTTTTGCTTTTTTAAGGCCGTGATTTGTAAATAATAGATCATTTAACTTTATATTTTTTCTATAGGGTGCTCATTATGATTACTGATGGATTCCTATTTAATTCTTTTTATAATTGTTCTTTTTATCGCCCATTAAAATGTCAAATAATCAATTACTTCATAGTCTATTCATAGATTAATTTGTAAACAATTTTACTAATTGCTAATTTATTGTACAATTATTAGTTTAATCAAGTGAATCCTTTATTACTATTTACGTGACTAGTTCATAGGATTATTGGGTTTATTTATTCATTATGTGGATATGGCTATAGGGACTGACTTTTCTATGATATTTTGCTTTTATATTTTCCATGTTTTATATACTATGTATGTATATATTCAATAATGGGTTATTTTTTCTTCCTCTGTTCATCCATTCACTTACTTTGTCCACCGTCCCGGGCTTGAGTCGCTCCAGCAGCCTGCACAGCACCGCTCCATCCTGCAGGGACGTCTGGAGGAAAGCCTCTGGATCCGAGATGCTCTTCTTGGGAGACTCCAGGACCCCCAGTGTTATGAGCCACGTTACCGTCTGCTCGGCCGAATTCATGCCTGGATCTGTGATAATGTCATAAAACAACTACTGCAGCAGCAGCAGCAGCAGCAGCAGCACTGTTCAGAGTCCAGAAAGAGACAGGAGGGTCAGCCAGCCCCGCCTTGGCTGGATCACACAGGCTGTTGTTCAAAAATAGAAATAATGTGGAAATGAGAGAGGAGGGTTCCTTCCTTTAACAGCTCCGTATTGTCCAGCACTGCACTCTCTTTCTCTCTCTCTCTCTCTCTCTCTCTCTCTCTCTCTTTCTCTTTCAGCGGATGTTGGCATCACCTTTGCTTGTGTGCACAACTGTAGCAACAGACCCAGAGTCAAGCCGGACACTGTGAGACACGACTTCCTCTAATAGTTTTCAACTTAAAATCAAGCTTTCTCCGGGAACTCTGGTTCCCTCCCACAGTCCAAAGATGACACCCAACCGATGACACTAAATTTCCCCATAGGTGTTCATGTGAGCGTGAATGGTTGTCTGTCTCTATGTGTCTTTAGGTTCACTACTGCGTGCTCCTTGACGGGTCGTCTGTGAACTGTTAACAGAAAAACCAGGCTAGCCTAGACGAGCTGAGGAAGCTTATTGTTTCTTCACGGGAAGAAAGCAAGAATGATTTGGGTCGGTCTAACACGGTTCGACCTGTCTGTCACAAACAGACATGGCGTCACTGGAGCAGCCAGAGTTGGTCACGCCGAGGCGATTCCCATAGTGAAACACTGAACAACGTTAGAAAAAGAACAGCACTGCAATGGACTGGCGACCTGTCCAGGGTGAACCCCACCTTCACCCATTGCCAGCTGGGATCTGATTCAGTTCCCCGCAACCCCAAACACCCCTAAACAGGATAACCAGTTGCAGATGGATGTATATATTTTGAATATAAATACAAATTGTATAAATCAATGTCAAATAATACTAAGTCATTACTGGCAGTGGTTAGCACTCTCGCCTCACAGCAAGAGGGTCATGGGATCGAATCCTTGGGCCTGTTCTGTGTGGAGTTTGCATGTTCTCCCCATGTTAGCGTGGGTTTTCTCCAGGTTCTCCAGCTTCCTCCCACAGTCCAAATACATGCAGGTTAACTGATGACTCTAAATTACCCATAGGCGTGAATGTGAGCGTGAATGGTTGTGTGTCTGTATGTCGCAGCACTGCGATGGACTGGCGACCTGTCCAGGGTGACCCAGCTGCGATCGGCTAACGGGAAAAGTGGTTGAAGACGGATGGATGGACTGAGTCATTACAGCAGTAACAAGAATAATAACTACACTTACAAAAATGGATTTAAAGTAATTATCAGTAGAAGGGGATTTTCAAAAAAAAACTTTTGTTTCTAAATGTATAAAGAGAATAAGAAGGAATCTATAAATAGAAATATGTCATTTTTCCTATCTTTTCAGGACAAGCACTTCTGTCAGTAATTTTGTGCTCTTACTTTGAAGAAAAAAACGTGTAACTTCCGTGTTAAGTCTCGCTGTCATGGCTGAGTTTGACCCAGAGCCTCACCGGACCGTCCCGTCGATGATAAACAGCTAATTAAACCTCACAGCGAAGGCGGACGACGGGCTTCATCCAACAGATCACACTCTGAAATTACATTTCATAATGTCTGTAAATGAAATTCTACATTCAGCTGGTTTCTCTCTGTGTACAACGAGATATTGGATATATATTTATATATTTTAATTCGTCGACTGGAAGCCTAAAATCAATGGTGTCAAACCGGGCTGTGTCGCCCTCTTTCGGTCAGTTTAGGTTATAGGTTTTATATAGGTAAAATCTCTATTAACTAATAAAAAAAATAATAATAATAACAATAATAAATCAGTACCTTCGAGAGAAACATTCACAGTTAATATACAGTAGTGAAAAAATAGCATAAAACAGAAACTATGGCAACTCCTTTAAATTGTTACAATTATTTAAGCTTCATGCAAAACTGAAAATACAAAATAATAATTTTTGTCACCTATTAAATTACCAAAATTTAGGCTTTTATTCTTTAAATTTGGGGTAGATCTAGTGTAGTTTACAACACATATACTTGTAATTTTCACTGACAACAAACAAAAATAAAGAGCAGGAAAATTGCCCTCAACAATTGATTAATCTGTGTAACTAACGCAGGTACTAATTACTGGTTGGCACACACAATAAAAGGTCAGGCCATCTTGCACCATTGCGTCTGGGCTTTCTGCACCCCGTTTCACACTTTAACTATTTTTATTTATCAAAAAGTAAGCACGGCTGTAAGCCTAGTATACCTTTCTCTAGGTCTTAAAGGCAAGGATACTTAATTATACTTTTCTTAATTATATCTCAATCAAAACATTAAATACAAGTAGGCCTATAAGCCAAATGTATTTAGACTTTTCTTTATACTTGTAAGCATGAGTCAAATATACTTAGACTTTTCTATACTTGTCAGAATGAGCCAAGTATACTTACTTTTCTGTACACTTGTAAGTATGAGCAAAGTATACTTGGACTTTTCTGTGTACTTGTAAGTATGAGTCAAACACTTAGACTTTTCTGTATACTAGTCAGCGTGAGCCAAGTGTACTTATGTACACTTTTGTTAAGTATATACAGTACATACATAAAAAGCAAACTGAAAGTATACTCTCTTACTTTAAAGCTGTGCTGTGTTCAGAAGCAAACTGGGTTGGGTTGTGAGTGTGAAACCTGTATACACTGTGCACAACAGGATGTCACACTGAGTATTCCTGTGTAACTTTAATGTGTGAAGACTTTATTAAGATTAAGAGTGTGATATTTGTCTGTCTTGCTGTCTTAGATCTTTGTGATGTTACAAGCTTGTAAAACGTAATTATGGGGTAGCGTGGTTAAAACAAATGTGAATGGTCAGCTCCTGTTGAGCTTGATAAAGATACTACTTCAGGCCCGGTTTTCACCTGCTCTGTGAGGAAGTGAGTGCCCCTTTTGCACAGTTGGAGGCGGGTTGTGGTTTGGTGCTGGACTGTGCCATTGCATGTGAGACAGAGGGATGACATGGCGGTTTCATCAGTCCTGTCAATTTTTCTGTTAGCTGCGTCCTCAACTTCCTTATTTGCCTGTGAGTGCCGTTTCCTCTTTCGCTTACTGCTTGCTGGTTCTTCTTCAAGGCACAGCTTTGGGTACGTTTGCTCTGTTAACCTGCCAGAAAGGACAAAATCTGCACTTTACAAAGTAACATGAGTGCAGTTTGTTGCTGGCACCGGCTTGACTTCACTTCTAGAGACTGACTAAGGTTTGTGGTGCTGGATCGTGGAGCTTGTGCAAGACTGGTGAGTAGCAGAAGTTGAATTATTGACACAGATACAAATGTTCTTCAGATCACCACAACCATGTAATGACTGTGTCCAACTCCTGTTTGTCTCCAGCTTCAGTGCATCCCTTCCTGTGTGTGTTTTGTGTGGCTGTATGTGTATAAGAGACAAGAAACAAGGTGAAATGATGTACGTTGCTGTGACAGCAGTCTGTATGCAGTAGCATACGCCACACTGTGTGTGTGTGTGTCTGGGTGTGTGTGAGATGTCGGGAGACACCAGCACCCTATCCTGGAGGAGCATGTCTCCCACCAGCCAGTCAGATTCCTCGGATATGTCTCCCTCGGCAACCGTCGCCAGGGACAGCATCTTCCCAGTGAAGATCATCAAAGTGTGTTTCCTTAGCAACAGCTCCAACCTGGGCAAGAACTTCAAACTGGTCCGCTGTGAGGAGGGATGGACCGTCAGGGTATACTCTACTGTACTCTACTGTACTTTACTGTACTCTAGTTATTCTAGTGTACGCTACTCTACTCTACTGCACTCTGCTGTACTCTAGTTATTCTCCAGTGTACTTTACTGCATTTTACTTGACTGTTGTCTACTGTACTGTACTTTGCTGTCCTCTGCTTTGCTTGACTGTACTATATATACTGAGCTGTTCTTTACTGTACAGTCCTCTATTGTATTCTAATGTACTTTACTACACTACTGTGTTTTCTATGTAACTCTATGATGCTATACTCTTCTGTACTTTAGAATACTTTTCACTTTCCTCTACCAAACTGTACTCCACTATTCTGCACTGCACTTTATTGCGCTCTATTATACTGTTCTGTTCTACTCTATGATACTGTACTCCACTGTACTTTACCGTACTTTTCACTTTCCTCTACTGCACTATACTATTCTGTACTGTACTTTACTGCACTCTATTATACAGTACTCCAAGGCACTGTGCTCTGTTATACTCTACTATACTGTACTCTATTGTGCTCCACACCACAGTCCTCTGTGGTACTGCACTCTACTGTACTGTGTTATACTGTACTGTACTTAACTGTGCTCTATTATACTGTACTCTACGGTACTCCACTCTATTGTCTTCCACAGTACTGTACTGTATTGTATTCTATTATACTGTACTTTACAGCACTATACTCTATTGTACTTCACTCAACTGTCCTCAACAGTACTGTACTGTATTGTACTCTATTGTACTCCACTATACCTTAGCCTACGGTACTATACTCTATTGTATTCCACTATACTGGACTCTATTGAGCTCTACTATACTGTACATTACAACATTATACCCTACTATACTTCACAGTGTCTTTAGTCTCCTCTACTGCACTCTACTCAACTGGTCTGTACTGCATTTTACTGCACTGTGCTATATTGTACTCTACTATATTGCACTCTATTACTGGTCTTTACGTTTTGAACAATCCTCTAATGTTCTGATGTTCCTCTGCTGTTCTTTACTCACTGTTCTCTATTGTACAGATGTACTTTTACCATGCTCTACTACACTGACCTTTACTATACTCTCCTGTACCCTTATATAGCGTTTTCTGGACTCCAGGGTATGGCACTCTACTCTACTACTTGTATGTGCTCTGCTAGTTTCTTCCACTGCATTTTCCTGTATTTCCGTGTACTCGTCTGTGCTGAACTCAGCTGTACATCACTGGACTGTATTCTGCTGTTTTTACTAAACTAAACTCAAAGACAATAACAAAAGAAGTCAGCGTTACAGTTCAGATAATTAATCTGCAGACAAAAATAAGATGTGCACAGTCATTGGGGAGAAAATGGTTCAGACTTCAGACTCTGATTTTTCTGACAGCCAACATCTCAGAGACATGACTGTATACTGACTTCTGTCCCAGGATATTGTTAACGTGGTGCTGTCCAGCGGCTGTGTGGGTCCAGACATAATATACAGCCTCTGCTACTGCCTCCTCCTCAAACACCTCAAGTCCTCCGTGATCCACTGGCTGCACCCGGACCTGACGGTGTCTGAACTCACCCAGCGCTACGAGCAGCAGCACCTCGAGGCAGAGTGGAGGTCAGTACTTCACTCTTTGTCTCAGTGTGTAGTAATACTTCAAGGAAGTGAAGTAATCTGGATGTTTACTTGTACAGATATGACCTGAGGATCAGATACATCCCATCAGACTTCATGGAGAAATTCAAAGATGACAGAACCACTATGCTCTACTTTTACCAGCAGGTTAGTAGTATGGGTTGGTTTTGTATTCTTACTCTTTTATTTATAGGATTCGGACTAAAATCAGGGGTTAGATAAAGGTCAGTGTTTGGTGTGTGCTTATCCACAGGTACGAAGTGACTACATGCAGCAGTACGCCTCAAAAGTCAGCGATGGGATGGCTTTACAGCTCGGCTGTCTGGAAATTAGGTACTGTACAGAAGAAGATATACGTGTTCAAGGTCTGACAAAGCAGTCTCTTGATTTCTCAATTTTGTTTTGGCTTTTACAAATAGTTTTTATATTTTTTAAATATATTTTTGTATTTTTAATATTTTAAAATTTTTGTTTCTTTTTTTTGTCTTTGGGCTTCATGATTCTGCTATGACTTGCTGATATTCCCACATTTTGGGAGGATGCTTATACACTGATATCGTGTCATACTGTATGTCATTACCCAATGTTATGTTGTGTATAAGAACATTCAAATAAGCAGCTAAAACAGGACAACAATCGGAAGTAGTTTAATATTCTTTAAGACAAATCAAACCCTGTTCGTTTATAAATTCACCAAACATTCATTGTGTTCATTGATCACGTTTGCAGGAGATTCTACAAAGACATGAATCCAAACGGACTGGAGAAAAAGTCCAACTTTGAGCTATTAGAGTAAGTCATGTGGGATTGTTGTAAGTGTTTACGCCTGGTATGTCTAGATGGTCCATGCATTAGTGGCAGTAAGAAGGTGATTTTTAAAAGTGTTTTTTTCTCTGATGGTGGTCTGACTTTTAGGAAGGACGTGGGACTGGACTTGTTCTTTCCCAGAGAGCTGATCGACAGCATGAAGGTAATGAGCTGAAACTACTACGATATAGCGCATAATGCAATGATATTGTGACTTTTAAAGGTCTTATTGATAACATTTTTATGTAGACAAATAGATTTTTAAAAACATTACATCCACAGAGAAAGGTGCTGAATAAAAGCATGGCTTTCCCTTAAAAACAATTATGATTATGAATTAATCATTTAAAAATGTTCAGCTCCCACTTCTAACAAGGCTTGTGAGCCAATAGTAAAATGACATTGGTATAATTAGTGTGGAAAAAACAAATAAATGGCTGAGATTGACGGTGTCTGGCAATGACTTGCTGTGAAGTGAATGCAATGTAATGGGGGAGTGAGAATGCAACATCCAGTGGCTGAACATTATCAGTGTTATCAGCAGCACCTTTAATTTTCAATGATTTCTGTTTGACCGAAGCCCAAGCAGTTGCGTCGGCTGATCCAGCAGACGTTCCAGGGCTACTCCACCCTGAAGCAGGACCAGTGCATGACCCGGTTCTTCACCACTCTGGCTCAGTGCTACAGCTACACACAGGAGAGCTTCGCCTGCCAGCTGGTGGTGAGCGTTTGAGAGTTTACAGCTTATAACCTGTTGCATTTCAATCTAAACGTTGTGTGCTTGACGTGTGTGTGGTTGCATCTGTAGCATGTTTGGAATCTAACAATAGACCTGGTCATCGGCCCTGAAGGCATCAGCCAGCTAACTGAAAACTCCACGGTGAGCTCACGTTCTTTTGTTAAACACTCTATCATAACGTTTATCCATATATCTATATAGTAATAAATATCTTTGTTTTGCAGCCCATCTGTTTGGCCACATTCTCTCAGGTACGCAGCATCTCCTGCTCTGCTGAGAGTGATGGCCGGGCTCTGCTCACTGTGCACATAGAGGGAGCCAAACAGGTAACTCGAAACCTGATAAAGGAATAGTTCAACAACTTGGGAACTATACCTATTTGCAGCTGATTAGCATTTGATTAATCTATATAAAAAAACGGTTTGTCGAAATGACAAGTAGGGGAGGTAAGTGCCGGGACTATTTTCTAATTGGGTGTAGTGACGCCTCTGAGTTAGTTGAGGTTAAGTCGCGAAGCAAGTTGGAGCCGTTCAACACAGACTGAATGTCTTGTATCGTCGACCCTCCAGCCGCTGTCAGTCAACACCTCCTCCCTGGCCGTGGCAGAAAACATGGCCGACCTGATCGACGGCTACTGTCGGCTGGGGGGCACCGCTGAGAGCTCGCTCATCATCCATCCCAGCAAAGGTACACTTGAGTCCAAACCTAGTGAACCACTGGCTACTCCAACCTGCACCATTTCAATTGTTTTACGACCTGGGATACATTTATTTGTTTTGCGTCATGCTTTTTGTTGCTTCGTTAGGAACAAAAATAATACAGATAAATAAATAAATAATTGTATTTTTAATTAGAAATAAAAAATACTACAATGGCCTAAACCATAAAAAATAAAGTTAGACAGTAGTAGACAGTATGAGATAACAGAGAAGAGATAATAACTGTAAATTGTTAAACAACATATTCAAGAACAAGGGAGAAAAATGGTGGTAATAATAATATTAAAATAAAAATAAATAATAATAATAATAATAATTATCATAAAATGGAAAATTATAAGAAATCTAAAATCAAAATAAATATAATAAATAAATATTATATAATATAAAATAATAAATTAATTACATTTAAATAACAAAAACAACAATAATAAAGAAATATAAAATTAAAATATATAATGAATTGCACATTTTAAATAACAAAAATTATAATAAATAAACTAATTAATCAAATAAATTCACACACCAGATTCCCAGGATCTGAGATACTGCTGTACTTTTGTTCATGAATCATCATTATTTAGGTGCAAATCACTTTCTTTTTTACTGGTTTAAATTATTAAACTGGAGGCTATTTTTGAAAGTTTGCTGTTATGTTGCTCACCTCACTGAGCTGTGTAGCAATGAGGCTGAATCCACATATCTTTAACATGATCATAACTGATGCCTAAAGATACCAAAGTACGACCGGGTATAAAACCCTGAAATGTTCCTCTGAGATAAATCATGTTGGACTGACAGCTAAACCAAATATCTGATTCTTTCAGCGAGAGACACAAGACTGAAGTTACCTGACATCCCAAAATGGTGAGTGTGTTGAATCACTTTGAAACGTAACGGGGTGGAATCATACAAACATGAGTGGGTTTTCATTTTCACACCTTCCTCCTCCTCTGTGTTTTGGCCTGCTGGACCAAAAGGCCACAGCTGCTTTTTTAAGCATTGCTGTACTTGAAACGTTATTGACTGCTTGCTTTAAAGAATAAAACCAAAATGTGTCCCTCTCTCTTCCAGTGGTGGTCTCACCAGTCCTGATAGAG
This sequence comes from Pterois miles, assembly GCA_947000775.1. Lineage (NCBI taxonomy): Eukaryota > Metazoa > Chordata > Actinopteri > Perciformes > Scorpaenidae > Pterois > Pterois miles. The sequence goes on along the minus strand of CAMQGK010000076.1, from coordinate 615,987 downwards.
GTTTGAGTAAGTCTAATGACAAATTACACAGATACATCACATGTGGACTGTAATTTGTAGTTATTGTGATTAACACATCACACTTCGTGTGCTTGGTTGTGGCTGTATACAGAATAACAAATGCAAAGCAGACACCTTTAATTTCATCATGTTTCATTAATTTCAGGTTCGGACATTTATGCTGAGATTCCAGAGGGCACAGCAGACTCTGGTGGTGAGTCGTGTTTGACTGAATATGTACCAAGTGTTTATGCTATTTACTGTACATATATTTGTTCTTGAATTCCCCCTCTGTTTTTTAATGTTTGTGTGTCCAGAGAAGCACAGGATCTCCAGAGATGACGTCGTTGTGGGTCAGATCCTGGGTGAGGGATTCTTCGGAGAGGTTCACGATGGAATTTACAAAAGCCCAGTGAGTTAGTCTATTGTCTCAGTATCATCACTCCCAAACATCACACTGACAAAATCAGAATTAAATCTGTTCGTCACCTCAGCTGCAATGTGATGAAAACTGGTGGTTAATGTATGCATCTGTGTGTTTGTAGACAGGAGAGAGGATCTGTGTGGCCATCAAAACCTGTAAGGACTTCTCTGCAGAAGTGAAGGAGAAGTTTCTGAGCGAAGCTGGTGAGCATGCTGCACTGATTATCACCTCTCTGGGCTCGTGCAGAGATTTGTGATGCAGCTGCAAAAGCCTGAATGACATTCATAACAGGGAGTGTAAAACTTTGTAAAATCGCTTTTGTTTGTGGAGTTTTTCTCACATGAAAATATGCCTGATTATTGTTTTAATGGCAGTAAAAGAAGCAGATTCAGAGTCAAACGTAATAACAGAAGAGTGGAGCATCTGCGTTTGGAACATTTCAGGGTTTTGCTTGTTTCATTGGTCTGAAGGTTGCTGTTGTCGACTTCCTGTTGCCTGGTTGTGGCTTTGTGTAAAAGTTCAGACAGGGGCTGTGGTATCCTATAAGAGAGCTTATTTGATTTTTGATCAACAGCTAAGTGACAAGGTGTAGATTTAGAAACAAAAGATATCAAGTAATTCTGGCTAAATTTGCTGGTAATAATTCATAATCCATAGGATTCTTTTTAGCAAGACACACAAAAACATGGGTCACTTTCGAAAGTTGAATAGCCTCAAAATAATGAATTATTTCTGCTTTCATAAGTTACACACTCCTGCTTTACAGCTGAATGAATTAATTTTTTTGGCCACTTAGCAGAAGAAGCTGTAAATATTCGCACGCTTATAAAGTTATGTTGAACAGGATGGAAAATGATTTCCATAATGAGTAGACAGTATAACTTTATCATTTTTGGAGTCGTCTTTCTGTCCACCTGATGAATGTATCTCCAATAATCACTCTCCTTTAAGCTCTGGTTTGGTCTGCACCAACTTCTGAGAGAGATAACTGGCCATTTAGCTGCTAAATGTTCCTCTTTGTTCACCAGCTTGTCGCTAACTTTGTCTGTCAGCTGCCAGGTAACAAAAGTATGAATGAGAGACTTTCTAACGAGGAAGATTACAATTTATCACTCACAATCTGCCACACAAAAATGGCAGATTTATCTGTTGTTTATGGTTTTCCTGTCAAGTAAAACTGAAAGCTTGGGCGTTCTTGGTGTCTTTTAAGAGACCTTTGTTGCATTTCATTGCCCTCTGTGACCCCCAAGTTTCCTCTCTGCCCATTTTCTTTATCTGATATGAATAAATCATTATATAATGTGATATGTTTATGATCCTGTCTGTCACAGCCTTGATGAAGAATCTGGATCATCCCCACATTGTGCGTCTCATCGGAGTCATCGAGGTCGATCCTGTCTGGATCGTCATGGAGCTCCTTGAACATGGAGAGGTGTGTTTGTATGTTTGAATGTGTAATGCATGTATGTTAATAATGAAATTGTATAAATGCAAATGCAAACTGTACAGTAAAAAGTAGGCGTTTTTGTGTTCCTGACAGCTGGGGAATTATCTGGTGGAGGAGAAGTACATCCTAACCACTTCGACGTTAATCCTGTACTGTCTACAGATCTGCAAAGCCTTGGCTTACCTGGAAGGACTCAACATGGTGCACAGGTAACACGCACACATTAGAGAAAACTTAAAAACAGGCACTCCGCTGTGTTTAACACAGGTGCATTTCAAGATAGATAATCATTTGGTCTGGCTTCTGTGTGCTGCAGAGATATAGCGGTGAGAAACGTCTTGGTGGCGTCTCCTGAATGCGTCAAGCTCGGTGACTTTGGCCTGTCTCGCTATGTCGAAGAAGAAGAGTACTATAAAGGTACACACACATCTGTGGTCAACATTTCAGAGAGTCACAGTGGAGAGGAAACTCATTCAAGTGTGTTAAAGTTCCTCTCTTCTCGCCTTTATAAGGAGTTCATTACATCTCATATTATTTCAATCTTTGTAAAAGTGCAGATACATATTTCCCTTCTGTGTGCAGCCTCAATTAGTCGATTACCGATCAAATGGATGGCACCTGAGTCCATCAACTTCAGACGCTTCACCACAGCTAGTGATGTCTGGATGTTTGGTGAGGAATGCAATATCAAGTTGAAGCATCTTATAGACAGTGCTATAATACTAGGGCTAACATATACAATTCAAGAACAATGCCGCTCCTTTATTTTCATGTCTCTGATAGTAATCATGTGTTCAACCAGGTGTGTGCGTGTGGGAGATCTTCTCGATGGCCCAGCAGCCGTTCTTCTGGTTGGAGAACGGCCAAGTGATCAACCAGCTGGAGTCCGGAGTTCGACTCCCCAAACCGCAGCCGTGCCCGGCTACCGTCTACTCCCTGCTCACCCGTTGCTGGGCGTACGAGCCGCACGCCCGACCCAGCTTCAGCCAGCTCGTCTGCTCCCTGAGGTACACAAGAGCATTTCTTCTCATCCCAGTTTCGTTTTATCCTTGTGAGGATATTTGCAAGAGTTAATATCACAAATCCAAAACTCTTGAAAAGCAAATTTATTATTCAAATGTTTTCTTGTCCCAATTTTAAGCAAATATTCATGACATGACAAACACTGAACAACTATTACACTGGTACATGCTTTCATACCTACACATATTATCACTGTTATACACAGACACACAATTGTGTTTGCGGGGGATAGAGAACTAAATAACTACATAAATAATTATCCAAATTAAGTAGAACAGAAACATAAAAAATAATAAGCTAAAAATGCATGAATAATAAATAAAGAAATATAAATAAATGAATATAAATACAGTATGTATAATAAAATCAAACATATATACAATATGTTAAAAACATAACTATTGTGCTTGTAGGGGGATAAACAACTAACTAACTCAATAAATAATAATCCCAGTTAAGTGGATCAGCACAAAATAATGCATAAATGAAAAATAAATAGATAAATAGAATAGAAAAATATATATCATAAAATTAAAATGTGAAAAGTCAAAGTTTCTGAGCTATCCTTTCAGAGATTCAGCTTTGCATGCTGGGATTTCAGCAGATTAAAACAGGAGTTCAACTTTAAGAACACACATGAGGTCAAGATGTGGTTTTATGAACTGTAAGTGTTGTCCTCCCTGGTGTAAGACACCATTACACACTAACTATTTTGTGCATTTGTGTGTTTGACAGTGACATCCACAGGCTGGAGCTGGAGCAGGAGGTGAGGCGAGACAGATTAAGCTGCGTCTCGTCAACATTTGACTGCAACCACACCACAGAGCCCCCACCCAAGGTACGACTAGACAGCCACCGGATGCTGCTTACATGAAAACTGTATTGAAGGGAATGGAAAACTTGTTTGTGCTGCCTCTTTCTTGGTTCATTTAGACATGACAGTTTGTGGAATTTAAGTGAATGAAATAAAGATGAAAAAGAGCTGTTGACCAATATGACTGCTAGAGGCTGCGCTTTCTCACCTGACAACCCGTTAATAAATGTCCTCTCTTTCTGTCTCTCACCAGCCATCCAGAATACAAGGCAACACCCTTCCTCGAGTCACACACACACAGGTGTCCACTTGCAATACACACAAACACACACACACACACACACACACAGTGACGTATTACATTTCATATTTGACCAAATGTAGGTTTCAATGAGATATTTAAATCCCACACTGTGACTTCCTGTTCCCTTTTATAGAGAAAACACTCAGACTAAACCTGCAACTGTTATTGAAAAAGTGTAATACAGTAATGCAAATGATATAGTGAAGAGCTGGCACATGATCACTTTATGTCAATATATTGTACATGCAATGACTGAACCTCCAAAATTACATCAAACCTGAGAAGGAAGTGTGCTGTTGACTCACGTTGTGCAGAGGCAGCTGCACTTTAGGCTTTAGGTCAGAGCGTAAAAAGTGCACGATTAAGCAACAACGTGGAAATAAAGTGACTGATCTCACCAGATAATAATCTAAAAATTGAGCAAATGCTGCACAAATCTTACCATGTTTTAGAAGAAACAAATTCAAGCCGTCAAGTTATGTAGCAGTGTGAAAATAGTGACAATAAAAGAGTGTGTGCATGTGTGTGTGCAGGGACGAGATGCCAGACCGGTGTGGGAGAAAGAGAAAGAGCGAGTTGAGGACACTTTACAAAGACAAAGAAGAGAGATGCTGATGGATAAACAGTGGCTGGAGCAGGAGGAGAGACAACTGGTGAGGGATCACACACTCAACACATTCCTGTCAGGTATCATAGTAGAGCACGCCTCGTACTGCTCAGCAGAGGAAACACAGGAAGTAGTTTGTGGCCTCGAGAGTGTGACAAAACAGCGAAAGAAACACAGCGACGTGTCTTTGAAGCGGAAAATCTTTGGCAAGCACATAACTTCATTATGCAAACAGCCATTGCTGCATTCACTGACATCTGTTTTTCTGTAGGATCCTGTTGTAAGAGTGGATTCACACATCAAGGTACATATTAAAGGCGCATTAAGCACCTTTTTGACCATAAGGGGGCACGGGCACACCTGTTTATGTACTGTAGGTCATGCACAAGTGTTTTAGATGTAGTTTGGTCCATCAGCTCTGACCTGAAGTTTGAAAGCGATCAGCTCATATCCTCTTTTCTTGTTTTTCTTGCAGCCTCCAGAAAAAAGCTCAGAAAACGGTGAGTCAAGATTGAGAAGCCCTAATCCGTCCGGAAGCTTTATTAAACAAGCTTTACTGCCTCTAAACTAATGGAAAAATATGTAAAATATAAAAAATTATTTAAAAAATAAATGTAAATAAATAAATAATGATAATAAATATGATAATAATAATAATGACAATAAACTACTACCAAATTAATTAGATTATATAGTAGAAATACAGAGTGTATATGGTTTCAGGTATTATGAGATATTTAAGATAAAAACGTACATTATTTTCACCATATTTGGGATATAGAATATGTAAAATCTTATTGTGTTCACATTAGAAATCATTCGTACATGCAGAAAATGTGTGGTCCAACAAAATGTTTCTATGTCTCTGTCAGGTCCTCCAGAGAAGCCTCCAATGCCTGCCACAGTCTCACAGGTAAAATAAACACCAAGGCATCTCTGAGGAAAGGAATCATCAAATCTGTACATTTTTAAAAAAAAACTAAGTCTTGCCTTGTGTTGTTGAAGCCTCGGCCGACAGCGGAACTTGATCGATCAGGTGATCAGGTTTACACCGGTGTCATGGCGATGGTGAAACAGGTGGTGCAGCTGAAGAATGATGTCAACATGCTGCCTGCCTCCGAGTATCCCAGCGCTGTTAAAGTAGGTTGTTTGAAGAAGTTTGTGGCACTAGAGGAAATGTATTTGGGGCTGTTCAATCTTAAGCAAATACCACAGAAAACTGAGATGTGCTTATCGTTTCCTCTTCCCCCTTCATCCACCTTCAGTCGGTGGGCATCACTCTCCGTAGCCTGATCCACAGTGTTGATGAGATCCTGCCCTCTCTGCACAGCTCTGTCACAACAGAGGTAGGCCTCACTTCCCCTTGATCGGGGATGGTAAATCAGGGCAAGAAAGCAATCCTTTTAATTTCCCTCCTGAACTATATCATGTGTTGTTCCCTCCTCTCCGTCTCAGATCGAGGGCACTAAGAAACTGCTGAACAAGGATTTAGGGGAGCTGATCAATAAGATGCGATTGGCCCAGCAGAACGCCGTGACATCGCTGAAGGAGGAATGTCAGCGGCAGATGTTAGCGGCCGCCCACACTCTGGCGCTGGACTCCAAAAACTTGCTGGATGCCGTGGACCAGGCTCGGGTCAGGGCCAACCTGGCCAAGCCCAGACCGGCCTCACAAGACGCAGAGGATTCTGGCGAGTGAAGTTGCATGTTGATCGAATGGACTCTGGTTTAAGTGGCAGCGTTGTACACACAGACTGTATATAAGAAGTGGACTTCACTGTGACGTCACCCGTTGGTTTGTGCAGCTCTGAAGCCTTGAGCTCAGCATTTTGGCCATCGCCATCTTGTTTTTTTGCAACCATTACATGAGAGGGTGGAGCTAAGCACAACTGAACACTGAATAAGACATTTTTAAGTGAACAAAATGTTATAATTAACTTTCATGAATTGAAAACACACTGTGACTAAAACACGGACAGCTCCCGGACCAGACAACGTCGTTGTACCTGGTGGTATCAGTCATAAGGAAGGCATCTTAAGCATCTATATGGTCTATTTGACTCTAAATGGGACCATAATTTACTATATTAACATCATGCTGTGTTGAAGAAGACTTGGAACTAGTAATTGAGACCATTAACTCATGTTTACAATGGTAATAAATCAAGTGAGAAGCAGGCTCATTGTCTCATAGACTTCTATACAATCAGACGTCTTTTTGCAACCAGAGGAGTCGCCCCCTGCTGGCTGTTAGAAAGGATGCAAGTTTAAGACACTCAAGCATTGACTTCACTTTTCAGACCCGGTGAACATCTTCACATGACATGATAGGATATGTGTCATATGCAAAGACGTTAGACATGTAAGACATGAGTCAATGCTTTATCAAATATGGGGCATACAGATAAGCTCCAAATATGTTAAAAAATCATCCGTATTCAAGAAAATGTACATTTTAGAAATCACTGGATTCTGGTACTTGTTCTGCTCATACAGTACCCCATTGGTGTCAGTTCAATATCTTAGCCAAAACATGACAAAAGGCAAAATCTGTTGTAAATATTGCATCATATTTTACAGGACAACTATGTCATGATATACTTCTGATCGTGCCTAGCTTCTTTTCAAAATAGGGAGTAATATACTGTATCCTCAGAGAAATCCCCAAGTCTTTAATGACTATGGTATACGTCTCTACGCCTTTTACTACCTTAACACTTGCTGGAATAATATGCATATCTATTAACATAATACACTCAAAATTGTATCCAAGATATGTCCTGATGATACCTTTCATTCATATTTGACAAGCAATAGTATACGCCAGCACAACTCTGAATATGGATTGGATATGGTCCTTATTCTCTAGCGAATCCAGACTAACAATATGACTTTGAGTCGTATGAACTCAATATAGACTGTATTTTCTTTGTGCAAAATATTATATAATACATTAAATAATATAATACAGAAAAATATTGATCTGATATGATAATTCCAGACGTGACACAAGGTTATATTGGGATCACACACAGGACAAAAATAAGATGTATCCGCTGTCCTCAAGATGGATGTACAGTCTAGATCTGACCAGATATGGCGCAAAATGTCCATCAGAAAATCAGTGTCTGTAACGTCCAGCAGCTCTTAGGTGATGGGTTTTCATGTCTTTGCATGTTTCATGTGTTCACTTCCTGTTTGATTGTGAAATCCTAACATCCCTTCTCGTTTCAGAGCAGTTCACTTCGTGCACTGACCCACTTTTGTCTCCACTCACCTGCGTCTGATCGTCTTCCCCGCCCCTGATTGTGTCCACCTGTCTCTCGTTGGTCACTCCCCTCACTGGTATTTAGTATGCGTCTCCCCTTCCCTCTGTGCCAGTTCGTCTTCTTCCCCAGTGAAAAGCCTATCAGCAATTCTCCTCGTGTTTTTTGACTTATCATGCCTGATGACATGCTTACTTACTTACTCGTCGTTCTGGGTTTGTTTGCCTGCTCGTGTTGCCAACCTGTGTACCGACCCGTTTCTGTCATTAAAGACCCAGTTTGCTTTGAATCCTCCTGCTCTCTGGGTCTTGCTCTTGAGTCCAAACCTGCCTGTCTCACCAGCCGTCACAATATCCTCCAGAGAATCTTGTAGATTTACAGTATAATATCATTAATATATACTCTATATATACTGTCTATTTCTGGCCCTTTTCACCGGGCACCGTGGAGTCTAAGTCTAATGTCCTGTCTGAGCAGATGCCGAGCACACATGGAGCTCTACAGTAGGACACATTTTGTTGGCAGCAACAACTACATCTATAAAATGTCTCAAGGTTAACACCTGAGTCAAGCTGCGTTGATATCAGGGTGAATCTGTTTATCAGAAAACAGTCTGAGGATATAAGAGCAGATGGATGAATGGGGTTTTCCACTCACGTTTTTTCCCATCGAGCCTGCAGGGTGTTACGTCTTTGAATCAGCCTTATCTAGAGTGAGGGTCACTCAAATGTATGAAGCTTTAAAACTTCATGTCTGAGTTCTCTCTTGCGTCCGGTGACAGCACAGCATAGCACCATTAAATTACAGCCAATACGAGCCATACCACCGTGGCAGGTTTGAACAGGCTCTGTGAGGCAGTGAATTACACTCTGCTGCAAAAGTCACTGACAAAAATGTGGATTCTGCATCTGTTGTTGTCAAATAATCTATTACATGACATTATCTTTACATTAGTAGTCCCAAAATACAAACAATTAAGGACAGGCACCCAAAATGTTATTGTAAAACTTAAAAACATTAGATTCAACCTGGGAAGCCAGTTAGAGGCATGTCCTTGGGTATAGGCAAAGTAAATTACAATTTAAAAGCACAACATAACTTTAATCCATAATTTTGGTTTATTTAGCTTCTTCCACATATACCCATTCAGCTTTAACATGGGAGCTACACATCCACATAATACTTTGGATGCCAAAAATCATCTGCATGTGACCAAACCAGTACAGGTTTACAGATCTTCCCCCAAGCTGAATGCAGGTTCTTCTGTGATAGCCGCCACAATGAAATCCGTTGTTTTCAGCTCTTTCCTGTTCTAGTTTAGCCTCAATACGGCATTTTATAATTAGAAAACACTTCTTTTGCTATTAACACGCCCCACAATAAGGAAAATCTATGTAAAGTGACTTAATCTGTGCACTTTGAAATGGAGCAAAAGTAAAAAAGTAAAATGAGACCCAGCCACTTTAAAGGGCTCTAGGTGTGTCAGTCAACAGTACAGAATCACGCCCTAGGTCAGGGTTTACATCACCTCCCCCCACCACATATGTATGTAGTCTTTAAAAGAAGGCTCTTCTGGTTAGTCAACCTCTCTACCCTGAACACAGACGCCAGCAAACATCCCTCACAATCCACTCACCAGGTGAGGATTTCACATTTTATTGTCATTTCAGATTATTTTTGAAGTGCAGATGTTTAAAGGTGCAGTGTGTTCACATGAGGCTTTATCTAATCACCGGCTATATCCGTCATGCACAAGCATAATGTCGTGACAGATGTTTAATTGCAACTTTTAAAGCTTAAAAAAGTTTGCACGACATATTTTGAGGGTGTTTCTTAAAACTCCTCAACCCCGCCACACCCACGACGTTGCTCATATAACATACATATAACGACTAAATCTGTTTATTTGCTGATGTTTTCTTCAACTGGATTTCTCTCCACCATCCTAAATAAGCCAAGAACAATGTTTGGGTTGTAAAAATCCCTTTGGCTGCTGTTTATCTTTCAGTATGACACTCTGTTCTTGTTGTTGAACATGATGTAGGATGAAGAAGCTGATCCTTGATATGGACATTGGGGTGGACGATGCTCAGGCCCTCATGGTGGCCCTTGCCTCCCCTGATGTGGAGGTTTTGGGGATCACCTGCTGCTTTGGCAACACACCTCTGGATAACGTGGTCAAGAACACACTGCGGGTCCTGAAAGTCTGCAACAGACTAGATGTAAGTCTGTGGTGATGCTTGATTTTGACTCATTGGTTGGATTTAGGGGGGTTGTATTAGCAGGGTTGGGGGTGAGAGACTGGCAGCACACCCTCACACAAACCCAATTCATCCCACACCTCAGATCCCGGTGTACCGCGGCTGTTCAGAGCCCCTGCTGGCCCGTAAGCGCCACGCTGGAGATTACCACGGGAAGGACGGGCTGGGAGACGTCCCAGATCCAGACGCTCCAGGCCTGGAGCTGCTGCAGAAGAAAAGAGCTGTGCAGGCCATGATCAAGATTGTCAACCAGAACCCTGGAGAGGTGAGGACAAGGACTTTCGTTCATGTAATGACGGAGTTTAATGTTGGATTCTTAAAAGAAATATTTTTGGTTTCTTTGCTCTGCGTTCAGGTGAGTCTGGTTGCTGTTGCGCCCCTCACTAACCTGGCCGTCGCAGTCCAACTGGACCCGTCCTTCCCCAAGAAGCTGAAGGCGCTCTACATCATGGGAGGAAACACTGACTGTACGTTCATTTCACACCCACTCGTGTCCCTGTGATTTCCACCTCATGTGATTTAAAGAATCGTGACTGTGTGTGCAGCCAGGGGTAACACCACGGTGTGTGGAGAGTTCAACTTCGTGGCTGACCCCGAGGCTGCCTACATCGTGCTGGACCGCTACACCTGTCCCACCTACATCGCCACCTGGGAGTTCAGCTGTAGGAACAGCCTGCCGTGGGTAAAGTCTTTCATATTTTACATGTTAACACAGCAGAATCGATGTTTACAGTAACATGTGAAAAGAGATGTAATAATGTTTTCCTCCCTCAGTCATTTTGTGACCAGTGGCTTTCCCAAAACACTGAGAAGGCTGCCTTCATGAAAAAAATTGCGTGCCTTTCGATGACGGTAAGAATGTGTGTTAAAGAAGACCTGTTATGCTTTTGTGCTTTTCCCTTTTCCTTTAGTGTGATCAATATTTTTTTGTGCATGTAAAAGGTCGTATTATAAATGTTGTCATAATGCCCCCTAAACTAAACTAAAATCATACAAATGTCAAAAAGTAGAATATTTGACACTTTGCCCATAAAATTTGTAAAATCCACAGTTTTCATAAGACGCCAAATCCTAATGTTTTGTACAGCATTCACAGATCTTGTTGTTTTTATCGCGATATGATTGACAGAATTAAGCACTATGTATAGAGTGCATATCTAAATGCTTATTTATGACAATAAATCAACAGAGAAACCGTAGATGTAGTTTGAGGGCCATCTAGAGGCATCTGCTTAGTTCCATGTACTTGTCTTCATGATGTCTCCAGAAAGCTCAGTCAGCAGATTACCAAAAAGAGATCACAACAGGAAAAGGGTTCAACTCCTGCGACACCTACGCCGTGGCCGCCGCCATCGACGACACATTCATAACAGAGAGCGACGAGGTGAGCATCTGCTGCTCTTTGAAAATACAAAACATGTCAGCTCACGTACCCAACAACATCTGGTCTTCCTCCTCCAGGTTGCAGTGTCGGTGGAGCTGGAGGGGACCTACACCCGAGGCATGATGGTGCTGGACTACATGGAGCTGCTGAACAAGAAGCACAAGGCCTTCGTCATGAAGAACGTCGACTTGGAGAAGTTCAAGCAGATGTTCATGAATTCACTGAAGTAGAATGATGCTGAAACATGATGTTGATTAAAAATAATAAAATATAACAACAGCACTTTGGTCTTTTTATATTTTCATTATGGCATTTTTGTGGTCTTTAAAGTGCTTGACCTTTTACTCTAGACATGATGATAAATGGCTACAATCTGGCCCAACATGTCCTCCTATACTCCCTCTGTTGGTGCTAAATCATCTTTTACGCTTGTAGCCTTACGCATACTCAAGCAGCATTACAATATGCTCTGAACACAAGTAGTTACAGACGACTGCAGCCACAATTTATATATATATATATATATATATATATATATATATACACAACAAAGTATTACACCATAAATCTATTAAGATTTTTTCATTACATATGATAAAAAATGTCTTCTTTGTAGCTGTAATGCTTCACCGTGCATCTGCACAGTAACATGAACCAAAAGCAGCAATGTGACATTCCAGCTTCACAATGTGAATCATGTGCGACATCAACAGCATCACACTGACACTCTAAAAAATATTCTTCCAAAACTTCAAAACTTGGGCATGAAGCATGCCCTGGTGGGAGGAATACACATCTCAGAGATTCTTCAGAGAGTAAAACTGAGGCAGCCAACGTTAATAAAACCTTTTATTGAAAGTGCTGGAATGTACACTTTAAGAAAAAAAGAAAAGGGAAAAAAAAAGTTTCCATCCAACGTTCCTCCACTTTCCTATTTTCTCTTCAATAAGCAGGATTTTTAAATTTTTTTTTAAGAAACTCAAAGAAACAAAGCAATTTTTCCTCTTCAGAAACAATCATCTGTTTATATATTACAACCTGCCAGGATATTTACAAATCATACAAAAAGAACAACAGTAAAAGCTGTATCTGATCTGTCCCAATGTTTCTGCAACTAGTCCAAACACATCACCGTCCACAGACTTCTGAGCTCCAGCTCAACATAAGAGCCAAACAGAAAATCAACAGCGTCGGCTCAGCGTCCCACTTCACCGAGAGTCAACCACTGTCCCTCCCAACCAGATATTGGCTGACAGAAGCTGGAAATGGATTTGTGGAGTCACCAAGATGGGAGTTGAAAACAGATTTTGAGTTGGACTGGTAGCCAACTGGAGTCCAACCCCTGAGACAAACTGGTCCTACCGGACCCTGAACTTGTAAAACCAGCAGAGGCCCCGAGTGAAGTTCCAGCCCAGAGAGATGGAGAGGATGTAGATGAGGCCGAGCAGAGCGAAGGGGTAGAGCAGCACCACGGTGTTCTTCAGGAAGGGGAGAGCTGTGTGGATATTAACACAAGATGAATACATCAGCACACTGACTGACTCCTTTATAGGTTTACTGGTGACTGTTTTATCCCTAGATTGAACTAACACTCCAACCAATAAAATGTCCTACGCCTCCTGTATCCAAATATCCAAACATCCACATGAATGATCCCTCTCTGTTTTGCACAACATGAAGAAATTTTCAAAATCGGTCAAATTGAGCTGCAAAGTAAGTTTTTATGATCACACTATATTTAGTCTTTGGGGCTACTGTTTTTGAAATAGACTCCATAATAGTAGTAATAGTAGTAGTAGTAGTAGTAGTAGACAGATGACTGAAACAACTGATCGATTATCGAAAGAGTTGACAATTCATTTTCTGTGTGATCTGAACTGGTCATTTCAGCTGTAAATAGATTTGTGCACATTTTGAGAATGAAAAGGTTTCCTTTGAATCAGCTCTTTAAGACGGAACAACATATACCCACAAGTTATGAGTCTAATCTGATCTATTCGCTGCAACATCACTATTTTTTTTAAGTGAACATTTTGGGAACAATCTGTACTTTAATGGGGATGGGACTTACCGTTGTACCCTAAGAACGTGATGTAGAGATAATAACCGATGGCGATCAGCCACAGAGTATTCCCGACAAAGTATCCCACGAACCACTCAATTTCTACAACCACAACATCTGAAACATAAAACAAACTGTGAGTATGGTGATACAGGAAGGAAGCAGGCGTCATCCAAACAGGGCTCATTTCAACTCCTTATTTAGTTTTTATCTTATTCTTTTCAATAGTTAAAGTCACATGATTATAATAAGTATAATTTTTAGTTGGTGATTTAATCTAAAGAGGCAGTCACTCAGGTTACAGGAGTTGTTTTTGTCCATCTCCAGAGGGAACAGGCTCAAATTACATATATACAACTGACTAGTGTCCAAAATAATCATTTTATATTTTCGCATATTATATATAAGTTGTTGATCTTGTAATAGAAACAAGGTCTATCAATTAAAATGCAAACAAAACTCTACTTTATTAAATGTTTTTTAATTTGATTACCAAATATGTCTTACTATATTATTATACATTATTAGGGCTGGGATATGTATTGAATTTTAAAGTATTGCAATTTGATATTACAATTTATTGTGATATTTGTTAACCTTTTTAACACTTACATACACTTGTAGGGACTTTTACTCTGGAAAATATCTAAATTAATACAGTAGATGTTTGATTTTCATCATGTATACAGTCAGAGATGTCCTTAAGTCAAATATATCAGTCATTGTCAGGATTTTTTTCCCATCAGCCCAAAATCAAAGAATAAAGACATTTCCTAAATTGTTTGAGTAACATTTTATAACAGTAAAAAAACATAGTGGAATAGTGGCCTTGAGACTTTTTAATCTGCATTCAACACATAAAATGCACATTTAACTATACTAAAGACCATTTAATGTCTTGAATTAGATAATGTAATTTCAGACACACTGATATAACTCACACAGAGTCCCAAGCTACTCACGATTGATGAAGAAGAGCTGCAGGAAATGCAGGATGACTAGAAGGGGGTAGAAGGCATTGAGGTGAACGTCAAACGCATAGCCCCACTCCACATCAAAATTTCTGCTGGGATGTTTCAGCAGGTACTTGTTGCTGATAACCCTGGAAAAGACAAAAGAAATAACACTTCAGATGCAGTAAAGGGTCTATCTACGAGTTCAATTTTAACACTTACAGACAATTCAAGTTAAAAAAAAAAGGTTTACACAAAAACATTCCCCTCATTTAGAGTATCTCAACAAGGCGAACACACTACTCACCACATGAGGGTTGATATGAGAAGACCGACTCCTATACAGTCAACAAAAACCACCCACAGCAGCAGCTTCAGAGTCTCCACAGCTCCCATGTCCAGCACCAGACCAAAGCCTATTGTTGACACTGCAGAAGAATAGAGGGAGTGTTCAGTCGTCACAGTACAGTGACAACATCAGGATTCAACTGAGTACACACTTACCACATAGCCAGATGCTGAGCAGGACGAGGAAAGCCGGATCATCCCTGGCCCACTGGTCCTTGGTTTGTTTCCTGTAGTGGAAGTTACGGTAGACTCTCTGAGGTGACGTAAACAAGTAAAGCATCTGCCACAGGGCAAATTCAAAGTCCATCTGTCGGAAATGGAGCAGCCGCCGCAGGTACTTGTAACGCTTGGCGCCTGCTGTATGACGTGCAGCATCTCTTGCACCGAGGGCACCATTGCTGTTCGGCGAGGTGGTCGGCAACATGGTGCTGAATATCAGATGAAGACAGAGGGAAGTAAGGACAAGCAGGGAACGAAGGGAACATGAAGGGGAAGAAAGACAGGCTGAATTGCTGCACATATCTTAAGGAAGTTCACAACTCTTAACCGATACAATGACTACAATTATTTTGGACTTATAAATGCTCAATTTTAACACCTGACACATCACTCTCATTTTGAAATTTAATCTTGTATAATGGTTCCAGTCTACAGCTGACAGTGGACATGGACTTCTGCATATTTGAGAGGACACATAAACTTAAATTGAACAAATAATCAACATTATAGAGAACTTGCTCTTCATACAATGTTTATTTCGTTATGATCAAACACAAATTTCAAACAAAGCAGGGTTCCCGCACAATTTTAATGCTCATATTTTACCCATACTGACATTATTTTATAAGACGTACATTTTTGGTGATCTTTTTGTTTATTCTGTCACTTATCTTACACTCTGTAGATGAAGAGCAATCTAATATGTATAAAACCACACTAACTGTATTTATATCAGTCAGGAGAGCATGAAAATATTACTTTTCAAAACTCATGCAATTTTCAAACTTTAAAGCACCGGATGTGTTATGTATAATGTATTTGGGCTATAAAAATGCACAGGGATATTTAGGATAAGAGTTTCTAGGGTCAAGTACAGCTTCTATTGTGCTACTATAGATACTTTATAAAAACAACAACAAAACCATAGCAAAGATAATACCATTTTGGTGAGCTTACATGACTTGGCTACCACCTGTCCTACTAACACAGAGAGAAGTTACTGTCACATCAAACCATTCATGTACCTTAGTTATTACAGGTTGACAAAATTTCTTTATTATACCCTATAAATGTGTTACATATGTGTCTTATAGCAAGCGATCACTGAACAGTGTCAAACATTGTTTCGCAAACTGCTTTCAAAAGAATGACAACACAGAAACATAGGATGCTATAACAATCTTATGCTACATGTTATAAAAGAACCCTCAAAATTATGCATATTTACTTGTATATAAACCAATTACACACTTGCTTACTGTGCAGTAGCAGTGTTACGCACAACAGAGATCTATATATTTAATTTCCTTGTTAACTGACGCTATGTTTGCTAGCAAACACTGTTAGCATGTTGCTAACTAGTATAATAAGAGAGGGAGGCCTAGTCAGTCTTATTTGTAATAGACTTCGTAAACGTAGCGGCAAATATTTGGCGTTGACTAAACAAGCAAAGGTCTTTACTCTGAACAATATTCACCTGTTTTTGCTGTACTCCTTGGCAGGAGAAAGCACCAACTCTTACTCGTTTCTGTAGCTGTTTGTAGATGCTTCCTGAACTGTCTGACGCGAAAATGAACACGTATTACTTCCGGTATTAGCCGGTCCATCATGGGAAATGTAGTCAAAGATGATCTCCTTCGGTTTAAAAAAAACCCCATAAATATAAAACAGTTTTATATCTATTAAATAAACTAAATAAACAAATAAAGAGAATCTTTTTCAGTGATACGTGTCTATTATGTGAACTCATAAAAGAAATGAATTAAAGTAAACGCAAAAAGAAACAATTGTTGATACATGTATGTATCAGTCAATAGATATCGTATTTATTACTCTCAGAGCATGCCAATATCAGTTTGTACAATAGTAAATTATATATAAATTATGACAGAAGGAGAAGCTGTTACTTTTACTGTGAAATTTTAGACCTCACTTCAAACGGAAGTAGCCATCATGCTATTTCCGCTAATTACGCCATAGCTATTTGACTGGTAGCACAACTCAGATCACCGCTGTTCTGGTCAAGAAGGCCAAATAGCGAAAGGTAAGAATCAGAAACACAGTATGCACCCATGAACGTTTACATTTATTTATTATTTAATTGCAAAAGCAGAGGGAAAATATGTGTTTGACCTTATTATCCCCTGTAACGCCTCTACAACATTGTAATGTCCGTGTCCTTGAGTACTCGTAGCTAGCTAACGCTGTTAGCCTGCAAGTTAGGAGTCCGCATTGCAAGGTCCATGCTATTTGTTAGCTTCTTCTCCTTTCCACACTAACTTAAAACTGCATATAATGGTCCCCAGCATTTTGTTATGTCAGTATGTTCAGGAGTTTCTTGTGCATTATCTCCTTGAAACGTTTTCTACGTGGTTGATTGACAGCTGCTCAGTTGTTGTTGACAGTAACAGCTAGCACTAGCGATTGTGGCCCTGATTCAACTTTGATTGTCCAGTAGCGTTATACTATCAAAATAAACTCCAGGATTAGGATTTAGGAAGATAGGATAGGATTTAGATAGGAATATTTATTTTGTCGTAAAGTCCAAGGATTCAATCCAAAATTAAAAATGAACATCACAGTAAACATATCATGAATTTGAATATGTGTCCATACTCCAATCCACTTGACAAACTAGAGTTTGTTGGTTCATACTATCAGGCTTTGGGCTAAAAAGCAAAATTGAACATTTAACAGTAAATATTAATAGTCAAAACCTGCAGATATAGCTTGCATGAACTCTAAGCAGTGTAAGATGATATTGATTGTACAATTGTTGGTTATTATTAGCCTATATTTTATTATTAGCCTTTTTTTTTTTATTATTAGGCGGCAGTAGCTCAGTCTGTAGGGAGTTGGCTTGGGAACCGGAGGGTCACCGGTTCAAGTCCCGACATGGACCAAAAACTGAGTGTGAACTGGTAGCTGGAGAGGTGCCAGTTTACCTCTTGGGCACTGCCGAGGTGCCCCTGAGCAAGGCACCAAACCCCCAACTGCTTGGGGCGCTTGTCAGGAGCAGCCCCCTCACTCTGACATCTCTCCATTAATGCATGTATGTGTGTTTCAGGTCTGCATGTACCATGTATGAGTTTAACAGAGTGTAAATTGAATTTCCCCATTGTGGGACTAATAAAGGTAGATCTTCTTCTTCTTCTTCTAGTTATGAAGCAAGGGCTGTAGTACATTTCCCATACTTTTCATTTATTAGAATTAGACAACATCTTGATTAAAAAAAAAAAATTATTTTGTTGAGACATAAAACATAATATGGATCTCAGACATTTCATCTTTAAATTGTGCTGAATGCGCTCTTACTAAATGTGGGTTGACCTGAAACGAGTAGTAGTTGAGTTGATCAACAGAAAATTAATCTGCAAGAATATAAATAATCAATAATTCATAATTCATAATATTAGAAAGTCAGCTTGTGTATTGACTGCTTGATTTCTGTTTCCTCTCATAGAGTCATGTTGCGTCTGCCAACTGTCGGCCGGGCTCTAGCCGGAGCTGCCAAGAGCAGCTTGGCTCCCTCCAGCACTGGTATGTGTGTGTGTTTGTGTCTCTATACACATCTGTATGTGTGTCTTTATTATTTACCTCGCGCTAATTGAGCAGTTTGTTATACAAAATAAATGCTAGATGTATCTCTAAAAATTATAATTTTTAGAAACATCTCACAAATAGTTTTGTGTAATTTGGGTTCAGTGTGTTTAACTCATTTCCATGTAGACACTTATACATTTACATCATTTAAATGCTATGCTTCATTCCCCATTTTTGTCTCACTTTTAGGGGAACAGAATATATTTTTATATCAGGTATCATTTAATCTCAGTAAATGTGACCTTTGTGTCTCCACTTGCAGTGCGTACTTCAGTCCGTGCTGCCAGCAACATGGTAGAAGTGTTTGTGGATGGGAAACCACTGGAGGTGGAGCCTGGAACTACTGTACTGCAGGTTAAAAAAAAAAAAAAAGATTATTTTATTGCAAACTAATACAGATGTTCTCAGATGTTTGTGTAGTTACCTATAGGCACTATTTTGTGGTGACTGTGTTGTCCTGAAATATGATGGTTTCCCACATTACCTTTTTCTATGTTTCCCTGCACTATCAGGCCTGTGAGAAGGCAGGGATCCAGATCCCGAGGTTCTGTTACCACGAGCGCCTCTCAGTGGCGGGAAACTGTCGTATGTGTCTGGTTGAGATTGAGAAAGCTCCAAAGGTAACCGACTGGAGGAAGATTACTAGGCTGATAGTTCAATAGATTAGACAGTTGAAATTTGAAAACATTCAGCTGGTTACAGATTTGCACAGGATTTGCTGTAAATGCTTGCAGTACTGCAGTCTAATTGATGTGTGTGTGCTCTTCAGCCGGTAGCAGCCTGTGCCATGCCCGTCATGAAAGGCTGGAACATCCTCACCAACTCAGAGAAGACACGCAAAGCCAGGTACAAATATACATTCAAATATGACTCAAAATTTACACAGACTTTTAAAGTGCCACCTGAGTTAATACAAAACTGTCTTGATGAATGTGTGTGTCATCAGAGAGGGAGTGATGGAGTTCTTGTTGGCCAACCACCCACTAGACTGTCCCATCTGTGACCAGGGAGGAGAGTGTGACCTACAGGTAACTGGACGAGTATATAGCACCTTGGTTTAGGACTTAGCCTTCATTCTGATGTTTACCTTTTAGGTTCAAGGGCCAGGTGTCCCAAATCACAAAAATAATCATACTTTCCCACTAAGTCATGTAGATATTTTGGTATTATTTGAGGTTCAGGGACATTTGCTGCCACTACTGTGTTAACTCTGTGATGCCTGCTGGGTTGTCAGGATCAGTCCATGCAGTTTGGTTCAGACCGTAGTCGTTTCTCAGAGGGGAAGAGGGCGGTGGAGGACAAGAACATCGGGCCACTCATCAAAACCATCATGACCCGCTGCATCCAGTGCACACGCTGCGTCCGGTAAACACATCATAAACATCCATATGTATATCCATCAGGAATAATGAAATAATCACATTGACAGCACATTCTTATGTTCCTGTTTTTTATAGTTTTGCAAGTGAGATCGCAGGTGTTGAAGACCTGGGCACAACAGGAAGAGGAAACAACCTGCAGATCGGGACGTACGTGGAGAAGATGTTCATGTCAGAGCTGTCGGGTAATGTTATTGACGTATGTCCTGTCGGAGCGCTCACCTCCAAACCCTACGCTTTCACCGCTCGACCATGGGAGACCAGGTAGGACGGGAGTGATGCTATCACCATATAGAACCAGAGATTTGTTTCATTTTGGTTTGTGTGTGATTCTGTTTCTCCGTTTTCTTTTAACTTCATCTTCTGCTGTCTTTGCAGGAAAACAGAGTCGATTGACGTGCTGGATGCTGTGGGCAGCAACATTGTGGTGAGCACAAGAGGTGGGGAGGTGATGAGGGTGTTGCCCAGGCTGAACGAAGACGTCAACGAAGAATGGATCTCTGACAAGACCAGGTAACATACAGACCCAGAAGTGAATTCAGACACATTAGATAAGTAGTCTGTGAAATAAAAGTTTGATTCATTGCTATATAGTTCGACTGAGGAGAACAAAAATTCCCCAATGTGTGTCCTCAGGTTTGCATATGATGGTCTGAAGAGGCAGAGGTTGACCCAACCAATGGTGAAGGATGACTCAGGTCAGCTGACCCCGACCACCTGGGAGAATGTTCTGACTCGCGTTGCTGGTGCTGTAAGTGTGTGTTTGCTTCTATAGTGGATATGCCTTGTTATTCATACATCCATGTATAAATATGTGTGTGTTGTCTGTGTGTAGTTGCAGAGTGTGCAGGGCAGTGAGGTAGCAGCCATCGCAGGAGGGATGGCTGACGCTGAAGCTCTGGTCTCCCTCAAAGACCTCCTCAACAGACTCAACTCAGAGAACCTCTGCACTGAGGAGCTCTTCCCGATGGCAGGGGCAGGGTAAGACTGTGTGTGTTGTCATGGTGGGTTTAAGTTAAAATAAGTATGTACAAGACTCCCACAGTCTCTTTAGTTGTGCAGCAGACAACTTCTTCCTCTCTCTGCAGCACCGACCTGCGCTCCAACTACCTGTTGAACTCTCGCATCGCCGGCATTGAGGACTGTGACCTGCTGCTGCTCATAGGGACTAACCCGCGCTACGAAGCCCCGCTGTTCAACGCCCGAATCCGCAAGAGGTAAACTCACACATCGTTCTTTGCATTTATAGTTTAAATTCTCCTGTTTTTACTGGATATATTAAAAGTTATCATATGTATCTTTTCTCTGTCTCTTGTCCTCTTCCTCTGTCAGTTGGCTCCATAATGAGCTACGTGTCGCCATGGTGGGTCATAAGGTTGACCTGAGTTTCTCATACGATCACCTGGGAGAGGAGACGTCAGTACTGAAGGAGCTGGCTAACGGCACACACCCCTTCTGCCAGGTAATGGACTTAGAAGATGTTTGGAGGGAGTCTATGCTGATTTATGAACTGATGTTCTCTGATGAATTTCTGGCAACAATTTTTTTTTTTTTTTCGGACTTTATTTTTCCAAGGTATGAGCCACCATTGTGACATATAATCAAGGTAGACAGGAAAGAAAAGACAGAAATAAACAAAAGAAAATAAAGAAAAGGATAGGACACACAAAATTAAATAGTTGAATAAAAAAATTAATACATAAAATAAACAAAATACTAAACTTTATATACTAGAATTTCTGGCAGCTTGAACTTGAATTCCTCTTTTGCCTTCCCCGTCTTTAGGTCCTGTCGGCTGCTAAGCGTCCAGTAGTGGTCGTAGGCAGCAGCACTCTACAGAGAGAGGACGGAGCCGCCATTTTGAGTGCCGTCTCCACCATCGCTCAGAACGCCAGAACAAGCAGTGGAGTGGAAGAGGGGTGGAAAGTCCTCAACGTCCTGCACAGGTAACATTTTCTGCAAATTTGAGTTGCTTGTGATTATTTTTTTTTGCCTCTATTAGTAAGGTACAGTAAAAACACATAAACTGCTCACACGATGTGTGTTTGGGGCGGCAGTAGCTCAGTCTGTAGGGAGTTGGCTTGGGAACCGGAGGGTCACCGGTTCAAGTCCCGACATGGACCAAGAACTGAGTGTGACCTGGTAGCTGGAGAGGTGCCAGTTTACCTCTTGGGCACTGCCGAGGTGCCCCTGAGCAAGGCACCAAACCCCCCACTGCTCGGGGCGCTTGTCAGGAGCAGCCCCATCACTCTGACATCTCTCCATTGATGCATGTGCATGTGTGTGTTTCGGGTCTGCACGTACCGTGTATAAGTTAACAAACAGAGTGTAAAAATTGAATTTCCCCTTGCGGGACTAATAAAGGTTGATCTTCTTCTTCTTCTCTTCTCTTTATGTGTGTGTGAGCAGAGTGGCCAGTCAGGTGGCTGCGTTGGACCTGGGCTACAAGGCCGGCGTGGACGCCATCAGGGCAAATCCACCCAAAGTCCTGTTCCTGCTGGGAGCCGACACCGGCTGCATCACCAGAGCTGACCTGCCTAAAGACAGCCTCATCATCTACCAGGGTAAACACACACACGATACACACATTCAGTGGTAGCCATGAAAATACATTAAAGATCATTTTCAACCCCTCCAGGTCACCATGGTGATGTAGGAGCACCGATGGCAGACATCATCCTACCTGGTGCTGCGTACACGGAGAAAAACGCCACCTATGTGAACACTGAGGGCAGGAGCCAGCACACACGGGTGGCGGTCACCCCTCCTGGGATGGCCAGAGAAGACTGGAAGATCCTCAGGGCCATATCTGAGGTAAGCAGGAAGTCAATCATTAATATTCTTGTCATTAACAGTTTAATATGAGTCATTAAAAGTGATGTCCGTGTGTCTGCAGCTGGCTGGCGTGGCGCTGCCCTACGACTCCCTGGAGGAGGTCCGATCCAGACTGGCTGAGGTGTCTCCTAATCTGGTCCGTTATGATGACGTAGAGGAGGCAAACTACTTCAAGCAGGCCAACGAACTTGCCCAGGTACACACACAAACACACACACACACACACACACACACACATCCATAGTACACACACTATAATGCCGAAGAAGGAATAAGAACATGATCTGTCTGATTGTTGTCAGGCTGTGAACCAGGACCTCGTCGCAGCTCCTCTGGTGCCGCCTCAGCTTACAGCAAAGGACTTCTACATGACAGGTACGTGTGTGTTTTTAAATGCAAAAATAGATGTATAAAAAAAGTACTGTAATCGTCTCCCTCTCTGTGTTCAGACTCTATCAGCAGGGCGTCGCAGACGATGGCCAAATGTGTCAAAGCCGTGACGGAAGGAGCCGCCGCCGTCGACGAGCCATCAGTTTGCTGAACACCCGCCCACCCAGTACATCTCCTCTGCTGAAACAACACACTCTTCTCTGAACAAACTCAATGTCGCTCCGTAATTTAAAGTTGTCCTTGATGCTTGTACAATACAGATAAATCGTTTTCACTCCTGTGAACAGGCTTTGTTGAATAAAGCGTATTATAAAACTATTAAATATGAATAAAATCTTAAAAATGTCCAGTTAAAGTGGTTTTCATTTGTTGCATTTTTGGTTGAAAATAAAGTTCTACGCCAAAGTACAAATCTTCTGTTGTGAGCTGAAACTTGGAACAGACAAAGCCATTTAAGTGTTTTACCTCAAACTTTAAGATGTTTGCTGATTGTTTTTTAACTTTCATGGCAGTGATTGCAAATAGTCTATTAAATATGCTCAAATCTGGCTTCTTTTGCACAGGCCTGCTTACATCCAGGAGGACAAGGCAGTCTGCAGAATCCAGAGATCAGGTTAAATGAATAATGAAGACATTATGTAATCCAGTTGTTTTGGTCTGTGTTTGCTGTTGAGCACTTGTTTGAAACAAAGGCGTTAAAGGTTTTAAAGTTTCAGCTAAGACGGATCCCCATCATTCACACAAATTTTACTTAAAGGAGAACTTTGACATTTTTGGAAACACCAATCTCCTGTATGAACGGGCGTATTTTCCAAAATGTCAAATGTCCTCTAAACTTAAATTGCTGGTAAGACTCTGGTGTCTTCAAATCCATCAAACACTTTGTGGAAGGGGTGCTGTTGTGGCTCACGTGGTGGAGCGGGTCCCCCATGTGCCGGCCCTCAGACTTCCAGTCCAGCCTGGAGCCCTTTGCTGCGTGTTGTACCCTCTGGCTCCCCCTTTCAACACTGTCACTCTAAATCAAAAAATGGTAAAACTCTATCTAAAAAAATTATATTTAAAATAATACTCAGAAAAACGACTTGAGCCACAGATACGCTATGCTTCCGTCCACACAATCAACAGCTCACTTGTGGTTTTGAACCTGAACTGAACATTTAGAGAGTCTCTAAACTATTATAGTGAAGTGATACACCAGGAACATGTAGTCAGGATTTGGGGAATGATTGTAAGTCGCTGAAAATGAAGAAAAAGTGTGTATGTGTATTGAATAAATCCAGAATGGGATACTGGTGTCTGGAGTTGGACACAGTTCCTCCAGACAAATGGCTCTTGTCATCTACTGTTCCCTAAAAGAGAGAGAGGGAGAGAGAGAGAGATCCTATAACCAAACAAACAGAGAGAAGACAGTCCCATCCTTTCATTCCCTGTCTGCTCAGTGTCCGACACTGAACTTTACTCCTCTCCATATCTGGGATTTAGTTCTACTTAAAGGTCAGTATTATTACAGCACATCATGTACTTTGTATTTTTGCACACATATATTATTGCATAAAATTTGTTTTGCAAGGCTGCATGTAGTTTTGTAGTTAGAGTTGACTCTACCTCCTATTTTCTTCTCTGTAGCTGTTTTTTCATGCAGGGACAGACAGCTGACTGATATTGGACCCAACAAGAAAATGGTTCCAGTTAAACTCCTCATTCTGGGAGCTCACAATACTGGAAAAACAGGTAGATTACAAACCACATTAATACACAGAAACACACAGGTGGACAAAATGGTGGAGAGACAGGACGGGGATGTGTGTCTGTGTGTGTCTGTGTGTATGTGTGTGTGTGCACATTTTGGTTTATGTAACAGTAGCTTAGGTCACAGTTTAAGCTAATAAAAGAAGTTAAGTTTGGGGTTAAATTTTGGTCACGGTTTAAAAGGTTTCGCTAAATATGGAAAGCTCACACACTGACCTGTCTCCTCTTCCTGAGAGTTGGAGTGTAAAAGTATCCAGTTACCTCTAATATGGTTTACATCAAATCTTCTTATAGTGGGAAAACAAATCAGTGTGTGTTTTATTCATGCAAAACATTGTTTCATTAAACTGTTTTGCATTATTTTATAAGAGTGGTCTGATGATGTGACATTTTGGTTGTTTTTCTGCCATAAAATACTGAACAGTACCTCTAACATTATGACTCAAAGGTTATATATTGTATTATTATACTGCATAGACTATTATAATATTAATATTAAAAATAGCTGCATGTGAGAGGGGTAGACAACAAGCTTTAATATGGGAAAATGTCATTTTTTTCAGCTGGGAAGGTTCAAATAACAGCTCGAATAGGCCTAAATAGCCTTTTAATGTGTCCTGCCAAACAGCAGACACAGACGCCAAACAGACTCTTTCCACCCAAACACAGACGGCACTTCTGCTTTTGTTTAAACAAGGCAGGTAGCGTTACTAAGAGGATACTTCTCAAAGAGAGGCTGGCACATTCAGTAGAGGCTGCACATGCACAGTATGTAAAGAGGATTTTTATTGGTTTGTGTGTGTTTCACTCTGTTTGTGTCTGCTTCCAGCGCTGTGTGTTCGTTTCATAACCAAGCGCTTCATTGGTGAATACGACCATAAAAAGGGTAAATATAGATGGGAGGAATACCTGGACTGTACATCACTTATCACTGACAGGATAACATAAGTAAAATGTGTTTTATTATAGAGGTGACCTACAGATGCAGCCGGGCGGTGGACCAAGAGGTCGTTGATCTGGAGATTTTGGATATAGCTTGTAAGGTAAATGTTGGCTTCTGTTCAGTAAGTGAATAAGGTGGTTGGACATTTCTCAGTGCTTTATAACACATGACATGACATCCTCCAGGAGAGCTCTGTGGCCTCTCTAGAGTCCTCCATCCGCTGGGCCGACGGCTTCCTGCTGCTCTACTCCATCACACAGCGCCTCAGCTTCCTGGAGGTCCCTCGACTCAAGAAACTCATCGACCAAACCAAGCAGAGTCTGGGTGGGGTGCTGACTTTATCGGTATCAGAGGGAGTGTAGAAGCACTTATCTCTAGGAGTCACCAACACCAAATCCTACACATGGAGGCTTTAATGCCACTGCTTTGCTTTTACTTTTTTTTGGCAGCACAATTATTTGATCTCTCCAATGCATTTTCATAAAAAACATAATGTCAGCATCAGCAGTAACGAGCTTCTGACCAACACAGCAGCTGCTGAACTACCGAACCAGCTGAACGATCTCCACACAGGGACAGTGTGTTCACTATGTTTGCTCTTCAAGTCTCTGCTCTTACTCTGTCTGACATCTGTCTATTGTCACCTTTACACACACACACACGAATGAAGCAGACACAGACACATACTCCATGTTTGGCAGGCTGTCCTGTATGTGACCTGTATGTAACGCCTGCATGCCATAGCATCATCCTGCAGGTTTATTGTCACTTTATTCCAGTGTGTGTGTGTGTGTGTGTGTCAGTTGTTCCTACAGTGCTGGTAGCCAATAAGGCAGACCTGGAAATCGGCAGAGAGGTGACGACAGAGGAAGGACAGAGACTGGCCAAGGAGTTAAGGTCTGTGTGTGTTTCCAAAAATGCTTTTATTTTTCTTGAATGTTTTAATTTGAAATTGTACTTCTTAATCCTTATTTCCCTCCTGTTTATTTTGTTAATTTTGAATATGAAATTTGAGATGAGTGTTAATATTGCTACCAAATATGTACACAGTACTGATAAGTAGTGTGCTGTTCCTGCTATTTTGATGATGACATTATTGACGAAAAGTGCACCTAATGATCTAGTGTGTGTGTGTGTGTTTAGGTGTGGTTTCAGGGAGCTGTCGGTGGCAGAAGCTGTTTCAGCTGTGGAGGCAGCCGTGTTTCAGCTCATCAGGTCTGGTTCAGCTGGATTATAACTTCACACTTAACACGGTTTGCAGTACAGGAGGGGCGACTGGCCCTCTTCGGTGTCCCCATTTCTAAAAGAAACACAGCAAACGTGCCTTCTTGGATGCCTCTGTGGTAGCTAAGACAAGATAAAGTGACCTCTAGGGTGCCCTTCTAGTCGAGAAAACATGCAGTCCTATTAAGGCTGCACTACATGCTAGAAAACTTTGTGCATGCTGATGCCCCACCACTTGCAGCTGGTGCCCCTTTTATTTTTTTGCCCCTGCCCCTCAGACAGCCACTGCATATGGGAAAACCATGCACACAGATACATGTAAAAAGGGAGATACTTGATATTTGTCTGCTGACCCCTCTTATAGCTTATCTGCAGTCTTGAGAAGGCGTCTAGCTGTTGATGTTTTGTCTCTTGTGTCTGACAGGCTGGTGCTGGATCAGCAGCGTCCTCTGCCTGACCGCCGCTCCTACATGCTGACTGTTCGCCACGCTCTGACCAAGAAGCTGACCCGATCTAAAACCATGCAGTGGTGACAAACAATTCACCAGGTATTAGAGAGGGGCCTTTGATGAAACTGTGTTTACAGTTTTACTTCTGGACTGATTTTATGACATCAGATATATCCCTGTAAAATTTGTTGGGTATCTCAGCATATATGGACGAAACTATTTGAACCTCTACTTTTTTATGCAACACCGATGATTGATTTTTTTCTAGCTTCTGACTTTCTGGATTCATGGTTTCACAAAGGATTATGCAAGAAAACACCAGATGAAATGACCCTGCAAATTAAAAAAATAGGGGACTTTTGGGTATGTGTTTAGTTTCAGCTAAACTGGCCTAAGATACACACTCTGGGACTACATGCACATGGGTGTGACCAGTACAAGTTTGCATTTTTTTGGTGATATCACTGCACTATTCCAGCTCAGCCTGAGCTAATCTGGAAACGAGGCGGGATCCTGATGAATTCAGTATTAGAAGGAGAAATAGGCTGTGTATCGGCAAGTTAAGAGTTTGGTTGTTTCTATAATCATCTCCTTTAAAACAGCTTCGTTTCTGGGACTTGCAAATATATACTGGCCCAACTACACACATATATATTTTTCTCTTATCACAATCTGTTGCCTGTATTTTTTGTTTATTAGCAGAATTATACAGCTACACTCATGCATTTAGGTATATTTATATGTGGACAGTAATTCCACTACAGCAAAAGCAATCATCTGTTTAAGCTATACACAGAATTGTATAACCTGAGAGATTTAAGATTTTTGTCTGCATGCATCTACAGAAGTTTGTTTCCCAGCTTGTTGTGTGTTTCATTCTCCAGTAGAGGGCAGTGCAGTCATTTCATCTTCTGCAGACTTGCCACAGTCCTACAGCATGATATGAAATCCACTATTTGAGTACCCTTGTCCAGTTTGGTGAAGAAGAAGCTGACCCCAGATCAGTGGGATTCAAAAATATTTTGGAAAGCTTTCCTAGAAGAGTGGAGGCTGTTATAGTAGCAGATGTTTTTTGGGAAAAAAATGATTACATAATCTTTGTGTGTCCACATAGTTTTGGTGATATTTATAATTTGTACAGGAGTATAAGAACGTAAGGTGTAGATGAAGCAGTCAGGGATGTTCATCAGTGGGTGAGTAAACCTTGCTGTAGGAGTGTGTAGGTGACGTAACAGCGTATGGAGAATGAGGCTGGCTATGATTACAGTCTTGGTGTTACGTGACTGTTCCTCATGCATTTCTCTCTCTCCTCATCGTTCACTCTGAACTTATGAACTTTACAACCAGCGAGAGACATCTAAAAAAAAAAAAGACAGGAAAAAGCAGCACAGAAAATAACAGGGAAGGGAAACATTGGGCTTCTTTGGCATCTTATTTGTCTGTGAGGAGCAAAGGAGGGAAAGTGTTTATACACACTGCTGCCACTCATAAAGGCATTATGGGAAAATTGACTGTGTGCTTACTCTCCATCCCACCACCCTGTCCACTCCCACGGCCATTTATTATACATCCACTGCTCCACCCAACTACCACCAACCAACCAGCCGCAGAACCCCACTGGGCTCCATGCACAAACACAGAGGACCAAAATGTGCATTTATAGTTACAGATTTTAGCTTTTATTTTACAATCCTCGAGATTTCCATGATGCCAAACCACATTTTTGATGCTATTTATGGCATGATGACACTTTTTAAGCATTTGCTAGTCTCTGTATATGGATTCTGTGATTGCATTTAAATAGTATTTTTTTTATTGTGATTGGCAGGGTCCACCTTTCCTGCATAATATCAAAACACACCTCCAGTCACCAGAGGTATCGCTAAATCAACCACGACTTTTCTTCAAATTAAAACAATGAGGTTTTTTTTACTGGTTATGAAACAGTCTAAGTTTACTTACTGTCATATTACAGTTATCAATCTTAAATTGCCACAAATACATACGTCACCTCATCGTTATGCATCCTGCAAACAGCTGTTTAAAAAAGAAAAATGGTGTTAAAAGTAAGTGAGAGTGAGCAGTGGTGCTCATGAAACACTACTGCTTTTGTCCACAGCGGTCACCAAAGTCAACACAAAATTAAAGTTCCCTGTAGCTTTGTTAAAAATGATCATGTAAGAAAATTACTTTCTGCCATAAATGTCAAAAAAGGACCTTATTTTTTTTCACCAGGTTGAAATGTTTTCAACAAGTGCTTTGTATACAGTAAAATATACAGTATGTTCAGAAGGACACATACTGTATAAGCATATTTGCATCACTAAATAAATATTACAGTAAACCAACAAATCAATTTTAAGTGTGAGAGTGTATTTTGATCTTGAAATCAGTAGTTTGTCAAAATAAGATTGACTCAATGTCCCCTTAAAGGAATAGTTTGTTGGATTTTGGGGGATTTATAAGCAGAAATGGAATATAATATTCATAACCGTGTTTTTGTTAGTGGATAATCACCTGAAACTAAGAATCACTGTGTTTTGGTTGGCTTACAATGAAGCATTCATATTTTGATGGAGTTCACCATGTTGCTGAAGGTCACCGTAGGTCACGACACGCTTGTGAAACTGTCATAACGTGAGCCGCAGAGCGCAAAACTGTGGTATCACTAGTCGCCGTCTGACTTCAGTTGTTCCTAAAGTAGTATCATTATGGTCTGGATGGCCTCTGAGCAAGGGAAACGACGTTACCATGGATTTGCACAGTGAGCGGAGGGGTACTCAGTTGGTTGCAATCTGCAACCGCAACACCAGATGCTGCCAAATCCTTCACACTGTACCTTTAATAGCTTTTTAAATTTGTTAAACTGGTTTGATATGCTGGTTTATTTAGTTATTTCACTGTACACCTCAATCCTAACGGTACTATAGGAGGGCCTGGGTCTTTGTAGACAATAAACAGGGGAAGAAAATAACTTAATTCGGCTATTAGTGCAAATGTAGGATAGTTATGTTTAAGTGCCCCGCTACTAGTGGTTGTGATGGTGGTAGACTGGGGTCTTGTGCTGGCTCTGACCTCTATAGTTTAATGTTATTAGACTGCTTGGGAACATAAGTCATAAATATTAAAGAATGAATTTATATTCACCAACATGAGTGGGTGCTACAGTGAATATGCTCAAGCCTCTTAACGGGGTCAGCACAGGAAGTGGGAGAAAGAAATGATGTGTGAGGACTAATAGTAATGTTCTGGTAGTGAGTGTGTGATGGAGAGTGAACCCGTCATGGACTCAGACAGATGTAAAGGATGTGCTCTCCACCTTGATGGTTGTTCATGATGCCAACAAACCTGACTGGATTCGAGAGGCGCAAGAGGACGATGACAACAATGAATGTGTGGAGAGCTGATGACATCACAGCAGTCCCCAAGGAGACGAAAGGTTGGAACCCCGAGTCACCTCTTTGGCTCAGAATAGAGGATGAGTCATACCTGCATCATCACACCGGGAGCCAATCAGAGAGCTGCCTGTCACAACCCGCAACAACTGATATCAGACAGATAGAGATTTGGGATTCCTATTAATATGTACAAATCAGATTCATTTTGAAAATTGGGTTTTATAAGAGAAAAATCATTATATATGTGTTGGGTGTCATATTAAAGTGTTATATGGTTTGGGTTATATGGTGTTTGGGTTGTTTTATTTACATGCATCATTTCTCACTGCGTGCTTAATTATATTGAATGCATTTCCTGTTTTCTAGAAATGTGCTTTGTTTACATTAGCACATGTACATGATACAACTGGAACATTGCAGCCCTTCGCTCTCAAAAATTGGCGAGAATTAGGATTTAATTAATACTTAATAAGTGTATTGTAGTCAATGGAAGGCCACCACAGTTACACAACACCAATGGGTGTGAGATAAAAAACAGAGACGTCCTCTCTCTCACGTTGGGACACCTCCGTAAACTGATATCTGGAAGGATAAAGGAGGCAGAGAAAAGAGGAGGGGAGGAATGATGAGCGATAAGGAACAGGCAGAAAGATGAAAAACAGGATAATGAAAAAGAATAAGGAAGTAGAGTAACAGGAGATCATTACATAACAGTTAGTAACTATTGTGCTGATAGGAACATGAAACATGCACACGAATACCTGATGGTAATCACTGTAGGGTTTCTGTCTCTTAACCTCTAACGCACTCTGCAATGAAGTCATTAGCATTCCTCCTCTTGGAAACACGAGTGTCTGGATCAAATGTCAGATATTTCATTCAGTAAATAAATAACGCTAAGAAATCCCTGTCTTTCACTGAAATCTACCCAGACCATGAAACAGGTCAGGGCTGCAGCACACACATGCACCTCTGATACCTGCAGCACAATAGACAGAGGTTCGCTCGGTGTCAGTCTCCCATAGGTGCAACAATCTGGGGCAGGATGAGAGCTGAGGAATGAGACGGGCGAGTCTACAATCATGGAAGACAAAGACAGAAATATCTGTTTCATTTCCACACTGCAGGCAGTACGTCAGGGTGTCAAAACTCTTCACTCACAAACACATCTTTAAACCCTTTTCTGATTGTCTTATTTCCACATATTAAAATAACTCAAATAGCAATAACTCCCTCTGACCAAAAGGGGATAATATTATATTGATATTTGGACTTGTCATAGCAAGAAAAGCCCAGAAATAATAACATTAACAAGGGTTCGATTCCATTTAAGTGTCACAGGAAGTCGTATCAGAGAGCCACCGTGCACAAAACAAATCAAACAAATGAACCAAGCACGGCCTCTTAAAGGCCACTCGGCCTGGCCGATTAGACCTCTGCTCAGCTTGACGTCGTACAGTCACATGAGGTCAAGTCAGATTTTATTCATAGGCTAGGCATGCAGCCTACAACACCCTCTGTCCTTTACAACCCTCA
This sequence comes from Pterois miles, assembly GCA_947000775.1. Taxonomy (NCBI): domain Eukaryota; kingdom Metazoa; phylum Chordata; class Actinopteri; order Perciformes; family Scorpaenidae; genus Pterois; species Pterois miles. The sequence goes on along the minus strand of CAMQGK010000076.1, from coordinate 583,370 downwards.
ACAAACTTGTTCCCGGAGTAAGTCCATCAGATGGAACTGTAATGTGTGCCCGAGGCTAACAGGAGAGTCGGGGGTATCTCAGTCTGAACATGCCCACACAGTCCTGAAGTCACCTGAGTGTATCATGATACACTCAGACGCAAATACAACACACTCACACAATGTTGCTGTTTTTTTAAATTTTATTTATCCTTTATTCGTACTGAAAAAAGATGTACGGTACTGAAATACCTATATGTTTTAGTGCCATTTTAAGAGTTTTAAGCATATTTTGACAATTATCAGGATAATACTGTGAATGGCAAATATTTTAACCAGGATAGTCATGACATGAAATTGAATCAATAAAATAATTAATATTTAATAAAAACAAAATGCACAGCACAAAGAACTGTTACTGTGAAAATGATAAAATATTATTCATGATAATGTGTTCATTTTTTTATTGCTTGTTTTACCAGTGAAAAAAGTACTCTTATTTGTTTATTTATATTATGTACAGCAATGAAAATGTATATGGTCACATTTCATTAAAAAAAGTGTCACTATTATTTATAGGCATATTATATAGTTGGATTATTATCATAGTTGATGTGCTGCATTTTATGGATCATCCTGACTATATGTTTTGCATATAAAATCGTGTAAATGTATAAATGGATAAATAAATGAAGATATATATAGATATAGTATAAAGTACAATATTTCCCTCTGAAATGTCGTGAAGTAGCCTAGAAGTAGACTATGAAATTATATATATAAAGTATATATGTATATGTATACGTACATATATAGCATTCATAGCTACATAGATAGATACATGAAAATAACAAACAATTCAAAAATAACAATAACATATATTTATTATTTTTACACAGATCTATATTATATATATTATCAAATTAGATACATTATATATGTATACAAATAATAAATATTATATATATACATATATTTTCATCCCTCAGTGCAATATATGTATATTTATATTATTTATTATTTGTTATTTCACTTACTGTATATATATATATATATATATATATATATATATATATATATATATATATATATTATGTTTTTAGTGTTCTTGTTTTTAAATTTTTCTCCTTTTTATCTTTTTGTTGAAACACTGGAATTGGAAACACACAGTTTCGTTTTGCTTTTGCCTTAATGACTATAAAAATTTCTGATTTCTGACTTCGTGTTTTGTGTTTTGGGGCGGGCTCGTAATTTGACACCAGGGGGCGGGGCTCCACTGAATATTCATTCAAGCGTGGGAGAGGCAGCGGAGCGCACGAGGAGAGAGAGGCTGAGCCGCTCGCGCACGGCTGGATGGGTAACAAGGTCTCCGCCACAGCAGCAGAAGGATGTGAATTATCGACATCTGTCAAGTTTGTCACCAACAGAAAGCAGCAGCTGGACTCCGGGGTCACGTGCAGGTGGTGTAAATAACAGTCTGGCACCGACGCAGCGCGCGGCAGCCGCTCGAAAACAAACCGCTTCATTTTCATGAGTTGATTTTAGGATTCGCGAGCAGTCCAGATAGCTACTGAGCATCCGTCCAGTGAGCTGCAGACAGACAGACAGACAGTCATGATGGAGTCCATCTTAGACAGTTTGACAGCAGAGAAACTCTACCCGTCCGGCGGGACCAACCTGTTGGACCTGGAGGAGCTCAGCGACGGAGATTTCCTCACTAATGTGGTGAGTTTTTATCGCATTTAATTATCCCCTTTGGTAAACTTTAAGACAGCTTCTCACGTGTCTGTATATTCATGAGTATCAGATATGCAGCTGTTCCTGTTTCTTCCTCTGCTGTCAATATTTAAAGTGACTTTAATCAAACGCACCTCTGCTGCCTGTTCCGCCCGGAGCCGGACCTCAGGAGGGCGGTGCACTTACTAAGATCCTGACTGACATCCGGGGCTCGCACCCTGCTGCCTGCGTATGTTTACTGTAATCGTGCAAACCAGTATGTGAGACTGGGAACACCAACACAGGCTGGAGAGCTACTACTTAATTGACTATTAACTGGCAGTAAATACATTGGCTATATCGCTCTTTATTAGTTGTCAATTAACCAAATTATCTTTCTAGTGTCTGGATTAATTAGATAGTAAGTATTATTATTATTAAGCACACTATTTTGATAATTTAGGTAATATTTAAATCCTTGTTTTTTAATCTTCTCTGATAGCAAACTGAATATTTTTGGGTTTAGGACTGTTGGTCAGACAAAACAAGACAATTAAAGATGCCTTTAAGTGCTGTGGGAACTTTCATGATATGCCTAACTTATCAATATCTCTGCTGTCTTGCCATCATGCATGCCAGGATACTTGACTTAAATCTTGCCAGCTCTCCACTGCTGCAACAATGATCAATGTTGGGGAAACAAATCAGCACACACACTTCATACTGTTGCAAGAGGACAATTACATCTCGTCACTCTGAATCACTGAGTCTCTTTAACACCACCTGTTGTCTGGCTCCATATCCTCATCCACAACAGCAGGTTTCTGGGGGCAACAGCTGCATGTCTTGTTTCCTGAGGCACCTGAGACACTGCGTCTCTAATTTGCATAGACGACGACCAATGAACTGTGTGCTAGAGCAGAATAATGCTTGTATATTAAAATAATCATCACAAAGTTGGTTGAAGAAGCAAAAGTGGTGCAACAGGAAACAATTAAGCTCTTATTTCATGCCCAGTTTTGTCAGTAGTGACTGTACTAAGTGTGATTGTAATGAGAGCGTTGGCACCAGTCCTTAATGTATGACAATGTATTCCTCCTCATCTCACCCTGTTTCCAAATGTACTGCTTATGTGCGATGCACCTCCGGCCACGAAATGCCAAAAGTACATTGCCGTGCCCTCAGTGCACGCCACGCTTGACCGAGCTTTGCACTCTTAATTCATGGAAACACACTGCGAGGCGTTTCACTGCTGCACACTTTGATAAATATCACAGCATCAGCAGGAAGTACTCTTTCTTTATTTCTGCTCCATCCCTTTTTCCACTCTCTCTCTTTTCTTTTTTAACAGTTTTTTTTAAGCAGACCTCTATTCTAGTCAGTGAGTCAGCCCAGCAGTCTGCTTGTGGTTTAACCCCCCCCCCCCCCGTCCCTGATCTAAATAAAGTAGTCCACTCTGCTGTGGAGCCACTAGGCTGGGCTGTACCACTGAGGACATGGGAAAGGACTGCTGATTAGCTGTACTGCAACACGGCATGCTTATGCATATTTTAATGTCTCGTTAATGTCATGTGCAGGTGCTGATGATGAAGCACAGCATCTCAGACCTCCTTCTGTCACTGATGCTGCTGGTTTATCAGAGCTTTTCTGCTAGAAACTGTACCATCATTTTAATAGTTGTGGCCTACTGCAATTTTCAAATCGCAGGATGCACAATCTTTGTTAAAGGTGAAATATGTTATATGTAAATTGAATATTGTGGTGCTGCAGAGATGCCCTGGTCTACACATCGTAGTCTATAGACTTGAGAAAACAGCTTTGTTTGGTTTAAATCCCTGCAAAAAAATCATTTTAACATGTCTTTCAGTGAAAATGAGCAAAAAGATTTAAAAGGCAATGCACTGCAAAACATATTGCAATTGCAGTAATGGTGAAAAATAATCACAATTAGGTATTTTTTCCAAATCGTTCAGTCCTTAATGAGACTAAGAGCTCCAAGGAGCTGAGAGAAACTGCAGAGTCCATGTTGGTTCATCACCATGAATGGCTCTCTCACGTTACACGTCATCATTTCATCCATTGTTAAGGTAAATATATTGATTAAAGCAGCTTTAATGCTTGGGTTGCTGGAAAAAATGTAATAAATAATTCCTGATGATGATACATTTGACTTCAGGACATCTCTGACTATGTACATGCTGAAAATTAAATTTTTACTCTCTTATTTTAGATATTTTGCAAAGTAAAAGTCTCTATAAGGGCATGATTCAACTTCTCATGGTCTAGTGTTTAAAAAGTTGACAAAAATCGCAATAAATGATAATATCAAATCACAATACTTGTGTATCGCGTATAAGTAAAGATCACTGCATGACCCTGTTAGGTGGCAAACATAACTGCATTGTCTCAAACCCATAAAGATGATCTCAAATAAAACAATGTGTAACTGAAAAGTTTATGAAAGAAGGAAAAAATCTATGCAATCGTCCAGATAAACGTATTTCCACATTCAACATCAGTAATGAAAAATGGAAATCGCACTGGACTGAGTTGGATAATAGACCTAAAGACGTCAGGACCAACTCAACAGCTAGCAACTAATAATCTAAAGCAGAATTATTTACAGGAATATAATGAAGTAAATGCTGCAGGTTATTTTAAAAAGCAAACAAAAAATATGTACTAAAACATTTATTTTATAAGTTCACATTTTAGTGAAGTCCACCAGCCTCTTGGCTGTTAAACACGTCTACCCTTTAAATGACAACATGTTGGAGAACATGGCTGTAAATCTTAATAATTTGCTGTTTGAATATCTGAAACTTGTTTGCTTTGCTGCTCATTTTCCAGCAGACTGAAAACAATATTTCTAAAATGCCTCCTAACAAAGCAAAATGGCACAACTTCATGCCTTCAGTATTACTGCTCACAAAAGAAAAGCCGCAAAATGTGACTGAAGTGTTAACATTGTACAGTATTTTTTTGAAAAAAAGGTTAAATAATAATATATTTATCATGGCAAAACAATCCTTCAACCTCAAGATGCACTAAAGCATCTTGCACATGTGGCGTGAGCTGTGTAATTTAAATTATTTTGTGCATCACAATACCTATTATACGTGAACATGCCTGTACTATAATATGCATTGATAGCATCATTTGATCAGAGCAGCTCTGTGTGCTGCTCTCATTATCCTGGAGGAGAAACTAGCAGGGCTGCAGCTAACCATTATTCTCATGATGCATTAATCATTTATTTGAACCGGGATTGTTTGAGTCATGCTGGACAAATGCAGGGGCGAACGCCATGGTAACCGCGACACACTACAGTGACCTTTCATTATCCGTCTGCCACTTAGAGGTGGATCAGCTCACATCTGAGGGCTGATTTGCGAAACGCAGTGATAAAAATGGTGAGAATGGAACAAAATGTGCCTTCAGAGTGGGTGGACCGATTTAGTGTATTCATTATGGAGCTGAAGCAATTAGTCTTTTGGCTGGGAGACTGACAGAAAATGTATAAGAAACTATGTCAGCAATCAATCGAACATTGTCCTGCTTTTCTCTGTTTTATATAGTTGCAAATTCAATATCTTTTAAACAGACAAAACACGCAGCAGAGTCGTGTAATCTGTTTGAGTCCTTTCTACTCTGTGGTCTATCCGTTTAACGTGTTTCTCTATATTTTATATTCTATTCCCTCTGTCCTCCTTTCTACTCTACTCTATTCTACTCTCCGTTCAGACCCTGTACTCCAGCTTTAAGAGGACACGCCCACCTCATTTGCATGCTGGCTGCCGATTGGCCGTTGAGCTGGAATGTGAGCAGGGATGCAGCAGTGTGTGTGTGTGTGTGTGTGTGTGTGTGTGTGTGTGTGTGTGTGTGTGTGAGAGGAAAATTACTCTTTTAGTGTTTTACTGAGAACTATAGTTCACTTCAGCACACACACACACACACACACACACACACACGGTAACCTCTCTCAGATCAAGTGAAGCCAAACAGCCAGCCGCACACCACAGCATGAAGCCAAATACAGTAGAGAACGCTGCCATTTTCTTATCTGTGGCAGCCAGCGTTGTAGCATAATGACATGATGTTTTCAGCTCTCTCACTATTTCATTTTACGCTGCAAAGTAATCTCCGTCTGAAGCAGCCATCTTGACTTTTAATGTCTTATTTAAAACTTAGTTAGAAAGCCAGTGGATTTTCTAGGATTAAAAGATTAGACCAGTGTTTTAGCCTCCTTTGCTGTAAATTCCTGAATATTTTACGGTACCTTCTGATCATACATGCTGTAGCATTTCAGATGCACGGCTGCAAGTATTTTTATTTCTAATTAAACTGTGCTGTCAAATAATAGTGGAAAATGTGTGTGATAATGTCCAACTAACAGTCCAAACCAGTTTAATATTCAGTTTATGTGTGACAAGAAAAAGCATCAAATCTTGTAAAATATAATATCTGCAGCTTCGACCCATCGATTAACAGACTAATCGCGGCAGCTCTTCACACCGTAACGTTTTCTATTATTGAATGTGATAATTCAGTATGATAATTTATTGTCTTTCAGTGGAACCGTATTGCGATGAAATCGAGACATCGCGATTACATCGTCTAAACCGATAACAAACATGCTAACTCAGATTTCTCAGATGTGAAATAATTTGAGGCAATTTTGAAGAGTTTCGTTTTTACGTCACACTTTATCACTCATTTTAATGTGATTAACAAATGTTTATATATAGAAATATTTCTTGTTTTTCTTTATAAATTCACTTGAAACTGTTATGTTCATTTTGCACTAGAATTAAATGAGAAAAAACTCCTTATTTTTCATTTGTCAAGTGTTTTACTCCCACAGGAGTATACAGAAATAGGCTTTACAATGTGGTTATTTCATATAGACATGATATTCATATATTTAGTTTACCAGGTTTACCAGAAAACATGTTATATCATGATATATGTTTTATCGAAATATGAAATAACCTGTAACGATTTTCTTATGTCACTTCATGAGTGAAACTGATATTGATTTATAGAGCTCATTCCAAATTCATTCAATATATTTATTAAGAAATCAGCTAAGTCCGCGTGTAGCGCAGTGCTGCTGAAAATGAAGCTATCGCTAAAACCGTGGCTAAGACAGCAGTGATGCAGCAAGATGTAATCACAGCGTGAAAATGCATTCACACAGAGAGGAAGTGTGTCTGATATGACGGAGCGTTTCGTGCAGCCTGGCGTGAGATGCCTCAGTGTAGTCAAGTCATAGTACCTGCTAGTACACCCACAGTAACAGACACGTATGCCAATCAATGAGGAACAGATGAACGCCCAGGCTTTATTTGAGTCAGTTGATCAGATAGATGTAGAGGGATAGATCTGTATTAATAGCAGCCAAACTAATGGAAACCAAGATATACTCACAACTGGAATAAGCAGAACCAGAGCCACTACAGTTGGCTTGAGAAGTCTGAATTTGAGACTACATGACTACAGTGTATTTCCCTTTGGCTTTTACATGATGTTCTGGGGAGTTTACGATGGTTTCCACTGCAGTAGTCATGCCATAATGACATACAATTTTGGCCTGGCTCTCTCAGTCCAGTTTATCTCTGTGCGTTTCTTCATCACTGTATCAGGGATATTAAATATTCTTCACATGCAGACCGACGTTGGTCGCATATTTCACCTGAGCTAGTCCAAATGACAGGAGAGGAGGGAGATATGTTGAGACAGTGATGTTAATTACAGGCATAACAGAGTCGCTCTGTGCTTTTATAATTACTCCTTCGTTGCGTCTGTCTTTCCCAGCTTTTTCTCTGTGCAGTTTACCTCTCAGTCCCATCCCCCTAATGACACACCACCACTGAAATAAGCTATAAAAACCGCCAACTGCTTTTTAACATGGCTCTTCCTCCCTAATGTGAATCTTCTCCCAGCAGAGGGGGTTCAGGTAATGAAAGGTCCAGACCTCTGCTCCCTGTTCACACTGACCGACTGCAGCTGTTCCTTCTCCAGCCTCATTAAGCCTCCTGTCCTAATGGCAGCAATTACAGCTTCTACTTGCTTTACGAGGCCAATAATGAAACGCTTACCCAAAGTCAAATATTAGAAAGTCAAATGGACTCTAACATTTGATCTGATGAATGTCAGGCGGTGCAGATGTGATGCAGGTTAGCGTCAATTCAACGGTTCACTGAGCGTTGACCTTTTCTCCAGTCAATCCGCTGTTAGGAGGAAATGATATCGTATCATCTGGATACATTGTTAGGCACTGCAACTGCCACAGCCACAATTTGATGTTGTAAATGCATGCAATTCCTTTTCCATGTTGTAATATTTCACTATTTTTTCATAGCTTTGTAAAGACTAAATCAACCCTTGAGGGGATCTCCCTGTGAAACGTTCTTGGTTATTTCCTGTCATCTCTCTAAGTTGTACATCGAGTATTAAGCTTTTATTATGTGAACTATTAACCTCTTAACAACTCAACGTTATTTTGTGTTTCAGAGGTTGTTGCGGGCTCACCTTTAAGGCTGGAGTGAAGATACTGGTATCACATGAAACTAGAAAACCTGATGAATCCATCGGTACCAACCTTGCCATACTAGCTTGGCGAGATGAATGCTAAATAACGCCACTACATTTTAGTGAGGGAAAACTGGTGTGGCCATTTTCAAAGGGGTCCCTTGACTTCTGACCTCAAGATATGTGAATGAAAACACTGAGATGAACAAAAGGAAAAATTAGGTTGACAAACTGCAGAATTTGCAGTTGAAAAAAGGTAATTTATCACAATATATCTTATCACAAAATGTTGAAATGGCAGTAAAATCATATTGTTTGGCCTCTGGTGATTCCCACTCCTCCAACAATCCTTGATCATTTGTGTATATTATATCAATCTAAAGGAAGATTAACTTTTTGTCCTTGATCAACAATGTTTTTCTTATAAGACAACAGTTTATTTGTGAGACCTCCTTATTGCACAGGTTGTATGTAGAGGTGTGACAGACAAATGACTGCAGAGGAGGACTTTGTTGCTGAGTGTCGGGAACTTCTGATAAGTTTAATGATTACCTTTGGCTGCAGCATGACAGCACACAGTTTGATTTATGAAGTCAGTAAAGATAGATCCCAAAACACAAACTGTAACCACACATGCAATCATCCATCCTTACTGAGAGCCTTCTATCCAAAATCTCAAATCCATGCATCCAATCCAGGTTTTGTGACTTCAGGGTCTGGCCGCATGTAGTGTAAACGAGCAGGATTTATAATTGACGTATTTATTGAACTGAAACAGGAGCGATATCAATGAAACAGTCTGTACATTGCTGAGAGGAGGAGGTTTTATCAGCCAGAATAGTGGAACAGGTGGAAGAAAAACACCTGTCACGTGCCAGGTGATGGATACGAAGAATAGCCTCAGACGGAGCTGTGCTGGTAGTAGGTGAGAGCTATATCACAGACGGAGCTGGACCTGAATACAAAACTGTAGTCAGGTACTGTAAATGCAGCTAGATATAAAGATAACACTTCATTTTACAAAAGTAATTTTTGATAAATTTTGTGATAAATATTGGGGGTAATTTGAGAGTAATTCCAAAGAAATTTCAAATAGGTCACTTGCTAATTATTTACTAATATTTATGAAATTTGCAGACACATTCCTCCATATGTGACGTACAGTATACAGTATTCCCTAATAGAGCAGCGTTAAAGGGGCAGTGTCAGGGTCATTTAAAGGGATATTTTCCCAACATTTAGTGCAGCAGGAGATCAGGGCCGTTCTGTCAGTACTACTTTTTGTGGGTGCGTTTGTTTATGAATGAGCGAGCATTGACTGCAGGATCACTGAGTGTATGCACACACCTTGTTGAGCAGTTGCTTTATCCTGCAGTGAGCTCTGTTGAGCTTTAGGAAATATTGATTCCTTGACTCGCTGTCTACGCTGCTAACTTCTGTGACAAATATTTTGCGTTTCCTGTGACTGCTTCAAAATGGACCTCGTGTTTAGCCAGTCGAACAGTAGGAAATGTTCGGTTTGCATTAGCAGTTAACAGGAACAGTCGTCTTTTGTGTTTTTCGTTTGTTTCCTGCTACGACGACTCAATATGTCCAGTGAGAAAAGTGCATTTTATGCCCCCATAACCCAAACATCCCTCCAGCTCGCTGCAAACTCACGCAGTTTGAAAACATCAGCAGTTCTTCGTGTGTCATGTGCTTCTGTTATTTTACCCACCATCTGTACAGCCTGTCAACCCTCAGTGTGTGTTTACTCCACATGGTTTCATTAGACAGCTGCATGTGTCCCAGACGTTCACCACAGACACGCTTGACCTCCTCAACACACTCTCACACACTGAGATAACGCATGCATGAGGTTGTGAATGTCACTTGAAATTGAGTTGTTTGAAGTATTTAAAGAATATTGCAGATCCGATACGCGTCTACAGTGATTCCCATGACTCATACCGACAGTGTAGCCCTGTAAAACCCTTCGACTTGGCCTGTTTACTCTCTTTCATCCCTGCACCTCTGTTCCTCTTCCTCACCCTCACTCCACTCATTTCAACTACACTGACACTACTACAGCATTGAAGCTTGTAGTAGTGTCATTAAGCCAAATTAATAAAATTTAAAGCTGACTTTAACCTATTAAAATTCACCCGATTCAGCTGTTCGCCATAAGCACCTTAGATGTGGGTCATTAGGGGCCTGCTACGCCTACTACATTGTTAATGTGAAAGTGAAACTTAAAAGCAATGGCTTCTGTAGGTTTAGGCAACAAAATAATTATGTTTCACAAGTGGAAGTGAAACTTTCCATCGCCCCCGACCCGAGAGTTTAACGCTGTCTATACTACAGTGCCTGACTTTGGCTTCTGCTCCTGTTATAATTATGGTCACTTGAGGTTGCTGTTGTGTTCTTTTATACCTTTTTTAGTTGATTGATTATGTGAATAGATGATTAAACCTAATACTGTGTGTAGTAGCCCCCTATTGACCCACATCTATGGTGCTTATGATAACAATAACGTCTATTTAATGGCCTGATAACAGTCTTGCCGGTGAACTATGCACTACACCATTTGCCCTCTCGGCCCAGTAAAGTCTAAACTAAACATTTGTAATGTTTTATCCAAGTGATGGTGCTTGGTAGGGTGCATGCAAAGAGGCCAAAAGGCCTTTAATTCCTCCATTGTTGATATTAAATAATACTGGTCAGCTCTGTATTTATGATCCCAGCAGTTGTGTCTTTATCGTTGCTACCGAGCTGATTTAATCTGCTGTGATACTGCTGGCAGCTTTTGGAGAGGAGTTTAAGCTAATTTCCTGGAATGAAACATGTAAATCTATTTATATTTGCCGTTAATTAAATCGTCATTTCTGTTGCTGTGACTGTCTGAGAAGCCTCCAAACAGAGTTTATTTGTGTATTCATTTGGTTCCAACCAATCCATCTGTGTATGTGTGCTTTTTACTGCTTTGTGCATGTTTGCTCCAGACTTGGGTGACTCATATTGTGTGTGTATGTGTGTGTTAAAACTGCTGAAATCAGAGCACCATGCTGTCCCAGGCTCCCAGAACATCATCTCCCAGCTCAGTGACTCATCTCATCCACACTGAGGGTGAATCTATAAATGCTGTTTCCCATTGACTGGCTCTTCATGCCATCAACACAGTCTGGACTGTCTGGTGGTTTTTGACTCAGACAGAATCAAAAGAGAGAATCAACTGATTATTTAATTAGTTGATCGACAAAATAAAAATAAAAATCTGCAGCTATTTTGATAATTGCTTGAGTCATTTTTCAAGCAAAAATTGCATTTTATTCTTGTTCCAGCATCTCCGGTGTGAATTGTTTCTGCTTTTCTTTGTTTCATGCCATTATAACCTGAATATGAGGCAATCTGAAGACGTCCCTTTGGACTTTACGGGCTGAGTATCTTTTTCCAGGTCTGAAGAATTAATATAAACAATCATCAGTCTTGCAGAAACCTCTTTTCCCTCACATTGACAGATTATTATTCCACAAATGCTAACTGTATCATGTATGTCCAGCTTTTCATGGGCTAAGAAAAACAGCCCTGTTCCAATGCATTTTTTTCAAATAATCCAGTGGCTTTAAAATGTTTTATTTAGCTTAAGAAACAGGAAAGTGTCTCACCCACAAAGGTAAAACTTAATCTTCCAGTTATCTGAAAAATTCAAAGAGACACATGAAAAGTACCACAGTATGTGACTTTATTTGGAGCCATGGAAAACTGTTATTTCACTGAATAAAATACCATTTCTGTCTCCATGTTTTCCAGCCTTTCTCAGGTGACCAGATGGACGACTTCAGCAGCGAATTATTCAACAGTTTCTTTGACGACCATCTATTAGAGCGGCCACTTCTGGCAGACAGACCTTCACCTCTACACATGGACATGGAGGACAGCAGCCCAGGTCTTTTATTGTGAATTATTAAAGGAATATAAATGCCACTTTCCTCACACTGTACTAACTTATACAAAAAAAAAAGTCCAAAGGCACCAGGGGTTGGATCACAGTGGTCGTTCCTTTCAATAATGTTTCTCCAGACTTTCCCGTTATTGCCATGATATGATAACAATCTCACAGCAGGTAAATGTTGGTTGGTGGAACCTCTCCCACTAGCCAACAACTGTGCTTTTCAGCCCCCAAATACCAAAGCTTCCCTTTCCATAACTAATAGTCACATTTGGATGACCTTGTTTCCCTGCATCCAGCCAGTTGTTCCACTCAGCAGCCAGTGTCTGCAGAGAAGACCCGATCGTATTATTTGGTTGGATTCAAAAAGTCAAAAGTCTGGCTCAGTCTTCCTCAGAGAGGTCAGATTCCACCATACGAGAGCCAGTTTCTGTTGCCAAAGTCTGTGTCTTCTAAAACTCCTGCTGCTTAACCAGACGAAAACATACCGGACTTCTACCCTTCACCGAGCAGGTGCTAGGTCTGTGACGAAGAGGCACCGAGTCGGTGATTCAGGCTGTAACTGGCCTGCTCAGTTACTGTGCTGTAGGTTCTTTCAGTCTGTTAAAGCAACTTTACATGTCACACACAATACTTGAGACAAACTGGGGTCCCTGTCAGGCGTTGCCATGGTCACTAAGACTTCAAAATGATTGGAGAAAAGGATTAACATACACCTATGACAAAAAGACACATAAAGCTACTACGAGGAACGTTCATTTTATGTTGTGTTTTTGAGCACCAGAGTCCTTTTAGAAAACCTCTACTTTAACTGCAGCAGGATCTGACAGTCTGCCCTAGGGATGCACCGATACCGGATATCAGACCCATACCGACTCAAGTAGCTGGATCGAATATTGGTGGCAATGGAGTCGATGTATTCAATTCATTTCTATGTTTATATACTATATACATTATCAACTGGCATTTTAGTCAGATTTGTGCATCCCTGGTCTCAGTCCTGGTTCTGGCCCTCCCGTGCCTCCCTTCCCCTCTGGCGGGCCCAGCAATATGGCCTGGGTCTCCAGCAGCGTGGTGTCGGTGTTGGCTCCCAGCGGAGACCACCGGAGCAGCGAGGTGACGCTCGGCTCCCTACTGGAGGAGGAGGCACAGGTTGAAAGCGGCAGCCAAGCCGGATCTGGGTCTGTGGAGGTCCACGCTAAAGTCTGAGCTGAAGGAGTTTCTGGTGAACCTGCATGACCCAGTGACACCGATGACAAGCACCAATAACAACTATATAGAAATAGCCAATCGTCTTGCACTTTATAAGGTCACATAGAGGCATCAGTGTTAAACTGAGACTGTTTTCTAACCCATTAAAAGTTCCTCATAGTAACTTTAAACAGATTGATGACGACAGCAATGTTTCCATGTCTGAAAAGAGCTTTTGAATCTCGCAGATATCCAAGCAGAGCACAGCTACTCTTTAAGCGAAGACTCCGCCCCCCAGAGCCCAGCCCTGTCGATCAAGATGGACCACGAGTCCGGTATGTCACACTTTTAATTAAAACACTCTCATCATCCTACCTGGGAACATGCACACCCTGCTGCTGATGTTTAGTCTGGCTGTTTATCATGCTGGATGTCCCCCCTGGTGATCTGGTATGCTCAGTGTCTGTATGATGTAATGCTTAACATGCAGCTTGACCCTGTTTGTCAAATAGTATCCACTCTGATTGGCTGAAACCACCATCTGTCATATAATATGTGTGATGATTGGCTTAATCTGTTAACTATTATATTTTATGTAAGAGGTGCATGTAGGAGCAAGTGTCTACTGCAGCGCAAGATCAAAAATATTGCATATTTCTTTGTGACTCATCTTCCTCATTATCTCCTCCTGTTTGTCTCTGTCTGTACCTGTCTGTCTCGGTCTGGCTGTCTGTCTGCATGCTGTCTGTTCTCCGTTTGTCCCGGGGATCCTGCTGTCTGAGCAGCAGGATCCCAGTCTGAGCAGTTTTCCTCCAGCTAAGCCCTGCCCACCTAACACACACACACATGGACTCACACAACGCTATGACAAGCATATGGTTTTGAGTCTGCAGCTTTAGCCGAAGCCAGCGGAAACTCTCTTTCTCTCTTCTGTCCGTCAGGTTATCTCTCTCTCTCACACACACACTCCTGTTTTCTATCTTTCACTCCTTCTCTTTCTCCTTTAATCCAATTAAATCCACTTTATTGATATGGATATCAGATTACCTGGACTGCCAAAATACCACATTGAGAACAAAATAAAGCCTAGCTCACATCTAAAAACAGCTGTCTAACAGCAGACTAAATACATTGAAAAAATGCATTAAAGAAACTTTAGTGTGAATGTAAATGTACATCCAAGCCAAAGCAAACAGGACGCTACAAAAACCTAAAATGACATATTAAACCACTAACCATCAGCATAATAGATTACCTCATAAAACAAAACATTTGGACAGCTTTGATTTCAAGGTAGTTCATATACACTTTTCTCCTTCATTGCCTCCATCTGTAGCTGCATAACTGTCATCTCAAGCTCACATGTGGAACACACACACACATCTTATGTATTTAAATCTATTCCAGCCTATTTGATATTGAACTTAATCCAAAATGCATTTCACAACCTGCCTCTGCTCCAGAAAGTCAGACTAAAAGCTTACTTACTTACTTTCTGCCAACGTTGCATCTTTACTTCAATTTTATGAGCTGCCTTTATTTCACATTTGAGAGAGGGGAAAAGCATTAAAGAGAAATTATACATATACTGACTCAGTTTCACTCCAGCAATGTTGTTTCACTGATACAAAACATTTACGTTACTGGTATATAGAGATTTTTTAAAGCATTGTAAGGTCTTTAGTCGGCTTGAATAGAGTCCTAAAACCTGGAAGTGAGTTAGCATTTCAGCACTTCCGGTTCCCTCGTCTGGAAGTCAGTGTTTTTTTTTTTTTTTTTTTTTTTTTTTTGATGGGTTTTTAGTTAGATGTCTGAAATAAGGTCTGTGGTTAACGCAGGCTGAAGAGATTTTAACGTTTTGTTCTATGACATAAAATACACCAGTTAATAACCCCCTTGGGAGTTTTGAAGCCTTTATGCACTTTAAAAAAGGTGATTGCTAACAAGTGGTTAAATGAGACGACTAAACGTCGTCACAGCGACTCGTTGTGTACACTCATGTGACTGTGGTGTAGTTCGTTTATAGCCCAACGTTAGCCTGGTGATTTCATTTATGCTTCAAAACATCATAAATGGGGTGTTCATGTGAAGATTATCTTGCAGAACAACAACACAGAGCTTATTTCCTGCAGTTATCCAAACCTAATGGAAAAGTCCCATTGGCTTTTTGTCAAGGGAACCAAGCTGATGCTAACTTCCTGGTTGGCCTTCAAAAATACGTCATCCGTGGAGCACTTTATTATTCTGTGATTTAATTATTAGGACTTCCTGGGAAGATATCACTCTTTTCCCTAGAGCTCTCACCATAAATTAGGCTTTTTATTCATTAAGTTATTTATTTTAAGACTTTATTAAATTTTTAACCAACAAAAAAACATCATACAAGGACACGTTAGTGTTACAAGACTGGCCCACAGAAGAAAAACAAAAAAGAGTAAATAAATTAAAATAGATAAATTGAGGCACTGCACTTATATAAGAGAGAAAGTATGATGAAGTTAAATGATGAATGAAGTTGTGAAATTACGCTTTTTAGATTAAGATTTCAAAGAAATAAAAGCAGTGAGATATTTGTTAGATTTTGTGTCGACATCTTTTCGTATCTTCCGCGCTTGATGCTCCACCTGTTGAATGCTGCTCTGCTCTCTGAATTTGAGGACGCAGAACTCGTTTTCAGATTTAACGCTCTGCTTTGATCACATTTGCTGTGAAACAGCTGCACTTCGAGCTGCCATTTGGTCATGAAATGTATTTTGGCAAAGACTGCTGCAGCTGAGAGGTTGAAGCAGTCACACAGTCTCACCGTAATGATTGCATTTCAAGGTTGGACCTGGAAGTATTAGCAAAGATAGTTGGGTCGCACCAAGGGCTGACCCTAATGCTTCGAAGCTTTGACTGTTGCCATGGTAATAAACCTCCAAATCAGTATTTGAATGCTGAAAGAATAATCCCACATATCATAGTTAATGTTAATTGTTTTTATTCATTTTCAAATGAATGTTGCTGGTTGTTGTGTTGTGTTGTGCAAAATGTTAAGTTTACAAGGTTTTTTGGCACTGGAAAAGAGGGGAGACGGAGACAGACAGACAGAAGGACATGTCGGAGTGCTGTGCTCAAAGCTTCGAATACATTTGGATGTTTCTCATTGAAGCTTCAAAGTCCAAAAATGGTATTGGCAACAGCCCTAGTTGCACCGTTAATGAGGTTTGGAGAATCTGTACATGTATGAAATATGCTAACAGCTCATATACAGAAAAGTCTATCATTTCTGGCAAGAACTGCCCATAAATAATAAATAATGGGATCTCAGTTTGGTATTCAAGCCTAATCTCCAGTGGAACATCGTGCAGGCTTGAGAAGAACACCCTGTCAGAGGATCTTTGTGCACTTTGTACATTTTGTGCATTTTCACAGGCTTTTTTCTCCCAGCATCCAGTCAGAGCAGCTCAACAGCAGCAGTTTTGTCTTGATGAGTCTGGTTCATTAGCCACCCGTGGATGTCAGGAGTTGTTGACCTTTCAGTTTGGTCTGAATAGAGGAATTTGTGGATTTGTTCTCTAGACAACAACAGCAGCGTCTCACCTTCTCTCTTTCCGTCTCTCGGCCTGTGGTCTCAGCTCTCGTTGCTCTCATCCAGTCGAGGAGACGCTGTGTGTTTTACTGCAGCTTCCTACCGCGCTGCTCCGTCTATTGGGTTTAATGCTCCTGCTGTCCCGTTGAGATCAAACACAGTCGCTACCTCTCCTCCGTTAACCCCCTGCGACTGCCAGGAGCCTTTGGTCATTAGCCATCACTCTATGATAGGATCTCTTACCAGGGTTTATAGCCAAACAGGCAGACTGTCTTTTATTAACAGCCTCCTATAAAGTAGTGGGGGGAGCGGATCAGGTTTTACTCCATAGCATCAGAAATACAAACACTATGTCTATATGTTGTCCTCTTGTTAGCTTATAGAAGTACTCCAATCCATATAATGATATGGAAATTATTCTTTACTGAAAACACCTCATGGTGTTATATTCATCAAGAACTGCTCTGGTAACGTAAAAGAACAAAAAGACACAAAGAAAACAGTCCACAATTATGAGCAAAAAAAAAATTCTTTAGTCAAACTTCCAACTAACAGAAACATACAGGACAACCGTCCTATTCAGTTTCTGGTATTCATTAAAAAATGGTGGTCGAGGGCTTCCAATCAAGTCCTGGCTTAACAAGGGCAGCAGCTTAACGAGACTCAGACTAGCAGCAGGACTGGCCTCATTAGGAGAAGGGTGTGGGGAACATCCACCCCAAAACTGAATTCACATTTCACTCCAAACTTATTTTAATATGCAATCAGTGATTTTGCCGAAAGATCTCCGAGTCGCCATGCTGACCTGTGCTCAGGATGCTAAAGTGTTTTTTGTGTGGTCAGCATAGCGATATCTTGACAACTGGTAGCGAGGATGCCATGAGATTAGATGACGTGTCTCAGCTGCTTGCTCATTAAATTGCATTATAATTTTATTAGCTGCAGCTGTGTTTTCCATGCTGTGATAAATGTCCCTTACACAGATTCAACATGTTACAGCCATACACACTTGCAACAGTTTCCATCATTGTGTTTTAATTATAGTTAGTCTGATTGAGTCAGTGGACTGAGAACGTTTACTATTTTGAAAAGTGATTAAAAGAATGTTAAACTCTCCTTAGCTGCAGCTTCTAAAATATGAGTATTGTTTTATATGACGTTTATGATGAGTGGGATACTGGTGCCTTTATTTTTTCAGTGTTTTTTGCTATTTTCACATTAATATTACTTTGTGTATAGAAGTTTGATTTGTATGTTTAATGAATTACTAATTATATAATAATAAATACATTACAATAATAATCAAGACAGATTAATGGACAGTGAAAATAATCATCAGTTGAGTTGTGGACTGTTGATTGGACAAAACAAGACATTTGACGACGTCACTGAGTGCTTTAGGAAATTAAAATTGCCATTTTTCAATATTTTCCGACATTTTACAGACCAAACATACACTATATATTCATGTACCACCCGCTGATCGAGGAACTGAGCTGAATTGTCACTTCCCTACAAATCCTAATCCTGATGCTAATGGGCAGATTACAGTGGCTCCTCTGATTTTAACAGCACTGCGCCACCGACTGCAGCGATGACTTTTGCTATTACGTTTGTCTGAGACGGCAGCAAGAAGGGATTGTTTTTTAGGATGGAGTCTCTCTGAGCTGATCCCCGCCGTAGTGATGGACATGATAACGCTCACACACCTCCGTCCCCCCTCTGCTTCCACACCCAACACACTCAGCTTGTAAACTTCAGAGCATTTTACCAGCAGGCATGTTGCTAGGAGACCGGGAGGTGATTAAAATGACACACACAGCAGCAGCAGCAGCATTTGTCTTGTTAAACTGCTACCGCTCTCTTTCCATACACCACGGGAGCCTTTTGGCTGTGTGTGTGTTGTGACATCGCTGTGTAATGTAAAGATGGAAAGCTTTCATAAAGACTGTTTGGTGGCGTCGAGTTTCCCCTCTATCAGCATCTAATCAGCTCACCTTTGAAAGGGCCTTAATTGAAAGCATGCACCTTCAACTCTGAAGGTGAAACAGAAGGTCAGGGTCAGTATGGGTAAAGCTAAAAAAAAAAAAAAAAAAAAAAAAAAAAAAACTCCTACAATTCCCATAATGCAACTCAATTGCCTCTTTCATTTTCCTGCATTGCATTTACCTCCAAAAAGGAAAGTTGGAGCTGGGATAACGTCACACCTGTGTTGACCGGCTTCACAGAGTTTCCTCCAGCCAGGTTATCCATTGTTAGTAATACCAGTTGATAACGACGCATTATGCCGGTATTTTGCACCTATAAATGCTCTAGCAACATGTCCACAGATAGAAGTTGGACAATACTGTGTGTATGACTCATTTAATGTGACAAGTGCTAATAAATAATATTACTGCAGCTTTTTTTTTTTTTTAACTGTTGATGTACAGAGTGGATTTTGAAGTCAGGGTTGGTGAGGTTCGTGATACTTTCCAACTTCAGGGAGCGTTGCGGTTGAAATTTTCGACTGGGACCAGCATTATGGTGACTTCAAATGGGTCATGTTTACCGTGTTTACGGGTTGGGCCCATATGAACGCCCCTCTCATGTTATATTCACAACCTTGTAAGTGGAAAGTTACTCAAAGATCAGAGTTCACGACTTGTGACGAGTTTGTTGACATTGTGAGAAATGGTGGAGCCCATGGAAGTTCATTTATCGGTGCATAATAAGTTAATATTGTACAGTATATTGTAATTTTAGTCATATGTTGTTTTTCTTGGTTACTTCATATGTCTGAGGAAAGTGTGGATATTCTCAACAAGCTGATCTTTCTCCTTTGCCATTATCGCTTCTAGGCTTGGACAGTAACGTTCATATTGCCATTGCTTAGCACGCCTTAACTACCGGTACTTGAACGCAGCGCATGTCATGTTCACGACTCGTAAACACAAGCTCCCAAGTTCCATTTGAAGGCACCATTAGACCCAAACCTCCAGTACAGGGTCATTGTTATAAATTAAAAGTCTCAAAACCAATCAGAGACTTCCTAATATTTAGCAAAGCACAGCCAAATACATAAGAAATTAAACAACTATACCAGGTTGAGTAGTACTTTTTCTTATGATGAATAAGCTGATCCTAGTGTGTAAATGTGCGGAATGCTCCTTTTAAACCTGTGAGACAGAGATGTCTAAATATATGGTTTATTGGGCAATTTATATAACCTGATATTTGCCCTTAAAATGTGATGTAAATGAGTTTTTAGATTTTACTGACTCTTCTCGTTGTCACTGATGAATTTTGAGCTTTGGTTAGTTTAGTCATTCGTCTGGTGCAGACAGGGAGGCACTTACATCCCTAAAAATACTTTCTGCAGCTCACAATAGACTAAACAACGGCGTACCTGAGATGCACGTAACACAAACAGTATATCCTCATTGTGTTTTGGGGAACCTCCTTTAAAATTGCACTCCATCCTCATTTTTGGGTCACTCAATTATGCATATTTTCTAGTGTTTAAAGGCAGCAACGGTTTTCTTTTCTCTGATAGGACACTGAAGATGAGTTGTCAGTTCAGCCCATCCTTTATTTCAGGGTAGACTCGCTGGAGACAAATTATGCACCACAGTTGCCAGAGCGACGTCGTCCAACGGGCTGTAATCACCAGTTTTCGTCAGGAAGTGCTCAAATGTTTTGGGGAAGCTCTTTGAAAGTGTGATTTATAAGCCACCAGTTACTTCCCATTGGAAGACCTCCCTGAAGAGGAATATCGTTAGGTTTACTTTTTTAAAGTTCATTCTGCTTTTTGGAAAGATTTTCAGCCATGTCATGTCTACTGAATAGAAAGTGGATAACTATTGAGTTTGAGAGGTATTTTAAACAAAGTTATTCAACAAGAGCTGCTAAATGGACACATAAAAGTTGATGGTCTTTTGTTTTTTCCTTCAGAATTTGAATGGAGCTTCAGTCAGGACCTGTCGGCCATCTTGGTGAAACAGGAGGAGCCTGATGTGGGTCAAAGGTTAGATCCTCAGCCTCTGGAAGGCCCTCCTCTCATATTAAACCCCGCCCCCCCACCCAGAGGGTCGCCGTGGAAACATACGGTCAGCATCCATCAGACACACGGAGATGTTACAGATGTTGTTGTTGTTGACTGGTTAGCTCATTAGGTGGGTTGTTGTTTCAGGAGCCCAGTCCAGACAGTGTGAAGGCAGTAGCCATAAAAGACGAACCCAGAGAGGTTGGACAGTACCTCAGCCTGCCCAGCGGTACACAAACACACACACATCACTGCTCAGTTCTCAGTCCTCACAAATGACTGCAATTTTTGTCCAAGAAGTTGTTCCAGTGGATAAAGACGATGTCTCACCGGCCTCCTCTCCTTTTAGACGATGCCCTCCAGCTCCCGCCCACCCCTCCCAGCAGTAACCACGGCGACAGTGACGGCTCCCTCCCTCCGTCATCCCCGCACCTTCCTCTGCCACCGTCTTCCCCGCAACCACAGCAGAGGCCAGGAGGTCGCGCCTCCTCCTCTTCCTCCTCCTCCTCTTCCTCAGCCATCTCTTCTTCACCGCTCCTCACTGCACCACATGTGAGTAACTCCGCAATCTTTGATTCCATTTCTTCCCCAAACTGATTCAATACAAATTGTTGAATGAGCTATAAATAATGTATAGTGAGGTTTGGCCTTTATCTGACTGATTCAGCAGAATCCTGAATCATATTTGTTTGAATGCCACAATATCATGTCTCATGACCACATGTTCAATGTCAGCAGAAATGTTTGATTTGGTAATGACACATTTGAACCGCTGTGAAATCACAGCACAGAGTAGCCGTGTTGTCCAGTGTTGTTCAAAGGAAAAGCTGCTGAGTCAGTTGCTTGAAGGCTTTATTTTCAACATAAATTGTTGGTAATGGTTGTAAATATTAGAGGTAGGAGGATTAATCGGCAGTGATGGGACGTTAGCGGCTGATGGCTGCACAGCCGCCACCAGTCACATAGTGACGGACATCACTGTTCTGCATGGTTTCATACACAAAGGCCAGGTTGCCAGTGCATCGCAGGGCTGACACATAGAGACAGACAACCATTCACACTCACATTCACACCTACGGGTAATTTAGAGTCATCAGTTAACCTGCATGTCTTTGGACTGTGGGAGGAAGCTGGAGAACCTGGAGAAAACCTACGTTAACACAGGGAGGACATCAAACTCCACACAGAAGGACCCCAAGCCGGGTTCGAACCTCGAGGTGACAGTGCTAACCACTGCACCAAATAATCCCTCTAAATACGCCATGTAACCATCTCTCCATGAAATGAAATCCTCGGGAATATGCACCAATATTACTTTAACAACGTACGAGACGAAGAACAGAAGTAATCCTGGCCAGTCATTGTAAATTAATAGAAAATTTTCTAACATTGTAATCCGTCAAATCACACTTCAGGATGTTTTCCTACGAATCATTAAATTCAGAGTGACCAGAAAACTGATTTATTAAAAATGGCGCATGAAAAAGTAGCCGATTAGACGAGAAGATATTGGCCAATTAACCAGCTTATTCTGCTCCAAACTATCGTTATTATATAGGCTTTTAAAAATACACAATCGGTCGACTTGTTGTAAATATATTGATGAAGTTCTCCTGTGTGTCGTCATGCAGAAGCTGCAGGGTTCAGGACCTCTCTTGCTGACAGAAGAGGAGAAGAGGACCTTGGTTGCCGAGGGTTACCCGGTACCAAACAAACTTCCCCTCACCAAGAGTGAGGAGAAGGCACTGAAGAGGGTCCGACGGAAGATTAAAAATAAGGTGAAAACGTGAACCTTTCATTTTATTTGTGTTCCTGATTTCATCAAAAAAACTCAGCTACTGACTTCTGTTCTGAGTGAAGCAGATAAGAAATCAAAATACTTTATATGCTGTTTTACAGACTGTTACACCTCTGTCTGTATACAGAATATACATATTTATTACTTCTCTATACATACTATATATGCATATTTTTAGTACTTGTCATTATTAAATTAAACCTGTTTATACCTCTGTGTACATTATGCTTATACATACTACATCCTGTTTGGGGGCGGCAGTAGCTCAGTCTGTAAGGACTTGGGTTAGGACGCGGACGTCACGGGTTCAAGACCCCCATGGACCAAGACCAACTGGTTGCTGGAGAGGTGCCAGTTTACCTCTTGGGCACTGCCGAGGTGCCCCTGAGCAAGGCACCAAACCCCCAACTGCTCTGGGCGCTTGTCAGGAGCAGCCCCATCACTCTGACATCTCTCCATTGACGCATGTATATGTACTGTGTGAACAACAGAGTGTAAAACTGAATTTCCCCACTGTGGGACTAATAAAGGAATATCTTTCTTTCTTTCTTTCTTCTTATATTCTGTTTTCCCATCTGAAATGATGTCTTCAACAAAATTACAAATTTACATTTATATTACTATTTTATGCTTATGTTTATGTTTATTTTAAATGCACTATTTAATGCCTTACTTGTGTGATTTTCCTCTTTAATACATACATATTTTATGAGCATTGTTGAAGGAACCTGAGAGCAAATATTTTCATTGCCAGTGACTTTGCTTTGCTGGAACTGGTAAATAAAGTACCTAAAAAATGAAATATTGTCAATGAACAAATAAGTATTTGGCTGCAAATCAGCTCCATGTGAGCACATGTATTTGGGTGCCTAACACAGAGAAAGGTTTGTGAAGAAATCATAACATTAATTATTAAAAAAGCGTGTTATCATCTTGCTGATATGTCTGTTTTTCTTTGCAGATCTCAGCTCAGGAGAGTCGGAGGAAGAAGAAAGAGTATGTGGAATGTCTGGAGAAAAAGTAAGGCTTGGAAAAAAATCTTTATCCCCATGTTTCCACTCCTTTTCCACTCCTTTTTGGTTTACCTTTGTCTCTGGCTGTATTTTCACTCCTTTTTTCCTCATTATCGTCCTCTCAAATGTATTAAACAAACTATTTTACAGTATATCTCTGGCCATAACTATTTAGAATAAATAGCCAGAAACAACTGAATGAAATTCTTGACCAACCTTGATCAACCTCTGATGTTACCTTGCTATTATTGGCACAGTGACAGGATATTAAAGGATAAAGATGGTATTATCCTGTGAATGTTTCTTATCAAAATGCTCAGCAACCTCCAAAATCTGTATCATTTCCCTTTTTTCTCACTGAAGTTGAGCTCAATGATGGAATAAGTGTTGTGCTGCTGAGTTATTAATGTTATTTCAACCAGTTTCACACCAGTCCAGCTGAGCGGCTACACAGCGACGCCTATTCAGTGAATGAGTAGCTTTTTCTTCCTCTTCTTTGAGCTGTCTAACAATATATTTAAGAGTGTTACATTTGGTCCAGAAAGCAGCCGTGTTGGCCAGTGAGGTTTCCCCCCACGTTGAATCCAACCATAGGCCTTTTTATACATAAATTTGTGCTTTTTATATGGGAAATGTAGATTTGTGCAATGCTGAAGTGAACCTGGCATTAGGCAGGTTTTGTATTTCGAGCTGAGTGTGGTAATGGACACACAATCTCTGCAGGGGAATTAAACTGTTAGGATGTATTTTATCACTGAAACTGAACCGAAAACTCCTTCGTCTCTTCTTTCCTTTGTTATTCTGTCCATTCCTGGCTATGGCGGGACTCCAGTAACCTGCTGAACACATGGGTCAGATTCCCTGACAGGGAAACGGGGAAGAGAGGTGAAAATGTGGGCTCCTTTTACAGTACTTTGATAGCAGAGCGTACCCAGACTTGTTCATACAGGTGGTGACAAATTAATCCCATTAGAGTTGGGAGAGTCAGTTCTTCTAACTGAATCAACAGAGAAGAAAGAGGAGGAGTGTAAAAACAGAAATCCTTCTCTTTCTTTGTGTTTATCTTTTTTTTTTTTGGGCATGAGGACAGGATTATTAAAGGATCCCTGCAGAAAGAAAACAGCAGGACAACCTGCTGAAAGGAATGTGTATGAATGAGCCGTATACACACTGAACACAGGAGGAGATCATGAAGATTATGAGTAACAGCAGAGGATTAACAAGCTGTTTATCTGATATCAGATTTAGGATTAATAAAGAGAGAAGAGGGGATGGTTGGATATAGGGCTGTGGATTGGACTAGAATCTGGAGATATGTATTGAATATATCACAATATACATGTATTGCGATACTGTAAGCAAGGCGATTATATTGTGATATTATAAAAATCCAATTTTAGGTCTCTAACATATTGTTTAATACCCCTGATTATGGCTTTCAGTGTACTCATTATTTTTTCTTAGTGTTTGGTTCTTTTATTGTTTTCATTTTGTCTGTATTGTATTTTATCTGTGCAAGCTCTTTACTATGTTTAGAAAGGTGCCATACAAATAAAGATTATTATTATTATATGCATAAAATGAGAGTAAAATGTTAAATTTTTATGCAGTCAGAACAGAGGGATTTCCATTGTAACATCCAACATCATAGCACCACTATGAGATCACATGTAATGTTGTGGTTCCTCAGCTTGGAGACAATTGTAGATACTACTGTGTGGATTTGAAGCATAGTATTGCATCGTATCATATAAGAATAAAATAACTTTAAGTGTCAAATACATGTAGTGGTGTAAAAAGTACAATATTTTCCTCTGAGATATAGTGGAGTAGACGTAAAGTAGGAGGAAATGGAAATAACTTTGTACTCAGTTTTACAGATCTGTTGATTAAAGATAGAGATGTAGATATACACACACATGCACACATATCTCACACACATGTAAATCAAAAATCACACACAGAAATGTAGGAGTGAGGGCATGTGAGGTGATTCCAGATGCCTTTTAAGTCCTGGCCTTTTGATACCGTGACTATGATACGTGTTATGGTACATTGTGTGTCGTGGTGGTAGTGCAAAAGTACAACAAGTAACCAGTAAACAGTGCAGGGATATAATTAGTGCAAAACTGTGCTTGTTGTTAGATATGAAGACCGAGTGTTAGTAGACGAAGAATTTCTTTGGTCAAGGAAAGCCCTAAATATCAGTAACGGACGTGGCACTGAAAATGTAAAATGTGAGCTAAGACGCTGACATAAATCTGTCTGTCTGTGTTTGTGTGTGTCAGGGTGGAGAGCTACACGTCAGAAAACAGCGACCTGTGGAGAAAAGTAGAAAACCTGGAGACTGCCAACAGGTGAGCCTCACACTAGTGTTGTCTTCCTGTCGTGTCTCTGAACACACTGAATCTGTTGAGATCTGGCTCCCAACGCTCTTGTAATGATGTTTGGATTATCGTCACTGAAAATAGCAACACATTTGCGAAGAATGCAGCTCGATAATCTCAGAGTTTGATTTGTGTTGCAAGTTTTCCTTTGATCGCTCTTGGAGAAATATCGATTATTACAACTGCAGGCAGGAAAAGTTTGAGCTGCAGTCACGTTGTCTTGACATCTCTCTCACTCTTTATATGCTGTTGGTTACACTCAGAGAATTATAGTCTGTCTGAACAGAAATTTGTCTGTGTGTAGACTCACCCAGCTCCTCTGTTATTATAACAATATGAAACCGATCTGCTATAATCCAGGAGTGGGTGGGTGTGGTGGGATAGAGATCTGAGCGTTGAGAGGGGGGTCTGTCTGTCTGTCTGTCTGTGGCGGCCTCAGCCTGTCATTAAAGCTGCGAGCTAACGCTAGCTTTCATCATGGTAGGCACCCCCCCTTCGCCACCACACACACACTCACTGATGAATGTTAAACCACCACACAAAGGAACAATGAGTTGGCACAAACTGGAGAGCACGAGTCAGCACGCTCGCTCTCTCATAAAGTCCAGAACATGCGCAGGTCTAAAAAAAAAAAAAAAAAACAATTTTAAACGTATGAACTAAATTTAAGCTCCTGGTTCCTAAAAATGCCCCAAATGCAGTTATTAGTGGTCGTTTTGTTCTCCATGCGATGGTCTTTCTTTATGGCATGTCCACTTCACACAGAACTGGGTTAGTTAGTTGTACAGGAATAAACTCCAAAACTCTATGTATAAAATGTGTTGAATTCAGCTTGGCCAGATGCTCAAACATGGACTTCCCAGAGATGTTTATTTAAAGATCAAGCTCAAGAACTTTATAGTTGGTAAATGTTGCATCATCTTAAAAGACACATATTTATAGCAATAAAAAGCGCAGAATCTGAGCAATATAAGCAATATGAGCACAATACAAGCAAACTCGCAGCAAATTTGTTGTCTCAGCCAGAGCTGGATTGACAATAATTTCATCTTTAGCACAAACACTGTGGAACTGCACGCATAGCTCCCCTAAAAGTACATTTTAATTCAATCACTTAATGTGAATTTTCCATTCTTTTGTTGAATATTTACGCTCCCAGCCATCACCGAGTCAACCAGCGTGACCTCTGGGAGTACTGTGTATTTAAAGCAGCAATAACTTTAACAGTAAATCACTGTGGTTTTACATCAAAGTCCTGTGTGAGTGACTATGGTCAGCATCATCCCATAAACGTTTATTATAACTCAGAGTAATGCTACAGTCTGGTGCATGTAACAGACATCAGCATGGAAACAATAGATAGACTTTAGTTTGCCACCTTGAATATCTGACTGACCAGTTCATTGTCTGGTTTTGTTTCTAACTTATTAAACGGTTGGCTGGTGTGTTCGACAGTAACTGGCTCTCTGTCTCCACTTAGTGGTCAGAGTGAGTCTTCACATCCACTGACAGCTCATACCATCAGAACCCTGCTCTCCAGATCCCACTGATACACCATATTCTACTGGTTTTACTGGTGTTCTCCATCCAGCTCTGCTGGGCTCTTTACTCACTCTGGATCAGTGACACAGCAGCAGTAAACTAGGTGGATTAAGGTTACTTTACATGCAGGGACAATAAAAATCCGCAATCAAACAACATTGTTGTTCTTTTTCCCCTCCGTAAGGTGATTTTCCTTTCTTGCTCTTTAATTTCTCTCTCTTCAGGTCTCTCCTGCAGCAGCTCCAGAAGCTCCAGTCGCTGGTTTCAGGGAAAGTTGTCGCCCGTTCTTGTAAAATGGCCTCAACTCAAACAGGGACGTGCCTCATGGTAAATATCGTTGTTGATATTCTAAAGCTCTTCATGCACACACTGTACATTTGGATATTGCTGTTATTAAAGTGATTTTATTGACCTCTAGACTCTATACAGAACAGTTCAGGGTTGGATTTCTGGTTCAGTAATCTGAAAATGTGAAATAATAAGACCTGTAAGACTTAATATGCTGGAAAACAGAATTAACAAGAAGGTTTTTCTTTGGAGTAAATCACATAATGCTCCATGAGTTACACTGCAGGCTAATTTTAAAGAAGCTGAATTACAATATATGTATAGTAAAAACTCATCATGCAGCATGAGCACAATGAGGAAAAGGTTATTTGCCAGATTTGAAAAAACATGACTAAAAGAAACCATAATTAGGAACTTATATTCAAAACTGAATCTTATGCTCTAAGAAGTGTGTGAGTTGAAAATGAATCACATTTTCTTCTGTATTGTCTAAACTATGATGAGTGAAGAACTTATGTTTTCAACAATATCTTTTAAACACAGAAATGAAACAAACTGTACAAAAAAGAGCAAGTAAATTAACAACTAACTTAGAGCACTGTGTCATAATACATATAGCGTTTAAAAAAATGATAAAAAATGAATGATTGCACCGGATTACACACCTATGTCATGGAAAATGTGTATGTGTGTCTATGTGTGTCAGAGCGCTCAGTCCGTTACCATCACAATTTACAGTGATGCAACAACTAAACATCTAGTGAGGGAAAGAGAAAAATAACAAAATATAAAAACAATATATAAATAAACTGATAAATAACAGCCACATCAGACAATAATCAAATAAAGTAGATAAATTGGAATAAATCCAAGCAATAACACAAAAGAAATCACACTAAAAGAAATTTTAAAAATAAAAACGGTCCGATATACCACCTTATCACCCAAACACTTTGCCATCTTTCAGTATTACAGTCCAGCAACTCTTTCAGTACAGCATTTGTAGGCCTCCTAGCAGCATATTTAAAGATAGGTGCCCAGATCTCAAAGAAGTCACTTGTCGTACATTTAAATCTGTATGTTTAGTATTACAATGGCATTAGCTCAAATATGAGCCTATGCCAACCTGCAGCAGTGGGCGAGGTATTCTCAATCTAATATATTTTTCCCCCAGCAAATCAAAAACACTGAACAGCCTTCTTTGATTGATGTTTTAAGGAAGAACTATTTTAAATGAAATGTCTGCTCAAAATCCAGAAATGTTTTGGTGCTCTGATGATGACAAGTTGAAATGGCTCTTTAAGTTGTTTACTTTTGTTTCTCAAGCTTTGAAAACATCAGGATGGTTTATTTGTTAGTGTTATTTGTAATGTATGCTGCTATTCTTCTTTCTCCCTCTGTCTCTTCTTTATTTTCCAAATAATGGTGTCTTGTACGCCCGTTTGGGCTGCGCATATTATTTATGCGTGACACAATAATAAATCAAAATCCAAGAGAAAATAATTTTTTTTGCTCTTCTCTCTGCAGATGGTGGCCGTGTGTTTTGTCCTGGTATTGGGCTCCTTCTCTCCCTGCCTCTCACCCCTCTCCTTCCTCACTCACACCTCCTCTTTGTCCTCATCCTCCTCTTCCTCCTCTCAGCCCTCCTCCTCTCCTCCTCTTCCGTCAGCGGACCTCTACACCACCAGTCAGGGTAGGTCTACAAATACGTCACCTTTTATTCAGCAGGACTACAGAAATGGTATTGAACCACACTACAAAACCCAGAATCTTTCCTTGCATAATTTCCCTTTAGTTAACAGTGTAATACATTACCCAGAGTGCCTTTCGACAACCCTAAGAGAATGAGGATGAAGTTTAGTACTTGAAGAAACTTGAAGTTAAAATACAACTCTATGTTCTTGTAGAGTATCGACTTTCACTCTTCACTGCATTCCACTTCCCTTTAAATTCACTTCCTTTAACCACTTAAGTTAAGTACCACTCCTTTCTGCCAGAAATCATCCAACCACGCCGTAAGGGAACAACTCTGCCAGACTGTACCCATCAGTCTGCCCTGCTGCTGCCCCCTAGAGGCTGCAGAGTTCACCACAATCTATAAATGACCACTGACATAAGAAATGTTTGTGTGATGCAGTCCGTTCCCGCAGCCTCCTCTTCTACGACGAAGGGGCTCCGTTGGAGGAGAGTTCGGTGACATCAGAAGGGGAGCGGCTACAGTCCGAGAGCCACGTCCAGATGAGCCGATACACAGCTGATGCTCACGGCAGCAACCAGACGACTGGGCCCAAGTCAGACCGGAGGTAGAATAATAGATGTATATGATCTTTTTGTGTCAAAGAACTGTTATTGTCCTCTCAGTCTTGACCAGAGTCTCTCTTCTCCTCAGAGAAACAAAACCAGAAGGAGCCTCCAAGTTTTTCTGACACAGTCTGACCCATGACTTCTAACCTCTGACCCCTAAAAAGCCTGAAGATTCCCTAACTCAGTGGGCTTCATATCAGCATCCAGCTGGACCAACTCTACAGTCATAATCCCTGATAGTGAGCCTCCAGACAAGACTTCCTCCCACCCTGCACGCCACGTTGGTGCTTCATCTCTCTGCTCATACAGACTCTGCTACACCTGAATATACTTGATTTTAAAGGGACCATCTTACTATAGAAACTTTTACTGCTTTTCTGCATTAAAATGCAGTTTTCAAAATCCAACTAATCTATTAATATTTAGCTCAAACAGTCATGAATAGGAATAGTATTTTAGAGATACATTAAAAAATAGGGCTTTAATGTAGAACCTGCAGTTCTTAGCATTTTAACAAAACTAATAACAATTATTACCTGCTTTTGGTTTCCTCACTTTCTCTGCAAAACAAATGAAGTGTAGCATCGGTGCCATTTAGAGGGAGAGCAACATCCTTTTTGCAAGAATAACCAAAGGGCTTTATGGGAAATGCGGTCTTAATGTTGAGAGAAACAGAGTTATTTGCACCTTTTAAGAACTAGTGAACATAGACATATATATGGATACTTGACGGACCTCCATTGTGGGAGTTTATGTTAGCATGTGGTGCTTGTGTTTAACATCCAATGTACTCCAGATTTAGATTTAACCAAACACATACTGTATGTTGATAAAAGGCTGCAACTGATGATAAGTTTGTTTGTCAAATTGGTTATTTTTTCAATTAATCCTCACATTTAAGAAGGTGGAACCAGAGATTTTGGTCTTGGTAACTGACTTAAATGGTTGCTGGTTAATTTTCTGTCAATCAACTAATCAAATAATCAGTTTCAGCTCTATATTAATAACAGTATGTAATGCAACATGTGTTGCAACTGACTAAATAATGAAACACACAAACTCATCCTTTTTAAAAGGAAGCTGTGCCATTTTAAAAGTGCCTTCCACCTACTTCAGTCAGATATGACCAACTTGGCCTTACACTTAGAAACCTGGTAACTCAAACTAGATTTCACACCGTTTCCTTTAAGTAATCATAAACTGGATCAATATTCAGGTGGAAATATTTGCTTGCGGATGTAAACGCTTGTTAAAGTAACATATATTATGTTTTATTTTTCCACTTTTTAAATCCATCTCTGAAGTTAAAGTCAGTTTTTCATGTCCAAATTCTGCATATTTTTTGGGGGGGGACCATAGCTTCATATCAAGCGGTCCTGACAGAGGTTGGGAAACATGACATAAAAGTATTTTTATGGAATTAAAAATTGTATATGTAATATATTTGCAGCATCAAAAAAAGAGCATATTTAATTCATGCAACAAAAAAAGAATGTGTTTTTAAGGTTAGTTTATGTTATTGTCTGTTTTTTAAAATAATGTTTACAAAAAACACCAAAATACAACTTATAATATATTCTGAGCATCAAAAAAGAGCATATTTATTTTATGCAAGAAAAAAAAAAGGGATTGTATGTTGTGTTTTGGCATTTAGGATGATGAAGTTTTACATGATGGTGTGTCGTTTACATGCTGTTTCATGGATTGTAAAACTTTGACATGATCTGTTTGTGTCTTTTAACTGTAATACAGTGTTTATGTTTCACTGCTGTCACATGGAAACCTATGAGGGTCCTTTATGTTCGTTTGTGATTTAAAAATTACATTAGTTTAGACATTTATCCCCTCAAGCTGAAGTTTCTGGACCTAAAAATTCATCACAAATCAACTACAGAATTTAACATAATTAACAATAACAACAGTAATGTTTAATGTACATGTTTTTGTTATAAATTGATCAATGCTAAATGTGCTCATGTGACAGCAGTGTATGTTGTATTTATTCCTGTTTGTAGAAAGTGTGTATATATTGATGAAGCCAATCAGGGGATTAATACATTCCAGGAAGTAAACACCACTAGCTTTGTTATCGCCACAATTTGAAGGAAGCCGGGACATTGACAAATATTTCTTCACCGCGATTCTGACGATGTGAGAAGAAAAAACAATGTCATGGTATTCCTTCAAATTAAAAGCTATGAAAGCAGACATTTCACTGTTGTAGTCCAAATCCTAGAGGAAATAATTACAATTCTGAGTTATGAAATACTTAATACTTCATTAACACGGATTTCCTGTTTTTCTTATTCATCTCTGTATCAGTTTTATTTTGTGTGCGTACACAAAAACATCATGTGACTGCAGCCCGTTGCACATCAACATCCCGTCATTCTCACCCACAACAGTCTTAATGCACCGGTGTACATAAATAATGACAACCTAATGTGCAGTTGTTGTAAATAAGGGCCTTGTTTTTGTATTGTGACATAGTCCGAGATTCTAACCTGTGGAATCACGTGGGAAAGAAGATGAAAAAAAGGAGAAAATCATTGGATTTTTGGGGGAAGGAAGATGTAAAATGGGGGGGGATTAAAAAAACAGAGGGAGGATTTTTCCACTTGTAAAGAAACCTTGATGACACAGCAGCTGCACACAGTTTAAATAGTTGTAAAACACCAGGGAGTGCTTGATTATTCCATGTTTGAGAGAGAATAATCCAGCATTTTCCAGTTATTTGAAAAGTGTTTGGGTCTAATGTTGTCTTGGTTTGTTGTATAGCGTCTTGCATGTTCCTCCATTATACAACTATGTTATCTTAGTGTAGTCAGTAGAGTAGAAACCAGCAAAATATAAAAATCTGCATCAGCAACACCGTGTCTGTGGACTTTCTTGCTTTAACTTTTATGTCATTTGTTTGTTCCTAGTCTTGGTTTAGTCTTGGTTTTTCACTTTGTCCAGCAGTTTAGCTGAAGTGTTTGAGTATGAGCTGCTTTCGGAGCTCCTCTGCCTGCCTGTCCCGGTCCTCGGGTCTCTGCTCGAGGCTCTCGGGCTGCTCCAAGGGGTCAGTCCTCTCCAAGGTCCAGGCGTCTAATCCGGACTGCAGGGAGGCGTTGTGGAGGACACAACAGGCCAGCAGGATGGACGAACTCCTCTCTGGAGAGTACTGCAGGACAGGAGGATACAAGATAGTTGCTGATCTCGGTAGTCTTTTTTTTTTTTTTTTTTTTTTTTTTGGACAAGGATCGGTTAGCTTAGCATAGAATAGAGTACCTGTAGGTATCCTTTGGTGCCATCCAAACATCTGAATCTGGTCTGGATGGCTCTAAAAGTTCTGTCCACTATCTCATGTGTAGCAGTGTGGGCCAGATTATACTGAAACTCTGCAGGGGACTCTGGGCAGTCAACCGGGGTCATCAACCACTTCCTCAGAGGGTAACGACGGTCACCTAGGAAACAAAAAACAGACTTTATTCCTTGCGAATTTCTCCACTGTGGGACCAACAAAGGAATATCTTATCTTATCTTATCTTGACCTTTTCAGGCTGAACAAAATTATGTCTGAAATCTGCATCTCACCCAGCAGCCAGCCCTCCTCGGTGTCCCGCAGCTGTTTGTGGAGAGCAGATCTTTCTAGAACATCGGTGTCTCTGAGTCCTCCTGGCCAGTGTGTTTCTGCGCTGAGCAACAATCCTCTGGCATCACAAACTAGCTGACAGCCCACAGAGTGAAACCCCTTCTTGTTCACGTATGACGAGTCTTCGCTGTTCGGAGCTTTGATAGTGACCTGGAGACAAAGGGAACGGATATCAGTTAGAATTTCAACAGCCGACAAAATGTTCTAATTAATACAGTATAATATAGTAAACCTGAACACAGTCCAGCACCCCCAGAACTCCTGGGAATCCTGCCACTCTCTGAAACTGCTCTGTGCTGGAGGGATCTCTGTTTGGGAAACAATATTGTTCCTGTTATTGTCGTGTTTCTTCCTATTCATAATATTTTCTTTGTATTCTGGTATCATACCTGTTGAACGTGATAAACTGAGCAGCTTTCTCCACTAGGGCCTTGGTTACGTTAGACACACATCTTGACATTGACGCCTGGCTGATCCCTATAGTGTCTCCCATAGATGTCTGGAATGAGCCAGATGTGTAGAAACCCAAAGCAGCCAACACCTGGACCTCAGGACTGATGGCCCTGGACCTCTGGGTGCGTCTAGAGAGAGCCTGAAACACATTCATAAACACATTTACTGTAAATTAATGCTTATACGCATGAGATTATTGAAAACTGAGGATCAGCACACACTCACCTCTCTGAGTAATTCCACCAGATACAGAATAAAGTCTCTGGGGAAGCCAAATTGCGAGAGAAGGACAGTGTCTGGGACAGAGTCCAGGTCAAAGCGGTCCAAGGTCTTGTGGCCTCGACCGTGTAAAAGTAGATCACAGTCCAAGATGGCTATAGGAATCGCCATGCTTGCTGGGGGCAATAATACATTTACATCAATAAATAATTAGCATTCAACACAAGCTTCTTGTTATATTCTTATTTGCCATTTATAGTTTATTTCCATACCACACATAACAATAATTTCCACAATTTTTTTCAAGTATGGATTTTACACCCTTTTGATGCTGGAATCCACACATTTTGTATACTTTTTTTTTTTTAAGTATTCTCTTTCACCCTCTTTTTATAATTATTTATATATATATATTTTTAAAATCAGTATAATTGTTGCCATATATTGTGATCATACATGTAGAATTTTGAATTATGTGACAGATTGTTTCTTGCAAATGTATAATTATAATTCTTATACATTGTATGGCCTCATGTGGAGAGCTGTCTTTTACAGGTTTCTTAAAAGCACAATAAAAATAATGATAAAATAAAGAAAATATTCTCTTTTGTTATATGTGTATGATATAATATAATATAATATAAAGATTATTACAGTTTCATTTTCAACTTATTCCAGCGCTAAAATAGGCCCTGCTGGCTTAAAACTGTGGACGGTTATGACTTTACAACATAAAGCTATTGGTAGCATTAATCATTACGGTATAACTGAATCAAGTCAAATATGCTAACTAGCTAGCTAGCTAGCAATCTTGCATTTTAGCTATCCTCATGTCAGGTATGCGTGCTTGCGCTTGTTGGACAACTCTGCTAACACACGCAGCTGACTGGCTGTAAAATAAAAATAATCAATTTCGTTTACATTATTAAGATAATGGTTCTTACCTTTAGAGAAGTCACACAGTTTTGTCAACCAAAACAAGCCACAGGAACACGCACCTTGCGACGCACATCCGCAGATTCCACACAGGAAGTGGCGTTATGCGTTTTATTTACAGATTATTGTTTTTATTAAAAAATAAATATAAAAAAAAAAGACCTTCTCTTTTTTTGAAATATGCGAATGGTGTTTTATTGACGTACATTTTACATATATAAAACAAAAAATTAAAAATCAACGAAAGTGCCTTTGTGAAAGTGCTACTATCCAAACACGTCGACATGGAGAAGATAAACAGAAAAGTAGCACAGTCGCTGTTGACGTTGTGTTCATCTGAATTGGGCGTGTAAATGCTTGTCGAACACAGCGTTTCGTGCCATATTTATTTTAATTAATTCGAATTTTATTGAAGCTACATTGCTAAGGGAAAAGCTAATGTAAGTTATGTTGTCCTGTGATGAAGTTAAAGTGCGTGGTATTCAGCTAGCTAGCTTACTAACATTAGCCACAGGCTAACGCTAGTTGGCTAGTGAGTCACCTATCCGGTGCCTGTGCCTCCCCTTTGCGAAGTAATTCTCGATTAAATTAAGATATTGCATTTAAATTTGCTAAGTGCTGTGGTGAAGCGTGTAAGGCGGTTGTCACTTTTCTGTTGCTTAACATGACCTAACATTATTCGGATTATTTCATGTTAACGTGGAGGCCTCACTTGCTAACCTCTAACATAAACAAACGCTATATGGAGGGTCAAAAGCACTCTTAATACAACAGTATTTTCCTGTTACTGCTGAAGCCAGCACTCTCATTGTATTGTACATTGCTTCCAGTTAGTAATAGGTAGCAAATACTGTATATATGTGGTCAAAATGGGTTGTTTTGGTCCAAATTGGACTTGGTTTTGGAGTGAATGTATTGTGTGAATATGATACTTTTGGCATTTATTCACGTTTTATTTCTGTTTTACAATTTCATTTTTGGATGCACTGGAAAAATTAGTCTGTGTTCACAATGTTACACTGATAATCCCTGAACTGGCCAGGAACCATAATTATTCTAATTACTTCAACTAACAAATAGTTTCAACATGTTAAGATAAGATAAGATGAACCTTTATTAATCCCCGGAGGGAAATTCGGGTGTCTTAGCAGCATCAACAACAGTACAGATGAATACAGTACAGTAAAAAGTAAAAGAGAAGGTGCAGTGAATGAAATAAGGTGCAATGAAGAAAATTGACAATAAAATAAATAAGTAACGGTAACAAGTAAAGTGCAGCAGGTGGTGGGTGTTGTATATGCACAGCATATGTATATGTAATTATATAATTATATGTAATTATATACATTTGGAATAAATACGGAGCAGATGATCAGAGTCACATAGGGGTCAGACCTTCGTTATGGAGCCTGATGGCCACCAAAAGAAAGGACTGACCTAGACAGTTTATAGTGTGCCGAGGGGGGATCAGTCTCTGGCTGAATGTACTCCTCATCTGGACCAGTTGCTCGTAGAGGGGGTGGGAGGGGTTCTTCTCCTGGTCCTCCCCTCTGCCACCACCTCCAGACTGTCCAGCTCACATCCAACCACAGACCCAGCCCTCCTCACCAGTTTGTTCAGTTTGGTGGCATCCCTGGTGCTGATGCCACCCCCACAACATACCACAGCGAAGAACAGCTTTCTGTTCTTCGCCGTGGTATGTTGGGTATGTTAAGTGGTATTCTAAGCTCTAATGGGTTGTCTTGATCTTTTTTTTTTTTTTTTTTTTTTTGATTGCAGGGTCGTGACAACATGGACAGTGGCCTGAGTCCCCAGGATAAAAAAGACTTGGACAAGTTCATTAAGTTCTTTGCTTTGAAGGTAAGAAGCCAGTGTGACACTCCTGTTTCCAACAAAGGATATCAATACGCTCCATCTGTGATTGTAGGTCTCTGAAGGAGATTTTGAAGCCTCACTTACCTCCATTGGTATCTACCCATGCAGAGGTTTTTTGTTTTATTTGCCCACGTTTTGAGATACTTGTCACTGATGTTTCTGCCTCTACACCAATACAACAGTAATGTGTCTCCATAAATGATGTTACTGTTACCATGGATTCTCCTTTACTACTGACTATTAAAGGTTTCGTATGTCCTGTTTGTAGACTGTCCAGGTGATTGTCCAAGCTCGTCTTGGAGAGAAGATCTGCACTCGCTCGTCCTCATCGCCGACTGGCTCTGATTGGGTAGTCATTCTTTTACCTTTTGGTGTTAAAATGGCCATATTTACAGCTCACATTCAATATACATAGCTGGCTTGGAGTTTTTCTTCTTCTATAAAGGTTTTTAAGTGTAGATTAAAGTTATTTTGGTTGTTATTATTATTTCTTTTAGTTTAATTTAGCCATTAAAGACATCCCAGAGGTGACTCATGAAGCCAAGAAGGCACTGGCGGGCCAACTTCCAGGCATCGGACGCTCCATGTGTGTCGAGATCTCCCTGAAAACATCAGAGGTAAAACCTCTCCGATGGGGCACCAGTGTTTGCAGCTAGACCACTCATTTCATCGCATCACCACTGTTTGGAAACATACACAAGTAAAATAAATGTGTTTCCATTTTTCAGTCCACTTTAATGTTAATCTTTCTGTGTCTCACTCAGGGTGACTCAATGGAGTTAGAGACTTGGTGCCTGGAAATGAATGAAAAGTGAGTGTTTTTATTTGTTTTCAGTGGCCAAATGGTAAAGGAAGGAAAATAATAAGTTTGTCAATGTAGCTGAATGTCTGTGAAGTTGTACAGTATGCATATGATGAGCTTGGAGGGCCACAGATCTGTGTCTGACGTAATGGACCCCAATACTGTGCAGTAACAGTCGCGTCATCATCTGCAGCACTTGTGATGTGTGGCTTATCTTTGCCAAAACGCTGTTGTCTGAATAAATGTACAGCTTTGTGAGTGCACAAAGCGAACAGTGGCGCAGCACAAAAATAAAATCACAGCCAGCAGTTTCAGTGAAGAAAGTGCTGATACTGACAGCGAGTGTCAGATGCTTTAAGTTATAAATGACTTACTTTATCTCTGTTGGTGACATTTTGTAGTTATGTCACATCTCTAAAGTGCTGCTGTTGTTTAAAACTACTGCCTGCCCACAACAGATTCACACAACAATCCTTGAGATTATACAAAACACCTTAGGAAACCATTAAAGGGAAGCTGTGATTCTAGCTTCATATTGAGCTAGTAGACATATTTGTGTTGGAGTGGTTGACTAATTTTAATGCAGATCCCACTCTACCCTATTTTTAAGTTGACATTTATTTGAAATACTTCCAAACCACTGAATGAGTCAATGTGTTGCCTGTCTCTACTGTAGGTGTGATAAGGATATCAAGGTGTCATATACAGTCTACAACCGTCTGTCTGTCCTGCTGAAGTCCCTGCTGGCCATCACCAGAGTAACACCCGCCTATAAACTATCCAGAAAGCAGGGACACGACTATGTCATATTATACAGGTGACTGAGACTATATCTGTCTTGTTAAACAGCTGCCACACTACACCACTACTGATCAGTCGTATGATATATGTCACCACTTGTTTCTGTCTCTCTCATGTCTAGGATTTACTTTGGGGAAGTCCAGCTGAGTGGGTTAGGAGAAGGTAACTGTAAACTTCTTTACTGACATGTCATAAATCACAGAAAACAGGACTCAGGGCTAACAGCCCCAGGCCTGTTTTTTTTACTGTAGACATTACAAAATGAAGGTTTACACAGTGGTGTACAAACCGGAAAGGTTCTATATAAATAACGAGTTGATGTTCGACTTTTCGGAGTAGTTTCCTTATTAAAGGCATAATTTATCCTCACATATGAAGACCAACAACAGCACATTTAGTGTAAATGAACTAGAAGTTACACTGAAAACTTCCCTAACTTGTGTAATAAATTCACATATGGCATTATAGCCACTGGACTATATTAGCTAATTTGCATGATCGCTGAAGTTCGTTGTTTTTAAGGTTTTCAGACGGTACGAGTTGGTGTCGTTGGCACCCCCGTTGGCACAGTCACACTTTCATGTGCTTACCGCACCAACCTGGCATTCATGTCCAACAGGTAACTAACACACTAGCTGTTAAACAACACATTCTTCTTACCAAAAAAAAAAAATGTTATTTGCTCATTAAAGTGAACTGTTGAAATGTCGTCTCCTGCAGACAGTTTGAGCGGTCGGCTCCAATCATGGGGATCATCGTAGATCACTTTGTGGATCCTCCCTGTGGGAGCCAGCGTCCTGCAACCATGGGACACCCCTGCAACTACAGGTAGCTACAGAAAGCTGCGCAAATGATCACAAGCATTCATTTTTGACATCCTACAGGGAGCTGGGGGGGGGCAGTAGCTCAGTCTGTAGGGAGTTGGCTTGGGAACCGGAGGGTCACCGGTTCAAGTCCCGACATGGACCAAAAACTGAGTGTGAACTGGTAGCTGGAGAGGTGCCAGTTTACCTCTTGGGCACTGCCGAGGTGCCCCTGAGCAAGGCACCAAACCCCCAACTGCTCGGGGCGCTTGTCAGGAGCAGCCCCCTCACTCTGACATCTCTCCATTAATGCATGTATGTGTGTTTCAGGTCTGCATGTACCATGTATGAGTTTAACAGAGTGTAAATTGAATTTCCCCATTGTGGGACTAATAAAGGTAGATCTTCTTCTTCTTCTTCTTAAAAAAGGAAAATCCTACTCAGAGTTAAACCAAAACACACAGAGATGCAGCTGCTACAGCCTCGCCACAAACAATTGAGATGACGTAATTCATCCTTTGGAGGTGACTAATGTCTGCGAGACTCTGATTGCATTTTTAAACACATGAATCAGCTGTGTCTACTGAATGAAGAAACATTTTAGGTTGTCTGAATAGTCTTAAAGTGTATAAAATAAGGTCTCCGTTGTGTTAGAACAGCTCCCTGTAGGATGTCAAAAACGTGACTTGTCATTATCATAATGTGTGTGTTCAGAGCTCCAGATGAGGAGGACGGAGGATATCCAGGGGTTCAGGATTCCCAGGAGGTCTGCACCACCTCCTTCTCCACCTCCCCTCCCTCACAGGTGAGAAAACACACTCATCTGCTCCTCTTTACTGTCTCTTTCTTTATCCTGCGGTGACTTCTTCTCTCCATTTTCATACCTGCTTTTTATTTCACTTTCTCTTCTCTCTCTTTTCTTTCCTGTTGTTTTTTTATCGTATGTTTATCTGTGTGTGTGGCTGCGTTATCTCAGTGTGTGTGCACACTGAGTCCTTCGCCTTCTAAACTGTCTAAGCCCCTCCCTCTGGACAGTCTGCCGCTGCCACTGGCTCCTGGACTTGTCACTCACACTGTGAGTCTATGCTGGCCACCGTGAAAGTATGACTGTGGGTGATACGTCCAAACTGCACTAAAAAACAGATTTCTCATTTGTTTGCGGTGTGTGTTGCTCTTCGGTGTGTCAGAGCTGCTTCATTTTTGCCATCGTGCCTTTTGACTGTGTGTAAATTTCCATCAGTAACTTCAGAGCAGAGCTTTATGCACTGTTGTTTCATCATGATGTTTTGTCATCTTCATCACGTCCTACAGTACTAAACCCTGCTCATTTTTGATCTGTCAATTTGATTAATGTTCCCTTTTCTTTCTCTCTCTCTGTAGCTGTATGCTTCCAGGTTATCATATCATCCTCCAACTCTTGCAGGAGCTGCTGAGCTTTGTCACCCTGCTGCAAACCAGGTGATAAACGTCCAGATTCGCATACACCGATACATACAGATTGACCTGCGATTTGTCTCCTGATTAGTTGGGCAATATGTGAAAAATCACACAAAGTGTCTTCTTAAATCACAAATTTCTGCTCCATGTACTACAGTGGTATTCCATGTACTACAATGGTACGTGTCCACAAGATCCGTCCTTTCCACACTTCCCTTTCATTGTCTATGTAAGCGTCTGTGCAATGCATGCTGGTAGCAGGGCGCTGTGATTCAAGAGACGGGGCGTCATGTTTTTAGAAACCCAAGTTTCCAAATGAGCTGCCACTTTGGTTCTGGTTTGAAAACTGGCATCAGCAGCCAACGAGGCAAAGTGTTCATCCAATCATATTGCCTCAGAAGTGTCTAGTGGCAACTCATCAAGCGTCCAGTGCTGTGAAGCGACATGACTCCATCTAAAATCACCCCTGTGGATAAGTATGATGACTCTGCTCCATTCTTCCTCAGGTGTTGCATGCTGGGAAGGAGCATGGAGGGGTTGTGTTGGTTCCTACCCAGCCTCCTCATGGAGCTGATGCCCATCTGACAGTAGAGCACGCCGCCAACACGCCAGGCAGCAGGTAACTCTCTCCTGACATCACGTCAACTGCTGCATAGTGGTAAATCTTAGCAGGCGACGAGGGAAATACTGTAGTAAATATATAGCCGAATAGTTCTCCCTTGTTAATCAATATCTACACAATAATTTGTCTCTTCCCAGTGGTGACGATGACGGCCTGACACATAGTGGAGAAAGAAGGAGGGATGAAGGGAGGAGGAGCATTTCTCCTTCTGACCCTGTGGAGTCTCTCAACGCATTCACAAGGAAGATCGGAGCCTTTGTCAATAAACCCAACACACCGGTAAATCAAATATGACTGAATAGTGTGAAACATATAAACTTATTCCCTGCGATTTGTATCACAGTCCATCCCGCTTAAATAGG
The DNA here is from genome assembly GCA_947000775.1 of Pterois miles. Classification (NCBI taxonomy): domain Eukaryota; kingdom Metazoa; phylum Chordata; class Actinopteri; order Perciformes; family Scorpaenidae; genus Pterois; species Pterois miles. The sequence continues at coordinate 541,151 of CAMQGK010000076.1, read as the reverse complement.
TAACAGTTGTTTTGTAGTGTAATTGCTGAAGAGTACACTGAATTTATCCATATGTGTCTGTGTAGATAACAGCAGCCAGTCTGGACCTGCCATTTGCTGCATTTGCTCCTCGAGGCCTGGACTCAGAGGAGAATGATCCAATGGTAACTATCATAATGAAGACAATGCCGATACTTTGGTTTTGAATCACATGAAGAGTACTCAAACTGTTAGATGAATAAAGCTGAGTCTTGCACATCCTGCTGCTTTCTACAGCTGTTCAGTATTTTCTGTTGGTGTGATTTCAGGTGCAGCCTCCAGACTCTCCTCCTTGCCCGTCGCCCCTGCAGGCCAGCCTCCACTCTCAGGCCTCGGAGGGATCAGGGCAACAGGACGACTTTGTCATGGTCGACTTTGTACGTAATTATTGTCTCTATTGTCCACCCTTCCACTTGGGAATAAAAAACGACTACAAGGTGTTATCACTTGTAATAAATAATCTGCCAACTTTCTCTCACCTTTCGGTAACATTTCTTGAAATAAGATATAATATTTAGGTCTTTCAAGACAAAGAGAGATCTTGGAATTGGCTGGGAAAACTCATTTTGAGCTATATTTGAAAAGTATGAGGGAGAGCTGTGTGTCATAATAAGCCTGTAATGCTCATTTAAGATATTCAAGATGCATTGTCCAAAAGCAAGTAACTGAAATGTTACTTGTGAGCTGATTGTGTCTTATATTAAGTGCTATGAGATATTTTGACAAGTATTAGACAAATATACTTTAGATTTTGCAATATGTTGTAATACAAAAATGTTGGAGTACAAATTATGGAGCTGATATTAAACGCTACGACATTAACTGAAGTCTGGACTGCTGCCTGAAAATCTTTATAGTCTTAAAATTGTCCTGATTCTTTTTACAGAAAGTGGGAAGATGGAGACAGTCACTCCAACAAGTTCAGACATTGGCTCTTTATTCTCAACGAGACATTTTTATATACATAAATGAATACTGTGACTTTCTTCCCAAGAGTTAGAAGAAGATTGATGCCACTCTTGTGTCTGTATGTTAAATATGAAGCTATAGACTGCAGCCAGTTAGCTTAGCTTAGCATGAAGACTGGAAGTAGGGGGAAACAGCTAGCCTGGCTCTGTCCATCAGTAACAAAATCCACCTACCGCCACCTACAAAAACACCTGACTATATAACACAATATGCCTAAGATTTTGCCATTTTCTTTTTTTAAGTCAACTGAATCTGAGATTCTTGAGATGTTTGATCGTGTCTATCTGTCTACAGCGTCCAGCCTTCTCTAAGGACGACTTGTTGCCGATGGATCTGGGCACTTTCTACAGAGAGTTTCAAAACCCCCCTCAACTGGCCAGCCTCTCGCTGCACATCAGCTCCCAGTCGATGGCCGATGACCTGGTAATGTGCTTCTTGTGTTTTACTCTGATGATAAAGTCATTTTTAAAACTAAATGTGCGGTAGTTGTAACAACGATTTGTATTTTCTTTGGTTCGCAGGACTCGCTGCCAGAGAAACTGGCTGTTTATGAGAAAAACATCGACGAGTTTGACGCTTTTGTGGACATGCTTCAATAGAAGATGACGTGAGAAAAGACTAAATGGATGGTGGCAAGTGAGACAGAAACACAGAATGAAAGGGAGACTGTAGTTGTTTGTCCTGTGAGAATCAGACTAAATCGCTGTATTTTAATGTGAAACTCCTCATTTCTGACATTTTCCACTCTTACCTTCCTGTCAGGCTTGTTCACGTCGCTTGTACAGGTCACTGTAAATACTGTATCATCTCCACATCACACCCCTCTCTGGTCTGGTAGTGTAACTTAAGAATCTTTATTTTCTATGAGGCACAAATCTGCTCACGTCGTCAGTGTTTAATCAGGTTTTCAATCAGTTCTGTCTCTTTAGACAGCCATGCAATTCAAGGACGGACCTGCACGCACGCTGAACGCTACTCGCCTGTGAAGGCTTCGTCTACATCATGGCCTTTCTGATCATGTCCAAGCCAAAAGGTGAAAGATCAGTGACTAGACATCAAATCAATTCTCTTTTTCATCAAGGCTGAAATCTTAAAAAGCTGGTCTTAGCAAATACATTGCACTTAGCCTTACAGAGAGAGAACAAGCCCTAATTAGGAAATGTCCTGCTTTACGTTCTTGTGATTGACAGTCTTATATCGGAAACAGTTGCAGGTTGCTCAAAGGCAACTTGGAAGTTACCCTAGCCAGGTGTTCCCAGCTGGTCTGGGGATTTAAACTCCCAACTTCACTGTCAGCAAATGGCCCCAACGAAATTTAAAGTGAATTGAATGTCATCCTTACGTGTACAGAAAACCATTTTTCCATGCTGAAGCTACTTGTTGTGGCGCTACACTCCGTTTTCAGTTTATAGACTTAGACTAGATAAGTTTTAGCTACCTAACAAACTGGCAGCGGAGTGTATTTACAACATGCATGTATATTTTTGGGGTTTTTGTGGGTTAAACACATTACCAGGTGTCTACAGCAGGGGCCGGGTTCACCATCCATGACTGTCAGTTTGGTTGAAAGCTTTAATTTAAACGTTTTGTTGCCGTTGGTCTAGATGTCCTAATAAAGCATGGCTGCTCTGTTGAAACAACGGATGTCTGTCAAATGCCTGGAGCCACAGAAATTATGTGTATTCTCAAAGAAATATGTATAACAAGACGTCACTCAGTTTTCCAGAGCAGTGGTTCTCAAATGGGGTCTGGGGAAGCTTAGGGCCTCATGAGGGGCTTCCGAGCAAAAAGGAATAATTTTTCATACATAACGACAGAAAACCTCATTATTTTGGTCATAGGTTTCATAGACTCTCTGTAATGAAACATCTAAAAGCAAGATGAGGGACCCTGGGGCAAAATCTTAAAAGGGGGTCCAGATGATGATGTTGAGGAGTCATTGACATGAACAAGTTTGGGAACCACTATTAGCGAGATTATTGGTGAGATTAATAGATTGGTCTATAAAATGTCAGAAAATAGTGTTGACTGTCTATCTAGGTTTCTCAAAGTCCAAGGTGACGTCTTTAAAAGGTCTTATTTGTCCAAAACCCAAATACATCAGCTTAATACGATATAAAACTGATTAAGGAAGAAGGAAATCTCCATATTTGAAGTTGAAAATAGCATTTTTGCATGAAAAATCATTGAATACTAGAATAGCTGGTAATTAACCTCCATTAAATCACATCCTTACGACTTCCTGTCAGGTTTTGAGTATAGCTCCTATTGGCTTTTTTGTGCGTTTCCACGTTACCTCTGCCTGCTGAATTTCATATATGTAGGTGACACCTGAGAGACGGGCTCAATTTTTAAAATTTTGTAGATTTGTTGGAGAGAAAAATAATAATTCCTTCAGTTTCTATAGAGTCCTCGGATGTTGTCGGTGCTCAAGCCTTAATTATTGAGCTTTAGAGCTGAATGGAGGCAGTGAGTTTGCTGTTGCCCTCTGCCTACAACCCCTAAAGCCTATTTAGTTGGCAGCCTGTGAATGCGGCCCTTTAACAACCTCAATCTGGCCTTTTCATTATTTATAAATATGAAAAAAACTATTGAAAAATAATTTCTTCCAATAAGTTTATTCCAGTTCATCTGCGCTACCACTATTGATGCTGCTAGTGTTAAAATCAATAATTTGTTTTTATTTAAATAATATGCCGATATTTTAAGTTTCCCAATGTTTACATAGTTCATCATTTAATTAGCAGGCTAATTCGCCCATTCATTAGTTATGTCTTGTTAAGCAGAGAAATACTGCTTAGGGCTATTGAAACAGAGGGCATTTAAGAGTCAAACTGAATTAAAAAAAAGATATTAAATGCAGACTAAGATTAAAAAGATGTTTTCACATTTAAATTCCTGGCTTTGCAGATCAGACAGGAAACGTGCCGTTTTTAGAATATGGCTCTCCTAAAAAAGCTGTATGGTTGAGATGAGAGTCGATCGTCTGATCCAACATTCGAGACAACGAAGGTGTAATTTAACAAATCAAATGAACTTCTCAAATGGAATTTTATTGTTGGTAATTTCTGGAATTCCATCACATACCTGCAGGGCTGCAAAGGGTCAAAACCATAAAGTTAAGAGTATGGTAACACGCATTTTACAAATACTCTACTATTCATGTTCCTCCAACTTGGCTGTGACCAACTACAGATTATTGTTCTTCTTTTCAGAGAGCCCCTTACTCGTTACGCTGCTACCTAAAGGGCTGAGAACCGTTAATCAAAATATTTCATCTTCAGACTCGTTTCCTGTGAACAGCTATCTGGAAGGCTATGGAGGAAAGCTGCTTAAAACAACGCTCCCAGACAACGATGATGGAAATCTCCTAACTATATGTTTTCTACGAGTTAGCCACTTAACATGCCGTTACTTTTTGAAATGTGCCCTCTGAGCTGAGGCAGACAGGCTGTTTCCTCCCAGGTAACGCTGGGGACACGGAACAAAAAATAAAAATACAAAAAAATAAATTCACAGGAGACAGGCAGTGATCGCCCAGTGTGCATTTCCACCTCATTCAATTGCTCAGTCCACTACAATGTCCTGTCCCCATTTCCCCCCCACTGTGGCCTGACTGTCCAATGAGTTTGTGTTGAGCAGCGTGGAGAATGAGTCCCTTCTGGGCGTGGCGAGTCGAACATCAGGGAATGGTTGGAAACAAAACGTCCAGATATAAGGCCGGGCGGGATAAGACGGGACACTTGACTCCCACTTCCTTGGATACGGGGTGAACGTCTTTGGGGTGGATGGCCAATGTCCTCCACTGTCATAACGATCCAACCTGCTCCCCCGGTTGGCTGAATGTAGGTGACGTTGTGTAATGGCGGGGTCAGGGTGGCGGTCAGAGCAGGAGGAAGAACAGGGAGTGGATGGAGGAGATCCAGGAGTTCGACTTTTCTTCATGGGCTTTTTAAAAGAGCGGGGAGGTGACCGGGGGTTCGGGCTCAGGCAGTATTCAGTAGGTCCTGTATGGCTTTCTGCTGTGTCTCGTTCAGCGTTGATACACACTGCGTCCATAATCCTGCCGACACCTGCGGGACATGAAACAAGGGTCAATGTCTGAACATCTTTGGAGATGTTCTAAGACTTGGCGCTGTGCGATAAAAGGCTCACCTGTACTTGGCGGATGACGTTTGCCAGCCGTTTGCTGCATGGGTCTTCACTCTTTACTGACTCGTTTGCAACTCCGTCTGCGATGATGAGGAAAATTTTAGGAAGGTTGGCATTGTCTGGTCCAAGGACAATGGGGTTGTTGCTGTGGAGAGCAGAGAGGGGAAAATGAGGAGTCTGTACAAGTTCTGGTTTAATAAAATAATAGTTTTCCTCAAAGGCCACCCTACCTTTCAATGAGGTCACACAGGAAGTCAAAAGTGTGGACGGCCTCCTCTTTGTCCTCGTTGAGTGGTAGCCAGCTGAGCCAGTGGGGGAGGATCTCGTTGACATTTACGCACTCCGGTCGAAACCTTGTGACTTTTCCGACAGCAGAGATGCAGTTCTCCGTGGCGTTGACATTCTCCTTGGAACGCGAGTCGGCTGCCTGGATGACTCTGACCAGCAGCGGGATCGCCTCTGGATCAAGGAAACGGACAAATCTGGTTGACTAAAAGCAACAACAACAACAAAACTAAAGACTGGCGCTAAGCTGTACCTGTACAGAACGGGCGGTAGCTCTCTCCTCCATACTGAGCCATGACACCCACACCGTAGGCAGCCGCCTGCCGGACCTCAGGGCTCGTGTCACACAACGATTGCAACATCGGCCGCAGGAAGTACTCTGCGTATTTGAAGGAGGCGGGGCTGCAGTGCTCCACCACGTCATCAAAGATGCACAGACCCCACTGTCTGTCCGCCCACGGCCTGTTGGGACACTAAAGACAAACAACGTGGTTTTTCACTTGACAATGTGACTGCAGGTATATTGATTCATACATTCGCTGCTGATCTGAAGACAGGAAGTGCTTACTATTAGCTGGACGATGAGCTGCAGCAGCTGCTCAAACCACGGCAGCACCTTCTCTTTGTAACTACTGAACACAGAGTGCAGGATGTCTGACACTTTGGTCAGGATGTACACGTCGTTCTCATCCTGCAGAAGAAAACAAGATGAGGGGAAAAAATGAGGACTCGCATTATACGTCGGTTTTCATAACAGCTCCTTTATAGAGAAGAAAGCATTTACCTCATCTTGTAACGATTCCTCCACCTGCTCATCATAGTCTTCATCCTGTCTCTTGGCTGTGAAGAATACAGAAGAGAATACAATTATCCTTGTATTGACTGAGATAAAGGTTTCAAAGTGTAAAACTTGTTCTCTGGTTGTAATGAAGTCTCACCCTGTCTGAGCTCCTGGTTCTTAAAATGCTCCTCTAGTTTTCCTTTCAAAATGCCGCCCAGCTCCTCAAAATGCTCGTTGTTCAGACAGCCATCTCCCATCAATTCGATGCACTTCAGACAGAAAACAATCAGCTCAGAAAGTGGACCTGCTTCCTGATTTAAAAACAAAAATGCTAAAACCAAAGTTACCTTGGCAAAAGAATGCATGATCTCCGACAGGACGTCAGAGTCCGGTTCTGTGCCGATGGCCTTGATGAGCGCGTCGCACATGAAGTGCCACATCTGGGTGAGGTACTCCGGTCCTCGAACCTGCGCACACTCCAGCAGCAGGGGCATGGACTCAGCTGCTGCCACCCGCACACGTCAGACAAGTTAAGGAAACACCACACATTGTTTCATACACATATGTGCCACCATTTATAGTTCAAAAGTGATAAAAGGATATCATCATGGAAGTAAAACTTGAGTAGAGGAACCATCAGCTTCACCACCTGCTCCGTGTACTCCACAAAGCCCTCCTTCAGCTCTTTGGCATAACACACCTGGAAAAACAACACAGAGCGTCTAACAATGACTTCAATATCTACATGGAGATACACAATGGCTTTACATGAATGCTACCATCTGGTGCTTAGACCCCCCTCAGGATCCAGACAGTTTGGCAGGACATTCATGCATCTCAGTGCCGTTCTTCCTGTAGAAGACTAACCAGCATCTGACAGGCGGTGGCCTTCTCCTCCAAGCCGGCCGTCTTGATGCCGAAACTCTGCTGGTCTCCCAGGTTGACAAACTCCCAGCCGTCATCCTCCGATATGTTCTCCATGTCCTGGGCTATGAGACAAGAGACGTACATATTCAGATGCTGCATCTTTGATTTAGTTTTACACTTGGTGCCCACTGCAAACTACTTACTGTCAAGCAGGGCCACCTCAGGCTTGATGGAGGCCGTCTTCATCAGGGGGCCCATCACCACAGGCAGGTACTGCTGGAACTCCTTCCCCAGGATCTTACACATCCGGGCCCAGGCTGAGATCATGTACGAGATCTAAACGACAACGAACGTGTGACGACAAGTCGGGAAAATTGCAACGGCAGTATCAAGAAAAACTCCTTCCTACCTGAGGGTCATCATCCTCTAGGTCATTGAAGTCCGTCTGGGTTTTGAGGAGCAGCTGCATGACGGCGGAGGCGTCTGGCATGAACTGGCAACATAACAGAAAGATGTTAGGATGGCAGCCACCTTTTAATTTAAGTTCTCTGTGGATAGTTTCACATCCTGTGCAAGCGTACCTTCTCCTTGCCGACGGCGAGGCCGATGAGGCTGATACACTCGATGGTTTTGCCGCGGAGCAGCCGCAGCTCCTTCTGCACGGCGTTCTCTACAATGTGCTTGAGCGAGGGCATGAACAGGTCGTAGTATGGCACGAACTTTTCCTCAGCTGTGTCGGCTACCGAGGCGATGGACGTCACCACCTGCTCCAGGACCAGTTTGGTTCCCTTCTGGATCAACTGGGAGGAGAGAAGAGGACACAGTGAAGAAGGTAAATAACCGTATAGTGTGTTAGCAGGGGTGAAAAGTGTGAAGATTAATTTGTACCTCTTGCAGCTTGGCAACCATAATGACGTGAAGGTGCTGCACCAAGCTGTCCAGATACGGGATCAGAAGGGATTTGGGACAATCCTCTGTGAAGTTGATGAGGGCGGCGGCAGCGTGAGCCTGCACCCGAGGGTTACTCTGGTCCTCCATGGTCTGAAGCAGAGCTGAGATCACCTGAAGGGAGGAGGATACAGGGTCAGAGTCTTCTTAGTCCACAGTAGCCACATTACAATGAACAGATTTGTTACCTTGTCGTGGAATTTCTTTTGGAAGGTCGGGGCAAAGTCAGTGGCCATTTGTCCAATAGCGTTGCAAGCAGCGTAGCGTACCCTTGGGTGCTGAGTTAAGTAAAGAATTTAAAGTTAGGTGCCCTGAGCTGAGCATGTGCTGCATCTTGTATAAAATAAAGTCTCTTACAGGATCGGAGCAGAAGAGGAGGACAAAGCTGACAATCTCTTGCAGGATGGCCTCCATCTGCTGGTGGCAGCCCTCACCGATGGCAGACAGCGCCATTAGCCCGGCGTGGCGGTACTTCCAGTCAGCTGGCGACAAGCAAAACACACTGGGTTGATCTCCTGGTTATGCCGATTACTCAGCGAAATTGTCAGCGGGTTTACTTACGGTTCTGCAGCATCTGCATGATGTGCTGTTTGATCATGGGCAAAATGATCTTTCCTCCCAGACCGCAGGCGATTCTGTCGAGAGCGCTCTCCCCGGCCACGGCGTTACTGGAGGGCAATGAACACATTTTTAAACTTTTGAGCACTTTGAAGACTTTCATATAAATGTGCGTCTTGGTGGTGATGCACAAAGCCTCACCTGTCAAAGTCATCGTCCTCCAGCTCATCAGCCATGGCCCACTCGTCATCATCCTCCAGGTCCACCATCATAGCCAGCATCTGGGGCACTGAGGATACAACACTCACATATTGCAACCGTCTGCTCAACTACTTTAAGAGGGGAACAGTTAATTGGTGGTGAATCCAAATCCTCACCACTCTGAGCCACAATGGCCGTGTGTTTCCTCAGCATGGCTGCTGCCGTCTCAGATAAGGTGACAATGACCTCCAGCGCCAACTGCCTCTGCATGTTTGTCAGGTTGGTGTCGGCACACAGCTAAGGAGATGTGGCGATGCGTTAGGAGCTAAAACTTTGTGACAACAATTAAGTATATTTTCCATCAGTGTGCTATCTGACTCACTTTCAAACAGAGCTGCAGGGTGGCCTCCAGGTTGGGCCTCAAGTATTTGGGCGCAGTGTCTGCGATTTCCACTAAGGACTTGAGCACAGAGTCATCTCCCTGGTAGCATGACTCGTTCACTGCCTGATTAAAAACAGAAGCTGCGGTTAAGTGTCGCAAATACAGTCATTGGGCAATTCAGCATAATGTGAGGGCTTAACCTCCACCTACCAGCATGAATCACAGGAAGACACTCATCTCTCATTCATCTCTACATAGCTTGGGGGAACAAAAAGACGTGCTATGCCTCTCAACAACATGCATACAAATACCGCAGTTATGCACATAATATAGGGAGTAACGACCTGCACAAAACAGGTCTGTATGTCAAACAGGCTGTCACTTTCACATAGACCTTTTACTGTATGATCCAAGCTAGCATCAGCTAATGCATGCATATCTACAGACTACAGGACATATAACATCCAACTTGCATCAATGGGTCTCAAGAGGTCCACATAGAAACTTTCACTGACTGCTTAAAAGCCATTACTGGTGCAAGGATTACATATAGATGTCACACAAAGTACTGCTGGGAAACAGATTGCATCCGTAACTGAAGGCCCTGACACACCAAGCTGACAATCAGCCATCGCTGTGTGGTGTGTCCCGGACCGTTGTTCTGCTCATGTCGGAAGTTTTTCGGTGCTAGTTCTCTGATATCAGCTTGGTGTGTCTGGGCCCTTATGGAGCCCTACAAACTGACCCCGGATGAATATCTTACCTGCAGGATGCCTGGCAGCAGGTCAGCAAAGTGCTTCAGCAGTGCCGTGTTGCTCTCGTTTGACAGAACAAAGGAGGCTGCAGCCCGAGCCGCAAGGGTACGAATCTGAAGGAGCATTTGTGAAAAAGAAGAAGAAAAAAAAAGTCACATAAATCTGAGAATTAACTTCCTAAAATCACCATCATGTTGTGGGTTCTTACCTGTGGGTTTGCCTGGTCTTGCATACACTGGACGAGCATGCGCTTGATAACCTCCATATAATGCTGCTGCTGGTTGCCGAAGATTCCTGGGAAGTTCCTGAAGAGGCCAAGACCCACAACTGTCAGCAACATACGAGTAGTTTGACTTTATTGTGGCCTAAGTAAAAGATTTGGGATGAAGCTCACCAGAATATGTGCAGGGCAGATTCTCGCAGGTTAACGTTGTCAGAGTTCACAGAGTCAAACAGAAATTTGAGCACCTCCGGCCACTGGTTATTCCCATCATCATCTGGATGAAACACATCACAATCACAGATTAATGTTTGTCATGATAAACTTACAGAGTGAGAGGATAAGATAACTGTTAAGAGGAGAAGGAGGATTACCAATGAGGTTGCGGGTGAGCTCGGCCGCGATGTCGCACACCTTCTTGCGGATGTTCGGCGAGGTCTCCTGCTGGATGCTGGTCAGCAGCTCCGTCTTGATGGCCGTCTGCATCTCCAGGGTCAGGCCTGGGTAGATCTCCTCAAAGGATGATGACAGCAGCCGCCGCAGCAGCACTGCTGCCATCTGTTTGACCTGAGTGGATGAAGCGTTTGGTTTTAACATTAGGTCATGCTGTCAGGCAGAAACACCAGACTCTTCCTTTCTGTTTTAGTCAGGCAATGTGACTTTTCTAGTCTTTGATCCCATTATGAACCAGTTTATACTACAGCTTCTCTTTGGATTTATTTTTGGCTGGCATTAAGTTAAATAAACTGAAAAGTTTAGAGTCAATGGTAACTCTAAAAATCACTGACAAAACCTGCAGCATCTCAGAAAGGCAGAGTCATTCTCCCTGGGCCAAGCACCTCTCTGCCTACTCCCATTTCAAGGCTCTAAAAATATCAGCCTCGAGGTAAAGAAAAGGAGAGAGAGCACGAGGGAGAAAGCAGCTGCTGAACTCAGAGAAAACATATCTGCCCAAATGCCAAAACCATGACTTGTGACGTGCCCGAGCGGAAGGCTGTGGCAACGGTCACCATGTGGTGGCCGGGCTGCATTCTTTAAATGCCGTCAATGTGGCACCTTTTCAAAGCAACGCCAACATCATTGTCATTGTGGATGTTATGCAAAAATCAGATGACTTTCGCTCTGAAATGTTCTTCCTTCCTGTTATGACATGGCCAGTAATAGTGGTAATTGGCTGTTGGCTGTAATTGTTTTGTAACTTTCCCCGAATCAGGCTCAATCAGTGTTAAAGTGTACAAACCTCCTCTGCAGCAGATGCATCTCTGATGGCCTGCAGCAGGAATGTGATCTTGTTCTGGCCCAGGATGGTGTCATAGGTCTCCTGCAAAGAAAATGAATGGACAGCAGTGGTACGTGTGAGAAATACCTTACAGATGCACAGTTTTAGCCCTGTGATTAATGAAGTGTCACTTTGCACGTGCCGGTAACTCCATGTGGAGTTCATAATTTAATTCATCTTCATGGATGGGTGTGGTTATTCCAAAGTCTGTGTTTCAGTTACTGGGAAAACTGCAATCTGTTTATGTAATGTGTGAATGGTTTGTGGTTTGCCTGGCTACCAAAAGCTAAAATGACAAGTTAATATAGTGCAAACACTGCTTCACATTAAAGCTTCCCACAGGCCACTGGAAGACTTTTTGATTACCAGCTACAAAGTGTCTGGATTTGGACCCTCTTCCACCAGAGGCTCAGTCGGTGTTAAAAAAAAAAAAATCATAGCAAGGCAGGAATAGATGAAAAGAAGCAGCCACACAGTGCAAAGTGGACATGTTAAGCTGCTTCATTAAAGACACAGGAGGATGCAGAACCGTGGGCGTGTCATTCTGAGGAAAACACCAGAGCTTGTAAGTTGTGCTAATTAAAACACAACTAGTACACATCAGCATGACAAAGACAGGGAGGGGCACCACTGTTGTGGGAGAGAAACCTGATTACTGACTGATCAGCATAGAAACTGCAAACCACCACAACCTCAGGACAATGGTGATACTTTCACAACTTTAAGACTGCAGTACTGTACTTCATGGACTGCCATCCCTCTCATGTACTGAACGGGGTGAACTAGGGATCTACATGTTCAGTAGATGTTAATATATCTGGGTTTAAAGTCTTCCACAGATGGATCAATTCCTATTGTGTGTGTAAGACAGAAAGGGAGAGTTTCTATGAAAGGATGAATCCCAAAGAGCTTAGTATCGCGGCGGACAGTCTGTGGTTTATAAAGAAAACCGCTGACTGACTGTGATAAGATTCAACCACCTCATCCGAGAGTCGGCTGCTGCAGAGGTAAACTGTGGCAACAATGCTCTGCCGCGACAAGAGGCTAATCGCGGTGGGGGGGAAAGTGAATAGGCCAGCTAGATTCAGCCCAAACAAATCCTCTAGGAACTAATCCGGCGAGAGGACGAACCGGGGCGAGTCTTGATCAGTGACGTGACTGTAACTGAGATAATTCACGAGCAACATCACACCACATGAGGACGACAACAGCACAGAAGTGACTTTTAGATATGACTGAAGGCCATTGCATAAGCACTGCTAGCGTATGTGTCTGAATGGAGTGGCTCCCTAACTCCATCTGTAACACTGTTTTGTTGATCATTATATAACGTAGTGTGTGTGTCGGCATTTAATTTCTGAATTCATTTCTCCAATGTCTTAGCAACACACTCTGGTCAGCGCTAGCTCGCTCGCTAGCTAGCTAATGAAACTAGCAACAGCTCGTTAGCTTCAGGCTATTTCCTGTAGTCTACTAGCTACACGACTAGCTTCACTGTCAGCTGGGGAATTCGGGATTGGCCCCCAACAAACGGAACATTTCACTTTCAATCAAGCCGACCGAGTGTGACACAACCACGCACAACCACACGGCGTCACGACTGGGCTCGTAACAGCGCGATCGACACTATGTCCATCTAACTACGCAACATGGTGGAGGTAGTTGGCGTTAGCTGACTAGTTTCTCAGTGTCGGCTTCACTTTGCACGTGGGCTACCGAGCCTGACGCGAAAGCTCCCTGCGCGCGCGGCCAGACTTGGATAGCTAGGCGGCTAGCTTTGGCTAACCCGATCGCACCGCTTTCTACAATCTCCGAACTTGTCACCCGTGAAATCGGCTACGTTTCGCTCTCTCACCTCCGCTTGCTTCCTGACATTGTTGTCAGGGCTCATCAGGTTGCCCAGCAAGAGGTAGAACTGCTGCTGCTGTTCCGCCATTGCAGTGAGATCCAAAAAGACCAGCCGGGTGGAGAAGCGGCGAAATGAGCCCGGCAGACCCTGCTTCGGTCACACAATGCTGCTAACGCCCCATTGGCTGAGTCTATCAAATCTACTCGCCGCATCATAGCTCTGCATTAAACGCACGCCATTGGCTCACACGGGTTGTCAGTTTCTATTGGGTGGAGTCAAAACAAGAACGTGAATGCGTTTCTTCCTGTTTGCTCATAATGAATTACCAAAGCGCGGGAAATGACTACGTCAGTGCTAGCCAAAATAGAAGCAGTTCTAATGTAACGAAGTACTTTTACTCAAGTACTGTAATGAAGTACAATATTTCAGTTCTTGTACTCCACATTGTATGCTACCTTAGACGTCTACTTCACTACATTTCAAAGGGAAGTATTGCACTTTTTGCTCCACTAACGTTATATTTGACAGCTAGCTAACATTATAGCTGCTAGCTTAACTAATATTAGCTAGTTACTTCTCAGATTAAGTCACTCACAGCGTTACTCTAAATTACAAAACAAGCACTTTTAACCTATTAATGTCACTAATACTTCTCAACGTAAGTAAGTAATGTTTTAAATGAAGTACTTTAACTTGTAATGGAGTATTTTCACACTGGAATTGGTAAAGTATCTGAGTACTTCCACCACAGTTTGTGTATGACTTCATAGAAAGAGTAATTTGAGCTACAATTACTGTAAACGAAATAAATGTGTTATATTAAAAAATATTTGTAATATTTAATTGATTAAGTAAACGGCTCAGTTCTATAAATCTAATATCCCACCACAAACAAAAACATTCTCCACAGTGCTATGAATTGAATTTGGATGGAGAAGTACAAAATGTATATATATATATATATATATATATATATATATATATATATATATATATATATATATATATATATATATATATATATTACCCACCCATCTGCTGCTGCACTTTACTGATGACTATTTTACTTATATTATTTATTTTATTGGCATTTCCTTCATTGCACCCACTCTTTTACTTATTTTCTAATTCATCTGTACTGTTGTTTCATCAGTACTGTTGTTGCTGCTGCTATGACACCCGAATTTCCCTCTGGGGATTAATAAAGGTTCATCTTATCTTGTCTTATCTTACATGGTGTCTTTGTCTTTATATACTGTATGTAGTTATTATATTATATTGTCCACATGATTATTATGATTAAAACAACTTGTGTTTACAGCTCAACCATATCAGTGGGCTGCAGGGAAGTGTCCCAGTAGGTGGCAGCCAAGCTTTTTTCAGTGAATCCCAGCCAGTGAAATCACCTGAGTGTCTGCAGGTCAGATTGGCTGCAACAGATTTGGAAAATATTTGGACATCTCAAGATAAAGCTGAGTATTATATTTATATGTGTATATATATGTATATTTTGTCTTTTTTAAAACCATATTATTTAGAAATTGTCTTCCTGTGCGTAAAATGCTCAATTTTATTATTTTAACACTGGTGTCTACTGTAGATTTGTGTCAGGTTTTGCAAACTGGTTGGTTTCCATCACACAGACTCATGTGAAATCCTAGACTGTTATTAATATTATGGCTGCTTACTTTTCTGAGGTAAGAGGCTCACTCCTGCTCTAGCAGATCTTACTACAGAGTGTATTACACAGCTGGTCCTCCCTAACTCCTGACAGCACCCCTACTGGTCTGAGATAAACCTGAAACTTGCTACCGTTCACAGAGCCGCAGCAGAGTCCAGACCTGTGGATAACGGGCTGCTGTGAACCTGCACCATCTCCGCATCTGAACCCGGGTAACTTCAACTACCAGCATGACCCAAAAGTGAAAGGTAAGATTCATTTAGTTGCAACTTTATTTCACGAGCAAGCTTTAGCAATTGATAGTAGCCCACTTATTATCGTTTTTTGTTCCGTTTTAGCCCCCGCGTTGAGAGCATCAACACCAAACTCCATTCAAAAATTCAGTTGTTTTTGGTGCAGAGCGTTACGGAAAAAACATCAGCACTTAAAACATCCAATAATCCTATAATTAGGGTCTGCTATGCAATTCGGCACACACATTTATTTCTGAAAAACAAGTAGTAACGTATGCCCTGGTGCTACAGTTAAAAAATACCTCCAGTATTAAGTGCTAAGCTCCTCTGGTAAATAGCATATCAATCAGTGCTTAAAATCTCTACTTTTTGACCTGATTTGCAGCTGATCACACGAAAAGTAATTCACTGAGCTGCAGAAGCTGGTTCATCTATGTTCATAAACATAAAAAGTATTTTGTATGGTATCATGATTTAAAGAAACATCAAACGGCCACATTTTAGTAGATATTGGCATCTAGTTTGGCTTTGCAGAAGTGCATTATTAGCAGTTTACATTCAGTTACTCATGACAATAGTTTGATAGATTTTTTTGAATAGCTTAATGCAGCCATTCTCAATCATATCTGCTTATACAGACAATAAAACTTGTGGAGCCTAGACGCCTTACTTACTTTAGACTAACAAAAGTAGTTTATTCAGTGTATTTAAACCTTTAATTTGAAATTTGTACTGGTTTAACTACTATATTAACTTTTTAAATATGTTCCTGTACCCTGAAAATACACAATATATACTCAAATATGACAATTGCTAGTTGTTTGGGTCATGAGGACTTTTGAGCTTTGAGAAGCTTTGAGCTTCTCATTCACTAATATAAAACTCTACACTAACCTTTGAAAAGTAGATAGCAAGCGGTCATAAACAGACAAAGATCAACCATGTAGGAAATATCAGATATGTTTATTGATAGTTTAGGGTTAAAGACATTAATTTACAGTAGATTTATTTCTGATTTTATTTCCGCCACCAGCTTACAACCTGAATGGAAACAGAGCTGCTAAGTCCTCACTACATATAAGGACTTACTGCAGCTAATATATAACCCCCTTAATGGAAGTGGCATTAAATCATTAAACTGGACGCCTGAGTGTGTTACCCACAGACCTCCACAGTTTCACATGAGGTCAGGCTGAAGTGGAAAAGGAGAGAGAGATGGATGAGGAAAGAAAGAGGGAGTTTAGTGCTGAGGGGCTGATGGACAGGCGGCTGGGTGTTAAGGTTTATTCAGACTCTGAGACTCTGTGTGTGTTTAACCTTTATTTATTCAGGGAAAGTTGTTATGTGTTTTTCTCAGAAAGACTGAGTGGAAAGTCTTCCAACGCTGTGTATGAGATTTTGCCACAGTGATAGTAGGCGCTGGAGAGCAGCCTTTAAAAGATTTAAACTAACAGCTTGTCATTGAGCGACAATTTTGTTAAGGCGCATTGAGATGCGACATGAGATGCTAACCCTTGGTCAAGAAATAGCTCAAAAGCTAACTGCTTCAAAAACCCCAGTCTTTCATTTTTTGCATTTCTATTTCTAACCAAGTAAATAAGCAAGATAGGAAGTGTAAATGAGACAGGTTTGGACACCTTTTTTTGACCTTGACAGCTATGTGAATTTGATACCTCATACTTAGCATATTTCCCAGAATGTCATACTGTCCGATGAATATGATTTTTCAAGTGTCGAGCTCACGGTGCTGCCGCTCTAACCTCTAAACTGCGCTCCTACTTGTGTGTGTGTGAGTCGTGTAAGCACAGTTTTATTGCTCCAGTAGAAAGGTAAACCTCAGTGACTGCTGGGTTTTAAAAAATCAACACTGCCAGGTTTGTTTAAAACGGCGCGAGCTGAATGTTTGAAGCATTAAAAGTCAATATTTCTTTGTGACACACAGAGCTGTTTCACAGTGGAGCGCTATGTGCTGGACAAGGCATCCATTGAGGGCTGTGACGTGGGGGGAGTGGGGGGTCGGGTACTGGTTTTGGGGGTTAAGAGTTATTGGGTAACCGCTGTAGGCCTCCTTTGCAGCTGGTCATGGATTAATGGAGATCATTGGAGATTAACTAATATGCTTTTTTAAGCTCTTTTTTCTAGCTCTATGGAGGATTTTAGCATCTTTTAGCTACGACTTTTTGGCTCAGCCTCCCTGCTCTCATCAGTGTTGTTTCCAGATGCAAAAGGCAGCAGTTTTCAGTGAAAAAGCTCTAAAGAGAAACAGTGGCCTCATGACAGAGTCGTCTTGCCTTTAGTCCAAAAAGTTAAAGATGAATAAATCTATATTTTCTGATGTCAAATGTGTCACATGAAATTTGTTGCTGCCCCCAAATGGCTAAAAAAATTAGGTAATGCAGGTTTAAACTTCGGTTTGTGAGAGGTTAAAGGAACAGCGTGTAGGATCTGGCAGTATCCAGTGGTGAGGTTGCAGCTCACAACTTTTCTCGTGTACCAAGCATGTCAGATTGCTACGGTGGCCGACGCAAACACACAAATGGCCCCCTCTAGAGCAAGGTGCTGTAAGAGTAGTATGCTTAGTGTGTACATGGGAAGTTAGTGGTGAAGCACCAGATGACAACGTTATCAGCAGTAACTGCCATATGAGTGCAGTGCAAAGGGTGGCCATTAGCTAGCCTGTAGGACACAACTGAGAGACTCACACGCACTAAAATACAGGCACCGCTACCTATGAGAGGAAGAGTGGCTTTATTCTCTGCCCAGAGCGACACTATTCCTCTTTATCTTTACATAGGTAATAGTTGTTTGTTCTGAATATAGAGATTAGCACATTTAAGCCTCACCAAGACATGCAGTGATTTTGGCAGCCTGTGATTAAAAGGAGTGAAAACTGAGCAAAATGGGTTTAAAGGGTTGATTAGCAGATACACAAGTGTTTTAAAGTTCTATTATTCTGAGACTGAAATGATCGTGGCATAAGACAGGCAATCAAATACAATACAAAAATGCTCATAACAGCTACTCGATTTTCACCTGATGTACGTGGAGGTGGATGCACCTCAAATAATTTGTGCTTTGCAAAAGATGCTGGCACTTAGAGGCAATTAGAGGTGGCTGAATGTGCTCTAGTACGATACACTTTCAGAATCATACAAGGTGGCACAAAAATCACGATCATATTCACTCATTAAGTTGATAGCCTGGAGGCTGAGTTTTGGCTCCCCTGGAGTCGACTGTTCTTGGTAATACTCTAACCTGGCCATCTTTCACTGCTCCTGGTTTGGTTTTTGCTCAGCACCCCCCGCGTCTCACTGTGCCTGTAATCATTCAGCCTCAACGGTGACAGGAGGGCTGTAAAAACAGAGCTGGAGGAGGTCATCCTGAAGTTTGCACAGGACCGAGCCATTCATCCTCTCAGGGGGGTTTGGTACTCTGCTGTGATGAGACGGAGGCTGGGAGAGATGAATGTCCCGCTCTGTAAAGGTTGGGGATGAGGCCGGGAAGTGTTATTTGTCTCTTATGCTTCGCTGGGCACACAGGAAGCTAAACGATCCTGTCGTTTTTCAGTGGATATGATTTATTGGTGTCATTAATTTCTGAATAGGAGGTCACCCCTTCGCCTTCTCAGATTGGCACTTCTGTAGCCATGCCTAAGTGGGTCACTGTCAACAGTACAAAAACACCTGTCATATTTCCTATTTGTTGACACAGAGTATGTCCACACCAAGACAGTCCATTTGATTATGTGTGAAAATGACAGATTTTGGGTTGTTTGTGTAGAGGAAACATATTTCTGTGGAGATT
Source organism: Pterois miles (assembly GCA_947000775.1). Classification (NCBI taxonomy): domain Eukaryota; kingdom Metazoa; phylum Chordata; class Actinopteri; order Perciformes; family Scorpaenidae; genus Pterois; species Pterois miles. The sequence continues at coordinate 522,169 of CAMQGK010000076.1, read as the reverse complement.
TTTTTCTTGACTTTGACTACACACAGTATCTCTGATAAAACAGTCCAAACTAAAGGTTCACTTACTTGAGTTCTCTCTTCTGTTGTTAATCTTTTTCCTGGTGTATATTCTATCGATAATTTCTACTACTTTCTGTGAATGCTGCATTTAGGGATGATACTATGTGTAAGACGTGGACATAGTCACTGTGACGTCACTCATTGGTTTGTGCACTGCCGTTTTGAAGCCTGAAGTTCAGCATTTTGGCCGCCGCCATCTTGGTTTTTGCCGTAATCGGCACAAATTGCGAAGCTCTAGCGAGATGGTTAAGGTTAAGCATTGACCTTGAGTAGTTAAGGCAAGGATAGGTCATCGGGCAAGAAAGTTTCTACAATTTGTGGGTTACCTTAGTTAAGTACAAACAAACGACATTTTTAGGCAACCAAAATATTACAATATACTGTCATGGATGATAAACAATATATAAACATCACAAATGTATCACAAACCAAAATCTTTCAGGTATGTCTGTGAAATTATGCGGTGTGATTGGAAGATGGTGAAACATATAAGAAGTGAACACTTTTTCGGCATTGATGGGTCACATTTAGTCAAGTTTCCCAGTAAACAATGTGAGTCTTTCTGCTGGCCATCAGGTGACTCTGGAGGCCAGACTTTGTTTAGGCAAACACTGTGTTTGTCTGAGCTAATTGCATTTGCTATTGACTCTGTCTCCTCGTTCATTTGCACGTTGATGACACTGCAGCTGTGATCGACCAACAACGATTTAAAATTGACCTCTGATCGCTTCATGTGCACTGAGTTAGATACCGGTAGTTGAGTTAGTTTGATGAAGTCAGCCATCAGTCATCAGCAGCTCAGTAACTCGCCGTATTTTAGCACTAGATTGTTACTGAAGTCAAATGTGCACTTCATACTGCGGAGAAGTTTCTTAAAGGGAAATGTTTTGACTTACAAAACATAGGCAATTTTTTAGATTTGAAAAGCTGGAGGCTCTCCATTGCTTGATAAATGATTTGAAGAAGTGCAAGAAAAAAGCTGTCAAGTGGCTTCTATCCAAGATGACAGTGACTACTATGCATCTCATGCAAACTTATTTCTGTATGAAAACACATAAATCCAAAATGGAATAATGAAGTACAGCCAATTTGCGTCACAGTTGTAACTTTAATGTTTTAATGGTTTAAGGATACAGGCTGTGTGTCTAGTGCAAATGAGCTCCAATGAAACTGAATAAAAATGTCATTAACTGGTCTGAAGAGTAATTACAATGAGTAAGACTTCCACTAATGGCAAGGTGGGAATGTTTGGGACTTGTCTCCAATAGCAAAATTAAAGTAAATGTTTGAAATCTTGAAATAAAGTGTTAACAAACTTAGTAACCAGTGTTAACGAAATCTATGATAAATATGTATTTTATATTTATGAGTAAGGCAGCATCAGGGTTGACTTGATCATTGCTGTCCTACCTTTGTCAAACAAAATGTGTCCAATAAATATCTAGTTATGAGTTAATAGAATTGTTGATTTTTATAAAAATACTAAATTATACACTAGCAACTTGGTAGAAATTCTTCAAAATTTAAAGGAATTATAATTCAAGTGAAAACCTTTTTAATGCTGCAACAAACTGGTCAAAACTTTAACATGGATTCAAAGTCTGTGTATAATATAAAAAAACATTGAATTGAATTGAATAGATTGGCAGCATTGTCGCTGATCCAGCTATTGGAGTCAGTATCTGATGTGGTATACGTACATCCCCAAACTAAAAAGGACACCCGACTAAGACTAAATCATATAATAGCTGACAAAATTATTAGCAACTGGGAAGTTGCAGTAGTGGTTCAATTCAGTTTTATTGGGTTTCTTGGATGTTTCTTTTTTATTTTGGCATCTGAATCCAGTTTCAACAAGGAATTTTTTGTCAGTTTTGCTGATTACAACCTGAATCTGACCCCGTTTTTTTTTTTTTTTTTTTTTACCCAAATCTACGCTTGGATCTCACAAGGATAACAATACACACTCACACAAGGCAGACATCCCTCTCTATTCAGAGTTAAGTTTGCTCTGCACAAACAGGAATGCTCAGCTCCCCCCCTGCACCATCACCACCCCATCACACACCCCTTTCTTCCCCCCTCCACCTCCCTTCACACACTCTGGTCAGCGTGCCACTGTGTGTCGATGTATAACAACTTCTCTCTCTCTTCTTTCTTTCTCTCTCACCATGTGAAGGACCCGTGTTTGTCTCCCGGATCAGTTTGGTGATGGTGAACAAGTACGTTTATTTTCTTGTATATCTCTCTGTGTGTGCAGTGAGTGTATTCATGCACGTATACATCCCATGTGGCTGTTGCAGTGCAATTACTTATTCTTTTGTGTTTCTGTCTTTGTGTCTAAGTCGCCCACTTTTTTTTGTGGCTGTCTATTTCCCAGTTTCCCTCTCTGCAGGCTAATTTCTGCTTTAATGATCTATAACGTGACCCTCAACCTCTCCCTCCCCCCTTTTTCACTCCCATCCTCAGCGTACATCACTGTGTCTCTCCCTCTCCCTGCATGGACAGACATGTGTTAGTCGTATTGGGGGGGGTTCAGGTAATGTGTAGTGGATATTTCCTTTGTTCTGTCTGAGAGCAGTAATTGGCATGGGGAGGGTTTCGGAGAGAGAAGCAGAGGAAAAGCCTGGATCACTAGCCTCAGTCTGGATTCTAAAATTATGTCTGAATGAGTGTTTTTTCAATAGATGAGCAGTTGGCTTTTTGTCAAGCAAGAGCCACATGTTGCACTGATTGTAACCTCAGGCTCACTACTAAATATTGCTGACTGGAAGCAGCACCTGCCAATTGATATAGCTAATATTAGATATTAAAAATTTCAATTATTCTCTAGAGATAGACGTTGCACCCCTCATAGTTGATTACAAGACTAATAGGATTCAAGGTTGACTACAAATCTTTAATTGGTTATTATTTTATGGTAATTTTATGGAGTGCATTAGCCATTACTGGAAAATACTACTCATATGCTAAGGCTGTAAGTCACCCCAGGGTTTCAGACAGTCTAGTTAGACGTTAGTTCAGCCTGTATCTGCAGCACAGCAAACAGCAGAATATCCACTCAAACCGGTTCATTTCAGAATAAATGTGAGGAGCGATTAGCCTCACAAACTACTCATCATACTGGAATACTACAATCCAAACCAATAATTTGTATTCCACAGGTCACTATTAAAATAGTTTAAATATTTTTCATGCATTTACAAGACCTCCTAAAGGGACGGACAATTTGTTTACACACTGTTAATTAAATCCAGAACGACAGCTAATGCATCGTGCTACCTTTGTGATGCTCATCATGGTGCATTTTTTAAACACTGTCAAATGTTAAACTCATCAGTCTTGGGAACAATCTTAAATTTACTAGACTTTTCCAGAGCCTTCAAACTCATCTCAAGGTCTTCCTCACTGGATGGAGTTTGCTCAGTTGTCATCACATGACGTAAACGTGGAACATCAGTCATGTGACTGTACTGTTTACGGTTTGACATCAATTTATAGAGATTGAAGAGGTGTGGATTCGGTTGTTGTTGGCTGTAGTTTTTTGTGTGATTGTGGTGTAAGTAAAGTTTGACTGTATGTGGCTCTCAGTCCAATCATATGCACGGATGTATCTGGTTGACATGCACTGGTACTTTTCTATTCTGCTCAGAAATAGTAAGATAATAAGAACAATCTGTGTAGTTCCTGATGAACCTGTCAATGCAAACCTCCCCCTCCATGTCAAGAGGATTTTAGCCTCTGCACTGTGCGTTATTTATTGGTTATTGTCCATTTCACTCAGAACTTTGTCTTTGCGCTTAATGCTAGTCTTGTAATGGGAGGCTGTAGCTCTGTGGGAACAAGTCATCCTTTAACTGCAAGGTTGGTGGTCCAGTCCTACTGCCTCATCCTCCTGCTCATACTTTCTGTATCTTTGAAATCTGGACAGCATGGAGCACCCTCTCTCCTTAGGCTCTTATTGTGGCCTTGTATTGTGTTGCAGCTGATGAATATAATTCCAATATTAGCTTGATTTTACTCCTGAGGGAAATATCTGTCTCTTTAGCTACTAAATGTTCCACTATGTTAAACAGCTAGTCGCCAGCTGTGTCCCCATCTGGCGTTTGATGCTGAGCAGGTAGGTTGTTGAGCAGTCCTGTAATTTTTAACCTTAATGACTTTTCTTCAGTGTGGGTAAAGTCTTGATCGTAGTGATAGTGTATACACCCGAGTAGTGTCTTCCCCAGAAAGCAAGAGAAATGGAGTTGATGATAAGAGCACAGAGGGAGACGGAGATGAGAGAGGGGAGATAGGAAGAGAGGGATCGGCGCAGCTGTGTGCCTCTTTAGGATTCCTGCTCTCTACCTCCTCTAGCCGGGGCCAAACCGGCATCATTAGGTTTGGCAAATTACCCGAGCGGCCATTGTGGCGCAGCCATGGCACGTTAGTGTGTCTTTTTAACTGTGGCTAAACTCAGTCTATTCACTTGTAAAAGAGAGCGGCCATTGGCAGATAGTTGGCAGGTTGCACAGAGAGGCCATTCACCCTGGTAGGAAGGAGCTGAGAACACTGCCTCGGAAATGGTCCTCTCTGAATATTTTGATGGAGAGACTTTGGATGCCCTCTCAGTGTCCGTTTGCTCCAACTGATCTGACTTGATATTACTACCTTATAGGTGAGGGCTACTGTCAAGGAGGAGCTGCTGTGACAGTCAGAGATTTTTAGAGATATATATCGATATAGAGTGTTTGGTAGCAGCTGCTGTTTTGTGAGGCCTCTTTATTTGAGGAGGAGTTTGAAGCAGGTTGGGGGTGATTCACTATTTCTTTTAATGATATTTGGATGAAGTCCAAGTACAAGAGAGCTTAGACAAGAGGCTGATATACGAAGGTCAAACGCTGGACTCCCTCCTTTTATTTTTGATGACACGGAGGAACAAATTACGAGGCTTCTGAATGAGGAAATAATTACTTGTAATTATTTTCCCTGTCATCTATCACCTCAGTAAAGAGGATTTGTCAAGATTTTAATGAAACTTGCTTAACATGTACACCTAGAGTCTGTAGCTAGTGTAATCCCGGTGGAAGTGTTATTAAGCATTTTCAAGGTCTTTTGTTGTCAGATCACGACATATACATAGTTCCCTATAAAAGCTGTTTTGTAAGAAACGACTGAAGAGGTTTTACTCATCCTAACAGAATAAGAAATAGCACGTTCACAGTGTCAGTGTGGCTGCCCCTGTTGGCGCATTCAAACTTTTCGTGAGCTTAGTGGTCACATGGCCACAAAAAGAGATTCATCCACGCTTTACTCTCCTCACCATCGAATCAACTCATTCATATATAGGCAGTGAAGGTATCCAAGTGACACACACCACGGGAGGGCCATCTCTTTGGCTCCTGAAAGGACCGAAATGTTCTACTGCTTCGGTTTGTCTCAAGACAAAGCCAAGAGTGCTTGAATAGAAAGTTCTTGAGACAAAGAAAGGAGGCAGAGAAAAAATACTCATGTTGTAAGCATGCTTTAAAATCTTAAGATCAGTCAGTGTGTCAAACTTGCAGACGCAGAAAACAACCTGGGGATTTTAATGCTTTTCCTCCCCACTCTAAAGCCTAATAACTGTCTAAACTTTGTGTTAACTGTGTGTAAATACAAGTACTGCAGTAATACTACACTGTCAAAAACTCATGTTTTCACTGGAGACGGGAGGCTGCAGCTAGTTCGGCTAACCTTTGAAGCATTAACGAGAGATGATCAACAGGAAGTTTATTTATTTATTTTGATTCTTTGCTTCCTGCTCATGAATCACTGGATAATTTAATAACCAGAAAAGTACTTATTGAAGCAATCTGAGAAAGATAAAATCACCCATTGTTGAACTGGCCAGCATCTTTGACACATGCATGCCCCCTGTGACAAGAGGTCACAAGTAAACACAGCTTCTGCTGGGTTGGAAACTATTAATTTATATCCAGCAATAAGCAGTTTAATAAGCTCTATATTGACGTATGCACGGGGGAATGCATAGGTGTCTGACCTTTTCACCTTACACCTTACAGTCGGAATTCCTGGCAAGTCTCAGAGCTTCACAAGCATTTACAGAGGACCTACATCATTTACCACGGCGACTTAAACGAAGAGAAACGGCATATAAAATAACCGCCTTTAGATTAACAACCTGTGGGGAAACATTTCGGAAAATCTAATTAAAGATGGGATGAGTAAGCACACTGTGTAAAGCACGAAAAGAAAAAAAAACATTAAACGGTAATTCACTGTGTGCACCGCCATGTTGCTGTGATGTCAGGTGTGTTTATGAATGATACTTTTCCACATTGGAGGTCTTTTTTTTTTTTCCGAGTACAATGCAGCATACATTGCAGCTTTATATATTTCTTAACTGAAGACACTGCAACAAAACGTACTAGTGATAAATGTCAAAGTGAAATAAGAGGGCAGGGCAAGTCTGCAGAGTAAGAGCACATGAAATCACCGAAAGTACAATCATAACCATTGCTTTGGTCGACACAACTCATTTTCAGTATCAAAGTTGGATCTGTAGTTTCTGGGAGACATTCAGAAGCGTCTGAGGATTATAACCATTAATCTGAGGATGGATGCATATTCCAGTAGGATGTGGTGCAATGTGGTGTTTACTATATGTGCAAAGTATACAATTATATAGTGTTGTGACTGCTTACAAGAAGACTTCTTATTACTGTAGGTGTACTCCGTCCAGTGTTGGGAGAGGCAGAGAAGGTGTTAATGCATTTCTGCTACTAAAATGTATTTTAACAGCGAATATATACCTTAAGCATAAAGAGCATAGAGTAAAATTGCAAACACAGGATTTACTTTGAGTTTTTGTCGGTGTAGATCAGGGCATGTTAGTTATGCAGTCTGTGTTTTCTCAGTGAGGTGAAGTGCTCCACGTGATGTTTGAGTGAGCTTTCACTCTCCCAGAGGAATGAGATTAAACACAAGGCAAACAGAGCTGCGATAGATAAGATAAAGTATACACCTGTCATACTTTGCTTCATCGATGCCGTGGATCTTAAACTTTATGCGCGGTGGCTGTAAGAGGGTTAAACGCTTGGCAGCGTTCCTCTCTGTGTTTAGGTCACATGTTCGCTCTGCGTTTCTGTGGTTTTCCTCCCACAGTCCAAACACATACAAGTCACATGAATCAGAGACTCTGTATTTCAAATCTCCTCACCGGTTATTAAGGCTTTTTGGTGTTTTTCCTACACAGTTCAGCAACATGAATGAATGTTCTGACATGCTCATGGCTTTAGGAAAACAGGCTTGAATGTTTTCGAGCCTTTACTTCCTGCTTTTCCATCAACACTTTTTTTCTCCTCCCAAATCTAAACACTGTTTTGGCTACTTCGAAAGTACTCAAAACTCATTGGGGACACATTTGAAAGCATTTAAGGATGACAAGTCGACTTTATATTGTGTATATAACCTGTACTCTAGTGCTGACAACACAGGCGTGCTTTTGCGGTCGTTATTTGAGACTGTCCTCATCAGAAAAAATTTTAACATTCTGGACAAGCGACCTTTGTGGTCGTCCTAGCAATGGCTGTCCTCTCATAAACAAAGGTGGAAGTACTGCGATATTGTTAAACCGCTGCAGAAACCTCTCAGAAAGATGATGGGGTGGACGATTGGGTGTACACCCTAGTCTCAGATGAGCATGTTTGCATGCTGGCTGCTACCAACAGTCGATGACCCCGTTTACATGCCGGTAACATGCGTCTTGGTGCTTGGCTCACAACTGGACAGCGCTAAATAATACCTAAATGTTAAATGTAAACGACCACCAAGATATATTTTGATCCAATCACTCAAACCACTTGCCCAAGTGGTCTGGGACATGTTTGACCACATATTTTAGTATAAACGCTATTGCCAGGCTGCCATTGGACCAATTCTTGGCCTATGGTTGCCATCAGTGGCAACCACATTTTAACATGTAAAAAATAGGGACAGCAAAACATGCACCCCAGTCTCTTCAGCTGTCTAAGCAGAATCAAGACCGATTGGAGGTTATCTCTGAAGGTAGAGATGATGGACAAGCCGATGTTGGGACCTTCAATCCAAGACTTCAGTGCTGTGTGGATCTGTGGTGTGAATCAGCTCAATGATCCAGAAAACACTACTGATATTATATATAACAGTAACTGAGGCTGCACACGTTTACTGATAACGATTCAAATTCTGTAAAGTGTCAGATAAAACACAAATTGCAAAGAATTCTGTGTAATAAATCTTTTATTTTTTCTCTTTATTAAGCTGACATATAACTGCATAGTGTATCTTAATTAAAATATAAGGTGACTCAAAATGGCAGCCATACTTCCAGTTTCAGCAACCAGAAGCTGATGCCTGGCTGCCAGCGTGCTGAGCCCTGGCTAATGCATCCCTGACAAACACGTAGCAGGAAAATATGTCATCAGAGCCGCAGTTCTCCTTTTGTTCCACCTTTTTTTCTCTAGTTGGTTCTCAAATCACGTAATTACGGCTTTGTCCACAATGTGGGAAAATTTTGAAAAGCCCGTAGAGATATACTTTGAGTGCAACATCTTGAGCGTTTCGGTCAGCCGAGGAAAAGATCCAGTCTGTATTATTTTGATTTCTTCTTCTTTTTGTTAATTTGCATATAGAGTGAGGAACAAGTGGTCACTGGAGACGCCAGGCGCCAAGGTGTAAACACGACCAATGTGTCTTTTAACCATGACTACAATCTTTCTCTAACCTTACCTTAACAAAGTACTTTTAATTCATTTAGCTTAGCCAAAAGTTAACAGAGGTGGTGGATCTGAAAATGATCGGAGGGCACTGACAAACAACCTTGTTAAAATAAGCTTGCAGTCTTTGTCTTTAGTTAAAGCTGATCCCAGAGTGAGAATCTGCGTCTGAACATTTCCGACTACCCCCGAAGAATCTGACTGACGTCTGCTGCTGCTCCCCCTCATTGTGCTGAATAGACGAGTCCCAGAACACTAGGCCTCTCACTGGCCAGCCTTTGCACCGTGAGAGGAGCATGGCCACATAACAAAAGCGGGGCCAGCGGTGAAGGCTCTGCTCCTGTCGCTTCATTAAGCAGCAATGTCAGACCCAGCAGGTTGAAAACCTCTGCCTCCACACACATTCAGTCCTCCTGGTGAGCAATAGACAGGCAGACATTCACCGCCTCCATTCTCCAGAGCTGCTATGAAACTGGTTTAAGGGTTAAAGGAGAGCGGGAGAAGCAGTACCACTTTAGATTACAGCCCACAATGTACCACGTAATTACCAGCACAGTACTTACCAATACTGTATGTAGGTACTGGGGAACAAGATGCAATCTTATGGAACGAGGAGTGGTCAGGATCTTATAAAAAATAAAGACTTGCACGTTGCAGAACCTAAAGATCTGATTACCAGCAAACAGACAAACTACATTGTTGTTGTTTAACACCAGTATTGATGCATTTATATGTTTCATCACAGTACTTTCATATCATTTAGTTTACACCCCAAAAAACATGTTTGAAATGCATTACCTCTTTAAATAATTCCTATAAACGAGGGCTGTCTTTTAGTCATGATTAATTGCATGGTCATCCATAGTTAATCGTAATTAATCACACATTTTTTATCCGTTCAAAATTAGCTTAAAGTGAGATTTGTCAGGTAATTAATACTCTTCAACATGGGAGTAGCATATACTATGTTTATTATTAAAACAATGACAAATATTGTCCAGAAACCCTCACAGGTACTGCATTTAGCATAAAAAATATGCTGAAATCATGATATGGCAAACTGCATGTGATTATTATAAAGTGGGCATGCCTGTAAAGAGGAGACTTGTGGGTACCCATAAAGCCCTTTTTCATTCACATATCTCGACGTCAAAGGTCAAGGACCCCGTTAAAAATGGCCATGCCAGTTTTTCCTCATCAAAATTTAGCCCAAGTTTGTAGCGTTATCTAACCTCCTTGCGGACAGTCTAGTATGACATGATACCAATGGATTCCTTAATTTTTCTACTCTCATACGATAGCATCATCTTCACTAAATCTTGCTTTAAAACTGAGCCTGTTACAAACTCCTAAAGACGAATGTGTTAAATAAATTAGTAGTAACATGTTATGATTCCATTAACTAATATAAACTCTTCATAAAGGGTTGATTTATCAGAAAGTAACTTGTAAATATCTGCTGGTAAACTGAAATAATAAAGATACAAATGATTTGAAAGTGTGATAAAATAATAGCATTCAGAGTTTCACAAATTCACTAAGATCCCAATAATTTTTTGACACCATTCATTCAGTACAGGCATATTACTGATAGAGATGGTGAGAAAGAGCAGTCAGGGTTGGGAATGGCTGTCGTAAGTAGTATTTCCTCTGAGGGGTCCAATATGTCCAATGGCACATGTTGAAATGGAGGTGTGAAATGCTTGGAACAGGTGAAAATATTGCATCAAACTGCATCCTGATCAATCAAATAGTCTTCCCATATTATTATTAATCTATTGGAAGTTCTACATCTGTTAGGTCGGCATATGTCATAGTGGTCCCTGCTGCATAGTGGTGCAAGGATAGGATTCAGACATGCTGGTAGAGGCTGTAGGTGGAGGTTTAGGCTGCAGCTATCTGGCAGAATCTCCAGGTGAAGCCAGGAGTGCAGGTTGCAGGACCTGGAGAAAAACGCAGCGTTTCCACCTCAGATATTATTCTAAGATGCTGGATTATACAGATGTATAACATTCCTGTTTCACTCAGTGACTTCCACAGGCTTGATCATTAACTGCAAATGCATGTCGAGACGCTGAGGCAGCACCAAAAATCTCATACTGCTATACACCGGTCTGATCCACGCTACCTTGAGAGTCCAGACGAGTGGGAGGAAGAAGAGTTCTTTCTGGTAGACAAAGTTCAGCGTCACCTCACAGTTTATGTTGATGAGTGAGTGCTCTGCTTTCACACAATGTATGGAAAAACCTGTGAGAAGAAGAAGGTAAACAGACTGTAAACAGAGAGGTGGCTCTAATTTATCAGCCCAGACGGGTTGGCCCTATACACACATACAGTATCCAGTATCTGTATGTATGAAAAATATAATGTCACATCTGTATGCCTAACTACTAAACTGTACTTTTGAAAGACTACATTTAAATACACAAAGCTATCAATGTAATGTATTCCCCTGATTTGGATATTTCTCTATATATCCAAATAATAAGATATAATTAACATTATATAAAAACATTATCGTGAGTAAGGCAGTGATGTTAATTCATTGATAAGCCTACATGTTTGGTCTGAGATGAGTCGAGCCAGTAGCATAACATCGTGTCCATATATTTTCTCTACAGCGTTCATGGCAGAACTTTGAGATATGTGAATGTCACAACGATAAAATACATAGAAATCACTGTAGACTTTCAAAGTGATCATATCTCACATTTTCCATGATATTTACTTAGTTGTGTGGCTTTCATTTGTCTTTGTGAGCTCTCGTCAGGTTGTCTTCAGTTGGAGCGATAAGTTACAAGAAATCGTTAAGTGAAACTCAAGAAGCAACTTTTTCACCATAGTGTAGTTTGTTAGTAGTTTTTAGATGAGTCCCGGGAGGTCAGAGGTCTGGTAAACTCACATTTTTCTAACTAACAGATTTAATATGCCTCAGCACGGTCTGTACGTCCATTCTTGTGAATATTTCATGACTGCCTGTAGGGAATTTCTTCTAATTTGGCATAAATGTCCATCTGGACTGAAGGAAAAACTAGATTTTGGTGGGCAAAAAGTCACAGTGACCTCACATCCATCCCGTTCTCTCAAGAATTAACATGCTAATTATGACAATTTCACACAATTATGTCCAACAGGATAAAATGATGAAGTGATGACATTGTGAACAGACATTTAAACTGCAACTTGACTCGTTGGTGAAGGCAAACTTCATGCAGCTCCCTCGGGAGCCACAAAAGGCTTTATACAACTTTTATAAAACATGAAACAGGAAATTTCATCTGCTTTAATACTCAACTTTCAATTGCTTTCAGCTTTTATATGTCAACTGACCCCTCAAACCCTTTAGCCACTAGCTTTTTTACAGTGTTTGAATCTGTGATTTTCAAGCAAACAAAGACATGGCTGGGATAGAAGAAGAAGAAGAAGAAGATATTCCTTTATTAGTCCCGCTAGGGGAAATTCAATTTTTTCCACTCTGTTAACTTATACACACACATGCACAAACAGGTCCATATACATGCAACAATTGGAGAGGTGTCAGAGTGAGGGGGCTGCTCCTGACAAGCGCCCCGAGCAGTTGGGGGTTTGGTGCCTTGCTCAGGGGCACCTCGGCAGTGCCCAAGAGGTAAACTGGCACCTCTCCAGCTACCAGTTCACACTCAGTTCTTGTTCCATGTCGGGACTTGAACCGGTGACCCTCCGGTTCCCAAGCCAACTCCCTACAGTTGGCTTGGGAACCGGAGGGTCACCGGTAGGGGGTGTCATCCCTAAAATAACTATAAATGTTATGCTGTAACAGTAGAGTTGGCATCGTCCTTTTGACCTGGATGTCGGTATGTTCACACAGCGGTGAGAAAATTTGTCATTTGTCAGCTGTGTTCTACCTGCTGGCCTCATTGTTAGAGCTATTTGGCGTCACTGAGGTAACTTCTCACATTACTTTCTCAGCTCTTCGCTGCAGGTTGTTTGACATCATGACCAAATGCTGGAAAGTAAGTCCACAAAGGTCAACAGGTGTCAACATACAGCCTCAATCATCGTTTTGTGCCTCTGCTACAACCAGTGTGCCTATGATCATCATCACCAGATCATCATCTCTGAGCAGATTTGATGTACAGAAATGGATTTTGATGTTGACACAAAGACCCTTCATGTGGCTCACAGTTCAGAGTTCACCCCCCCGTTTGGCTCTGGGCCCGGCCTCGTCTCTGAATAGGTCTCCTCGGTCACAAAGATCTCTGCCGATGGCGCCCTCGGCTTCAGAGCCGGCATTAGAGAGATTGGCGGCTCTGGCCTTTTGAGGTGAATTAGCCATGACCGAGTCCTGCTGACAGTACTGAGGGGCTGGACACCCAGAACAGACAGACAGAGCTACTGCTGGGCTGGGGGGGACTGGCAAAACTAATTTAGATGGATGGACAGGCGGACGGAGAGGAAGGGTGTGTAGAAGTGTAAAGTACATATGGATGTTCAAAATCTAATACAGATATGTTTGACTCTTGCTGTGCTCATAAGATGTCTCTTCCTTCTCCATTACAACAGGTGTTTCCTGAGGACCTGATAGAAGACTGGATGTGGTTGTAGCCATGGTTACATCAGGGTGGGGGGCGTGGGCCCTCTCCCCCTGTGGCCTCGTGCTGGTCATCTGTTCGTCTGTGTGTCTGTCCCAGCAGCTTCACGTCAAACCAGCAGACTGTAGTAGAAAGGAGCATCCTGTTGTCTTCTACCAAGGTGAGTCCACCAGTACCTGTCCTCCCTCTCCTTCAGTCATACAGAGACATGCCTGTCTCTCAACCTCTGTCATCGGCTACGGCAAACACAAGTCACACAGCCTATGAATTTATGAAAGGTGGGAGCAAAGGGCTGCAACAAACCTTTTTTTCCATTGTTGATTAATATGGTGATTATTTTCTTGATTAATCGATCAGTTGTTTGGTCTATAAAATGTCAGAAAATGGTGAAAAATGTCAATCAGTGTTTCTCAAAGTCCAAGATGACGTCCTCAGATGTCTTGATCTGACCACAACTCAAAGATATTCAGTTTACTGTCGTAGAGGAGTAAGGAAACTAGAAAGTATTCATATTTAAGAAGCTTTCTTAAAAAATTGATTATCAGAGTAGTTGCACATTAATTTAAAAGTTGACAACTAATCAATTAATCAATGAATTGATTAATCGTTGTAGTTCTAGTTGGAACACACGTCCATTCATTCATAAGGAAGTCACTGACATCTGTTGCAGATACCAGGTTAAAAGACAACGTGGTTATCTATAGCAGCCTTATTTTCAACTAGTTTTGTGTCGTAGCAGCAGCTGAAAACTGATCTCATTCATGCTTTGTTGGTCTGGAAGCTGATTTGTAAACATTTCACCCGCTATGTAATAAGTAATATTTATTGTGGTAGCAATATCATTTAGAATAATCAGCTCATTAAACAATTGTAAAAAAACTGGAGGCGGGAGAGGGATTTGTGGTTTGAAAATAAAAAGCCCACAAAACTTTAGGAGAACCTCTGGTATATGGTTACATACTTTATATATTCATTTAAAACACATTCTGACCAGTCAACATGGCTGTTAACTATCGCACCTGATCCAGAGAGAAGAACCAATCTGTTTTGCGCTGCTACAGCTGCTAATAGAGTTTGACATATAGATGATTCCTGTAGAAGAAAGTCACTTTCTTCAACCTCTCACAGTCCATAATGCTTTATTTTATGTTTTAAAACTGGTCAAATATTTGCTAAAATGCACTAACAATGTGGTTACAAGTACCGTAGTTGATGTCAAACAAGATGTCACATCACAAGTGATGGTTTATAGACTTGTTTTGTTGCCATCTTTCAATAGTCAAGAGTAGAATGATGGTTCACGTTTGTTTCAAATAACCATCTTGATAAAGGAGTTGCCTCACGTTTTACATGAGATTAATAAAGAATAAGTATTGCAAAGCGTGAGGCTTGGGTTTTATATAGATATAGTAAAAGTATGGTGGTGTTAAAAGCTCCCAGGTGGCATTTTAAAGAGTTTATTTTGTGCATCACAGCTTGATTTTGAAAATCATTATATCTTGAACAGACATAAAGACAAAACAAATAAGTGTTTTAATGTTTACTGTATGGCCTCATTAAATGTTCCTTTTCAGCTGTCTAACAACTGTGAAAGGGCCTCTGATGATATTATTTTTGACAGGATGTCAGCTTCCATTCAGCTCAAAGTGTCCGACTGGCAAACCGTGCTGTTATTGTTTTGGATACATTTTGTCCCACATTAAGCTAGACCGTCCGATAAAAGGAGGCAGCATTAATTTAGACACCAGTAATTTGCTGTGAAACACTGTGGGAAGGATTCATTTGTTGCACTTTTTGTGCACCACCCAAATGCAAAACAGCCAGTGGCTTGTTTATTGTTCAGTTTTAGGTTAGCTGTCATCCAGGCTTTAAATCAAGACCGTTTAATTTAATATATTATAATATAAACTTAATTTATACAGCACCTTTCATAAACAAAGTCATAACATGCTTACAAGGTAAAAACAAAATGCAAATAAATAAAGCAAATAAAATACAGAGAATAAAATCAAAATGTACCATGATAACATATGACTTGCTCCTTTTAATATTGTAATGATTTCAGCTATCACTGACCACAAGAAAATTAAATGAAATATGGATATAATTAGATATTATATGGCATAATTTTGTTTTTTACAACAAGGGGCTCATGTGGAGCTGTAAGCTGTCAGGTGATTCACTGGAGAGAAATGTGACACATCAGTAAAAACACTGAGGGCTTAACTGGAGCTGTGAGCCAAGTACCATTTGGTGGAGAACGGTTCCCACACGCTTCATATGGTGCCTCTGCTGTACTTTTCCCCTCTCCCGTGTGTCCTCGTCCTGCTGTTCTTCCTCTGTGCAGCATTGAGGCCGTGGATGTCGGAGTTCTCCCATCCAGGAGTGAAGGATTTCTCCCAGCTGGCTCTGGATCTGAGCAGAAACCAGCTCATTGTGGGAGCAAGGTGACAAACAATGACACGTAAAGCAGACAATCAGCGTCCAGTCAACATATGTTGCCAGTATACATAAACAGTCCTTGAATTTGTGTATTAAATGCTCTGCAGTGTGTGTGCGTCTGCTGCTTTACCTCTAATATGAAATATCTCTTTTACAGAAACTTCCTCTTCAGACTGAGTTTGAGCAACGCCTCACTCATACAGGTAGCAGAATCAACTTAATGTGACATGTTTTCAGTTCTTGTTTCTTTCATACTAGTTTAACATGGGCTGCACAGTGGTTATCACTGGCACCAATTAAAGGGTGGCAAGTTCGAATCCAGCTTCTTTAAGGAGTCTACATGTCCTCCCTGTGTTAGCGTGGGTTTTCTCTGGGTTCTTCAGCTTCCTCCCACAGTCCAAAGACATGCAGGTTAATTGATGACTCTTAATTGCCCGTAGGTATGAACGTGAACATGGATGATTGTAGGTCTCTATGTGCCCTGTGATAGACTGGCAACCTGTCCAAGGTGGACTCCGCCTTTGCCTGCTGGGATCGCCTTCAGATCAGCAGTTACAGATAATTGATGGATGGACTAGGTTAACAGTTAACATACAGCTTAAGGGGAGAAGGGGAGATATTATAGGCAAAATCATTGCTTTTCATACACTGGACAATTTTGAGATTTTGGGCTATTATAGTCCTCTTTAGACTAGTGGAGAGACATTAAGTGGACATTAAGGCATTTTAATACTTTGTCTACTTGTGTCTGTAAATTTCGCCCAAATTCACCAAAGTTAGCATTAGATAATGCCTCTTTTGCATATTTAAACATACAGTTTCAGAAAACTTGTAATTCAGAAATAATTGCCTTAATGTACGTAATCATTTGGGGAAGTTTCATGGTGTTATCTATTAGTTCAAATGTTTTATCCTGTTCACCTGTAGTGAATGTAATCTAAACACTATTTGTTTTATTTAATACATAATTTTAAATAATATTTAAATAAATCACATTCAGTTATTGTTCAAATATGTATTGATATTTTTAAATAATTTCAATGCCACTCTCATGTTTGCTAGATATATAGCTGGAGCCAGCAGCTGGTTAGCTTAGCTTGGCACAAAGACTGGAAGCAAGGGGAAACAGTTAGCCTTTCTAAAGGTAGCAATAACCTCCTTCCAGCACTTGTAAAGTTGTGTAATTAATACTTGATATCACATAAGTGTAAAAACGACATGTTGTGTTTTTGTGGGGGGTTATGTGCTGGACTATTTCTGGGGTCCACACTGTGTTTGTAACAGATTATGATGACACACATGATAAAATTTTGCACAAATGTAGCACATGTGTTTTCTTATTATATGTTGCAGGAGATGCTGTTAATGTTAATGTAGTTGTAAGCAAACCAAAATATATATTTTTTGTTCCCCAGTCGACAGAATGGGCACCTGATGAAGACACGAGGCGCTCATGTCAGAGCAAGGGGAAGTCTGAGGTAGCGTCTTCGTTCACGCTATTCATAATGTGGTCAGCTAAAACAGAACTGAGTTGTGGTGTGTTTGTCTGCAGGAGGAGTGTCAAAACTACATCCGGGTTCTGTTGATAAGCGGGAGGACGCTCTTCACGTGCGGGACCAACGCCTTCACCCCTGTCTGCATTACCAGGCAGGTTGGTACAACAGTTCATCATCATGAGAGCATCAGGTTTGAGCCATTGGCATCATCCACTATCAAAATTAGTATATTAAAAACACTCCTTATAGCTCAGTCACCACAGATCTCAAGAAAATTTGAAACCTCTGCTGGTGAAATAAATGCAGATTAATTTAGGTAGGAAAACACATTCTACAACCTCAAAATGCTGTTGTTTTCTTTGGAAATAAAAATGCATCAAATCCTCACATTTGAAAAGATGGAAGCAGCAAACTGTGCAGCATTTGGGCTTGATAAATAACTTTATTAACTGATTAACTTTCTGGAATAAATGATTAGTCAACTCAGCGTTTCAGCCCTATAAAGGAGGCTCTCAGAGTAATGTTTTTTTTTGGCATTTTGATCCCAAAAAGTATTTATATAAATGATAAATATTTGTGACACCCTTAACTGCCACAAAGATTAAGTAAATGAATGTAATTATTTGTATTACTATTTGTAATACTAAAACAGAAGTAGCAGATTCTCTTTTTCCCACTAATTATTTGTTCATTTGTTGTGGATTCAGTTGTTTTTTTTTCCACTCTGTCAGATTGGTAACATCAGTCAGGTGTTGGACACTGTGAACGGCGTTGCCCGGTGTCCTTATGACCCGCGCCACAACTCCACCGCCATGGTGACAGAGAGGGGCGAGCTCTATGCTGCTACGGTGATCGACTTCTCAGGACGCGACCCCGTCATCTACAGGAGCCTGGGGAACATGCCGCCACTGCGTACTGCCCAGTACAACTCCAAATGGCTCAACGGTAAGCAAAGCGACACACAGATTTGTTTTCAGCCCCATTAGGGGAGTCAGATCTTCCATATCTTTTCCTTCTCTCATGTGTCTTTTAGAGCCCAATTTCGTATCTGTGTATGAGATCGGTCGGTTCACCTACTTCTTCCTGAGAGAAACTGCAGTTGAGAACGACTGTGGGAAGATCGTGTTCTCTCGTGTGGCCCGGGTCTGTAAGAACGACATGGGTGGACGTTTCCTTTTGGAGGACACCTGGACCACCTTCATGAAGGCCCGACTCAACTGCTCACGCTCTGGAGAAATCCCCTTTTACTACAACGAGCTGCAGAGCACCTTTTACCTACCAGAGCAGGACCTGATCTACGGTATCTTCACCACCAACGTGTGAGTAACATTCATTAATATCATGATTAAACACTCCTCCTCTATATACCGGAGTTTGCAGGTGTTTGAAAGTGCAGCATCCTTGAAAACCTCATGGGAACTCTCCATGCCCAGTGTAATAATCCTACACTCATACATACTGAGGAGATATCTGATAAAACCTGCTGCTAGGACCACTTCAGACTCTTGTACTAATCACATACAAGGCTGTGATGTGGTTCTGCAGAACTGATCGACCGGGACCATCTATGGGAAGAAAAACAGACCATACATCAAACCACAAATGCATTTAATTCAATCCAAATCAGGCAACACAAGGTTTTGTCTAGATTTTAATCAGCTAAAATAAATTATCCTTTTCCACTCCACCCCTCTGTACCATTGACACATTTTTTTTGTCTTTTTAGGGGGGGCATGGGGTCTTTAGGGGGAGATAGTTGGTTAACAGTAGATATCACATAGAAGTGGTGTACATCATCTGAAAGCTGGGAGCCTGAAAATAATTAATAATTTAATTAAAATAGATTGTGAAAGTATATAAAGGCTTAGGACATCCCTTTCTGCATTATGCTTTCTCAGTATGTTTTAAATGTTTGCATTGATACCATTTGTTACACACATTTGGTGCTAAATAAAACCATTTTTTACTACTTGAGAATTGATAAAAATGATCAATAATCCCCCCCAAAATACAACATTAAGACAAAAAAACCTTGCGTAACACCATAGAAAAAAATCATGCTGTGATTTGGTTTCAAAAAAGCATTTTTCAACAATTAAATGGCGAGCACTTCTGTTCTGGAAACTGCTTAGAAACCCCCTTATTGTCAATCTAGCCAGGAAAGCCATCCATCCTCTGAATGCTCCAGGTCTCTAGTTTGTGGCTGTAAAGTTTCATGAAGCTGTGATTATCCTAGAGGTCACCACAGGTCATTTTATACTGTGAGTTTAGGTTTCTCTACAATGAAATGGCTCTTATGGGGACTAACATCATCACACATGAATACAGTTGGGCTGATTGGATCATCAAGAGTCTCAGCTTTACACTGATACCCAATTTATGTAAATTACAAGACTGTTTAGGGACCCCAGTATGCAGAACTTTTCAAATACACCATTTTAGAATAGGGTATGTCTGTAAAGGGGGGACTCGTGGGCACCCAAAGAACCCTTTTTCATTCACATATCTGAAGGTCAGAGGTCAAGGGACCCCTGCCAAATGTTAGACTTTTATTTATTCCCTCATCACTTGGTTTGTTAGTTTGTACCAATGAATTCCTTCACTTTATTTGTAAAACTGAACCTGCTACTGCCTCTGACAGACAGTAAAGTCAGTCGAGGGTGCCGGCATCCTCAGAGAGTTGAAGATGTTAAAGGACAGTTATTGGAAAGTCTGTCTGTAAATATTGTATTTGGAAATAACTGATTCTTTTATTTGTTATAATTTCATAATATCCCTTGGTTCAAATCTATTATATTGAATTATTTATATTGGCTTAACTTTTTTTCTGACCTGCAAGTCTGTTAACTTGTGGTCATATCCTTTATTTATGTAAAAGCAGACGTGCTTTCACAATTTTCCTTCAATAAAATTACAGAAGTCATTTCAACAAAAAATACTCATTATACAAAGTGATCCATTTCAAAATGTTGAACATTAATATGTAAGCAGCATTTTGATGTTTTAGCTGGTTGAGATAATTAGCTAATTATAATTACTTTATACAGTATACTGGAGTGGGAATATGTATCATCTCCACCTTTGTTATTCCTTGTTGATAACTGAGATTATAAACCATGCTCTTTCAATGTTGCTTTCTTTCTTGCTGTGGTCTGACTGTGATCCCATCTTCCCCTCCTTCAGGAACAGTATATCAGCTTCTGCTGTCTGTGCCTTCAATCTGAGTTCCATCACGCAGGCCTTCAATGGACCCTTTCGCTACCAGGAGAACCCCCGCACCGCCTGGCTCTCCACCCCAAACCCCATTCCCAATTTCCAGGTAATTCGCTCGTTTTACCAAACTGGATCCACATAGCTGTTCTTCTCTGACGACATGGTGTTGATATATGTGAAAATGTGTCCCTCTACTATTTCCCAGCCTTCCCTCCAAGATGTTTTCAAAAGACTGACACTCATTTCATCTTGGTGTGCCGAATACAGACATAGCTTCCTGCAGCATAGCACAAAGAAAGTTCGAGCTCAGCTCCATGGAGTATACCTCCAGCAATAAGTGCTTGGCAAGTTTCCAAATGCATATACAAAATGCTGCTCAAACTGGGCTGCAAGGACATTGTAGTGACAGTTCAATTTATGTAATCTCTGCATTTCATATGCAGTATTTTAATTTCAGATTTGCATTTATTTAACATATGCTTCTGTCAGTAATGGCCCTCTGCAGCTCATATTGATCTTTCTCCTGGAAGAAAGTTTGACTTAGAAGGGATAGTTTTTAAGTCAGGTTGTATGAGGTACTTATCCATAGTCAGTGTATTACCTACAGTAGTTGAAGGTCGGCATGCCCCCAGCTTGGAGAAACAAGCAGGAACTCCAGCACAAGAGCAAAGTAATTTAATGCTGTGGACCGGGGAATCAGCAAAACGTATTAGCCACTTAATAAAATCCATATCAGTTTAAGTGTACAATATATTTATAATATAGTGGTTTACCTTCCTGTCAGACAGCTATATAGTCCATGTTTCTGACGGGGAACTGAAGCCGTTATCTATGCTCTCACCAAAGCAACCAACTCCATTTTGAAAAAAACAAAAAAACAAAAACGTTATTTTACGTTGCAGAACAATCCCGTGTATTATGGTGAATTCACCAAAGCCACACAATAACAAAAACAAACTAACCAATTGAGGCTGTGATAGACCAGCAACTCCTATTTTCTGCAAAGTAAAATTACAAGTTTCGCTGTCGGCCCCGTCCACAGCAGTGCATCACTTTGCTTCCGTGAGGTAACTCTTGCCGGGGGACGTGCCAACCGTCATCTACTGTAGATAATACACTGACTATGGATAAGTACCTCATACTACCCCACTGAAAAACACGAGAACTATCCATTCAAGCAAAACAGCAAGATTAGAATGAGAGAGTAAAACTATGAAGGCTTTATGAAGGCTCTGCTGCAAAGAAAAGGTCCTCATACTGACACACCTAATTCAAAGGTATCATTGATGTTCTCAGTTACACCAGTGTTTGACAAACGAACACCATCACAAGGTCTGTTTCTAGCTCATGCTCCCAGGCTGAAGGTATAATAATCAGTAAAATCAGCTGCTAGAGTGAAACCTGCAGACTTAAACCAGCCTACATTCTAACCACGAGACACTAATCCTTCAGTGTGGCACACTGGAGGAGGGAGGCCCCGGTGGGAATCTGACAGAGCGCAGCCTTCAGGATGCCCAGCGACTCTTCCTTATGAACGACGTGGTCCAGCCGGTCACCATCAACCCTCTGCTCACCCAGGACAACCTGCGCTTCTCTAAGCTGGTGGTGGACATCGTGCAGGGCCGAGACGCCCTCTATCACGTCATGTACATCGGCACTGGTGAGCAAGACAGCAAAAGGCAAGATTTAAAATGCATTGTAGTAAAGGCGGGTGAAGAGACTTCTCTCCTTGTTCATCTTGTCCCATCAGAGTACGGCACCATCCTGAAGGCTCTCTCCACGACCAATAAAAGCCTTCAAGGCTGCTACCTGGAGGAGCTCAGGCTCCTCCCTCCAGGGCAAATCGGACCAATCAAGAGTCTGCAAATCCTCCACAGTGACAGATCGTTGATTGTTGGGCTTGATGACAGACTGGTGAAGATCCCATTAGAGCGCTGCTCCAGCTATCCAGCTGAACGGTACAATTCATCCAATAGACTCTCAAAAGTGCAGCATCAGATATGATTTTTCTGAAAAATATGTGTAGATTTCAGATTATGAAAAGCAGATTTATGTACTTTTATTATATAAAAAATAATATAATATTATAACATAACATGATATACATAACATGATTCAATATAAATATTAGGGCTTTCAATTGAATAAAATATTTAATCGCAGTTAATCACGATTGTCCATAGTTAATCATGATTGATCACAAATTAATCATCCGTTTTTTATGTTCAAAATGTACTTTACAGGGAGATTTGTCAAGTAACATGGTAAAGAAATTAGTGGCGTTAAAACTAATTTGTGTTAATGCATTATTAACACATTATTATGGCCTTAACTTTGACAGCGAATGTAAATCCAATTTCTGCCGTCAATCATTTAGGAATCAGTTTGTGGGTTCGCTGCTGCTGCTGCTGCTGCTGCTCCTGCTGCTGCTGCATGGAGCAAATTTACTAACCCAACTTAAAACATTTAAAAAGACTGATGAACTTAGTGCCATTTAAGAGACAAACATGTGCTGGTGGCCAAGTCTGAAAGGCACGCAATAAACGCTGACAAAGATGATTATGTTAAGAGCCCAGTTTATTTTAAAGGAATTGCTTTTGAACTGTCAGACCATATTCTGGCAAGTCTCAGAGCAGACATTACAGATGTCCTTAAATACAGAGAAAGCAATTATTAGCTTAAAACATCCTGTTGGCTGTCCACTGTAGAAATGTGCAGACTACTAGAGTTTTTGATTTAGCAAACAAGAACTTTTTATAATTTTGTTACTGCAACAATGACTGACTGGTTGTCTGCACTTGTATTAGTCAGTGTATGGAAGCTCGGGACCCTTACTGTGGCTGGGATCACAAACAGAAGCGCTGCACCACCTTCGAGGAGAGCTCCAACATGAACCAGTGGACCCAGAACATCACTGAGTGCCCAGTAAGACACACACATAGCTCTGGTGGTGTATTGGTCTTTACTGTATGTACCATTCCTTCTTCTTTGATTTACATGAGGTGATTGTCAACAGCGCATAAAGCTGTAGATGTAGACCAATTTGGTGCAAATGCGACCTATCCATGTGTGTTTAGCGTGGACTTTAATCCCCTTAAATCCTCTCTGGAGGTGAGGAACCTGACACAAGATGGTGGTTTTGGTTCCTGGGCGCCATGGCAACCTTGCAACCACGATGACGGTGAGGGTTCCATCAGCAGCTGTGTGTGTCGGTCCCGTTCATGTGACGGACCTCTGGCCCGATGTGGTGGTGTCGAATGCAAAGGCCCGACCATCCAGGTGGCAAACTGTTCCAGGTACCGTCTCTTTATGCAGACATTCATTACTTCACAACAGCCTAATAAATCAGAAGATAGTTAAATCAATACAACCTTACTCCTTAATCGATAAAGTTTAGAGTAAAGAGCTAGAAATATGAGAGTGGAGCTTTTGTGTGACCATAAAACACTTCGATTCACACATCTGTTCCTCAGGAATGGCGGCTGGACTCCCTGGTCCTCATGGGGTCAGTGCAGCAGCAGCTGTGGTATCGGATTTGAAGTGAGGCAGCGGTCCTGCAACAACCCCTCGCCTCGGCACGGTGGTCGAATCTGCGTTGGCCAGGGCCGAGAGGAGAGGTGAGAAGGAATATGTAAAAAGGTAGATGTTGCCATCTACAACTGAAACATACATGGTAGAGGTCAAATAGGAACAACCCCAGTGTCTCTGTGTTTCCAGGCTGTGCAATGAGAAGAAGCCCTGTCCTCTGCCAGTGTTGTGGACAGCGTGGGGCCCCTGGGCTCACTGCAGTGCTGAGTGTGGAGGGGGGGTCCACTCCAGGACCAGGACCTGTGAGAATGGCAACAGCTGTCCTGGATGTTCCATGGTACTGTAGTGCCTGTTTATTCAAGAAAGTAGAATAAAGGCGCATAGAAAGATGCTGAATTTATTGGCTTTAACTATAAAAATAGACAAAAAGGCGACCAGCACATTAATTTAGAAAATAATTTACAAAAGTCTACTATATTAGATGTTTCACCCCAGAATGTTTGGTATTGTCTGACCAAGAACATCAAACTGTGCTATATGCAGTTATTGCTCTTCTTTTTAGCTTGTAATCTCATTCTACTAAATCTGCACCAATCCACAGTAAATGCTTCTCTATATTCTGTAAGATAAGATTCTTATTGATCATAGAATATTAGGTACCAGTAAGTTATAGGCTATGTCTGAAATCATTCACTCAATCACTTCTCCCAGTCCTTCTATGTTCAGTTTCAGACACTATGCTGGTGATTTTCACTACACCTTAATTACGTCACTGCTGTCGCACATTTAAGATGTGCCAGATCAATGTTGGCTGGTAGACAATCCATAATAAATACTGACATGTATTTTTGTGATATTAAGCAGTGATGCAGTGTCTGGGCTTTTATTGTGAAAGGTAAGAACAACAGGAGTAAAGCAGTGATGTGCTGTCAATGGGGGGGCAATAAGCGTATTTTCCCAAATTAATAAAAACAAAGTACCGGTACTTTGTGGCCGTCTATGTTGTGATTCTCCTCTCGCATTAAATATATTACTTCTGCAACTCATGAGAAGAAATTATCTACATTTTTATTTATTTTTAAGTTATATTTGGACTAACATATGCTTATGGCTTTACTTGCTATAGGGCGGATTATTGGGTTATTAAAATCAAAGATAAATCCCGTTGAGAACATGAGAGAGAGTACCCAGCTGGATTCTGGGACTTTTTCTTTTTTCTCTCTAAATTTTTATCTTTTATGCCATGGTCCTGTTGGTCCTGTTGGCCTCCGTAGGGTGCAGAGAGCCACAGCTGCTGGTGAGAAGCTTCACAACAAGGGTGTACACTGCCCTTCCTCACAGGAGCCCCAGTCACCAGGTTGTGGCTGTTATTGCTGCAAAAAGAACATGATCCCCCACTGGCTTCCCACCTATCAACAATGCCAATTGTGTTCCTGCGCAGAGGTGCAGCCTTCCATGCTGCCTTAAGCTTTGCCTCTTCAGAGTTTAAGTAGTCCTATTAAACACTGTAATTAGCTGCATAATAAAGTCCCTGCAGAAATGTATGTAATTCAGTATTAAGGCAGCAGTGTGTCTCTGCAAGCTGTTTATAATGAATTACTGAAACAGTGGGATCCTTTGGGGGAGCTAAAGAAAACCTGCAGTAGAAGTAGCTGTTTCATCTGCATTACTGGTGATACACTTCCTCCATCCTGTTTCCCAGGAGTATAAGGCCTGTAATCTTGAGGCCTGCCCTGAGGTGCGCCGCAACACCCCCTGGACCCCCTGGATGCCGGTCAACGTCAGTCTAGATGGGTCAAGGCAAGAGCAGAGGTTCAGGTACACCTGCCGGGCACTGCTCCCCGACCCCCAGCAGCTCCAGCTGGGCAAGAAGAAGATGGAGACCCGGTTCTGCCCCAACGACGGGTCTGGAGCCTGCCAGACTGACTGTGAGTACTGGGAATGAACTGATGCAAACACCAGCTTAACAACTATTAACACTCTCCCTTCTTGCTCTGCAGTCTTTGCAAATTACACCTCTTCTTGTCAGTCACCAGCAGGTGTTCTTGATTGTTACCATGGAAACACAGCTGATGTGGTCATTACCAGCTAGACTGCAGATATAAAGCCAGATGCCACCTTAACCTAGGGCAAATTTTAGGTTTAAATAAGTCTTTATATTTGGGCTATACCAGTGAAAACTGGCCTACTCTACAGACCAGTCTAATAAAACCAGTATCTGTAAAACCTGCTGAGTGGAGCTGATTGGGCTTTAAAGAGTGCTGCTGGTGGCAAAGCTCCCAGTTTGTCACAATAAACACAGCTGGTCTCATCAAACGCAAGATACAGCCAAACTGTATGCAGACATCAATCAGCAGATTCATTAGATATCATTGAACCGTTATGGGGAACACACGTCCATGGCTTTTCCTTTCTTTCATTCTTTCAAGGAATCTTTTTCATACAAAAACAAAATATATAAAGTCATGTCAGTGTAGATATCTACTGTAAAATAAACGAAAATGTAATTTTTTTGTTTCATCTTTGGTTCTGTAGCTGCTCTCACCCTAAAACATGTTTGCTGTCCTCATTGAACGCCTCAGGAAGAACTCATTCATATGGAAATCGTTTGTGATTGCGTGCGTGGCGGATGTAACAGAAAAGTAGTTCATTTTTCAACGTGGCCCAGATTACACTTCGCTAATTAATGTTTCATAACAGCCTGTCTGTCTGCTGAGTTTGGCAATAAAAAGATAAAATCTTGCAGTTCATGTTTGAAGTGTGTATTTAGAACAATTCAGTCATTCAGCAGCGTGGATCAGAAGATACTGGGATCAACTTTCACTCACTTTTTTTTTTAATGAAAGTTGTTTCAGTCTTTCTTTTCTCTGTCTCATTGCTCCAGTGCATTGCTTATCATATGAAAAGATTTTTTTAAAAATCACTATTTATGGTGTATTTTAAAGGCACATAAAAAGTGTTTTCTGTTTATTTCCAGCTCTGGTTGATGACTTGGTGAAGACCAGTGGGCGAACTCCGTCCCAGCCCCAGGGTGTGCGCTGGGGATCATGGGAAACATGGTCCAGCTGTTCTCAGCAGTGCTCCAGAGGCTTCCGAACCCGTAAACGTAGCTGTTCGACCGCGGAGGGCAGGACGAACCCCAGTGCCTGCGTAGGATCCCCGGTGGAGTATCAGGACTGCAACACTCAACCGTGCCCAGGTGATGGGGAGGTTCTGGCTGGCAGCGTAGTCGCAATAGCAGAATATGTACAATAAAGTGTATGATGTGTGTGTTCCAGTGAGTGGAGCCTGGTCTTGCTGGTCCTCCTGGTCCCAGTGCTCGGCCAGCTGTGGGGGTGGACACTACCAGCGGACTCGGACATGCAGCAACCCGCTGCCTGCCAGTGGAGGAGACATCTGTATCGGCCTGCACACTGAAGAAGCACTCTGTAGTACACACGCATGTGAAGGTAAATCACCAGGTTTTTATGTAAAACCAGCAAGCTAATTTTCTTTTTTTTTGTTTTTCTGCTGTTTTGTAACTTCTCTCAAAAGTCCTCTACAAGTTTATTGTCATTCATCATAATAGTTACGCCTAAATACACTCCCTACATTCTCCCTGTCTCCCTCGGTTAAATAAGGGTGTTTGTATGGACACTGATGGGAAATCTCCTCCACACAGCAAGTGGTGAATCAATATTTGGGTTGAGGTTGTTGGAGCCTATCCCAGCATGCATTGGATGAGAGTCAGAAAATAAACGGAAAAAAAATCTGTTCAAAATTCATCATTGACATTGCACGTTTATTCCCTTTGGTCTTTCAAAAAAAGAGGAAACATGGAAAGCAAATTGGTGTCATCAACTTCTGATCTATTTTAAACTTTTGTTCAATAAACAAAGGAGCCGGATTGAACTGTGACTGGCTGTTGACTGATGATGAGATGTGGCCGACATCTCTCAACTTGCACACTTGGTGACCAGTTTCTGTCATCACTCATTTCCTTAGGAGATTAAGAGACTCATACATCTCAATATATCTCATGAACTACATTCATGGAAAAAAACACCTTTCATAGACAGAAGACGTGTTGAATGCATTCAATTATATTCTAGTTAAATAGCTTTTTTAAATTTTTGCTGTCTTTTGAAATGGATATATTTAATATTGTTTGGCAATATGATATACTGCATATGTACCACAGGAAATAAAACAAGAAGACATAGAAGCATATCCCAAAACATCGTTTACTGCTTGTTATATTTAACAATATGCAAAATCTTCTACCTTTTTTTAAACAATGTACGTTATTTCTATTTAGGCTTTTTTTGTTAAAAAATAATAGAAATAATTTCGATTTGTTTCAAATGTTTTGATTGTGAAGCATATTTTTTTCTAAAATAGCAAAACAGTATTGCCATGCTTCTTTTCCATGAAACAAATAAATAAACATAATGTCAAGACACAAAAAACACTTTTCAAAAAATAAATGAATAAATACATAATTTAAATATATAATTAATATGTATACATATTAAAATAAACAAACAATAAACACAATACTTCTGATAATAAATATTAATAATAAATAAAAGACCAATGACGATCATGATAACAGTAATAATGAAAATAATACTATTTCTTGCATAACTTCACCCAGAAATTATTATCAAAGAAAAAAAAAAACACTTAATTTGAATTAATTTTTCCTAGATTTACAGCAAAGTAATGGATGACAGTTATGCCGTCAAGTTTTTTTTTTTTTTTCATAATTGTAAACTAATTGGCAGGAAACCAACTATTGTTTTTGTGCCCTTGTATTGTTTCAGTGTCTCATTATTTCTGTCCTGTCTTTGGTCATTAGATTGGAGTGAATGGACAGAGTGGGGGGACTGCGATGACGAGGGTCTGCAGCACCGCTCTCGTCGCTGTGGTGAGGACCAGGGGCCCGAGGCCGGTCTCTGCCAGGGTAACATCACCCAGTCCAGGCCCTGCCAGCCTCATGAGGTGCCGGGTAAGCACATGCTCTTGTTAATAAATTGCTGGAGCAAATTTGCTGCGCATAGTAAATTGCTGCAGACTGTCAGCTGGAAAAATCCAGTTTGTGTTATACAAAAGTTTAATCAGACACAGTAAATGCTGACTTGTTCACTCCGTAGAAATGAAAAAGATGAATTAATGGAGATGTCAGCATTCTGCCTACCTCGAGAACAGTGAAGCCTTTGTCGTTTTTGTTGTTTGATCTTTCGGGGCTGTAGTAATTTTACTTCACTACATTGATGTTTTTTTCTGTCTGTCTGTCTCTCTCAAGTTATTTTACCCGGACAGGAGGACCAGAGCTGTGGAAGTGAGTGAAAACAACTGATGTCTCTCTGTTCAGTCTCCCATAATGATTATTCTTTGTTCCCGGCTCACATACACATCCTCAGCTCCCCACATGAATTGTACCAAGTTTTATGTATTCACTCGCCTCTCGCATTCGCAGTAAATCAATGTCACTTTGGTTAAATTGCAGTCTCTGTAACAATAATGACTTAGTGGTGCTGCTACGTGTTCAAAGTTACAAAGTTATTGGCTTTTTTTGTGTTTTTTTTTCTCAATGCGACAAGGGACTGGGACAGAGTGTAGGGTCGGTACTGGTCTTTTGATAAAGTTAGATAGCAGCCAGGTCGCGACATCAAGTCCCAGTATGATGGAGGTTCCTCCTGTCCTGCTTCACTGGCAGCAGGACAGTTCATATTTTTATATTATTCACAAGCAAAGTGTTGTACAGAAAAACATAATAAAACAGCTAAACTGTGAAATAAACAGAGACATCCATGCATCCAGACACATAAAATTATGGCTGACGTGATAATAACGCGTTCACACAAATTCAAACCTCCAATCGACCATTTAGAGGTTGTAATGTCGCACTAGCTTCTCGCGAAGGAGGCTAAGTAACGCTCCAAACTTGCACTAAATTTCGGCGAGGAAAAACTGCCATGGCCATTTTCAAAGGGGTACCCTGACCTCTGACCTCCAGATATGAATGTAAATGGGTTCTCTGGGTACCCACCAGTCTCCTGTTTATAGACATGCCCACTTTATGATAATCACATGCAATTTGAGACAAGTCATAGTCAAGTCAGCACACTGACAGCTGTTGTTGCCTGTTGGGCTGCAGTTTGCCATGTTATGATTTTTATGCTAAATGCAGTACCTGTGAGGGTTTCTAAACAATATTTATTATTGTTTTGTGTTGTTAATTGATTTGCGATAATAACTATATACATATATTTGCATAGAGACAGCATATTTGAGTGTTAAATACTTGACAAATCTCTCTTTAAGGTACATTTTAAACAAATAAAAATCATGATTAACTATAGATAATAAAGTGATTAATTGCAAAAAATACATATACATGCACATATTCAAGCAACCATATTGTACAAATATTAGGAGAGGGCCCACAATATAATATTATCACGATACTTACGTGACAAGTTTGTCAACATCTGTTTTATCTTACAAGGTACAGTTTTCACTTTGTTCATTTCAGAGTTTCATTCACATATCTTGAAGTCAGAGGTCAAGGGACCCCTTTAAAAATTGCAATGCCAGTTTTTCTTCGCCAAAATTTTGCATAAATTAGGAGCCTTATTTATCCTCCCTCATGTCGTGGTTGATATCAATGGATTCCTTAGGTTTTACCAGTTGTACCAGTATCATCTAGGTTTAAAACAGCTACACCCTCTGAAAGACACAGTAGATTGTTAAGAGTTTAATAGTTTATATAATAAAAGATCAATACTTGACGTTCATGTATCAATACAATATTGCCGTGCAAAATACCGCGATACTATGCTGTAACTCTAACAAATACAGAGTGTTCATGTAAGAAGTTCTTTAGTTTGTTTAAAAAACAAAAACAAAACACAATGTTGGTTGCTTTGGATATTCATGGCTCTCAAAGGTATTACAATGTTTACACCCCTCATGAATGTACCTTCAGTCCACAATTTCCACTTCCACTGTACACAAGAAACATAAAAATCCAAAGGGAGGATTGTCATTTGTCTCATCCTGTCTCTTTGCCTTCTCCCCCTCTGTTCCCAGCCTTTACTTTGTTCCAGTTAGTAGCCGTTGGCTCAGCCAGTTTCTTTGCAGCGGCTCTGCTGTCAGCGCTGGCCTACACCTACTGCCACCAGCTGAACCGACCGTCAGCAGAGTCAGCAGTCATCCACCCCAGCACACCCAACCACCTCACCTACAATAAGCAGGGCAATGCCACGCCAAAGAATGAGAAGTACATCCCGATGGAGTTTAAGGTGGGCTGGTTCAGTTGTGTCTTTACATACATATTCTCCTTTACTTTATCTGAGGATAAGGAAGTTTCTTTATGTCTCCACGATACAGACGCTAAACAAGAACAATCTCCACGTGAACGACGAGACGTGCAACCACTTCTCCTCCCCGCTGCCCTCCAGCAACATGTTCTCCACCACTTACTACCCTCCCAGCCTGAGCAAGTACGACTTCCACCCAGACTCCCCCTGCAGGACCTACATGCACAGCTGAGAGGAGGCCAGGCTCTTAAATCAACCCAACCCTCTTTACTCATCAACATTTTGAAAGATTACCCCGAAGATCGAAGTAAACACCAAAACATTCTTTCGTTCCAGTCAAATTTGAAAATCTGTTAATGAGATCTCAAAAGCTTGCACATTACACCTATCTTTTATGAAGTCTTGTCATGCAGTTGCAGTTTTATTCCCCCAGATGTTGAGATATCTGAATTTAATTTATGGTGCCAACAGAGACTAAAAAATACACAGTTTCCTTTACATCATGCACAGTTAAAACATTATATACAGATTTTCATTTATCAGTTACTACAGCAGGTTAAGAAGTTTAAGGTTTAGAGCATACACCATGTGCACCATATACAACCAGTTATGTACATGCTATTGTGTTCTTGTCCTTACTTTAGCTGGTGCTGTAGAGACGATGTTAGCCATCTGAAGGTTTGGTCGCATTAGCCTTCTGTTCAGCAAAATCCCCACAAGTTGACGCTACACAAAGTCAGCAGGAGGAAACAGGAAACACATCTTTGGATGTATCATTTGTACTGAAATACTCATCGACATTAGTGCTGATGTGACTGCACCTTTTTTAGTTTTCTGCATAGGAATTGTTTAAAGACATGCTTGCAAGGTCTCCAACAAAAAGCTGGCAGTGCTCTCACCCATTCCTGTTTAAAATATGGTTGCTTCTTTTGTTTGAGGCAGAAGAAGAAGTGACAATGAGCCAATCATCAACAAGGAGCTGCGTGTAGTCAGTCCTTGTTTCAAATTTCGGTACGCATCTGTTTGCAAGTCACAGTGTCACGATTGCAGAGGCACATGCTATGCCAACGCGAGAGGTATGCAGCAGCCTTTACCTCCCCATGTTTTTATTCATTCTCTAAATGAAAGCAGCACCTACTGCACAGGTGACCCCTTCTTCCTTTACCCACCCTGAGGTGCTCTGTTTGTGCTCAGGGCAGTGTGAGAGCAGGGTAGGAACTCCAGGCCTTCAGGTAGACCTCTTGGACAACGTGTGTGCCTGGATTTCCACCGGACTGACTTGTTTTGGGGATTTTCCCTTTCCTCATTTTCAGCAGGTGGGTTCAGAGGACTCTACTGTAATACTGTAAAAAAAAAATTTCTTGGACACATAAGTGTGGGTTTCACTCAGTAAAGACTGGCATCTGTAATAAAAAACAGACAAATGAAATGATGTGTTGTAGGGAAACCACACTTCATCCTTCACTGTGTGTGACTGAAGCAGAGAAATGAACTGATTTCTGGCTTATTTGCTTTAATTTTCATGTTTAGTAGAATTCACAACTGAAAACAACACTGAAGAGGACTTTTCTGACCCCTCCCTATGTACTGTTATCTGCCAGCAGATTATATGAATTATTTTAGGTGTGTTCACAGATGTCACTATTTGTATGTGCTGATTTTTTTTAAACATATGAGGTATGTTTTTTTTTTTTGTCAGTTTTTCTGGTTGTTAATACGTTAAGGTTATTGTTAATAAATCACCAAATATAATACAGCTATACTTGTATTTTCCAGAGCCTCTCACTAGAGCATGAACACACCATAAATCAGCCACAAACTTTCAGCTGCAGTACCACGCAACAAAAAGGTAACTCAACGATGTGCATAACTGTGATGGATGAACTTGCTCAAGCAAGTCACTACATTTTGTTTTTATAGTGTACTGAAATGAATGGGAAACAATGGCTGCACAAAAGCAGGAAAAACATCTAGAAGCCTTTTGTATGTAGAAAATGTTCTGCAGCAATGTAATAAGCTATAACTTTTTTATTTGATAAAAAATATGCTAAACACTGCTTTTCTTACATTTCTGAAAGCAAATAATAATGTGCAAATTTGGAGATTAGGAGATTATTAGGCTCTCACAGTCCAAAAACATGCAGGTTAGGTGAACTGTAAATTGTCCATAGATGTGAATGTTAATGGCTGCCTGTCTGTTTGTGAGGTAACATTAATGGTGCTTGTATAAATGTGGTTTTCACATTTCTGTTGATTATTGAGATATTATGCTTGTAAGTGTGTTACATGCTCCCCGTGATTTACAAATTCTTCCCCTTTAGGTGTCAAATATTTCAAGAAGTTTTCTGGAGAAAAAATGTAATTTGGTACAAATTAGGGAAATGTCCTTGATAGAAATGCTTCATTTAAAGCACAAACAATTATTTTTTTCTTTATTATTAGAATCTATTCTCCATATATGTTGAATATGCTTGTACGTAGATAAATTTGACGTTAAATATGACGTTTTCCCTATAATTAGTACCAAATTATATTGATTTTCATCGGAAATATCATGAAATTACAGACACATAAATAAAAAAAATTTCACAAGCTCTACTGCTGAAAAAAACCCAAAGTAATTATAAATTAAAACAGGACAGGATTGCAAATATTTACTCCATGCTGTAAAACACAAATTGCATATCTCGTGTTTCTAAATTGTAAATACAAAGGAATGAATTCAGGTGTTTTTCACCAGTTGCAGTGTTATGTAGCATGAAACAAACAGCCCTGATGATGCTAATAATAATAATAATAATAATAATAATAATAATAATAATAATGTATTCATGTTTGGATGCTTGTGACTGCATGCACTGGCACTCTTACATGAATATACATGTTTTGGCCTATAGACAGTGGAGATATTCTCACTCTATGCTGTGACACAAACAGTTGTGTTTTGTATTTAAAGACCTTCATCAATGGATCTGTAAGATGGATTAGTTTTGCACCCAAAAGACACTCCTGCTGTGATGTGAATTTGACTTAACGCTGCCTTTGGGACACTGTGAACTTTTGGTACTCTATATTTTTGTATAATGTTCACTGTAAAAAAAAAAAAAAAAAGAAGAAGATGAATAAATAAATTTTGGTGCCAAATTTTGGGTATCCAAATGCTTAATGCTTCACACCACAACCAGTAACTAGCTTATCAGAATAAGCTGCTTCTGTATATTTTGGTATTTCCAATCACAAATATTGGATTTCTGAAAAACACTGAAAAGCTGCACAGTAGCTTTGACTAATTTAAACTTTGCATCAAAGATTTTAGACTACCTATGGTACTATAGTATACTACCTATATATTTCCACAGTTGAGAAGTAACAAATTGTGAATTTCTCCACTGTGGGACCAATAAAGGAATATCTTATCTTATCTTATCCTATCTTAAAGCAATGGGAACAAAGATGTACAGTAGAGTTTATCGCCAGCAGCTTTTTTGTCGTCAGTCGTTGTTTAAGGTGGATTTTTTTTTGTCTTTTAAGTGGTTTGACTGATGCACAAGCACGAAGACAAGGTGCTGTTTTTAGTGACTTCACTCCCTCAGCTTCCCTCGTGTCTTTAATAATTGATGTTGCTTGAGAGAAGACATCCAGCATTTTGTCCTCTATTTGGTGATTATGTTTCTATTTTTCATGTGGGCAGGTCAAGAGATGTTAACTGATGAATAATAGAAGCGCCTGGTGGAGGGAAGGGCAGATTTAATAGTCAGAAAAACAATTTTTGAATTCATTTAGATCAGTTAATCCGTTGTTTGGGCTGGGTGGGAGAAAGGGTAAAAAACGACAGCAAAGAAGCTACTCGATCATTTAAACTTACACTCAGATCCACAGTTTATACACTTGGACACAAGGAGCCCATTTGGTACCTTAGGATGAGTGACCACACTTGACTCTTGGTAGCACCATAACCCACAGGCACTCATGTCCACACGGAAATATAATATATAATACACAGTATATGCCCCTACACCCAGAATGATAAAGGTTTATAACATATATGAGATATCCACAGTAAAATTTGTAGAAACCTATTAGATGTTGGAACAATTTCATATAAATAAATATATATACTGTATATACACACAGTAAATATATATGCGTGTGTGTGTGCATCTGACATATATGTTAAAAGCCTGTATTGTACTTACATCAATATACATATTAATATGGGCTAGACATATGTCAGTACATGAAGTCATTCCAGTTTCTAACAGGTTTCATATGTAGTTCGTACATATATGTTTTTTCTTCATATTTACAAAATATGCTATGAATGTATGTGCAATTGTTTTCTATTTTACATACATATTATACACTATGTATAGATAATTATCTATGTGACATATATGTTAAAAGCTTGTATTATACATACATAAACAGACATATTTGTTTGCATAAGTGTCCCAATTTCTAATAGCTTTCATATATAGTTTGTACATCTATTTTATATATTTTTTTCATATGTACATATATTTCATATATAGAAATTCAATATATGTATATATTTTACAGTCCGTGTGGGTGGAGCCTACATGCACGTATATTCTGTTATAGATGTCTGCATGTGGGTGATTTGTACAGGGGCTGATACAGATGTTGTATTAATGGGATTTCACTGTTCATTTACTGACAGTGAGCTAAAAAGCACTGCAGCGGCTCAGTTCTTGGGAATCCTGCTGTCCACGGTCGAGGTGGTGATCCTGTTGGCGTTTCTGTTTGACAGCAGGCAGCTGGCCTTATCATGACACACATTTTGATAAAAAGACGTGTCTACCCAGCTACTGCCAAATATTTAAAACCAGTTAGTTCTCACGTCGTTGCTCTGAACAGACTGCACTCCAGTGTTTATTGTTCATAGTCCGGTGAGCAGCATCTGAGTTTAATCTACTGGTAAAACCACTGGGTCACTTGGGCACTATATTCATTTATTTATTCATCTGAATGTCTTTTTTCTCCCATTTAGCAGCTGGATAAAATTGGAGCAAAAGTCTATAAATATTACATATAGCACAGAGGATGCAACAAAGTTTATACCTCTTCAGGTTTGACTCTGGGGTGTGTTTCCTAACTTAATTCCTAATTATACCCATTCTTAACCTCGTACCTAAACATAATGCAGTTCCATAATACATAACCATTTCTACTGTTTATTTTGCTCCTGTATATTTCAGTCTGGACCAAAGTGGACTGTCCGACCACGCTGCTAGCATGCCTAAAAAGAGAGAAAACAACTTAATCCCCCCACTTTAAACATAGTTAATCCACCACATCCACTCTTAGAAGATTTGTCTGATCAAAGTGTCTCTGAACATGTTAAGACATAAGTCCATGAAACAAAGTAGGTCATTTTTTTTTTTGATGGACGATAGAAAGTCGCTCAGAGACATAGAAAGCTGTTACCATTTGTAGCTCACATGCTTCTTCTGTATACGCCACAAATAAAATTTCTGCTCACTTCTATTATCCGTGCCACTGGACCATGAAGCGGTCTAATTCATCGAGTCAGGCACTAAAGTGGTTTATTGGTGGAGCATCTTTCCATGTATCCAACAGGAGGAGGTGGCTATTTAAAGCATAGTGACTACGTTATTTTGAGACTGTCCATCTCACTGCTTTGTCGGCCAGGTGAGTGCAGAGACACTCAGGTGACTTGCAGAGAAACTAACCCACAAATGTGGAGCACTCAGCGTCCCAGATGTCTGAATAAGTGGAGACGGATGGAGGAACTTGCCTCACCAAGTGTTCTTTGTTATTCTCGTCCACCGGAAGGGTCTAAAAAGTCAAAGCAAGGGCTACAAATTGCTCCTGTTAAAAGGCAGATGTAAAAATGTGTCTGTAGCTAAATTCCTGCAGGGCATCTAGACATGGAAGAAATAAAAAAAATAAACAATAATGGTGTTATTTCCTGATAATGTGAGCAAGATTGACAGCTTACACTTACATACAGCATGCTTTTTAAATATAACAAATGACAGACACAATGAATTTTGGGCTTCCAAATGTTGCAAGGGTTATTGTGCCCCAATTCAGAGACCCATGAGGGAACATCTCCCTCTAGACCTGCAGCAGCGAACACACACCTCACCCTGCACATGGCAGTAAGCACTCAAAACAGCCTCAGCTGCTTGAATTGTTGCTTTTATTTTGAAAATGCTGCCATCTGCTGGGCAAAATGAGAGCAAGAACATGCTGTATGACAATAAGCACAGTCTGCATAGAAGTATGATGGCATCACACATAAACTTCATCTGTGATCTCAACACAAACCAGAACAAGGTATTTGAACAAAGTGCTGGGGACAGATGAAACTGAACAACAGTGTGTCTGGGGAAAATAGGATTTCACAAAGCTTTTAATTAAAGAACTTCTTGGCAACCATTAAGCATTGGCACAGGAAGGACTGTGCATGTACAAAGAGAGGAATAAGTACTTATCCTGGTGAGGGTAAAACCAGCTAAATGTTTGCTATAACAGGACAAAAAATACATAAACTAATTCATAATATTTTGCAGAATTTGATAGATAACCTGTGGTGAGAGCTCAAAACGTACATGACCTCATTGCCTACTTAAATTGGCAGCAATCAGAGTGAAAGACATGGGCAAAACTTCATGAAAGTGGCAGGGGTGCCAAATATCATGCCAGAAATTTCTGACATCTTCTGTTTCAGGTGAACTGTTTTCAGGGGGCCCAACATTTCTGATGATGCCCCTGGTCATGTTCTATAATATTCACTTTAATTAGGCACATAGTGAGTAATAGTGGATTAAGGTGTTCATGCACTTATATGTATCTTTTCACCAGTAGTTCCCAACCTGTGGGTCAGGACCCTGTCATGGACTGGACAATACAGCACAACAGTATATATTTATATATATTTGTCCTTTTTTGTCAAGTCAAGTCAAGTCAAACTTTATTTGTATAGCATGTTTAAAAACAACCACATGCACATAATAAAACGAATGCAATGCAAACAACAAGAATATTGTAAAATCAATAGCCACAATGTGCACATAACAGGAGTGGCAGCACAACAGAAAATAAACTTAATCAAATACCAGCGAGAAGAGGCGAGTTTTCAGCAGCAACTCAAATTATTCTACAGTCACAGCTGTTTGAATATTTAGAGATAAACTAAACTATTTATCTGTTTCTTTTGGTGAATTACTGAACAATTTGCCTCTCCAACCCTCTAAAATGTACTCAGATAACTACTTTAGCTTACTTTTTGGTTGACTTGAAGTCATAACAATAAATAATAATAATAATAATAATAATAATAATAATAATAATAATAATAATAATAATACTAACAATACCAAGGGTCGGTTCTTTATTTGCATTTAAAATCATATAAAATCATAAAATATGTACATAAAAGGGGAAATCACAGTAAAAATGTTGGGAAAAGCACAATGAATATCTAAGGCATAAAATACTGCAGTTAGAATATAGGGGTTTAATATAAATATAAGAGATAGACAACAGTAATATCAACAGCAGCAAAACATGTGTAGCCTGTACCATTACCATATTATATCTTGGTAACCTTTTTATTATTGCAATAAATTGTAGCTTAAATGTGTTTGATTTATTGCTCCATGTTGTTACTTTGAGCTTATTATAATCACTCACTATGTCTAAAATAGTTACCTTGCGCCTCTTTGAGTAGTTAACCTACTCCTCGGGCTACTTTTAGCTTGCCTCCCCCCTCCGGGTTTCTAAAATAGTTCCGTCCATCATCTGGCTTTGAGTGGCTCGAGCGGCTCCAAGAGCGCAGGACGACCTCCCGGCGCGTGCCAGTAGGAACACTGGGAACACCTGTCTCGAGCGGCGAGGCAGTAGGAGAACGCAGCGGCTCGCGGGCGCTCACGTTCTGCTGTGTGGCGTGAAGCTGGAGCACGCAGCCCGGAACCCGCCACCCCTCCGCTGGACCGGACCGGAGCAACCAGCCCTCTGGACCGATGTCCTGGCCGAAATGTCCCGACACATCTACATACGGAACAAGATAGGCGAGGGCATCCAGGCGCCCATCTTTCAGGTGGGCTTCTTCTAGCTAGCTAAGCTTCTATGCTTATTACTTTAAAAAACATGAGCGTTTCCCTGCTGGACAAGAAAATACTTTAAACTTACATAAACACTGTTTACTCGTGAAGTCGACACATTTTACACCAAGGCAAAGTCTTAGAAACTGGTAATGTCACCTTTTTACATTTTAACACTCTTTATTAAAAAAAGTTGCTAGCTGTGACAACCTCCCTGTAGTCCAACTGTCACATAAAAACAGCAATACATAGTCATAAATGCTGTTAAATTAGTGTAAAACTTGCAATGTAAAGCACTGAGTGATCTTTACTAACTAGGTGAGATGTGTGTGTATTTAAATAATAAAATATAGATATTTAAAAAATATTTTCGTTCACATATCTTGAGGTCAGAGGTCAAGGGACCCCTTTTAAATTGGCCAAAATTTAGCTTAACTTTTATTCTTCCTGGCGTAGCTACCATGATAGTGTTGTTACCGATGAGTTCCTTAAGTTTTATAGTTTCATGTGATATCACCTCTAAAACTGAGCCTGTTACAGCCTCTGACAGGCAGGAAAGTCAGCATCCTGAGGGCGATTTCAGTTTCCTCAATTTCAGGATTATTACATATTGTATGTTGAATATTGCATATTTAATCACATGGTTTTCTTGCAATGTAGAGCACAGAGTGATTTTTACTGACTATGAGGGAAGTACATGCATTGAATAATAAAATACATAAATTAACGTGCATACATTAACAAACTGCATCATTGAGGAAGTTCATATTGTGATGACTGAAGGCTCCCCAGTTCTTATAGTGCATGTATTTGCCTCAGATATAAATATGTAATATTTATTATATATCAAGTTTTTTAATTTGTACAGTTGATATATTTTTAGATTACATATATGGCAGAGACAGTAATGATATAAAGTCTTTGTAAAATGTTTTTATTGTCTCTAATACAGTCTAGAGGCGCAGGAGGATAAAAATGAGACTTTCATTGTTATGATGTTTTTTTTAAATTCAAAAAGCCTCTTTCAATTTTTTGCATCTTGTTAAGTTTTATAATGATGGAGATTAATGTGTTTAGTGTTATAGCGCTATTGATTGATTAAATGACTGAATCAGTGCTATTCTTTAGGGCTAAATGGGCAAACAGTTTTGATTTAGTCTACATTTGTCATTATTTCTGTAAATACAGCATATGAAAGTAGCACTGTAATAACAATTTTTATGTTTTTTATTATCTTTAATCATGTCTTCATCTAGCTGAAATATATGTATATACTGTCTATATAAGGCTCTTCAGCTTCAGGCTCTCTCGATCATTCATACAACATTTATTTGAACAGTCACAGTCTCCTTCCTCAGAAACAGCACCATGGTTGGCTTCAGTCGCCAATATCACTGATAAAAATTTGACATTTTATTGAAGTTAAATGCTGCTATGTGGAGCACAGTTTATAACAAATATACCAGAATAAGTCAATATATTCTTTAATGATTTAAAAGTTGTTTTAGATGTGTAATGTGTTAAACTGTAAGGCGGTTCTGTCTGTAAAGAGAAAGGAATGTATTTTCCCCCGTTCAATAACTGATAACTCATTTTTCTTCAGCTCAGTGGATCAGTGGAGGCTACAGGCTGATATTAATAGCAGGGTATTCATAGATGTAGCCAACTTTATCCTTCATCTCTCTTCTTAGCTGTTGGCTTGAATTGAGAGAGACAGAAGAGAGATGGTGACCCAGATTAATGCCCCTGTTTTATAAATTCAGGGAAGTAGGTTCACTTTTTAACAGTGACATTGTCATTAACTTTGGAGACTTGAACAGAAATGGGGCAAATCACTGGCAGATAATTAATTTAGCTCCCAGGAGATCAACTCTACTGGTTTATATTTAGACTTTTTGGGAGAGAAGAAGAAAGAATAGGAGAAAGTCAGGAGGTGGGGAGTAAAGTAAGTAGGCGAGGCAAATGTATAATTCATAAACAAAAACACAAGCAAGTTATGTGCTTGTGAAGTTCTTATCATTGTATTGCTGACACCAAAACCCATTTGAATAGAAAAGAGCATCAACCAAATGTCTAAAGTGAATGTGCATGATTTATCTCTTGCATTGTGTATTAGCTTGATGTGGTTTTATTGAATGCTTCAGACACATAATAGCAAACATACAGATGTAGCAGATGCTCAAGACCTTCAGAGACATGTACATTAAAATGTGTTTCTGCTGGTTGAGATCTTGTTTTTTTCCATACAGGTGAATCGAGGGACTTATTCCAGGAGGAGCCGACTCAAGAGGTCCGATGGCAGCACCACCTCAACCAGTTTCATCCTCAGACAGGTATTAAAATGCAAAGAAAGGCCTGGGATGTAAAATAGAAAACAGGAAAGCAGGAAACTGATGAGTGAAGTTCAAGTACCTCTGGGTCTTGTTTGCGAGTGAGGGGACTATGGAACGTGAGATTGGCAGGAGAATCGGAGCAGCGGGGGCAGTAATGCAGTCGCTTTACCACACTGTTGTGACGAAAAGAGAGCTGAGCCGGATGGCAAAGCTCCCGATCTACCGGTCAACCTTCATACCTACTCTCACCTATGGTCATGAAGGCCTGGGTCGTGACCAAAAAAACTAGATCGTGGGTACAAACGGCCAGAATGGGTTTTGTCAGGGGTGTGGCTGGCGTCTCCCTTAGAGATAGGGTGAGAAGCTCAGCCATCTGTGAGGGACTCGGAGTAGAGCCACTGCTCCTTTATGTTGAAAGGAGCCAGT
The DNA here is from genome assembly GCA_947000775.1 of Pterois miles. Classification (NCBI taxonomy): domain Eukaryota; kingdom Metazoa; phylum Chordata; class Actinopteri; order Perciformes; family Scorpaenidae; genus Pterois; species Pterois miles. Next base: position 479,966 of record CAMQGK010000076.1, on the reverse strand, counting down.
TGAGGTGGTTCGGGCATCTGGTAAGGATGCCCCCTGGGCACCTCCCTCGGGAGGTGTTCCAGGCACGACCAGCTGGGAGGAGGCCATGGGGAAGACCCAGGACTAGGTGGCCACACTGGCCTGGGAACGCCTCAGGATCCCTCAGTCAGAGCTGGTTAATGTGGCCCAGGAATGGGCAAAAAGTTTGGGGTCCCCTGTTGGAGCTGTTGTCGCCCGACCTGACCCCGGATAAGCAGTTGACGATAAGTGAATGAGTGGGCTGTCACTGGTTGTGAAATTTATGGATTTTCATTGATGAGTGTTAATTCAAGTTAACCTTTTCCACTCTACCCCTCTGTACCACAGACCTATTTTCGTCTTTTTTAGGGGGTACAGGGTGTCTTTAGGGGGAGATAGCAGGTCAACAGTAGATGTCACATAGAGGTGGTGTACATAATCTGAAAGGTGTGAACCTGAAGATTAATTTAAGATGCTGCTCAGCACTGTGTGTCAAGTTGTTCTAGTCATAAAACAATTTTTAAAATATAGTAATTAATTAAAATAAATTGTATGATAGAGGTAGGAATATCTTATCTTATATGATGATGCTCTATCATGTCTCATAAGTTGTTGCAGCTATTTTTGGGTTAGAGCTAACTTTCCTTTTTTTACCTGTCGAGCATTGATAGAAATGATCAATAATCCCTCTAAAATACCACAGTAAGACACCAAGACCTTGAGGAACACTACAGAAAAAGCCTTGCTGGAATACGGTATCAAAAACTTGCGACATTTGGAGATTTCTGAAGTCTCTAGCTCAGAAACCCCTTTATTTTCAGTGTAGCTAGAAAAGCCACCAATCCTCTGAATGCTCTAGGTCTCTAGTTTGTGGCTTTAAAGTTTCTTGAGGTGTTGATGATCCCAGAGGTCATCACAGGTCATTTTATACAGAGAGGTCAGGATCTAAAAAAATGGTCTCACTCAGTGAAATGGCTCCTATGGGGACTAACATCATCACACATAAATACAGTTGGGCTCATTGAATCCACAAGAGCTTTACAGTGATACCTGATTTATGTAGTTCCAAGACAAAATATCAAATACACTATTTTAAAATAGGTGAAAATGACACATTTATGCTGCATTAAAAAAAAACTGCATGTGATTATGATAAAGTGGGTCTGTAAAGGGGGGACTCGTGGGTAGCCATAGAACCCATTTTCATTCACATATGTGGAGGTCAGAGATCAAGGGACCCCTTTGACAATCGCCATGCCAGTTTTTCCTCACCAAAATTTAGCTTAACTTTGAAGTGTTATTCTTCCCAACATGCTAGTATGATACGGTTGTTACCAATGTATTCCTTAAGTTTGATGTGATATCACCTGTAAAACTGAGCCCGTTACAGCCTCTGACTGACAGTAAAGTCAGCACCCTCAATGAATGGAAGAGGGAAAGATGGAGCTTCTGTATCAGGGTTATTACATATTGTGTTTTGAATATTGCATATTGAATCACGTGATTTTCTGCATCAGAATGCACGCGTATGACACCAGCACAGGGATGACTTGATGCACATCAACGGGACTGCAGAGGGCGGTAATATGCTGTCAGCAGAAGGTAGCCGTGTGCATGTAAAAGAAGACTGCAACCCAGATGATTTGTCTTACACTACGATTTTTCCGTGATAAGTGGGTCTCACTACAGTATTTTTCAAGTACAAAACAGGCCCAAAACACATCAAATAGAAAGGTGTCAGTAAACAAATGAGTCTTTAGTCTTATAGTATTTATGTCGTAAAAGTTTTAATCCTCACTCTTCTAAGTATTTTTAGTGGGTTTTACCTCAAATGCCCAGCTCATATGCAAACTCCTCGCTCTGATGTGATGTGCAGTGCTTTATAGTACCAAGTGACAAGATAGTGCCAGATAGTGTGCCATATTTATAAAGTATGCAACTTAGAGCTGTATATATAACTTTATTTGTAACATAAAATAGTGTATATACAGTACATATATTTTTTCAGTAGTATTTTACAGGTTGTAATGGCCATTTCTGACAGGATAAGTATTTAGAGCTCCTTGACAGATGCTATTTTTTAAGTAGTGTGATGTTAATGTCATAGTCTTAATAGGTCTTTTAATAAGTTTTACCAGGTACTAATGGACATTAGTGGGATTAAGGATGGTCTAGACCAGATATAAGTGGTCATGGTGGCTGCCTGTTTGATAATGCTGCATCTTTGCCTGATGTTTTGCAGTTGTGCTTGTTTATACAGGAGGTTTATCATTTAGTGAGACTCTGAACTGGGTTTCACTGTAGATTATGGTCCATTTTGTATATTGTTTTCTGCTGTGACATTATGCTTTGAGTTGCAAACAACAAACATCTTTTAGTCCCTGAGCTGCAAGTCATATCTCGTACCATTATTTAAGCAATCATCCCATAAGTTACACGTTATTGATTAATCCCCATGAACAGATCTTTCCCCCCCAACAATCAACTCCAAGGGCAACAGCAGGAGTATTCCTGAAACTTAACACAAGCTGTCCCTTTGATTTCTAATGCAGAAAGTTAAACGTTTTAACCAGGGTAAGTGACAGGCAAATTACAAATCAATGTATTGTGTAATGTATACACTGTATTCTGTTTTAGCCATCCATAAACCAATAAACTGGCTATTTGAGATCTTACACGGTGACAGATTATGATAATACTGCATTCACATGGGATAGGCAGACGGTAGACGGCAGACAGATAACACCTTCTGGACAGCACAGGAAATACAAACAGTCTGACAGAATGGCAGGACGGCTAAACGAAACAGGCATGACGATATGTTGCTACAGTGATGAAATAAAATATATTAAATACAATTATGTAGTGTCTACTATTTTATATACTGTAATTATTCTAGTTGTGCAAGTAGCTGTAAAATACATCTTTCTCTCAATATTCTGTAAATTTAAACAACTTAACGTAGCATCCGGTTGTAAATCTCAGCATGCAGAGCAGAGTACTGCAGAAAGTTAAAATATTTTGGACGACAATGCCGTTTACCGTTGCCAGTATTCTCATCTAATTTTTCCCTCCTGCTCTCGTCCACTAAAATGATATCCGGTTTGCCGTCTGCCTGATTCCATGTGAATGCAGCACGAGATTTAACTTCTTGTTCATATGAATATAAAAAATGTAAAGATGAAATACACTGAACAAAAATACAAACACAACACTTTTGTTATTGCTCCCATTTTTAATGTGCTGAGGTCAAAGATCTAAGACTTTTGCTGTGTACACAGAAGGCCTGTTTCTCTCAAGTATTGTTCATAAATTTGTCTAAATCTTTGTTAGCGAGCACTTCTCCTTTGCCACATCTCACAGGGGTGGCATGTCAAGATGCTGATTAGACATTATGATTACTGCACAGGTGTACCTCACAATAAAAGTCCACTCTAAGATGTGCAGTTTTATCGGAGACATTTACAGTTTTAGGCACTGAATGGGGGACCATTAAACCAGTCAGTATCTGGTGTGACTGTGGATGGATTATCTCAGAAAAGGAGTGCTCACTAACACACATTTAAACAAGTTTGTGAACAATGTTTGCGAGAAATAGGCCTTTTGTGTACATAGAAGTCTTAGCTGTTTGACTTCAGCACATTAAGAATGGGAGCAAAAACAAAAGTGTTGCGTTTATATTTTTGTTCAATATAGATTAGTCACTTAAACAAAAATGCCAAACATTCACTGAGTCCTTCTGAAATGGGAAAATCAGCTGCTTTTCTCTTGTTTATTATTTTTGTAAATTGTGTGTCTCCGAGTTTTGTTGGTCTGATTTTTAAAAAGTCCGAACGTCAACTTGGTGGCCACATGTTGGTTATTTTACAGGCTGATCCCATACTTAGATCTAACTGGTATGTTAATAAAGAACAAGGGCTGGGTATCAATATTTGTGCCTCTACCATACTCTTTATACTATTTTTGGAAATGTAAAAATTTTAACAAGATGAATTGGTGTTAAATTACACTATTGAGGTTTGATACCCACTATGAAGGATTCAGTATTTTTTCATCAGAATAGTTAATTGTAAATGAAATCTCCAAATAATAAAACATTTAGGCTGGGTGCATTTTTTCAATATTGAATGAGTGTGCTGGTTGAGTGTGTGCCATTTACTTACACTAAATATCTCTAAAATATAAATACATATGTACATCTATAGAGACTAAAACATGTGATGTTCGTCTTTTGTAAATTTTTACTTTAGTAGTATAGAAATTGATTCTCAAGTGGAAGTAATTTAACATTTTTTAAATACATGGATGCATTGTATAAATTCATTTGACCTCCTTGTGTTATCAGAATCTGACTGAATGTGTTTTTCTGCTCTCTCTAGAGAATAAGTAAGAGTGAGGATGAGCTTTAACAGGGAAATGGAGGATGCTGCTCCCCTCTTTTACACCTCCATCCCCCTCCCCCGATCCCCGCTACCTCCCTGCACTAAAAAAAAAAAAAAAAAAAAATCAAGGAGAGTGCTCACCCAAGCTGAGTGGACAGCCAGCCAGCCAATCAGCTCTGTGCACATTGGCTTTGTCATCAGGCTTGGATATTGAGGAAGGATCTGCTGCTCCGCTGCTGCTGCTGCCGCCTCTGCTGCTCATTGTGTATATGTATATGTGTGTGTGGGTGTGTGTGCTTGGAAGCCTGATGAAATGAAATGCCAGGATTGGGCTACCTCCAGGGAGAGCCTCTCCATCCTATAATGTGAGCCAGGCAGCAGCGCTGTGAGACCAGGGAGAAGCTGCATCCATCAAGCGACGGGCCTCTGGAGGACCAGGCGTGATCCAACGGGAGAGGAGATTTTTAAAAAAAATTATTCTCCTCTACTGTGGAGAGAAGGGATTGTCGTCATCCCCCCATCCATCCTTTTTTTTTTCTCTGTGGTGCCCCCTCCTTCCTCCTTCGCCTCCACTCTCATTTTTTCCCCCTCATTCTTCTAGAGGCGCTCGTTGGAATATCAAACCTCCATGTATGACAATTTGTACCTGCATGGATTTGAAGACTCGGAGGCGGTGAGTGTTTGGATGTGTGTGTGAATCTGCTTTAGCGCTCTCTCGCTGTGTGTTTATTGATGAAAGTAGCTCAGCTGAGCACACACACACACACACACACACACACACACACACACACACACACACATATACACATAAGAGGCCTTTGATGGGTTAGCCAGCGGTACAGCGTAGCGTGATCGTGGGCTATGCTTGGCTGGAAGGGGGTTGGGTGGGTGGGTGTTGGTGGTGTGTGTGAAAGGGGGTGCACATAAGGCAGATGGCTTCTGACGTGTGACATTCACACAGTATATACAGTATGTCTCTCTATCTGTATGTGCGTGTGATGTGTGGTTCTTTATGTGCTGTATATGTGGCTCATAGCTGCCTATAAGCCTGTAAGAAAAGATGTCAGGAGACCACCAGAGCCAGGAGGAGCCATTTAGTGTTGATCACACTCTGTACCTCTCAGAGATGGACTGAGCCACGATTCAAAGAGGTAGATGGAAAGATGTTAATTTCTCCCCTAAGGCCCATTAAATGGCCAAATTCAGATGACACATTCTCACATGCCTCATTTCTGCATTTATCACTTAGAAGAAATAAAAGAAATGCAGCAGAGTATTTTTTATTTGACCCTGCGATTGCGTGATGTATAGGCTCTGCCGTGGCTCGGAGAAACATGCATCGTGATGTCATTAAGTGGATTCTGATGTTGATGAGTCACATGCTGAAGCTACTCCATTGGATAATAGCTTGGATGCTATAGTGCGACCTCAAAGCGTCCACACAGATGCATGAAATGATGTTCAGTATGTTTTTTTAGTGTTGGATTGAAAGGTTTCTAAAAATGGAGGCAAAATGTATCGCTAACTGGTAATTGGGAGCTTTTTATGCTGACAACAAAGGAATCTGTTGTATTTGTGACTGTAAAAAATAGTTGTCCAGCAATTTATTGTTACATTTTTATAAAGTTAGTGGACCAGTGAGAGCAGATGCTGAGATATCCTCACTTTTATCCTCTAGTATGGGTTAAACCATAACAGAATTGGATCCTGCAATTCCCATAATGCCACTCAATATCATTTTCTATTAGACCCGCCCTGCCACATCTTTCAAACTCCACATCCCCAGTTGTTAAATCATCTCAAGCTTAAATAAGCATGATGACCTCACTATGACATCATCGGGGTGTTATTGACAAAGCTCCTCCAGAGACAGAAACCTAATACAACAGTTTTCACACACTCTAGTAGTACTTGTCATGACGGGTAGACCGATTTTGATGTGTAAAGTTGGTGGAGTGCCCCTTTAATAAAAACAATCCAGCTGAAACATTTGACTGTTGACCTATTAGGGTGATGATTGTGTAATCTGTCCATCTTGGATATTGTACAAAAACCAACTAAGCTGAATATTTTGTTTTTAAATTAAGAAACCATTCAAGTTCCCCACTTTGTGATTGGATGCACACGAGTGTGCTGAAGTCAGGCCTTGCTGCTGCTAGCTTGTAAAAAACAGCGAAAAGTGCTTAGCTGTGATGACTAGCTTGATTGATCTTCTCGAGACTAATGGTCCTCCTTAATTGAATCATCATTAGTGGCTGATTGTTTAGATTAACACAGCAGAAGGAGGCACTTGGTCCAGTCATGTCCCAGCAAAAACACCAAAAAATAGCATAACTGGAATTCTCACAGTGCGGCAGGATGAACTACTGCAAGTTTGGCATCTCTAAAGTGAGAAACAGAAACGCATGACAGTGTGCAAGGAAACAGAAATCTAAACAGAAGATGCAAGAACGGTGTAACGTTAATGCAGAGAAAGTATTATTTTACTGTTTTTGTCCTGCTAGTACTGAACCTATAATGTTGCTCATGCTAGATATCACTGGCTTGTTTGCGCCCTTTACTTTATAGTAGCTTATGTTTTACATTACATCAATCTAGAATACAGTTTGCCATTCATTTGGATTTAAAAGTAGCTTGAAAGTAGCTAAACTCACACCGATAAAGCCTTTGGTGTTGAATCTCACTGCTAATGTTCCATGTTGTTATTTGATGTCACCATGGACACATTTGAAATCAGTGGTTTAACATTTTGAAATATGGATGGAGAAATCTGTGTGACAGCAATGTTAAAAATCCAGCTTTCTGGCGTCTAAAGCTGTGATCTTTGGTTTCGAGTAAGTAGTCAACAAAGATTTCAATAGTGAATTAGTCATTTTTTATGCCTTTTTTCATGCTGAATGACTTATTTCCAAGAAAGTTATGAGCACATGTCTGGTAAACACAAAATTTGGTGCATTTTTGTGAGTCTTTGCGGGGAAACTCTGTCGATTAAATAAACTAATCAATTAGTTGACTAAGAATTTCTTTGGTCGAGGACGGCCCTAATTTCGACTAATTATATCATTATTATAATTTAGTATCTCATCATTTTGCCATGTGTAGTTTTCATCCATTTTCCCTTTTCCTGGCGGAAATGGTCTTCCATATAATTACCACTAACTGGGACATTAATGTTGCCACACACTTAAGTCTCGTGGTTATGTATGAGGTAGTGTGTGGACTACATGCACAAGGCGTGGATAAGCTGCACTGTGTGCGTCAGCGTCACGTTTCGCGGCCATATGGAATGATTGTGCAGGTCCAAAAAGAGGCAGCAATCGGTCTGCCTCTTTCTTGGAGCAGCGATCACAGTCGTCACTATCCAGAATTGTCTGGACGTGTGAGATTGGCTGCATGTGGTCATACAAACTGCTGACAGCACAGGAATGGAAATTCCACTTTGTCTGAGATGCTGCTGGCAGTCGGCTTCTTTCTACATCATCTATTTCACCTGCTCTGCATGCAGAGTGCCAAGCCACCAGTCTGGACTCGGCAGTGCAAGTTGATGTGAACCCCTGAATCATAGGACAGTCAATGGTCCCATAAAGAAGCTTTTTCTTAAGTGGACCTCATTGTGCTCTGCAGTCTGGTCCTTTGGCTGTCACTGTGATGAAGCTACTGTACATCCTTCTTTTAAAGCCTATGTGCTTTGTCTTTGTCAGACGGACAATTCAGGCCTTTCTGTCCACACTTTTTCTGACTTTAAATCCTTGATTTGGAAAAGCGTTTTTTACTGAATCAACCCGATTAGGAGTAGTGCAAGTGTTCATCTGCGTAAGCTATGCCTTGATCACACATTTCCTGTTTCTCTAAATGTAGCTTTGCCTACTGTACTGGCAGGGAAAGGTACACATTTTACAGCAACTCTGGCTGACGGTCTAGACTATTTTTAACTGCCTTAAGCAGGGCCCAACTACTTGACTCTGGTCTCTGAAACAACGGGAAAACATCTCAAGACGGACTTCAGTGGTGACCAAATGCTCCAGCAATCTCCAGCAAGATCTCCATTCTTGCTATTGGTCTCTATTGGTATTAGTCAAAGGTGAAGCAGCGTGTTACTGGAAAGGACCACAACTCTACCAATGTGAGTTTGTATCCCAGCTATACAGCTCCAGTAACCTACGGTGTCATTTCTGCTTGCAGGGCTCAGCTGATTCATATACTAGCAGACCATCAGACTCAGATGTCTCTTTGGAGGAGGAACGGGAGGTGCAGGCCCAGGTCCAGAGCCAGAGCCCAAGCCAGAGCCAAGGACCGGGACAGAGCCGCCAGGAGAGGGAGCAGCAGGCCGCCATTCAACTGGAGAGAGCCAAGGTGGCCAACCTGTGACACTGCGTAGCCAAATCAATCTGCTGCTCGTTCATGTTTTTCCTTAAAGGCTGGAAATATGAGTGTGTGTATTCCTTATCACTCACAGACTGTTTGTTTACATCCTCCAGACTAAACCTGTAGCTTTTGCTGTAAGGACCAACGTCAGCTATTGTGGTGCACTGGATGAGGATGTTCCAGTACCGGCTACAGCCATATCCTTTGATGCTAAGGATTTCCTCCACATAAAAGAGGTACATGTGTACTTTTTATTACATACTGTATATTCTCTCTACGGCAATGCGAAACATGAATGTACAGATTTTAAATATTTCCTTATGTTTTTGTTCCTCCTTTTTATATTCTTGTGTTCAGAAGTTCAACAATGACTGGTGGATCGGCCGGTTAGTGAAAGAGGGCTGCGAGATCGGCTTCATCCCCAGCCCTCTGAAGCTTGAGAACATCCGGCTCCAGCAAGAGCAAAAGAGAGGACGAGTCCAAGGGTAAGTAACAGAAAAACACACTTGTCTCACTAAACTAAGCATCATATGGTCACACAACAGTTAATGTTAACACAAAAAATATTTTTAGAGGTAATTGGCAATCATTAGAGGTAGATGTAACTGTGAAAGCCACTCAAGCTATGTAAGAACTTTGATATTTTCAATAAAAATGAATTGTTTAACAGTTTTATATGTGGAGAAACGACAATCAGATAAAGTTCAAATCACTGAAAGGAAGAAAATAGATTACCCTAGCAAAATAATTTATTCTTTTATATGGAAAAGAGACACATTTTTACCGACGCAGCCCTTAAATAACAGCTTAACAGCTCGCCGGCTGAACTCTATGACCCTCCGCAGTTGGTCAGAAATATCATCCAACATTCCTTTCATTGCCTTTATTTCCATCACCATGCTGAAGCTTTATGTATTATTGTTACTATATGTTCAAGCACCTTCTGAATGCCAGCTTTGCTCATTACTGTGACTGGTATTACAAGTTTACCACCACTTTATCTCATTGCCTTAATTTATGATTGCATTTGTCAATCATCATGTGACTGTCTGACACTGAAAATACTCGAACATGCCACTAATTGGCTGATTTTGCACAGGTCATGTCCTCCGTATTGTTCTAAAGGCCTGAAGAAGAGTTTACAATGTCCAGTTACACAGAAATAATACTGGGACGGGGTTTTTAAAAGCGGATTATATGATATTCTGATATTTGTGAGACCGTTTTATGCTAATCAAACAAATGTTGAAACTGGTAAAAGCCTTTTAGACTATTATGGGAGGGATTACTTTTGCAAAAAAGTAGAGCTTAATCAATCAGTTGATCACCAGGAAGTTAAAACAACCATTTTGTAATTTTTTATTATTTTCTGACATTTATTGGACCAAATGATTGATTTGATTATCTGAGAAACTAATTGATGATGATAATAATAAAAAGTTTATGTAGGACATGACAAATAAGTAAAAACAAAACAAAAACAATAAATAAAATGAACAGTAATTATATAGCAAAACTCTTGGCTATGGCTCTGGTATTGTGTAAGAATTGTTGAGTGTAAGAAATAATGAGCCACTATAGTCCACAGATGAAATACAATTTTTTGTCCTACACCCAAGTTATGTTAGTAATTGTATTTTTATACATTTTGATGCAGAGGAAACATTATGGAGGCTCTATTCTGTTTGTGTCTGTCCATACAGCTCCTGAGCAGACACGGGTTAGACTGATAAAATGATTTAATCCGATACAGTAGCTCACATTCTGGACAGTTCCACCTTTTTTTTGAAAGTAAAGCTTCTGCAGATTTCTCTATGATTTATTTTAAGTTTTACTTTGACCCAGGTCTGCTCATGACTCATGACTATTTACTCCATCACTTCTCCTCATGCCGACTGTACCAGTGAATCCATTTCAATAGCTGTAATTAGCGCTCCTACCAGCCTCCTAGTTTCCGTGTGTGTGTGTGTAATGTGTCTTGAAGGTTCTGTCATCCAGAGTTTGTACAGTAACTCACATGCACTTCCTCAAGGCTTGTTGTTGAATATAATACTAATCTTACCAGACTGGAGGGCTTCAGCGCTTCACTTACTAGCTCAGCTTCTGTGGCTTCACAGACAAGGAGAGGCATTTGAACCCCATTAACCAGGACTACATTTTCACTGTAACTGAAAAACAGTAGCCCCACATGAGGTATGCTGCCTTCCAGAGATGTTGGGAAGTCTGAAACAAAAAATAAATAAATAGATGGATGGATGAGCCCCTCGAGATAGACTTTGGAGTGACAGCTAAAAAGTAAAACATTAAAGGGAGTACATGCAAAAGGGAGTAATAATTTCTCGTATTAACTCATTTATAATGTTTAGCCTCTTTAGATATCTTGAAAAGCGCTCTACAAATAAATAATTATGTCTAATTCAAATATTTAATCATGATTAATCACATGATTGTCCATAATTAAACCACAAATTAATCACACATTTTTTTCTATCTTTTCAAAAAGTACCTTAAAGGGAGATTTGTCAGTTATTTAATACTCTTATCAATATGGGAGTGGACAAATATGCTGCTTTAATCAAATGTATATTTTTAATTTGAAATCATCATCACGGTCAGATCATGAAGAGGCTGATTAAAAATTTCAAGTTGTGTTAAAGAATTTGTGCCATTAAAACATATTAGCGTTAACACTTTATTGTCGCATAACTTTGACAGCCCGAATTATTTTTATTCATACTTTTTGAGTCAATTATCCTGGTACTTTTCATGAAAGAAGAAAAAGTCATCCAGATGCTGACAGTATGGGTTGTGTAGGAGCAAACATTACTTATGTTTTACATGCAAACATATTACACATAGCTAAATACTGGTGTGCAGCTATAAAGCATCAGTTGAAACGGTATCCTCATACTGCAGGTAGTCACCAAAGTTAAACGTGAACAAGGTTCTGGTTTGGTAGATTCTGGCAAAAAATGCCTGCAGGTCTGTTCATAAAGCTGATACCATGTCATGCTAATAGCTTTCACTTTTTTAGAGCTCAGCTGTTGGCCTCAGTTGCTGCACGGGGAGCAAATTTTGCATCATCCAAATGAAAATGTCATTGGTATTTTAACTTCTTGATTATGGTCCTCTGTACCTGATGAACTGTGGATTTCAGACTTCCAACATCTGTATGGAACTCAGCCTTACATACATTTGGTCTTTTCATTGCATGCTACTCAAATATTTTCATCTTGTGTAAATCTAGCCCAAGTATCAGTCATAAATAAGTACTGACCATACAGGATAGTTTTTTATTACAAGCTGAAGACCTTCCTACATTGTAGACAGTATTAAGGCCTTTACATCCCGGGGGGGCGTTATGACAAAAATACAAAATACTCGGCTACAAATGTCTAGGGCTTTTATTGTGAAATGTAAGGACAGAAAGAGTGTATCTGGTCTGCGCTGCCTTTGTCAAAGTTGAAAGGTGTAATAATTTGTGTTGTTTTACAAATATAGGTGCAACTCAACTCGTTCTGCACAATGTGATTGGTCAATGCCTTTATTTGCAGTGCGAATGCTCAGAAAACCAACCTTGTTCCAAAAAAAAGTCCTCTAATATTTCTGTTCTATGTTCAACTATTCATGACAAAAACATCAGTTCAAAAAAATATATTGTCGTGCGAATTAATCACATGAATTTACTGTGAATATAGCTTTACTTTTATGGCCATGGACTGCTGTCAGTGGATTTGTTGCCTATGTTGACAACCTTGAAATTGTGATGCTAAGTAGAGGATGTAATCACCCAAAATATAGTAATTACAATGAATGAAACATGAACATTTTGCAGTGTAGCACTCTATTTACAGTCAGTCTTACCAAACTTGCACCATATGTTTTTTTTTCTACCTTATTAAACACTGCAACACAAAACTATCATTAAACAGTATTTTTCTCCCATGTTTTGCACCTTTCTTCTGCAGTAAATGATAAGTTTAAGCCTTGGCAGTTTATTTTTTTATTTTTATTATTATTGTTTTTTTTTACATTTTCCACATTAATACCACGGTGTGTTTCTGTCTTTCTTTATCCCCTCTTGTCTTTTCCAGTAAGTCTGGAGGGAACTCTTCTTCCAGTGTAGAGGATGAGGTCTCTGCCTCTATCCGACCCCTCATATCCTCGGCAGGTGAGGACATCGGACAGGGGGAGAGGGCTGTTAATAGCCAGCTGCCAGCTTAGAGCAAAACTTCCTGAACCGTAACCACATAGAGAGAATAAGACCCTTCCCATGTCTCTGCATAGAGCATAAGTGCACTGCGTAGAGTTGTTGGTACATTTTCCCATGATCCTCCTCTTCCTCCAGTTGAGGACTGCAGGCGTTCTGAGACTGGTGCTTACCACAGTGTGAACCCAACGACAAGACTATGAACCCCCCTGAACTGCACTCATGTGACTTTGTGAATATAACCTTAGGACAATAGAAACACTTTTTATATATTTATCATGCCGGTTAGGTTTCATTTGCTAAGTGATGCTCTGTTGCTCTATGTGAAGCACATTTGAACGTTTCTGAGATATTATGGTGACGCCTCCTCTAGCTGCAGCTACTGACGACAGTCTTCTCTCCCCTCCTACAGGAAAGCAGAAACAGAAAGTGGTAAGTTGGTGACGGTAAAACACACTCATTCACCATCCACGAGACTCTTATTGCTGCCATCGTAAAATGACAGGAAGTTACGACCTCATGTCATAGGGCACATGATACTTCAGCCCTTCTGAAGTATACAGTGCCAAGTCATCACCATTTCTGTGATGCCAAAGCATTGTAGTGCCAAGTGTTGTAACTGCAACTTCCTTTCCACATGATACTTTTAATCTTAGTACTTTCTGGGGAAACCAGTAGGTATTTAAATTTCATACATTCATCATAGATGAATTAGATGTTGTTAGTGTAGAGGATGCCAGACTAAAATGTAATATCTATACCTCTCTCATTTCCTGTATGCTAAGTTACATCCAGCAGCTTGTGAGCTTAGCTTAGCAAAAGACTGGAAACGGGGGGAAAAAATGTAGCCTGGCTCTTAAAGGAAGACAAAAAATCTGCCTACCAACAAACAAGATCTATGAATGAGCTCTAGTGGGTGGATTTCCTTTGGACAAATCTGTTTCACCTGGTTTCCAGTCTTTGTCTAAAGTTAAGCCAACGAACTATTGGCCAAGCTCAATTTTTACTGCACAAACATGAGAGTAATGTCAACAACTATTACTTTTAAATCAGAGGAAAATTTATTAAATACAAACAAAACTGAGGTCTAAGAACATACCTGAGATGTTTGCATTCTTTGTGATGTGAGGATAGTGCTAGGAGAAAAGCTGAAGATTCATTAAAATCAACATGGATTATCTCTTAACATGAATTTCATGACAATGAAGATAACCTCCAGCTACTATGGAAGCAAAGAAAGCAACTGAATACCTAATTGTGAAATGTAGCCACTACTAAATACTTCATGTTGAATCTGAAATAATAGTCAGTTTACGGCATCGAAACATTTCTGAATTTATGCTGTTTGAATTCACAGATTCAGATAGAAAATTCAGGTCTCTAATAATAATAAATATTTAAGTTCCTTGTTCAGTTAGTCGTCTATGGATTTAAAGATTTATGTCAAGGAAAAAAATATTTAAATTGCATTGGTAAAATTGGTAAATAAATAAGTAAATGAAATGAAACCTGAAGTAGTAGTTACAACTCTTACTTTGCATTGAGCAACTTTTGGCAATAAAATCAGTGAACACTGAGACCTAAAGCTAGTCAGTGGACCTTGAGGTAAGGTGTTTCTTATTTTCTGAAAATTTAATAATTTCTATCTGAATATTTTGAATCCTAGAAAAAGATGCAAATCATTTCTTTATTTTAAATTACATAAATACCCATGTACATTTTAAAGAGGAAAATTCAGACCACATCACAGATCAAGTAAAATATTTCAGTGTATTCAGCATGATTAGTTTACTATCTCAACATTAAATATCCACTAGTGATAAAATTTTATGATGAGGTATTCAGTTACTTATAAGTAATCCATCCATAGCCAGTCTCTAGGGTGTAACTCTGTGGTGTAGCTATATAATATGTAGTATTACCACTTTGGCATGGTACAGTGTTGTGGTGCTACTTCTTATCGTGATACATTGTCTGGTCTTGTGTTAATTGGCCAGCATAGCCATCATATCCATCCATCCATGTAGTAAATGATAAAAATGTACTAGTCTGTCAAAATATAATATTAAGTTACTTTAAATGTGTTGAAAACAAATTAAATATGTAAATTAAATAACTTTAATGTGTATATATGATATAAAAATGTGCTACATGATCAGAAAAAGTATAACAATCTCCAATAAAATATTTTGACATTTTGCAGAGATAAATTAACATTTATTTCTGCCATTTTGTTTTTATTACATTTTGACGTGTTATATTATCATTTGCTACACGCCTCAACGTGGCAGTACACCATTTAACACATCTAACTGTAATCCAAGGTCAGCTGGCTCAGTCGTCCTTTACAGCTCTCTGCTCTGAATATTTCAGGTTATTTTGTTCCATTGTCTCTTTTGTGATAAATCTACTGCTGCTGATTAAAATGTGTTTGTGTTTACAGACGGAGCACATCCCTCCATATGACGTGGTTCCCTCCATGAGGCCTGTGGTACTGGTGGGACCCTCGCTCAAGGGTTATGAGGTGAGCCACCAGAAAATCAAAAATCTCCTTTTTAAGGGCCTTTGTTCAGTCACTATAAATAGCAATGATTCAGCACCACCGCATAAGTAACTACATGTGAAGTTTACTACTGTAAAAGGACAAGATTACTAAAAGGAGATGAATCCTGTACATCTTTCCCTGAGTCCCCCAAAAATAGCTCGCTGTTGGCACAGTTAAATGTGAGTGTGTCAGCGCCCACGTAACATCCAGATTGCAGCCAGACTAACGAGGAGACTACGAGGTCAGATGAAAATATGTTGTGTAATTGGAAGATTTTAACTGTCTCATTGCTTCCACTACTATGTCTAAATGTGTTGTGTACAAGGAATGCACTGACTATTAGGAACTATATCCAGGAATATAACTGTCATGGACAGAGGTGATGAGGGGAATACAAGAGCTATTAATCCTCACTGGAGGAGGCGACGCAGACAGGTTAGATTTAGGACTTTTAAACTTGTGAAACAATTAAGATGTGGATATGGAAGAGGGGCTTCAACTCGGTATGAAAGCAGTAATGTTGCAGGAAGTAGAGCTGAGAGGAACTGCAGATTTGATTGATAATTCTCTGTTGGTTTGTCACCACAAGCACAATTCATAAAAATACTGATTATCGTTTCTAACTATGTTTTAACTGGATGAATGATTTTAGTTACTGGACATCTGGATATCAAGTTATCAGAGAAACAAACTGAGCAAACGTTAACTTCAGCTTGTCTCGCAGGCTCTCTCCACTGAATAGCGTCAGAGTAACTGATTTTTAACGTGAAAATGCTCTATTCAGTGCTTTTACTGGTTTTAATCACCGGATGTGTTTATTTTGGAGAATAGGGCAGTAAGAACCTCCTGAGATGGGAATCTAACTGCAATGGTTGTGAAAACAACTCCCATGATCCCACACTACTGAACATCACCAGTCTCTGTCTGTTGTTATCGTTTTGATTGATAGACCCCTAGCGGCAGAAAATTACATATTATACGTTTAATTTAATATGTGCTTATACAGATTGACATAAATAAAATAGAAAAATACTTAAGGTTCCTCTGCATCAGTCCGGTTAGTGGTCACATTTTAACTATTTGGATCGATGACCTCACATCCATCCTGTTTACTTGGAAAAGGCATTATTTGTCATCACGTTTTTTTTAGCAGCAGAAGAAATGCCATCTGTGTTGTTGTCCTGGATTTGTCTGTTGGATGGGGGCTTATTCATATTTAGGACCCAATCCCAGTATGCACTGGACAGGAGGCTGGGTACTGTGTGGACAGGTTATCAGTCCTAGATAAACAGATAAATGCATTTATACCATCCATACTTATTGCATGTTGATGCCTTCTATTCAACAATTCAGTTCAGCTGCTAGAAGAAATCAGAAGAGTTGCCAAAGATGGAAATTACACAGATGAAGAACCAGGGTTTACAGCTGGATACAAATGCTTTTTAGCAGTTTATTTTTATTTAAAACGTATTGACTTGTTTTAAAAACAGTTTTCTAGCCAAGATAGGCAGCAAAAACAATAAATAAAAGATCATAAATAAACAGAAATGCAATTTGTAAAGTCATAAATACTATTTCTAAGATTACATCATTTAAGATAATTCAATAACCACAGAAATAACAACTTTTTATGTTCTTTGTGTCTCTTTTTCTACACAGGTTACAGACATGATGCAGAAAGCACTGTTTGACTTCCTCAAACACAGATTTGATGGCAGGTAAGGAGATAAGTGTGACAGTTAATTATGCCCTGTAATGGTAGTTTGACAGATATATTAGTCATATTTTGAACACCAAAGTTGGCAGAATGATGCATCTCAGTACTGTCCATCCATCCATCCATCGTCAACCGCTTATCCCGTTAGGGGTTGCGGGGGGGCTGGAGCCGATCCCAGCTGGCATAGGGCAAATGCGGAGTACACCCTGGACAGGTTGCCAGTATCTCAGTACTGTGTTTTAGCAAATTTAAATTACTTTCTACGCTGCTTAGGAAGCAGGACAAAAGTTACAGGTTGATAATTGATATCAATAATTAAAGAGGTTTTGAGAACTGTTCTACATCTAAGCTCACATATCCTACCATATTGAAGTAAGATTAACTCAGCAGCCCAAGAAGAATGTGCAGAAATATACTGAATAATAGATATTTAGAAGATAGCAAGAGAGTATAATGTATTTATTCAACATGAAGAAACATGGGAACATGGGAAAACCATCTTATTATACAGCAATACTTCCAGAAATGTACAATAAAGAAAAGGAAATAGTCAAAGCTAATAGACTACTGCTGATGGTTGATTTATTTTGTTCTGTTGTGGACAAAATACTGGTCCTCTGCACACTGCAGAGAAACTAACTAATTCATCTTAGATAAATAATAGATAAATATCTGTATTTAGCTTTGAAAATGTTTATTCACCATTTAACAGGATATCTATCACACGAGTCACCGCAGATATATCATTAGCAAAGAGGTCTGTTCTCAACAACCCCAGTAAGAGGGCCATCATTGAAAGATCCAACACTCGCTCCAGTTTAGGTAAGAAAGCTCTGCATGTCCTACTGTGCTCAGCATTTTTTTCACTTTAGTCTGTTTTTAATGGAAAGCTGCTACTTTTCCACATTGACACAAAAGAAATCAAGTATAGTCTTGAACTTCATTTGAATTGTGTGTTTGAATCGTATCTTGTCTCATCAGCTGAGGTGCAAAGTGAGATTGAGAGGATCTTTGAGTTGGCCCGCTCCCTGCAGCTGGTCGTGCTGGATGCTGACACCATCAACCACCCAGCCCAGCTCCTCAAGACCTCCCTGGCCCCCATAATTGTTCATGTTAAAGTCTCCTCACCAAAGGTACTGAGGGTTGAGAGGGCATAGCCAAACACAAGCTCAGTAGCAGGTTTCCCTGAAATTGATTTTTGATGGCAAATATTAAAAGAACAACTGGTTTTATTTAGTTTTTATCTGGTTACAAACCCTTTTTCTTTAGTGGAATAACCAGCCTTGTGATGTCAAGCCTGAACAAAAACAAAGATTGGCATAAAGAAAATGAAGCATGTGATATAATGTCCACAGCTACTGTCCCACAGAGTCAATCATTTGGTGGAGACAGACAACAAGAACACCTAGACATGTTAAAGGTAACAGTCTCTATGTTAGGTTCATATTTACCTTCCACCAGTGTAGCAGCTCAGCACAAACACAATGTTCCCTCCAAAAACCAGCATGAAAAACTGTACTTCATAGCCACTGACTAACATGCAAGGCTTCAGTAGACACTTCAAATCTGCACCAAGTAATCTGCACCTTTGCATGGAAGAATATGTCTGCTGCACTTCTTCCCTCTACACTGGGACTATAGCAATGATCAGACAAGTTGTGTGGGTGTGTGGAGGGTGAATAGTCTTACATGCTCATACAAGGCTACCTCCCAAGCAATACCAGGGATCAGTGAAGATGTGTCTCAAAAGTCTGATTGATACGATGCACTTGTTTAAATGCTGTTACATCCTGGGTTGCATCCGAAATTCCATAACATGCTAGTTAGTACGCTGAAACAGTATGCGAGTCTGAAACCAGAGTATCAAAACAATAGTACATGAATGCATACTATTTCTGGTGAACTACTACAGTATGCAAAACGCTGGACACTACAGCTGCATAAATATCCCACAATGCAACATTCATAACAGATGTTGACTGACAGCTCTGTAATTGAAGTATAAGACTTGACTTTGCTAGGCATAATATTGTCATATTGTCATTGTCACATAAGTCATTGTTTGGTCACTTGAGGTTGACACTTTACCATGGTTACATGTCAGGAGGCTCTCAGGAAGTGACGATGGAAATAACTGTTCAGTGCGTCTGAAAAGATGCAGTACATACTGCTGTTTATTCAAACAAAAGTATGTTGAGCGATACTACACATTGGGTATGTAGTGCATAGTATGGGATTTCAGACGCAGTCCTGGTCAGGTGACGATCACACCACTCCTCTCCTAGCATGCACAATGTTTGTTTTGCTACAGCTGACCAGGAAAACTGCGGCAATCAGGAAGCAGCAATAGCACCTGATTTTAGAACATATCTCCCATAATGTGGGTCATTAATTTAGACTTAAAAGTAATCCAATTTTAGATATTTAGTAGATAATAGACTCAAATAAATACCCACCATGTCTAGTTTTGAAATGTCGACTGTTAAGGTTGCTAAAAGTGCTAATCTCAAAGAAATGCAGTAGGATCTGATCTCAGTGTCCTCAGTAACACAGTAGCTACAGCTGACCAGGAAGACTAGTCCACCACAATAAGCACATTTTTACATAACAATGTGCAAACCCATAAAAAAGATACAACTGAAACTTGTTTTTCTTTTCTCTCAAGAACCATGTGGATTCACCAATAAAGATCTGGAACATTAACATGCATAATAAGTGTGTACAGGCAGAAATTAAGTCAGGTTATTTAAACAATATGCTGTAATGTACTGTATCAGTTCACTTTATTTCATTCATTTATTCATCATCTGTAACTGCTTATCCTGTTTAGTGTCACGGGGGGGCTAGAGTCAATCCCAGCTGACATTGGGTGAAGGCTGGGTACACCCTTTAGAAGAAGATATTCCTTTATTAGTCCCGCTAGGGGAAATTCAATTTTTTCACTCTATTAACTTATACACACACGCACAAACAGGTCCATATACATGCAACAATTGAAGAGGTGTCAGAGTGAGGGGGCTGCTCCTGACAAGCGCCCCGAGCAGTTGGGGGTTTGGTGCCTTGCTCAGGGGCACCTCGGCAGTGCCCAAGAGGTAAACTGGCACCTCTCCAGCTACCAGTTCACACTCAGTTTTTGGTCCATGTTGGGACTTGAACCGGTGACCCTCCGGTTCCCAAGCCAACTCCCTACAGACTGAGCTACTGCCGCCCCCGCCAGACTATTACAACCATTCATGCTCACATTCATACCTATGGACAATTTAGAGTCTCACTTTATGCCAGACCTACTTTATAGTCCATAAAAGATAACAGGCATGCAAATAGGTTCTCTGTTTCTGCTGCCGAACATGCAAATTCTCTGCACATGCAATAACATCCTCAGACAGTTTTCAAAGTGACACATAAAAAAACTCTCATTATGAACTAGAATCCCTTCATCTAAGCGCTCATCATGTGATGAGGAGAGAGTACTGGGTGACCTGGAACGAGTGCACCCAGAGCTGGGATCCTTCTGGTTCAGTGTAACTGGAGCATCATGTACTCTCCTGCACTGTCATCCAGGTCCTGCAGAGGCTAGTCAAGTCCAGAGGGAAGTCCCAGAGCAAACATCTGAATGTCCAGCTCGTGGCAGCTGACAAACTGGCCCAGTGTCCTCCAGTAAGTGGCCACCCTTATATACTGGCTTGTAATGAATGACTGGCCCTCTTTTACTGTTTTTTGTTTAAAAATTCACAAGGCCTCCTGAGCTCAAATGAGATTCATTTATCTGTATTCACATTATTTGGTTCCACTAACCATTACAACACTAATGTTATATAATAACAGCTTTACACAGTGTTTGTGTGGAGATCATTTACATTTCATCAGTAGCTTCATACCTGCCTTCCTCCCTCTGACCATCTGCCACTAACAGGAAATGTTTGACATCATCCTGGATGAGAACCAGCTGGAGGACGCCTGTGAGCATCTCGCTGAATACCTCGAGGCCTACTGGAAGGCAACCCATACCTCGATGGCGACTCCCCTGAACCCCCTGCTGGGACGCAACCTGGGCCCCACCACCCTCACCCCCTACCCCACCAGCATCTCTGGACTGCAGGTACACATCCACTAGTCCCAGGGTCCCTTATGGGGATGTTTTAGTTAGTGTTTTCATTTGCTACGTGTCTGGAGAAGATAAGAGAGAAGGTAAGATAACAGGAATCCTTTTTTGAATGCAAAACATGTTTCGAGGGATGAAGGTGTTAGGCATTGGGGCTGGGTGTCATCACGAAAAAATTATGATGCCAGTACCATTACCAGCACCCTTAAGGTGATACTGATACCCATAGGGTACATCATTCGACAGCCATCATGTGAATGGAAGCTGTGCTCTATCAGGCATATTAAAACCTTGTATTATACCTTGCTGTCCAGTCCTTTTTTTGTCTGTTAAGTCATGTTGTCTGCAGCCTCACCTGTGTCCTCGGTGTGTTCCTGTGATTAGCAGAGCCAAAGAATGCGACAGAGCAACCACACGGGAGACCACTCCACCCCGAACGAACGACGCAACCTGATGACATCAGACGAGAATTACCACAACGAGCGGGCGCACAAGGGACGCAACCGCATGTCTTCTGGCTCACAGCATAGCCGAGAGCAGCAGGACCCCTACCAGGACTACCAGGACCCCTATCAGGATGCATACAAGCCACATCGCAATCGCAGTTCACCGGGCAGCTACAGCCATGACTCCCGGCACCGGCTCTGAGCCTACTTCTATCATCACCAGGGCTCAAATGGCCCTGATTCCAAAATAAACGCTGCAGCAGAGCCAAGACGGTCCCAAATTGTACCTTTTTGTTTTGGTTTAATTTGTTTCGTCTACATGGCTGTTTTTCTCTTTAAAAGGCCGATAAAATCACATTCAGGTGTTTGTTTTTAATCAAGCTGCCAGGGCAACCCCCGTCAATCAACAGTGCGAGCAAGAGGTTCAACTAATGCTGTAAAATGAATTCCTTTCATTTATGTTACTGGGACCTTTTGGGATTGTACTAATACAAAGCTCAGCAGACGTGCGGCGCAGATTGTGCTTGCTGCCTGTGTCAGCAAGCTTATTTCTGATAGTGGTCTGATGGTGATGGCGTATGGGCTTCCACGTGCCTGGATGTCGCACCAGGTCGGAGGGAAGTCCACTGCACACAGACTGCTGAAGGCTGCTGACCCATACCCTGGGCCGTGTATAAATCCTCTCACCATTTAGCTTATTGCATGCTGATAGATGATCAACCTCCGCATCCACTTCATTGATATTTTGTACCTAGCATTCTGGATTCTCTTCTAATGAGGTGTAGATACAGAGGTCCAATTTTCTAAATCACTCGATTGCGCGGGAAGGCGTTAGTTAGGTGGTGGGTTCGTATGGGGGTGTGCAGACGATATCTGGCTGCTAGTTTTGAAAACTGGTGCTTCACATTCCCAAACTATTTTGCTATTTGAAAGTCACTTTGAGCAAGGCCAGCTTTTCTGTAGCATAGCTTTAGGATTTCATTTGGGTGAAGACCCTCACCGTCATAAGCGGAGCAGATTCTGATGGTGCTGGGATCAGATCTCGGTTACACTTTAGGAGAAGGCAATACTGCTTCTGTTGTTAACAGCTAGCACTTAGAGAGGCAATAGCTGTGACAGTCTGTCAGATAGTGTAGTGAAATACAATAGCAAAATACAACTTGAGATGCCATTTGATGTTGTTGAGATGTGGACCAGCATAGGAACCAGTGCTGTGAGAATCTTTTGAGCCTTTTGGGATGTTTTCTGATGTTACTGGTGAAAAATAGGACAGTGTTTTAGTTTGATAAATCTAAAAGAGCATCTGCTGCTGAAACTACAGGTTGTTTTGCATTTATTAGCATTAAAATCAAAGTTGAAAATGAAGGTACGGATGGTGGTTAAGTCATGTGATTGATTCGTGGCTGTTGAAGTTCTTTCCTGTGGTTTTAGGGGATTAAAACATTAAGAATGCGATATGGCAGGATCGGTTGCTTCATGTTCATCCTCTGTGTAGCTGGCATGTTGTCCTGACTGCAGAGCATGTTCCCTCCAAACGTAAAAATAGATCCCTACTGTAAGCAAGTCGATGTTTGCAGAAGTATAGGGCACATCTCTACAAAAAAAAGAAAAGAAAAAGATAACAGATGAATGATATGTTTGGATTCCTGCGGTTTGTAACTTAATACACTGCTAAACAAAAAAAAAAAAAAGTATTGGTTTATGTCATTCTGAAAGTTTTAAAAAGTTTGAGTGGATTGCATGACTCAAAAGTGGAGACGCCATAATGATAACAGTGTCTATTGATTTAATTATGTTAAAGGTAGAAAGTGAACCCTAACAAAAAGGTTAATTAAAGATATCATGGACAAGAGTTTACCTAACCCACATGGTAGAGAGATGCTGTGGTTGCTAATGATGTTTTTAAGGCTTGTTATCATTATCATAACATATTGTACATATTTTATTCCTTTAAGATTTCAATTTATTTTGATGTTACGACTTAATTATCTCATCTCCGGATAACAAACTTGTTCTCTTTTTCTCAATTTTAAGCCTGAAAACAAGCTTTTAATTAATACATTTAGCTAAATGTAACATTAAATTTAAAAGTACTTTTTTTGTCTTATTAATAGGACAAATGTCTTCCATACTTGTTAGTCTCTCAGAGTCATTCCTCCTCACCTTTTTAAGAGAGAGGCATCAGGAGAGATTAAGCAACGTTTGTTATCTTGAAATAATGAGATAGTTGAGTTGTTGTCTTAGCAGGACAAAAATATAATAATTACGAAAGCCACAAGAACACAAGTTGTTATCTGAACAGTTTGTCATGTAGAGATAAAATACCATAATGGGACTTTTTGGATGTGCCGTGCATTTTTAAAAGGGAGATCTTTCTGGAAAGACGAACACTGAGTCAAGTGTGTGATCTGATTCATGTTCTCCTGGCAGCGTGTCTTTGCTTGGTGAGACGAAGGACAACGCATTATGTAACGATGAACAAGCTCATCCTCAGTCCAGAAAGCTTAGTTTGCTTTCTAATGCCACAAAATGTTACAGTCCACAAAGAAATATAAAAAAATATATATATATTTTCTTTAATTATATGGAGGACCAAATCTGACATAAATGAATGATGAAAGATTAAAAATCAAATTTCAAATTTATTTGATAATCAATGAATTCCTTCAGTCAATCAGTGAATTTTATATTAAGTAAAGATTCCTTCATATTCGGGCCTCAACCATGAAACAAAAACACACTGCCAGGGAATTATACTCCTTAAGGAAAAGAAAATACAGTGAAACACACAATAATTTCCCTGAACTGTATAGTATAACTGACCATATTTGTCAGAAGAGTTTTCTTTGGCATGTTTAGACTAATGTTGAAGCTGCTCTGTAATACTGAGACTCCTTCCCTTCTGACGAACATGATGTACAGTAGCGACCACTGCAGCACCACATTATTTTGGTGCCTTACAAACCTCTAACAAAATGCTCAGAGGATGCACTCCCTGACATGTAAGCAGCTGTCATGATTTGTTTGTGTCTTGAGATCTATACAGGTGTGATCTAAAATTAAGATTTGAATAATTAAGGCTTCTAGCAGGGTTTCAGGCTTTTAGTCTTCGTAATATGCTCTTCAAACTGATCAGGAGGAACTTCGTAAAAGTGCTTTTTACTTTTACTTACTGTCACGCTGTTTAACAAATTCTGTATTTGAATCAGAAAGTAGACGTAAATTATGGCCCATATAAGAGATATTTGACTGACCCCACAAGTTGTTTGACACAGTTTCAGCGGACCTAATTTGCAAGGCGTAATTAGACCAACTTTCAAAGGAGGACATGGTTGAATCCTCTTTTTTTTTTTTTTTTTTTTACCCTAACAACAACCTAAAGCCTGACCTGACGTTAAATAATGAGCATGTTTTTTTTTTTTCCTGTGGTGCAAAGCAGCTCTCAATTTATTGATTTAAATGCAAAATAAAGTGTTTTTTCCCTTAATAGATCACTTTGTATAGATCTTGATAAAAGGGGGAAAATGTGTATAGCACAAAAGAACAAGCAAAAAAATGGTGTTTTTGAGCAACTGTTCCCACAATGTGAATCTGGTATAAGGGCACAGACTACAATATATATACAGCATATAGATAAGAATCAGTTGACCCTGTTAATCTCTTTGTTGTACACTGTTTGTTAGTGGACTGAAACACCAAAACTGCAAATGAAAAAGGAAGTTTTAAAGCATAATGTGACTGTTTACAAGCACGCTTATCTGTCTCATTCTGCCCCATAGCATAAATACCATTGGTTGATTGAACAGGGAGCCATTTTCCATTCAAAATCAAACCAACCAACCAATGCTGAGCTGGGCTGCTTGAGACAATCAGAAGGGATTTCCAGACCAGCGTCACACCATCCCTCTCTTTGTGAACGCCCAAAAATAATGACAAATGTTTGCCCCGTTGAGTCGTGGAATTAGATTGGAATAAAAATAACGCCACACTCATTCACAGACCTAAAAGAACTGTCTGTCCTGGCTTTCTTTTACATTTCTTTCACCTTTTATGGCCAAACTTTTGTCAAATCACTCACCACTTAGTTTTATTTTTTATGGATTAAATCTTAAGGTGACCACAAAATACAGACTTTATAGGGATGATTTTATTTGGTAAAGTGTAAAACAAAAGAGGAAAAACAATAAGCAAAAGAACAAATATTTATTCCAGTAGAAAAGTAATAGATGAATATTTGCTGGCGATTATTTTTATAACAAATAAATGTACATAATGTCTTTGAGAGATGCTATTTGCTGTATACATGCGCTGAAATGAAACGACGACAACCCGTGTGGAACACTTGGAACAGCAAGGTCCAGTATACAAAGTTTCAGTAATGTGCAATACAAAACGGCATGCTGTTTTAAAATGAGGAACTTCATGTACTGTACTATGCAACCGCAAACTGTGTACATCGCTTCATGCTGTGGCTTCTCCAACCACCCTTTTCCAAGCAGCTTCATCTGGACTTTTAAGGGATTTTTGTGTTTTATCTTTTTTTCTGTGGAAGATGAAAACCTAAGCGGCTAATGCGGTATTGCATGCATAATATACCATTCTAATTTATAAAAAGGAATTAAAGAAAAACACATAAAATTGGAGGTGATTGTGTTTAAGGCAAAGCTACAAGTGACTTAAAACATTTCTTTTTCAAAATAAAAGAGTCGTTCTAAAGTTGTCTACGGTATTAATGTATTACTGTAATGAATGTTGTAGTGTGTATTTTGTTGATGTTTATCTCTTGAGTTTCAAATAATTAAGAAAGAAATAGACATTTAGGGACTTGGGGGCACTACTATAAAATCAGTCTATGTTTAGCCTGTTGGCTAGTCAGTGTTGGCTACAACTTGTCTCCCTTTTTTTGGCCAATATTTGTTTACATTTGATAAAATGGACATTTAAAGTATGCCGAATTCGCTATCAGCAGTTCATGTTTGCAACACACCCAGGTATGCACATAGATCTATCACTAAATTTCTTACATACAGGAAAAAAATAAAAATGTGATGATTCTTAGGTAAGTTCCGGATTAGTAGGAAGCATGGAAAACCTCAGAGCCCCGCTTCCGGTGCTGTCATCTCGCGAGACTTCAATAGAGCCGTCGACACCTCTTTGCGACAGCTGACAACTTGCAGTAAATATTTCGCGTTTATCGAAGTATGGAGGACTACAAGGAAAAGGACACGGACCGGAGGAAAGCAACAGAAAGGACTGGAGTGTCTTGTGGGTTATGAGGTCAGTCAGAGGCTGGACGCCCACACAAACTAAGATAAACACACGGTCGCGTCCGTTGCTAGCTAGCTTACAGCTAATTCGTGCTAACGTCTGTACAGGTGGCGCTTTGGCTATTTGGGGCGAATAAAAACGGCGCATTGTGGATTTATATTAAAATTCGCAATGCAATGCTTATAAAACATTCTAAATAATGTGACTTAATAACATTTCATTTCTTTACATCCTATAACTGTGGTGTCAATGTTGAGATACGTAAAATGAGCAAATTCAATTATAATATGACATTATCTCAAATTAAATTGTTTCTTAGTCATATTACTGTAACATTATTTGTGTTTACAAATTATTTATATGATTTTTTTTTTTCATCTAAATGTGCCTGTTTTACTGTACCCACCTACTGTAGGTGACCCTCAAGTTCAAGAAAAACAAGGTTAAGGTTTTTCTTCCCAAGTATTTATTGTGTCCTTATCATACAGCTTAGTAAATGTACATTTTTAAGTATATTTTTAAAATAATTTAATATTACTGTTGAATTCATGTACTGTATATTAGATGTTAAGAGTCCAAGCTAACATAGCTGACCTTGCTAGCTGCCAGTTGTCTGCAATATTAGCAAGGTGCCAGCGTGGCAGGGAGGCAGCCATCCAAGTAGCTCCTGTCTGTTCGTCTATTTTTTGTCTTTTTAACTTTTTTGTTTGTATACTCTTGTATATTTTACATGCATCTTGTGGATATCTTGTATCTTATGGATATGGCTATCACTCTGCAGCAAAACAACAGGACAAATTGGATTTACTCGAGGGATCAACTGCTCGCAATGGGAACAGTCAACGTTAGCCACAAACCGAAGGAGTTGAGAGGCCATACCGAGCAGCCGAGTGGCGGCCAAAGTTAAGGCCAGGGGTCTTGGAAAACAGACGAACAGGCTTGCCTGGTGAAGAACGTTAAGTTGAACAGGGATTTGAATTGAATTTTCAATTCAATATTGAAATCATACAAAATATTTTTTGAATTCAGTGGCGTCTTTAACTTTGTTATGAACTTGGTGAGAATTAATGAAATGAAAGGATATGGTCTGTAATAGACAAGGACATTCAGACATCATTCAGTGTGATATCATCGTCTCTGATGTCCAGAAGTTGAGAATACCTGAAGCTGACCTTACAGCCCATTTACGGAGCTCATTTGTCTCACAATAGTTGGGGGACGAGCAGCAGACTGGATAGACATAAGGACGTTAAGGTGAGGAGTGGTGAACCTGAAGAACGCTACTGTCTGTACACAGCTGGAAACTGCAACAGTCAAATCACATATTTATATTTCAATGATTGTGTGATGGCTGATGATGGTAGTGGTTAGCGCTGTCGCCTCACAGCAAGAGGGTCGCAGGTTCGATTCCAGCTTGCGGCTCTTCTGTGTGGAGTTTGCATGTTCTCCCCGTGTAAGCGTGGGTTTTCTCCGGATACTCCGGCTTCCTCCCACCATCCAAAGACATGCTGTTTAGGTTAATTGATTACTCTAAATTGCCCGTAGGTGTGGATGTGAGCGTGAATGTTTGTCTGTCTCTATGTGCCCTGCGATGGACTGGCGACCTGTCCAGGGTGAACCCCGCCTTCGCCCTATGCCAGCTGGGATCGGCTCCAGCCCCCCCGCGACCCCTAACGGGATAAGCGGTTGACGATGGATGGATGGATGATTGTGTGATTGTTTAATGTGTTTTTATGCATCTCCGTCCTCCAGAAAACGCAGGAGCAGCAACTGGAGAACCACAGACAGGCTCATCAGAAGCAGCTTAGTCACTTCTGAGACGAGATGGAAGACAAGCAGAGGAACCTGGATGAACTCAGAGTAAGGAAACAGTTAATGTGTTTTCTAAACACATTAACTGGACATTTTGGCCTTTTTTATTTATAGTAGATGGTGTAGAATGGAATCAGGGGGATTACATTTTACTGTATATGCCTGTTTTATATATTTCTGATTTACATTTTATTTTATTGTTCATTACCTTTGTCAACAAATGAACTGAATGACAGTGACACTCTCCATTTAATCATTGTGAGTCATTTTGTGACTTAAAGGGCCTTAAATTGAATGCAGTTTACTTTTAGCTTCCCGTCACCATCACACCATTCACATTGTGATTACATACCTTCGTGTGTTTTGGGTTGCACAAACACATGAATTGATGCATAGAGTCTATTTAAAAAGTGGTGAACCAGCATCTGTTATTGGAGCAGAAGATATTTTATATGTTTTGTAAATGCTGACTGCCGAATAAACAAAAGGACTTAAATGGCAGTGAGGAGATGAGAACTGGAGCACATGGAACAAACATTTGGTAATTAATCACTTAATTTGATTTCTTATTTAGCATCCTAGCATCAGTAGACTTTAAAACAGTATTATATGTTAAATAAATAATTTAATGAAACAAGTCACAGTGTTGTGTATCATGAAAAGTGTGATATAAAAAGTCGAAAGTAATAGTATGTTAAAAAAAAATAAAAACTTATAGTATAGTATGTCATAGTATAGTATGTCGAAAAACATTTTTAAAAAATCAGTCAGTTAGGTTAGTTAGTTAGTTGTTTAGTGAGCACACAAGATAGTTAGTTAGTATATTAGTTCGTTAGCAAGTTGGTTGGTTAATACATTAGTAAGATAGTTAGTTAATTAGCAAGCTGGTTAGTAAGGAACTTAATTAGCAAGTAAGTAAGGAGATACACACCACATCCTCCCTTGGGTACCTGACACCGATGTACCTGACACCGACGTCCCCACACCGGTGGGGATTCGAACTCTGGTTCCGGTGTGCCCACACAACCATCCAAACCTTATGTTCAGCCTCCACGCCACCAATGCCGAGCACACTTGGTCTTCTCCTCATATATTTGGCTTCTTCATTGTGGAAGTTAGACGTTAAAATTCACTGTTGCACCACATAAAGGTTGAACGCAGAACTTCCAGCTCTCTAACCACGCTTCTATCACCTTACGCTATTTCACACGATGCATTCTGTGTCTTTCTGGGCATATTTGACTACTTCATTTAGGATATTGGACCTTAAAACTCAGTGCACCTCATAAGGTTTGAACTCATCACCTCGTAGTTTCTGACCAAGCTGCTACCATTATGAGCTCTCTGACAAAACACTAACTTGTATACAAATGTAAAAATACTCAATTGCAAGCAACAATGCATCATACTTTATGTTGTGTGTGACAAACTAGTTCCTAGGTGGAGAACAAATACAATATTCCCCTCTGACATGTAGTGGAGTAGAAGTATATAGTAAAATAAAAAAGAAATATTTAAATATAAAAACCCAAAAAAAAATAAAATACTTGAGTATGTACTTACTGGTAGTTGCATTCCACCACAGGGGACAGGTGTCCAGCTGGGTCATCTCACCTCTCTAATCATTTATTAGTTATTATTAGTCAATCGTTTTAAATTGTATTATTTTTAAATATTTTATTACCAAAGACTTGTTGCTAAAATATTTTATTTCTAATTATTTACTAGCTGATGAATAAATCCCAGCCCTTTTGTCCAGTGAAGCAGCAGCAGCGCCCTCTGCTGTTTGTAGACGAGTGAAACATCTTACAGCAGTCTCCCACTGACCTGAGTGTACAGTATATTATATACAACAAGAAAAGAGTAAAATAGTTTATTGTGTCAGTAAAGAACAACAGAAGGCACACATACAGTATCTGAGGGTAGACGTCACACCAGTGTCAGCGTCTTTCTCCAGCTTCCACCACGCGTCTATCTGCAGGACTCGCCCATCTCACAGAAGCTGGATCTGATGCAGTACATTAGCAGGCTAAACTTTGCAGCTCATAGTTCAACGTCAAGCAAATGCAGGCTTTTGCAAAAATATATCCATATATATATATAATTATACACCTTTTTCTACACATTGAAGCAAATCAACTATACAAAATGCAGAAAACTATCTCAGCACAGTAACCGGGCGAGCCTGTTGTAAGAAAGTCCATGCTTGTTATTAGCATCATAGTGGCAGTATTGCAGAAAAATACAGTAATAGCAGTACTTTTGTCATAAAACAGTTTAGGAAAAAATTACAAGTCCATATAATGCCAAAAATATTAGCTTTGAAAACAAGAAAAAGTACATAAAAGATAGTTCAATATACATGTTTATAGGAGGACTATAACATCTGGAAAATACAAGTGTGTCCCTTTCAAGCAGTATAAGCCCCCCCCCCCCCCCCCCAAAAAAAACAAAACAAAAAAAAACAAACAATTACTGTAAGTAATTTAATTAGTAACGGAGTGCCCATGGGTTTGAGATACTTTTTGGTTAACTTCAGATCCCAGAGTTCACGTACAGCAACAGCCATGCTACAAAACTACAACCGAGCAGGTTGTAGGGTCACTGTGACTTTGTGATGATTTTGAGCATAAAATCTATATGTTGAGGAAAAATATTGTAATGTTAAGAGTAAACCGCAAAAAGATGTAATATTTCAAGAATTAAATTGCACTTTTTACAAGAAAAAGGTTTTTTTTTAATTAAAATAATTATTTTGTAGTAATTATTAAAATAATTATTTTAATAACAATTACTGAGACAAATTTACAAAAGTCTGTTAGTTTATGTGTCAGAAAGGTAGTAATGTTATGAGAGTAAAGCCATAAGTGTAGTATTTCAAGAATTAAATTGCAGTTTTTTTCAAGAAAAAAATGATTACAACTTTTTAAAATTATTAAAATAATTATTTTGCAGTAATCATTAAAATATTATTTTAATAATTATTGGGACAAATTTACAAAAAAAGTCTGTTTCTGTGTCAAACAGGTAGTAATGTTATGAGAGTAAAACTGTAAAAAGCTGTAGTATTCTTCTAGGATTCAGTTGCAGTTTTTAGAATTGTTTTAATAATTATTTTATAATAATTAAAATAATTATTTCAATACTAATTATTAAGACAAATTGTAAAGTTACAAAAGAAAAATCTGTTAGTTTGTGTGTCAAATTATTGTTCTTGTAAAATACAACTGCATTCTTGAACTAGTGAATTATAATATCATAGATGTATTATCTCAAAATGTTAAGGCCATTTTTCAGTCATATTACGGCACAATTTTGACCATTTCACCTCCAAATATTGACCTCTCCTGTAATATTATGATGTTTTCTCGTAAATGTTTAACCTTATCTTAAAATAATGGGACTTTTTTCCCAGGGAGGGAATGAATTCAGATTAACCATCTCAGAGATTTTCAGGATGAATCCTCATTTTGCAGCCACCACTTTTGGCTAAAAGAGACGTTTTCTTTCAGTAAGAAAATCCTCTGATAAATCCATCTTTCCGGTGACATCCATAATGTGGGTTTACATGTTGAAAATCTCAAACACTGCTCAGGTTCCTCTTGTAAAAGATCTCCCGTCTCCTGCAGCTGCGAGGCTGTGGGATCTAGTACGGGTAGCTGTCGGGGAAACCCATCCCCTGGACGCACTGCTCCCCTCCTTCAGCCAGGTACGGACCCTCCTCCTCGTAGCTGGGCAGGGGGAGGCCGTCCTCCTCGCTGGGAGGCAGGACGGCGTCCGGGTCGGCCTTCAGATTCGGCCTCTGGTTGTCGGGGAAAGCCATGGAGAAAAGCGCCTCGGGGTTGCATACAAACTTGTAGACGTACCTTTCACCAGCCACCTGCAGGACGAGCAGGATGATCATTTTTAATGCAAATTAATTAATAATGCAATTATTTAGTGATTTTGTTGACATGAACCACAATAATCAGATGTTACCCTGTAATTAGACAATGTTTTAATAAGAAAAACCCTTAAAAAGATAAAATGTGAGGTTTACTTTATAATAAACGTGTACATGCATATAAGAGAACTGGAGAAGACTACAAGGGGAACAGAGTAAATTTTACAAAGTGTAGCAATTTTATTTTTAATTATTACTATTTTATACATTTATTTTGTATCTTCTCACTATTTATTTTCCTATCTTACTTAATAATTTACAATTTCCTTTACTACTTGACCTACTTTTTCTGTTGCTATTAAGGTGTATTCCTTTTAACAGTATCTATAATTTAGAAAATATCTTCTGTGGTCGGCTGTGGTTGTTTGAGTGTTTCCCTGTACATTTATGGTTTTATTAATTACAGAAAATCAATAAAAAAGACCTTTGAAAGAAAGAGCTCTAGAAGAGAGAGGTGAATCCTGCCTTTACCTTCTGCATGATGCCCTTCTCGTAGTAGTACCTCAGTGAGCGGCTCAGCTTGTCGTAGTTCATGGCCGGTCGGTTCTTCTGGAGCCCCCAGAGCCGGGCCACCTGGACACAAGACCGAAGGAAAAGTTTAAGTCAAGTTTAAGTAAATATTTCACCTTAAAGTTTAAGAACATTTAAGCCTTTTAAAATGGCCCTGTGTGGGCGTTCGGCGATGACTGACCTCCTCGGGGTCGATTAGTTTAAACTCCATGTTGCGTCCTGTCCAGACGATCAGGTGTCCGTTGGCAGGGTTGTCCAGCAGCGTGAGCAGGAACTGCCAGAGCTGCAGAGAGCCGCGCCGCTGGTACGGTAAACCCTCCTGCTTCACTTTACCTGCTCACAGAGTCAAATAAGACACAGATTTACATCTATTCCTCCTAGATTATCAGAAGCTTTAAAGCTCAGCACTGGCCAGTTTCACCGTCTTACCTTCCAGTCGTTCTGGCACAACACAAGTGTCGTCATAGTACAGATGTTGCTCTCTGTCATGGCCAAGCCCTGTGGGGCGAAAAATGAAAAATCAGAAATGTTGAAATTTGCTCTGCTGATAAACGCGGCAGGCTCAGACACCACAACAAAAACTTATCTTAATGACACACAAACTCACTGTTGTTCTGGTACAAGACTGAAGACTTCCCAAATGACGACTGGCAGGTTTGAACCTCTGGAAGACACAAAGTAATCACAAGTCCTTTGAGTCTCTGAATGCTCACCTCTAAAATGATAAACCATTTAAATCTGTAACATCACAGCCACATTCAGCATGAAATAGACGTGGCAGATGACACTCACCTGAGTCAAAGCCAAAGTCTCTTGGCTCTTGTTTGACGTTGACATGGTTGAAAGCAGTCTGGGGCCGAGCCAGACCCGAACCAGGCGGCCCTGGTTCTGGGTATCGTGGATCCACTAGCTCCTGTTTGAAACCTCGGGGGGCGAGGGGAACCAGGGGGTCTGAGAGGTGGCGCTGGTACAGCGGTCGCCCGTCACAGCTCGAGGGCTGGTACGGCATGTTCACCGCTTTCTCTGGAGGGAGGAAAGACAAGCAGGGCTCCGACAGCTGCCGCTGAAACCTGAGGAGACAAAAGAGGAAGTTTGAAGGACTGAACTGACTTTGTTTCCAGCTTGAATCTGGTGGGAAACCACCACGTCTGAAAAGTGAAGCCAATGCAGAAGTGCCATAAATTTGCATTCTTTCTAGTAGCCAGCAGGAGGCGACTCCTCTGGTCTGATTGTATAGAAGTCTTTGAGAAAATGAGCCAACTTCTCACTTGATTCATTACCTCAGTAAATACTGTAAACATGAGTTTATGGTCTCAATCACTAGTTTCAAGTCTTCTTCAATAGCATGATGTTCATTTAGTAAATGATGGTTCCATTTAGAGTCAGACAGACCATAAGGCAGGGGATGCTTTAGGGTGGGGCTACCTTGTGATTGACAGAATGCGTTGGTTGCAAAAAAACAAGATGGCGACAGCCAGAATGCCAAACTCAAGGCTTAGTAGTCCACAAACCAATGAGTGACGTCACGATGACTACGTTCTCTTCTTATATACATGATACGAAAGTTTCAATCAGGCCTCACCTTTGTTCTGTGCTGAAAGACGCACCGGGGCAGCTGACGGGGGGACGAGGCAGAGCAAACTGCTGGCTTTGGTTGGCCTGTGGGAGGCGGCGGTGGTGGGAGGGACTCAAGGCAGGAACGTGGCTCGGGGGGCAGCCGTTGGTCAGCTGGGGGGCAGAGGGTTGTAGCTGCCTCTGTACGGGTGGAGGTCCAGCAGGATGGGTGGAGCCACACTGTACCGATGTGGAGGCTGGTGTCAGAGCTTTGAGTCCAGCTGGCTTGTTGTCACAGGCACTGAGGAGAGGAAACAAGAAGGAGCTGCTGCATTACATTTTACTGTGACTGGCTGATATAAATATCATCCTGCAAGATATTGATTTTATACCTGTAACTATAAAGGCACATGTCTGCGTGAGGCGTTCTACAGGGAGACAGGTCTGTAGACGGACTGGGCTCTCTCTTCACTTGGCTGACAGGCGGCCCATGAAACATCGCTGCAAACACACATGTATTATAGGTTTTTTTTGCACTCAAAACCAATGTGAATTAAATATGGGGGAGATTGTAAAGGGATATGCACTCACAAACAAAAACTACTACAGTGTCAGTTATTTAATACCTCCACAAAATCTGGTCTTAAGGGCTTTACATATGTGACCCACTTGGTCCAAAATTTAATGAATACGAAAACGATATCTATCCTCTGTGATATTACGGGGGACTCAGGAAGCAACCAGCGTCTTGCGAGTGCTTTTTTACAATCCAATGTCAAGATGTCAAACAGATATTCGTCAGCACGTCTAGAATTAACTATTTTTTTATGTGCTTAGATTTACAATACAGTACAGGTGCTCCAAGCATTAAGAAATGGTCCTGACTATCTGACAAAAATATCGTCAGCAGTTTTAAAAAAATAGTACAAACATGAGTTGAGCAGCTGGAATGAGCCTGGTTCTTACAGAAGAGCTATTAGATGAAGGGGATCAGTCTTTAGATTCCCGCACTGCGGCCCACAGTAGTGTTTTGTGTCTGAGCCTCCTATCTGATCCCAGCCCTCCTGGAATCTGCACCACGTTTCCATCCACAACGCAATCGTCGTCACATTTATTGCAGGGACTAGGAGTCATTCAGTTCAGGCAGCTATCAAGCAGCAATAAATACATGGAGTACGTGTTTGGCAGCAGCATCTCCCCACACTCGGGTTGGTGACATCATTATTTCCTGCTCCGCATGACTAGCATCATTTAACTGGCACAGAGCCACTGTTGTGACGGTCGTATACTGTGGTGCCAATTTACACCATTATATTCATTAACACAGACTAGAAACAACTGTACTACGCCTGAATAGTGTACAATGATGAGGCTTATGCAACTTAATACTATAGTAGAAGGCTACTTAAGTAAGAATGTACTTTTTATTCCACTACATTAATCTGATAGTCATAGTTACAGACTTATATTAAAACATAACAGCTAATAAAGTATGTTTGTTTTAAACAACCAGTTAAACAGAATCAAAATACTACTTACATGTTATTGAATCAGTATTAATAACTCAATAGCAAAATGGTGTTTCTGTGAGAGAAGTGGAATTAATTTTTCTACAATTTATTTTAACTCAAGTTTGCAGTATTTTTGTAGTGTGTAGCGTGTAGGATTTGGCGATATCTAGTGGTCTGGTTGCAGTTTGCAGCCAACTGAGTACCCCTCCGCTCACTCCTCCCGTTCCAAGACTGCGGTAACGTGAGCCGCCGAGTGTAAAACCACGTCATTCTTACCATAACAACACTACTTTAGGAGCAACGGAAGACAGCCGGTGACAGTTTTGCACTCTGTGGCTCACGTTAACGCAGTTTCAGAAAGGTTTCGGAGAACTTCAGGCCTTCAGGTGTCCGGTCTGGGCTGCTGTAGAAACATGGCTGACTCTGAAGAGGACCCGTTCCCCGTGTAGATATAAAGGGCTCCTAAGCTAACGGAAACACGATCCTTAGTGTCAGGTGATTATACATTAATGAAAGCACAGTTATGCACATTTCTGCTAATAGATCCCCTGAAATGTTACACACTGTTCCTTTAAGATAAAGCTGCCACTATTATATTTTATTCTGTTGTCAACACCATCTGTTGCTTTCAGTCTCAAACCCAGTCCTTTCTACTGAAGTCTTAAAAACTGTTCTGTCGGGGACTATTTTATAAAGTGATAAAGTGTTATCCTCCAAAGTGTTTTCTCCCTGTTGTACAACACTGAGTGCTGTCAATAAATATTAGAGGAAGCAGCTACTCACGCTTATTGGACTGGAAATCTGGAACAAACTGCTCGTCGTCAGGAACCTGAGCTGTTTGACGGGAAAAGACGGGATATTAAAGGACTCGTCAAAATTTCACCCTTGAGTCTCTTAATATTGTGACTTAGTGCTTCATATTTCTGCCCTTCGGTTCGTTATTTTTTGTATTTCCCTTTAATGATCCCTGTGGAAGGGCCTCACCTTCTGCGATCCATATTTCCTGGAGCTGGATCAGGTCTTGAAAGAGCTCTGCAAGACAGTTTTAAACACAACACTTAACATGTTAAATAGCTATATTACTTTGCATAGTGAAATAGTTTCTCCAGAATTCCCATGATACCTTTCACCTTTAGTTCACCACTAAACACTGACACAGTTAACACTTTTACACGTGGACGTGATGCCATAAAGAGCCAACCTTCGGTGTCCTGATCCAGCTCTGTGTCCATGAACTTCCTCTTCCGCTCGCTGAGACATCTCTCTGCTCCCTCTACGTGACATTTCTAGAGGTTTAACATTCACAAAATAAAACTTTAAGTGAACACAAATTCAGAGCGAAATCAGGTGTCGATTGTACTGGATGATG
This sequence comes from Pterois miles, assembly GCA_947000775.1. NCBI lineage: Eukaryota > Metazoa > Chordata > Actinopteri > Perciformes > Scorpaenidae > Pterois > Pterois miles. The sequence continues at coordinate 442,235 of CAMQGK010000076.1, read as the reverse complement.
AACTCACTCTCTCAGGGACCACAAAGGGGACCTGCTGGTCATAAAAGCCGTCCATGTTGCAGGAGTCTTCACCTGGAGGAAGGAGGGGTGACAGGACAGATTAGGGAGTATATAATATATTGGATGCCCAGTGTGTTTTCCTAACCTGCATGACCCTACAGGAGGGTTTACAGCCACTATAAAAGACATGTCACCAATGACAGCGTTACGCAACCTGTGACATGAATATGAGCTGTACGAGGAACTACTCTTCAGATATGTTTGAACAGGTGATGCTAGTTTTGAGGAGATAAACAGAAAGCAGCTGTTTAATCTAATAAAAATGTGACGCCTCCGTCTGGCTTCTCTATAGTGACCTCACAGTATATTACATCAGAGGGGTTTCTGTAAATTTCCCCACTGTGGGACTAATAAAGGAATATCTTATCTCTTATCTTATCTTTCACCAATTATTAATATACCCTGTGTAAATCTTTATTTTAACGTCACAAAAACTATGAAACTACAGGCCTTAAAAAAAAAACAAAAAGACATAAATGCAGCTTTGAAGTGGATGTAACAGATCAAATTACTGCAAGATAATTAAAGGAATAGGTTTGGGAAATATACTGAACATTATTGGACAACTGGTGTATATCTATACCACAGTATGGACAGGTCATAAAGTGTCAACACATGATGTTGACCATTAGGACATGCGGTACACATGCTGATCCCATGGTAAGACAGAAGAAAGAAAGTATTGGCCTACTGTGTATGTAAAGTATACTTTACAACATTACTTCAAACTTGTGTTTTTGTACCTTTATGCTAGACTTCCAGCAGCATAGGTGATAGTAAACTTGGAAACACTGGTTTAATCTTTTTAAATCTGGCCCTAACTCCTGTAGTTATTATTTCTTTAGATTATTAATAATGTGCCCCACCAGGCTTTCCTTTAAATCTCATATTATGGATGACAGTCAAACTCTAGATCTCATACATGTATGTTATTATTAGATGATGATTACATCATGCGGAAGTCGCAAACTTTTTCTCCTTTAATGAATGCAGCGGGCTTCCGTAGGTAAACAACACCTCTCTGCAACCGCTTTTGTCCCGAGATTATCGCGTTAATAACAAGCAAAAAAGTTATAACTGAAGTTTGGATAATGTACTGTAACGACACCAGCACAAAATAAAATGATACTAGTCATATAACCCGTTAAGTTCACCGTAAACGGCACAAAAACACAAACGGCAGATTTGTGAATGGAGTTTGGCGTGACGCGCAGGAGAGCCGCACGGATCGATGGACCTCCTTGTTTTTGTCAATGAAGTGAAACTTGATCCTCGCGGGGGGGGGCACAGCAGCTCACCATTGAGAAATCAACCCCAGAGAAAGATTCACGATGCTAATAGGCCGTAAAGACAGCTGCTGCAAACGGAAATACCGCTCTGCAAAGCTAACAGATGCGGGGAAATGGACGCAAAGTTGCCTTTGATTTTCAGAAAATGGCGTTCGCCTCCTAATCCACATCTGCTCCCTCACTGCCAGCAACAAACCACGACGATGCGGCTTGTGTAACAAAACAAAGCAAAAACAAGCCCACGCATGTACACTCGCTTTCATGACGTGATATAGTAACAGTAACGCAGGACTCACTTGATACGTGAAGTTTCTTGTCAGTGTGAAAACGCAGTTTTCCTCGCCTACATCCCCTGCAGCTCCTCGATTAAAAAGTCGCCTGTAGATTTTTCTCAATGAAGAGCCCTGATCCCTGGATCTGAACCAGATCCCCGTGCTGCCCTGCCATTGGCTAGAAGGCAAAGTCAGTCAAAGGGCGAGCCAATCACCTTCGAGACTACTCTGACGTCCGTCGCTTGTGTTTTTTATGAATGGCTGCGTTTCATTCATGGCTCCACAGCTCTCTTAAAGGGCCAGTGCTGCCATTCCAAATCAGTAAATCATAAATAAATAAATAAACGAATAGTCAGTTCTAAATGTATACAAATATATAAAGTAATCATCAAATAACAACAAATTAGTTGAATGGTTTAGCTATTTTTTAATTACTGACCATTAAGGGGACACTTGCAATGCAATATTAATTTTCATCCACAGTGAGAGTCCAGGTTTCTAAGCAATAATATTGCGCTATTATAATTAAACAACTACTATTATAAGTACCATCGCCACCACCACTACTACTGCTCTGGATAATATCATTTCTTTTTATTACATTATTTAAACTCATAATAAATAAGATTTGTGCTGGTAAAGAATTTTTTGTTTAATCGATTTGTCAGACAATTATGATAATCAGTTAATAGCTTGTTATTTATCAAGCAAAACTCCAAACATTATCGATTCTCAGCTTCTTGAATATAATGTGCATTGTTCACTATTTTTTGGCATTTAATATATTTAATCGATTTGTGGCAGCCCTAAATAAGACTTATTGTACTTCACATAAAGTGGGACTGAGACAAACTATGGACTAGCTGCATTATCCCTCCAAGTTTCTTCAGTTCATAGTGGACTAGATGTCATTTTCTCGGTCACCATATTGACTAATGACACATGATATAAATCAGGATGCTTTTGTTGAGTTGCTGAAATTCAATACTTCCTCCTCTTTTTTGAACCAATCACAAGCCCCCAGACACATACAGGCAGTGTAGCTGCTGCATGTTTGATAGATTTAATTCAGCGTTACACATGACTGCTTCAAAGTTCATTCATATCAGTGGGTGGCGAAGCTGTTTCTCCACTTTTAATCCCACTTTGATCTCTTTCTGCTTCATTACCATTCGCTGCAGACAGAGAGATCACCAAGAGTGTCACCTGATGATGCATTAAATCTGGTATTTAGTGTTTTCACAGGACAGCATTCAGGTTTTCATACAGTGCCTCTTTAAATCTGAAGGTTCTCGAAAATGTGAGACAAAACAGTATAAAATACTGCGGTTACGAGGACTTTTATGCAAAAATGGACAGAAAAGACAAGAAGTTTAAAGGTCAGTGCTGTAACTGAAAAGCATGATGCCAGCTAATCAAGGAATATGAAGGAAAAGACAGCAAAAATAAACACAGATTAAACCAGCTTTTAAATCTCCTTTTTGATATTTTTATTTTGTCTATGCACCTAAATTTCTGCAAACTTTGATTAACTTTTGACGATTGCAAAGACACTCGTCCATCCCCACCATGCAAGTTAAATTTGTGCACAGTAGACAAAAAAGGAAGCATTATCTTTAAATTTTCATCAAATCTACTCAGACACCTGATTTACCCGATTAACTAGATTATAATGAAAAAGATAAGAAACAAAGATAACCAACAGAGACTTATTTCTACATCTTAAACAATAATTTTAAATACTGTTGCATCATTGTTTGCACTGGTAACCCTATTGGTAGTTCTTACTTTTCAAAGTAAAAGTCCCATTTTATGACTTGACTGAACGACCTGTTCAGGTGGATGTTTTTTTTTTTTTTTTTTTTTCTTTTGCAGGGTGCAGCGAGTGTGTTCACAGAAACTGCTCGATCAGCATCAGGGGATGCCAGAAACGATCCGTGCGTGTGATAAAAGTTCCAGTTCAAAAATCAGCTGAACTCAGCAGTTCTGTTACTGATTTGCACGTTTCCTGTTTACTCGGCCATCACACGTCTGCTACAGTGTACACATCACATCACAGATTTTTATTCATCCGTTCTGGCAGATCAACAAGCCTGATATGATCTAACACATCCTGTGTCAGGAAATTACACTGTAGTCGTGCAGTTCTTATCAAATATGTCTGCAGGTTTATGGTTTTTCCTCTGTTCCCTACTGAAGGTCTGTTAGTTTAATCTCTGTATCTTTTTATGGGTTCACATTACTTGCTGACTTTTCAAAATTATAAATATGTTGTATTATAATTTCATTTTCTGTTAACAATTAATATTGCGTTTCATAAATGTTTTACACAGCAATAATGCAAATGTAAGAGTGTAGAAAATCAGGAGGAAATAGGAAAATTGAAAAATGATACAGCATCTAATAGCTGACTCATGAGTATCTCATAATCTCCAATATGACTACAAGACTCTTAAAAACTAAGCGTTTCACTAGTTCTAAATATTTTTAGGACCGATTTTGGACTTTATACATGCTGTCCGATTAATTTTAAGCTACTGTAAGATTATAAAATAAGGTATCATAAAATTGACTTATAAGATGATTTAACAAGATGAATATGAGATTTTTTTTAGGTTTCATCCCCAACTTTATAGCTATTTCCCTGAAATGTGATGCTCCCCAGAGGATGGACCCCATAAGGTTACTGTACATTTGTTCTATTATGATGTTTTGTAATCAACACATGAAATCATTCCCATTCCGCTGCAGTTTGTGTTGCTTTTATTCGTAGGTGAGTTAAGGATGAGTCGAGGAAGGTGGGAAACAGGAAGTGATATGGTTTTAGGAAGTGTCCACAACACGTCTAATGGAGCCCACAGACGGATGCAGGGCCCCCCACTCTGCATGCCGCCTGTACTCGCCCTTCTCCAGCAGGTACTGGCGCCCCCTGTAGTTTGGATGCTCGTAGAAAACCCACATGCCATCCTGGACGTGAGCCGAGTGTATGTCACGGTAGCGCCAGCGGTCCAGCAGGTTGGGCAGGTCCTCGCTGAACTCAATCATCTGGCCACTGAAGTCTGGACGTTCGTAGATGCGCATCCTGTGCATGCTAGGAGGCTTGAACATGAAACCAGCAAAATAGAACCTGTTGATTAGTGAGCTTTAGAGGTGCTAGTGGGCAGTCAGCTTAGCAGTTTTCCCCTGTCTTCAGCTTTTATGCTAAGCTAAGCTAAGCTAACCATCTCCTGGCTACATATGCAATGGATACATGTGGTGTCAGTCTTAGTCTATCTTAGTGGTTTCCTTGGAGCCCCCATACTTGTATGTGAGAGAAGCTGTTGTTTTTGAAAGGCTAAATGCCAACAAATATGGATTGAAGCAGAATAATTTGTTAGATAAAACATTGTGAACTATTGAAATAATAAGATCTGTCTTTCTGAAAACATCTTGACTTTTGGACTTTACAGCGCTCCAGAGTTATTGGAAATGTTTGGACCACTCAAGTCGGAAACAATCCTACGCAGCCACCACTGAAATCTAATAGTATAACACTAACACTAGTGTAGCTTGATCTTTATCTGCAACTGTGCAAAAATACTGGGTTTGAACAGAATATGGCCTACGAGGTAGCAAAAAAATCCATATCCTTTTAAAATATTTTTTAGTTACACATGTGCTAAAATAATTTTGACAACCTCAGAGCAGACGTGATCTTTGGCGGGTTGCGAACCACTGTATCTCTCTCGATTAGAAAGCAAATACGTGTATTTTCCTAAATGTAGAACTATTCCTTTAACTTTCCATGGATCATCAGTGAATACGTATTTTGTATTCTTAAGACCACTTTATGTAGAAAGTGTACATTTTGAATTCTTCTTGTTAATGTAGTAAATCAAATCTACTGCAAAAAAAAAAAACTACTACAAGGACGTTTTGTGACTGTATGAGATAAAACAGCATGTTAGTATGTAATGTAAATACAATGGTATCACCTTTAGTTGCATTGCTTTTAACATAACTCCAGAATATCAGCATATTGGATATAAAGAAACTGATAACCAGCTTCATAGTTGGTCTGAAAGAATGCTCACAAGTGCTATAAACACCAACAAATTTAAATTAAATTAAAAAAACATACTATATGCTTGACCGGAGTTTGATTTGTGGTTTTGACTCACATGTCTGATGAGGCGACAGGAGCGGATGGTGTCGCTGAAGCCGTTCCAGCTCTGGTAGTTGGGGTACTCCCCTCTCATGAGGACGTACTGGTAGCCCATGTACTGGGGTCTCTCATAGACGACCCAGGCCCCACCCTCCACCCGGATGGAGTTACAACGCTGGAAGTGAGAGCTGAGCTCGGGACAGTCACTGCTGCATTCATAGTGATGGCCCTTGAAGTTCTTGTCCTCGTAGAAGAAGATCTGCAAGCAGGACTGTGTTAGACTATCCACTAGTAGAAATATAACTCTTCCACTAATGCTGAGATACTATGTCTACTAATACCATCACAACACTATTATTAAAGAGGACCTATATGCTTAACTCTTCACACTCTAACTAGCTTTGTTTGAGGGCGTGCCAAACTAGTTACTAGGCAAAGCGTGTCACTTGGTGACATCACCACGTTACGGAACAGAAGGCGGGACTTAAAGCAAGGCGTTTCAGGTAATTCAGCAGCAGCGTTTTTCCCTTTGGCGTTGTAACTTTGCAGACATTTTATATGCACAAAAAACTGCATAATACACTAGAAGAAAGGGAAAACACATTACAGGTCATCTTTAAAGAACACAGTGAGCATAACATGAGACAAAATTAGTAGTGGAAATAATCCAACAATGTAGCTTTGTTGCTTATTTGCTTGATATGTAAATGGAAACTCTTTACTAACACGTTTGCCATAATAGCTTTAGGTGATATGTCATATTTGAAGCATGTTATGCTGCAAAAATTCATAAGAGGAATTCTGTACAAGAGAGGATGAAGCTGACAAATCACAAAACAAACATTTAAGAAATGTTTCCCTAATTAATTCATCCTGGCCTACTAAAACAAAGACTTAACACAGACACAGAGAATTAAACACAATTCAAAATGGTATCATATCACCATCATCATGGTATTACTGTGTAACAGTTAGAGTACTCACCTTCCCGATGCGCTCCATAGTCACCTTGTTCCTCCTCTCCCTATCAAATCCATTCACGCTGCATTACTGATGCTCCACTTTCATTTAAAGGCTGATGAAATGCACCGCCAGGACAACTATTGTCATTCAAATGAGCTCTCCATTAACTTTGCCACATTAGCTGATGCTGCAATTGTTTGAAAGTACATGTCACTGTTTGATTACCCCTGTGGTGATGCAGAAATTGTGACTGGACACTGTGCTTTAACATTGTGCTCAGTTTATATCTTGCATATACTTTAACTCGCAGGCAGTTACCATTTCCTATCACCAGTCTACAAAACATGCAGTATGGAGATTATACACACACTGGCATAAAGATCTTAAAGAAAGAATATTGAAATATATCCAGTGACCTGTGTTGTTTGTGAGCATAAAATGTTTGCTTGAATTTGAAATCTTTATCAAGCTAAAATTAAATATTTTATATACACTTTGCGCTACGCTAAGCTACAAAAAAAAAAAAACCAAGAAAAGAAAAAAATCGATATTTTTAAGTTGATTTTATATGGATGAATTATGTGATCGCTGCAACATCGAGTTAGCTATTAAATAAAAAAAAAAATAGCATTATGTAAATATGCCCAAAATAAATAACCAGTTTTGTGTTTAACAAATGAAACAATATTTTTATTAATGCTGATTTTTACGGAGAGGGAATAAATAATAAGGAACAGTGTATCATTTTGCATCATGACTTTATTTTTCAAGATGCATGCTTAGCCTTTTTACACTAGTGCTCCTTAACCCGGCGGATGGATCCGACAGTGGGCTGCATGCCACCCCACTCAGAGTGCCGCCTATACTCGCCCCGCTCCAGCAGGTACTGGCGTCCCCTGTAGTTGGGCTGCTCGTAGAAGATCCAGGCGCCTTCGAACACCTTACAGGAGTGGACCTCGCGGCTGTGCCAGCGCTCGTGGAAGACAGGCATGTTGTCTGCCATCTCCAACGACTGGCCTTCGAAGTTCGGCTTCTCCCAAACCTTCAGCCTCCACAAGTTCCCCACCTGGAGGGAAGACGTGGTGGACGCTGAACATCTGCAACAATTAACGCTTGAAGAAAAAATTGTTTGACCACAGATATACACAAACCAACCACCCAAAAAGCATAAAAGTAACTCAAACCAAGACCAATAATCTTAACTCAAGGTCCACTTGCGAGAGCTGACAAATACATCAAATGGTCTTCATCGGCTGGTGAGTTAGGGGTTACGACCAACTGTTATCACATGACTAAAGTTCCATACTTGTGTCTCGTGATAACGACAGATGTTTTTTTGCTGTGTCATGCTTTGGAGGCATCATGCATCTCTCTTAACTTACGTTCCTAATAATGCGACAGGACCTGACCGTGTCGTTGATGCCCAGCCAGCGGTGGTAGTCTGGGTACTCCCCTGGGCTCAGCACATACTGGTAGCCCATGTAGTTTGGCCTCTCGTAGATTACCCAGAATCCTCCCTCCACTCTGATGGAGTTACAGTGGCTGAAGTACGTGTGCATGTCGCTGGAGTCATTGTCGCACTCGTGGAATCGACCCTGGAAGTTTCTGTCCTCGTAGAAGATGATCTGGAAAAGATAGTGAGCACATTTTTATATACATGTGCAATGTATCGTTAAAACACTTTCAATATGTGAACTGTACCTTCTCCATAATTAATATCAATAGGTTTGGTGTGTTGTATAAAACATTTAAGCAGCCACCTCCAATATTCTCTTTATACCGAACAAGAACAATAAAACTAAGCACATGGTTCGCTCTGTGTGAACTGGATTATTCAATGAGTGATTCAAATATTTATCCAGGCTTATCACATTGTTCTGAAGCAGCGAATCCCATTTCCCTAAACAATGCAAACGCAAAGCATCCCAAAGCCACTGGATGCAGCAAAGCGTGCTGACAAAAACAAGGGTACTGCCGGACATCTGGTTTGATATGAAACACTTTGAGCTGAGTCAGTGGCAGCGCAGGAAGGCTCCAGAAACTGTACCGAGTCGTGATTTACACACTGCATAACTGAATCATATTAAACTAGGCACACTCTTGACCTCAGAAATAGTAGTTTAAAAACAAGCTGCAGACAAAGCTAAAAATGCTGATTCATTTAAATATTGAGGAGTAACAATGAATAAAACACAATAAATCATACAATTGTCTGTCCATTCAAAATGATTTTTCACATACTCCCATCATATTTATATTCCCCAGAGGATGAATACTAGAGTTTCTGCTGCCCTTTCCTCTAGTGTCATTGTTAGGTGTGGTACACAAGAAATATGAAAATCTAATTTTGTTGTGATGTTTACTGAAGACACTGATGCTCCCCAGAGGATGAACCCTTTCCAGTTTGGACACTGTATGTCCTTTCATTTGGCATCACCCTCATGTAAAACTTTACATTTTTACAAAGAGTGCAAGGTTACTGTAGATGACCTGTGTGAAGTTTAGTTTGTCAAAACATTAGAGTATCTGCTAGCATTGTTTTTTTTTTCAACACACACTTTCTGGTTCTGCGCAGTATCTTAGCTGTTCCTAGCACTGCGCTCTTCTGGACTGAGGCTTCAGATGTCGTTCCCGGAATCTGCTGGAGCCACTCTCCCAGTTTGGGGGTCACCACCCCGAGTGCTCCTACTACCACGGGGACCACGTTAGCCTTGATCTTCCACATCTGTTCCAGCTGTTCTCTCAACCCTTGATACTTCTCAACCTTTTCGTGCTCCTTCTTCCTGATGTTGGCGTCAGCTAGAATCGCCACATCTTTCACCACTGCCCTCTTCTGCTCTTTGTCCACCACCACTATGTCTGGTTGGTTAGCCAGCAGCTGTTTGTCAGTCTGGAAGCTGAAGTCCCACAGGATCTTAGCCCTATTGTTCACCACCAGCTTCGGTGGTGGAGAACAACAGGGCTACTTCTAGTCCATACTGGGTGCAGATGCTTCTGTAGACTATCCCAGCAACTTGGTTGTGCCTCCCCATGTGCTGATCCTGCTAGCATAAGATAAGATTAGATAAGATGAACCTTTATTAATCCCCGGAGGGAAATTCGGGATCTTTTAGCATCTTACACCCTGCTACTATGTGCTGGACTGTCTCCGAGGCGTCTTTACACAGCCTAAACCTTGGATCAAATCTACTGTGATAGATCCTGGCCTCTATGGCCCTGGTGCTTAGGTCTTGTTCTTGTGCTGCCATGATTAGTACCTCTGTGCTGTCTGTCAGTCCAGCTTTGTCCAGCCATTGGTAGGTCTTTGTGATATCAGCCACTTCCTGTATCTGGTGGTGGTACATGCCATGTAGGGGCTTGTCCCTCCATGTGGTCTCCTCATCTTCCTCACTCTCTTCAGGTTTCTGCTGTCTGAGGCATTCTCTGAGCAGTTCGTCTTTGGGGGCCATCTTCCTGATGTACTCTTGGAGTTTTGATGTTTCATCCTGGACAGTGGCTCGGATGCTCACTAGTCCTCGGCCTCCCTCTTTCCGCTTAGTGTACAGCCTCAGGGTGCTGGACTTGGGGTGAAACCCTCCGTGCATGGTAAGGAGCTTTCTTGTCCTGATATCTGTGGCTTCTATCTCATCCTTTCCTCCTTTGGCTAGCTTATGATCCCTGCGGGTTATCTGATGTGTGTGTGTGTTCTCGGCTGCAGGGGAAATGGGCATCTTTATAAGCTAAGAGAAGCCACAAGACATATTTGAACGGTGCAGTATGTAGGCAGCATTTAGCGGTGAGGTTGCAGATTGCAACCAACTGAAACCTCTACCGTATGCCAAGGTTTAGGAGAACTACGGTGGCCGACGAGAAAACCGTGAATGTCCCGATCTAGAGCCGGTGTTTGGTTTGTAGGTTAGTATAATGGCGGCCAGCTCCATGGAGAGGACCCGCTCCATATGGAGATGTAACGGCTCTAAGGTACAGTGATTGTTATTATCAAGTGATTATACACTAAAGAAAACTTATTAATATTATATTCCATTTCTGCTCATAAATCCCCAAATCCCTAAATGTTGCACACTGTTCCTTTAATTACTATTATCCTGCTATCATGCATTCCTCTTGTTGAAGTTGTACAAATCATTGAAATGAGGTGATGTAGTGTTTGGAGTAAAACCTTTGGTCATATTTAGCCACATATCCTGACTGATGAGTCATTATTGCATTATCTCAATTTATCGCAATTTAATTACATTTATTAGGCCTACTTTTACTTTTTTCTTTCTCCTCATTTTTGCCCTGGTTTTCTCTTTTCATAAAGATAAATGCTTTCATGATGAAACTAACAATATTGATTGAAGATATTTAGGATAACTCCACCAATGTCAATGTCACGTTTAAGTTTGGAGACAAATGTATAACAGGAAGTGTGCATTAAAAACTGGGGACATTGAATTTAAAGGTGTGGGCATTGGCCAGGCAGGGAGGGTCTACCAGAGGCTGCTGAGCTGCATTGTGGGAGAACTAAGTCTTCATTGTGCCTGAAAATCACTGTAGTACCCCTTTAAGTTGTGATTATGAGAAAACCATGTTTCAGTGTGTACTATCTCAAATGTTTATAATTGCACCCAGTCATCATCATGAGACATATTTACAGAAAATACATAAGAACTGTCAGAGTTTGCTTCTCATTTATTGATGGTGCTGTGTCAGTGTGGGCATCTGGAAAGGTCTTGAATAACTTTCAGGTCAAGGCTAAAGTTAAAACTCTGTGATCCTGCGGAAGGAGCCCACACCGGGCGAGGCCGCCCCCCAGTCGCTGTGCTGCCGGTACTCGCCTCTCTCCAGGAGGTACTGGTGGCCCCTGTAGTTGGGGAGGTCGTAGAACACCCAGGCGCCGTCGGTTACCACGCAGGAGTAAGCCTCGCGCAGCTTGTAGGTATCGTACACCGAAGGACAGTCATCGGAGCACTCCACCATCTGGCCTCCGAAGTCCGGCCTCTCGTACAGCTGCAGCTTCCACGCGCTGCCGTACGCCTAAAAACACAAGGACACTGGTTAGTACACAGAAATTTGAGATTTTGACATTCGATACCCAGCTAATAAGATGAACCCAGTATTTTCAGGTCACAGGCTACAAACAGACAAAACACTGATTGTCAAAGGTGTCGTTGAGTAAGCGTTACAGTGGGATTAGCACATTTATTCGGGAGACTAATCAGCCTGAGTTTCTTTAGAATCATTTAAATGTGGCATAACATATTATAGTTATAATGAAGCTCGTTAAAGCTGTATTAATTATTGCCATTGCTTTTTGTTCCCATGAGTGCAGAGCTCTTTGCACACTGCTGCTAGTTTTCACAGAGTCGTGTTTCTGGCCTTTTGGTCCAATGTTCATGCTCCTTTTAGCTTTTTTTTGTTTTTTTGTTTGGTCTCCACCAGCTCTGGAGAAAAAGAAAACCTATCTGGTTCCATAAATGTTATTTGTTCCGTCATAGCAGCAGTTTATACGGATGCTTAGAGGGATACTGAGCCAAAACAATAAAAGGTACTGTACGTAAAATCAAAACAGTGAGCTGAAAGAGGCTAAAACTCTCAGCGCTCTTGCAGTGTTGGTTGGTAATTCTCTGTGGGTTCCCCTATAACAGTCACTTCGCCTATTGTCATTGTAAAAGTACTGATTAATGCAGTGTTAACATGCTTTTCTATTCCCCTTTAACAACATTTTTGGCTAACTTATGAGCAAATTGCTGCCAAATACTTTTGCTATTGTCCGCTTGTTTAGTCTGTGGGTGTTCACCGAGCTAAGTCCTGTGCTGCTGTTCGCTGCCCAAACATACTTGTCTATAACTATCCACCAACATTATGTCAAACCTCTGTTGTATTTGACTCTTACATTCTTTATGGCACGGCAGGACTTCACATTTTCGCTGAAGGCCATCCACTGCTGGCTGTCGGCGTACTCCCCAGGGCTGAGGATGTACTGGAAGCCCTTGTAGTTGGGCTTCTCATAGATCACCCACACGCCGCTCTCCACCCGGATGGAGTTGCAGCGGCTGAAGTATGTGTGCAGGTCGGCACAGTCGCTGCTGCAGTTGTAGCAGCGACCCTGGAATTTCTTCTCCTCAAAAAATGTGATCTGTGGCAAAAGAGGAATAATAAAAACAACGTGAGCATTTTCTGAACAAGAATATCTTAAAGGAACTTTAAAAAGCATACTAGCTGTAGTGGGTTTTATCTTACCTTCCCCATTTGGATGCACTGTAAACCTCATTCTTTGCTGCAGCCCCATCAAAGTATTTATCGATAAACAAAATGTGCAGAGTGTGGCAAGTCTTTGATACCCAAATGAGGTAGATTTACATATCAGCAAAATGGCTTGGTGCTGTTTGATTTGCCTTTGTTCCAGTCTGATGATGAGTCTGTATCAAACACATGCTGGAACAGGGAAGGCAGAGGGTCAGAGTCAGACACTGATGGAAAAAAATGATTCGGCAATGTTCAATTTTCTCTTGTATTTTTTGGACAGCAGCAAATGTTAACAGTACAATAACTTCTATTGCTGTTACTGTCTTTTATATTCATTGCTCCCCATCCTAAATGTTATGTTTGAGCTTTAGACAGTTAGTTCCGCTTTAGATAAATTTTAACACAGATGTAAACACCTATAGTTTAATGTGTGTTATGTCTGTCATTTTGATCTGTGAGGTGAGTTTTAAATGTTCACATCAACTGGAATGTGGAGTAACTCCTTGCTCAATTAAACGATTTTCTTATCGCTTTTTTAACATGAGAAATTAGACCTCATAGCCAAGTGTCGTGAATAAAAGTGCTTTCATTAGTTCAGTTTCAAATCCTGCAAGACCATGTTTAATGGTCAGACATGGGCAACACATTGAATTTCTGGCAGTACCGTGGTAGCTTTCTGGACCTTTGCCTCGCTTACTTTACGAGCAGCAGCGATACGCACTCCATGGTGCGTCGGAGAACCACGATGACCTTCAGGTCCCAAATTTCCCTCCGGGGATTAATAAAGGTTCATCTTATCTTATCTTATCTTATCTTAGGTGACGTAAAAACACGAAAGACTCTCTAGAACCAGTGGTTTGTCCATTTAGGGGCTACTGTATAAACATGGCGGACTCTGTGAACTGGACCTGCTCCCTATTTAGATATGAAGGGCTCATTCTAAGCATCTAAACATGATTCGTAGTTTCAGGTGATATTTATAATTTTATTCATTTGAGTCATTTATCTATTTATTTATTACAATGGCAGCTTTTTACAATGTACCTTCAAAGAAAGGTATTAAATATTTTTGAAGTCATTAAGTGCTACATATAAACCAAACCATTTGGTCTTGAGAAATGAATTTGTCTCTGCATTTCTTTAAGCATGAGAAAAAATTTAAAGATCTGTTGATACAAGGGCTCCTATGAACCTGTACCGTGCATATGGTTTAAAGCAATAAGTGAATGGGGAGCTTTCTATTAAAACATGTACATATCAGTGTCTTATAGTTGTAAGTTACAACAATGATGGTGAATCAAAAACATATTGATCTGTGGCCTATATCACATCTTGACAGCTTGAGCGTCCGGTATCAAATTCTTCTTCTTCTTTTTTTTTTTTTTTTTTATTTTATTTTATTTTTTTTTTGAAAGGATCTTCTTTTACTAAACTCTCCAGAAGCTGAGCATACAAAACGCCAGTCAGCGATTCAAAACACTGCTTTGTCCATCAGTAAGTGTTTGGGCTGATTAATGTGGGCTTAAAGATATTGAATACATATCTTTAAAAGTAATGAACCAAACCCTATGAATGCTAACATTTTATCCACCCAATTCTGTCTTTATCATCTTTGGTTTTTCAATTTACAGTTCTTTTGCATATCATCCAGACCCGTAGATTCAGTTCAGCTTAGAGCTGCATTAGTGGCTGTTATGAAAACTTGTTGGTGTGTGTGTTGTTGAGTGCTTGGCAGAAGCTAATTTGAGGCCTGAGAGGCAGCTGCTGAAGCATTTTAATGGAGGAAACGATCTAATGATTGTTTTCATATCTCATTTTAAAATACGGAAAGTCAGAGCTTTCATAAACGCACCAGCCGGGAAGGATTTCATAACATGCTGACATGAAGTGAAAGCAAATGGCTGCACATGACCGACCAGTAATAGTTGCTAATTATTTCTGAAATATAGATATCATGCACCAGAATGACAGGCAGGGATCAGAAATGTTGGATTTCAGCATGCTTTATTTTTCCACTCAGTATATTTAGAATTAACAGGAGTCCATGATGCGCCTGATGGAGCTGAACCTCATCATGTTGCTCATCCCCATCTCTCTGAGGTTCCTGTACTCTCCTGGCCTCAGGTACAGCATCTTGCCTCTGAAGTTGGGCTGCTCGAACATCAGCCAGTGGCCGTCCATCACGTTGCACGACAGGCAGTCAGACATGTGGAAACGATCCATCATATTGTCACAGTCGTCCATCAGCTCGTGCATCTGGCCTCCGAAGTTCTCCTTTTCGTAGATCCTCATTCTGAAGGGTCCCCTGTGCTGCAGATGAAGAAACAGAGAAATGACTGTGGACCTCTGAACTGACAATGAACCCAACCTTTTGAGCTACACATTGGTGGTTTTACACCAGTGTGATGAGACTGGTGTACGGAAGAAGAGGTCGGCCGTGGTTGGCTATCGAGATTAATGACTCATTATCTCAAGAAAACAACCCGTTATCATGAGAAAACATAACATGGTAGCCATTATTAAACAATGATTACAACTATAGTCGTTCTGGTCCTCCGTAGTGGTCTTATAAGCTGTTACAATATTAATTTTGTAAAACTGGACCATGTTTAAAACTGCTCCAGGAACAATGATGTTCCCACGTATCTTTTAATCACAAAAAGGGTCACAAATACAATCTATGACTGGGATTGGGATCTGAAAACTGAGAAAATATTCTAGCTTCATAGCTTTTTCCAGGAGCTTTCAGTTGCATCTCACAGCCTTCCTTAACCTGCTAAAGACTTATTACGTAACCAAAGTTCGGTACTCGGTTTACATGATTACATCAATGCAGGTTCCACTTGTTGAAGAAGGCTGCAGTCGAATGCTAGTAAGCGGACCTTTTAACGTTGTTGGAGTCCAACATGGAGGAGGGTGTCCTTCCAGCTCCCTCTTTGGCTGAGCATTTACAGCAGTAAGTATTTTTAGTTGTAACGATGCTGTTAGTGATAAACTTACCATGGGGATCATGCGACTGGACCTGATGCAGTCGCTCATACTCATTCCCATCAGGCGCTGGTTGTCTGGATACTCGCCCCTCCTCACCAGCATCTGATGGCCCATGAAATTGGGCTTCTCGTAGACCATGAAGAGGCCGCTCTCCACCCTGCAAGAGTTACACCTGCTCAGGTAGGAGGTGAGCTCGGGGCAGTCATTGCTGGTCTCATAGGAGCGACCCTGGAAGTTCCGGTCCTCATAGAATATGATCTGCAAAGATGTGACTTGATTACCATTTTATCTTCAATCTTTTTAGTTAGAGTGTGTCATATATTTTGAAAGTTTCACTTACCCTCCCCATGGCCATGATATTTGTGAGCTAATCTCAGATGTACTGCTTCAACATCGACCCTTTTGCCTTTTTATACATTGCACAGCCGTACTATTTCCACATGGCTTGTGCTGAAACCTTTGACTCATCACTCTATATTGTGGCACTGTGCAGCCCTATAGGGTGGCAGACTTCACTGTACGTCACAATCTGCAATAGTAATTGTGGATATTGGGTTTTATATGTGCTTCCAGAAACTTCAACTATTTAATTCATATCTCTTCTGTAAACATCTATGTGGTGTATCAGATCTGAAGAGAGAGTTTTGAACTTTATGATTACACTCAACAAATGGCACAAAACAAAGTTTGACTAGATCATTTGTAATGTAAGAAATGCTATAAAAATTTTTAGTAAAAAATCATCATTTGAAGAATATTTTGCTTCTGTTATGACCTGATGTGACCTCCCAAAACTACATTCAACATACAATAATAACTATTGCGGTGTGTGTTAAAAAATGAATGCAAGCCCACGTGCACCTTGTGATGAGTCATGATGTTTCACACAAAAGTGTGCAAGGTGGTCTGCAGCTGATAGTCTATATAAAAGTGCCGCCCGGTTGGCATCATTTGCAAAAACTAAAAGTGTAACCATGGGCAGGGTAATATTTATCATATGTTTGTATCATGTTGGAAAATCTGGTGCATATGATGCAAATATCTCTATTCTGAAGTATTTTCATCTGACAACTAAATTTATGGTATGTTTTTTTGGCTGCAGATTATTTTCTATGAGGACAGGAACTTCCAGGGTCGGTCCTATGATTGCAGCAGCGACTGCTCCGACATCCACATGCACCTGAACCGCTGCAACTCCTGCAGGGTGGACAACGGGTGCTTCGTGGCGTATGACCACCCCAACTTCATGGGTAATCAGGTCTTCTTGAAGAGAGGGGAGTACTCCGACTTTCAGCGCATGGGGATGGGCATGGCAATGATGGATACCGTCCGCTCCTGTCGCATGATCCCCATGGTAAGAGTCCACAGACAGCCTCCAGTACAAGAGAGGCAGTCTAGAGAACCAGTAGACTTGATATCATGTCTTGTCTTCCTCCAACAGCACAGGGGGCAGTTCAGGATGAAGATCTACGAAAGGGAGAACTACCAAGGCCAGATGCACGAGCTGATGGACGACTGCGAGTCCCTCCAGGATCGCTACTTAATGTCTGACTGCCAGTCGTGCAACGTGATGGACGGCCACTGGCTGATGTACGAGCAACCCAACTACAGAGGACGGATGATGTACATGAGGCCAGGAGAGTACAGGAACTTCCGAGACGTAGGAGCGAGCAACATAAGAATCAGCTCCATCAGGCGCATCATGGATTTGTGCTGATTGTCATTCAATTAAAAAACCTGTTGGGTGAAAAATAAAAATTTGATTTTGAAGCATCTCTCTTCTGTTTTGTTTTTTTTGCAGTGCAGCAGTGGTGCAAGGGGCACAGTTTGACTCCTTGGACTATAAGAGCGAAACACTGACATTTTGATTCCTAAATAAAGATTTATGCTGGTACATTTAGTACATAAATGTTAACATTGTGTGAGAACGTCTTGGAGAACAGTCTTTTTATTAATTACATTAATATTACTATGTAGTACTGTATGCCTCAAGCTCATCAACAGTCAACAATGTTTTGGTGGTTTACTTTTTCCAGACATTTTCTTCCATCATTCTTGCAAATGCTACTTATTTCATACATAATATGGTATTACTTGAACTGTCCATTGCAAACATCCAGTACATTACAGCATTGCAAAATAACTTCCTGGTTCAGCTTTGACTGCAACATTTATGGTCGTTTTGTGAGCAGTTTTACAGCGGAAAAATATCATATATAATTACATCCTCATATAATAATAATGGATATTTTGCATGAATTTCCAACATCCTAACTCATCATATATTGATGCTTTGTCTGACCTCTTGGCATCACTTTTTGCTTGTCGTAAACATGCTTAATGTCGTGAATTAAACAAAAAACGCATTTAGGTTTAGGCAGCAAAACTATTTAATTAGATTTAGGAAAAAACAATATAGTTTGGCTTTAAATGAATACGTTTGTAAAGGGAAAATGTGACTTGACGTTGTCTAGGTGGGACACGAATGAACAACTGAAACTTAAAACAAGGGACACAAACAGCGGTCTCCTGGATGATGACAGTGTTGTGTTGTTGCGAGATAAAGCGTTGTTAATTTGCGGATTTCACCTTTGCCAAAACTAAAACTGAAATACTTGCAATGCAGTTTTTCTTTCTTTGTTGAAGATTCATTGTTATTACATTTGGATGGCATTGAGTAAATATTATAAAAAGCCATGTTGGGGTTTTGTTTCAATCTCTAGTACTGATACGTAATGCAGCACTTGCAGCCCGAACAACAAGGATGAATTTTCATTTTTTGGTGTCTTGCTATGCAAAGTGTGTCCTGAGGGTGGTGCTAAAGGAAAGGCTGTGTGTTTATTACATTCAAAAGGTTTTATTCCCTCGAGGACATGAATGTGCTCAGTAAATGGACAATCTGCCCTTATATTATGAGATATCAGGCTGTCCTGAGTGTGGTGCTAGAGGGATGCTAATGGAGTGTCCAAAATAGGGAAAGTTTCATCCTCTGTGGAGCATGAATGTATTCAGAAAATATTACAGTGATCTGCCAATTGCACTTTGCAAAAGTGGATATTTTTTGCCTCATGGTGACACAGGTGGAAAGATAATCAGGACTTAACAGATGTTAAGTATGTTTTGCATTGAGCGATTGTGTCACTAATAACTAATTATGTAATTACAGGTTTATGAACGAACATTTCTCTTAGTAAGGAACATTGTGTTTACATCTTGTTTGACCTCACTGCTCCATGTAACTGAATTGTCTCAGTAATGTCAGGAATAACATCTATCTAAACATTTGCTAACCGTAAACTAACGATCATACCGGACCAAATAAGACTGTAGCAGCAAAAAGTGTATTGGACTGAGCAATGGTGTGGTTTAGTTCTTAGACTGTATTATTTGTGCTTTAAATCAATGCATTTAATTTAATCAATACATATCAACCCCATTATACTCTTCTCTAAACATTAACGTGTCCAATCATGGAAATGATGGCACAAAAATACAAAAGTAATGCAATAACTAGAGTTTGCTTTGTCACAGTGAAATCTGCACCACTACTGTTTAATCCGTTCACAGCTGTGATGTATAATACAGTAGGGATTTCCATGCTGATGAGCTGACTCAGTTATTTGGTACAATCGAGGGGCAGATTCTTTTGATGTCACATGATGCATAAAAGGCAGCGCGCCAGTGGGAAGAAAAACAGAAATCAAATAGCGTGACCATGAGCGGGAAGGTAATGAAGGGTACAGATCACTGCACCAGCCAACTAACTGATGCAAACTCAGTCAGAATATTATACTGTATATGTGCCAAAATACTGCAGCACATACACAACAGATCTCACTTTAACATTTAGCTCTGCATAACACGATCTGTGTCTTTCTCTCTAGATCATCTTCTTCGAGGGGAGAAACTTCCAGGGCCACTCGTACGAGTGCATCAGCGACTGCTCTGAAATCGCCTCTCACCTGAGCCGATGCAGCTCCTGCAGGGTGGAGAGCGGGACGTTCATGGTCTACGACCAGCCCAACTACACGGGCCTGCAGTACCTCCTGACCAGGGGGGAGTACCCCGAGTATCAGAATACCATCGGCTTCAATGACTGCATTCAGTCCTGCCGTATTGTCCCTGTGGTAAATATGAGCGCAATGCTACTAATCAAGACAGGCAGTAATGTAAAGAGACATGAGACATATGTTGGGTTGCTGTCTTACCGAGAATCAGATGAGATCAAGATCAGTTTCACCTCAGCGCCTCCAGGAGTGATATTTCCAGGACGTCTGAGTTTTTATTTGTACTTCACAGTCTTGATATCACCATGACAACTGTGCAAACTCCATCTGCTGATTAGGAAAATTGGACGTGGTTGAAAGCTGTGAAAAAAAGTGGACATTGGGTTAAGACTTCTGTTTCTAGCAATGTCAAAGGTCAAATCACTTCAAAAGCTACCATTACCTCTAAGAGTTTTGTGAACACTGAAGCAATTTTTTAGTCATACATTGCTAAACAGGCTAATTTTAAGGATCAAACTGATGATTAGCTTCTCATTTGACTCATAGGTACTAACTATTTCCGAGCAGGACCTTTAGCGTGTTTTGGTACTACTTCGCAGTAGCTTGGTGAACCTCTAAACAACGTCATCACCATTGTGTGGTTCATGCATGTATTTGATTTCATTTGGCATTTTGTACTTTAACAGCACAAAGGACCCTTTAAGATGAGGATCTACGAGAGAGTCAACTTTGAAGGGCAGATGCAGGAATTGACCGAGGACTGCGACTCCATCCAGGATCACTACAACATGCCCGACATGCAGTCCTGCAACGTGATGGAAGGCTACTGGCTGATGTTCGAGCAGCCAAACTACGAAGGCAGGATGTTTTATCTGAAACCAGGAAAGTACAGGAACCTCAGAGAGATGAGCAGCGACGATATGAGGTTCACTTCAATCAGACGCATCACAGAATCGTAACTCATTACTTATATTCAGCTTCGAGGTTTTGCAGATGCTTTGTTTTCTTAACATTAACACAACGTCGAAGTGAGAGGCAAAAATAAGGAGCCTTGTTTTTATCCTGAAACTGTGATTTGTGAATTGTTTGCATGTAGTTCCAGTTGTACTGTGCAATCCAGCCACGATGAATTTACCTCTTTAACTGTGTGATGCGCACAATAAAATGATTTGATGCATATTTTGTGTGATTTTTTTTTTTTTTTTCCTGGACACAATTTCAATAAGTGACTGTTTGGCCCAGTCAGTGCCATTTAGTTTCATCAACTGATTAACATTCAGTGAAAGTCTGAAGCAACTAATACAGAATGCTAAAAACAAGACAAACAATTTTACTGAAACTTGGCTAAAATGCAAATACAAGTGCTAAGCGTCCATAGCAGATTTTCAGCATAACATCAGAAATATGAATTTCCGGTTTTTAAAGTGTGACCGGCAGTGAATGTCCCTCCTGGGCCACCGTAGGGTTTGGTTGCAGTTAGCCCCTCCCACTACTCAGTCACCAAATTGATATAAGCTGGCAGACACAGTGTCGGCGTTCCCTTTGCTGCTGCTGCTGCCGCTGCTTTTCCTCTTCCTCCTTGGTTGTGGTCAGCACAGATTGCCAAATGTGCTGTGGTGTTGTTTCCTGGCTACACTCCTGCCCCCACATGTTGAATCCCATGTAGGGTATTGTGCTCCAGAAGAGACAGACTGCCACTGCTGTTTTGTGCTGATTGTCTTTATTTTATTTTATTCTTTTCATTTAGTTGGTTTCATTGTTTTGTCAGTAGTTTTAGTTCTTAGTCCTAGGCCTCTGGGGCCTTGATTCCCTTCCCCCAAGACATTTATTATAGACTACTGCAACAGTCCTGTGTTTTTAACACATTTCCTATTGATTGCTGGTGATAGTGTGGCTGCCCGGACGGTGGAGGGATTGTTGTTCAGGGTTCTCACCCCAGCTCCACCCCCCCCTTAAGTGTGTGTAGTGGTAATTTTGCACATGCTTCACACGTTATTGTTTTTCCTTGCAGTTTGGTTATTTTTGCTGTCTGTGTGCATGTGTTGGGCATGGAGCGAGGCGAGTGCTCTGTCCCTGCTGCACCCAGCCATCCTGTAGTGCTCTAGCTCGTATTTTACCTGGGTTAGGCTAAATAAAGTGTGGTATATTTTAATCATTCTACTATTGTAATAAAGTTTGTAATCTTGGGGGAAGCCCTTTGTCTCTGACCATTATTTGACCGCCTTTTGGGGGGTTTCAGTGAGTCTTATGCATTAAGTGCCTTACCGTAATTAATCTTAATTCGGAGCCCTGAACTGGGCGCGGGCCACAAAAGATATAATCTTAACTCTGTACAATCAGACCACATGCTCCTAAGAAATAGGAGGCAGCATTTCACTTCTACACCAGGTCCATAAAATCTAAATTTATAGTCAACAGCTATCAATTCAACAGCAATTCAATCAAACTGATGAAACTCTGAGAGTCAGTCAAAATATCTTGTGTGTTTATGCCACTAAACGGAGGCCATGCAGTCTGCACATTTTGATAGTTTGTTTATTGGATTAATGTGCCACAAAGTGGTGTACGGTGGTAATGGGAGATGGAAATTGAGCAAGCAGAAACCCTGAAACCAGCACAGACCTCAGCGCTGGGAGTTACAGCAGACTGGAGTGCAGGGTCTAACATGTGAAACGTCAGCAACAGAAAGTTCTGGTGGCGGAGTCAGGGTCGTCTCCAGGATCAGAACACCGGTGCTGGGTTTGCATCGCTGGCTGAAACTGAGCTCACTGCTAACTGGCAGGATAAAACAAAAACACAAGTTATTTTCTCGTTCTCACCACAAACTATCAAACGTATACAGACATGGACACATGGATCTACTGTATTGTTGACAAGCCCTCGGGCCTCATATTGGACATATTGGAGGGCAGACTGGACGCCACATACAGTGACCCACTATCGCATCTCGAGGTACAAGTGGTATTACAAGACAGGACGGGCCGGGGAACTAAATTACAAATCCTCATTGGTTGGGTTGGTTAGGGTTAGGCATGAGGAGTGAGATTGTTTAAGGTAAGAATATGAGGATCAGCCAATCAGAGGCAGAGTAGGGCGGGTCCTGCCTTTGCCACGGTAGGAAAAAAAGCTAGTTTGGCTCTTTTCATTAGATATCTGTGCTACACAATATCTAAACATGTCAACCTCATTCACATATTCACTTTTTGAATGTTTTAAACTAAATTTCTTTGGAACACTGCACCTAACTATATACAGTATAATATATACTGTATGTATAATATGCACTTAAATCTATTGATACATGTGTATTCAACAACTGTTGACACTGATTCTGTCACTGCTCTTAGTTGAGCAGCTCTACTGCATAAAATCGGTCACGTGCAGACTGTACTGAACCAGCATTCTGGAGCTTAGTCTATAGAGGATATAACAATATGGGGGGATTGAAGGCAAACAAAAGCAAAACTGAAAGAACGAGTGACTACATAAAACAATGCTGACAGAATAACAGTCTCTGAATTGTAAATCATATAAAAGCTGCTGCTGCGTACAGAGGCAAGGCAGTAGTTGTGTTCACTTCATGGGATGAATATTCACTACAGCATTTAGAGTTAAATTCAACATGTATGTCATGTCAAATGAACTTTAAAATGGCGAGAGTCACTACAACCCTCTGAATTAACAGGGATAAATTGGTTTTTACATTTATATTATGTGTACTAATGTACAAAGATAAATATATATGTAAATTGAGGATGGAAAAATAAACTTTGTACAAACAAATATTGCTTTCCCATCTTTTTCATGATTTCATATAATAACAGTCCAATCAATACGTGTTTGGAGATTTGATTTTGGTTTATTTGAGCGTTCTGTGTGTTTTCATCAGCAGTGCAAATTCAAAGGATGCCTCTGCTCAAAACAGCTGATTTGCTTCACTGACCACACGAAACAAAACAAAATACTGTTCTGTGAGAAAGAGCTGACAAGCCCGCTCATTGTTGTAATTCACAAAGACACAGGTCATCCGTGGGTTATAAAGG
The DNA here is from genome assembly GCA_947000775.1 of Pterois miles. NCBI lineage: Eukaryota > Metazoa > Chordata > Actinopteri > Perciformes > Scorpaenidae > Pterois > Pterois miles. The sequence goes on along the minus strand of CAMQGK010000076.1, from coordinate 418,235 downwards.
CAGAGTGGCGCCCACGGCTGCTGCTGCAGTGTGACGAAGGTTGGCCGACACAATGGGTAAGGTAAGGTTGCTTGTTCTGCTGTGTGCCTTTTGTGCGTCTTCGTCCCTGCGCCGATTATTCAGCCGAAACCGGTGAACTGGAAGCGTTCTTTCCGGTGGTATAGTATGCACGTTTCTCTTAATTTAAGGCGATAGCAACATTTTTGAAAATCCCTCGATTTATCTTTCCAGATCATCTTCTACGAGGACAGGAACTTCCAGGGTCGCTCCTACGAGTGCACCAGCGAATGCTCTGACCTGCATTCCCACTTCAGCCGCTGCAACTCCATCAGAGTGGACAGCGGTGACTGGATGGTGTATGAGCGACCCAGCTACATGGGCTACCAGTACTTCCTGAGGAAAGGTGACTATTCAGACTACCAGCGCTGGATGGGATTCAACGACTGTGTGCGGTCCTGCCGTATGATCCCTATGGTAGGATTCTGTCAGACGGTTTCACCTTAAAATGAAAATTTCTTTTGAGGACCCTTTTCTGATCTATTGTCTTTTCTGCAGCACCAAAGCTCTCACAGAATGATGATCTACCAGCGCCCAGAGTTCGGAGGCCAGATGATGGAGCTGACTGATGACTGTCCCTCCCTGAACGAACGCTTCCACTTCAATGACATCTACTCCTGCAACGTGAGGGACGGCCACTGGATCTTCTACGAGCATCCCAACTACAGGGGACGCCAGTATCTGATGAGCCCCGGCGAATACAGGAGGTTTAATGAGTGGGGAAGCACAACTTCTAGGGTAGGGTCCATCAGACGTGTCACTGTGTGAGATAAGCTGATGTCCAGACACTGTTTATGTGAAGTACTGTCAATAAATCTATCCAATAACCAGTACTCTGTCAACTGCTGCTTTTGTTTTCTTTGGGCTCTTTGAGTTGGATTGAAAGGTGTGCTTTGGTGGCATATTAGGTCTTATTGCAAGGGTTCAGACCAATGGTGCATAACAAAATTTTCATAAGCTATGCTAGTATTTTGTGAGTGGATCAAACATTAGAGGAAAGGGACACAAACAAATACAAATACAGGATGGAAATGACAGAGACACAGTTTAAGCCCAGCATGTTTATTGAGAACAGACAGAGGAAGAAGGTTTCTAGTTGAAGTCAGTGATTCGCCTGAGCGAGCCGATCCTTGGACTGGGGGCGCCCCAGTCACTGTATCTGCGGTACTCGCCGGGTCTCAGGTAGTAGGGTCTTCCTCTGTAGTTGGGCTGGTCGTACATCAGCCAGTGGCCTTCCACCACATTGCATGAGTTAATGTCAGACATACGCAGACGGTCCTGGACGTTGGGGCAATCGTCGCTAACCTCCTGCATTTGGCCGCCCATGTCTGGACGCTCGTACAATCGGATTTTGTAGGAACCACGGTGCTGCAGAAAGAACAATTGTGTCAGACTGTTTTGTCTTATTAATGTGCTAATAATAGTACTTTTTTTTTTTTGGTGATTGTGAGTATAAACATTTGTGAAGTGTTAATCCCCACCAATAATCCTGTGCTAAATCTATCTTCTTACAGCTCAGAAGGATGCTTTTGCTTTGAGGAATTCAAATCCAACATGAATTTTGAGGATTTATGTTACCAAAAAGTCCATCAAACTTTTGTCTTGCTTAGTCAAAGCTGTTTTCACCTACATTTATAGTATTTCAGAGATGAGGGACTTGGGCTTTACAGTCTTTAAGAGAAGCATACTACAGGCTCCTTTTTCAGTTTGCTTAAATACAGATTTTGTGTGATACTTATTGGTACAATTTATATTGATTTCCTTCAGTTGTACATTGTTCTCATATTCGTTCTCAAGCTAAGCATTAAAATACAGGTAGTAGTAAGATCAAGTTTCTGATTCATTGCTTTTGTTTCACCCTTTGATTTTACTAGCAAGGATTGTAGGTTTTCTTTCTTTAGCCTATTGCTTTTTCACAACACAGTAAATCAGTGTGCTCACATGGATCAACATCCCAGTTAACTGCCTTGTCTTACCATGGGAATCATGCGGCAGGAGCGGATGCAGTCATTGATGCCAATCATGCGCTGGTTGTCGGAGTACTCCCCCCGGCGGAGAAAGTACTGGTGGCCGAGGTATTGGGGTCTCTCATACACCATAAAGCAACCGCTCTCCACCCGGATGGAGTTGCAGCGGTTGAAGTAGGGGTGCAGGTCAGCACAGTCGCTCATGCACTCATGGTGCCGACCCTGGAAATTTCTGTCCTCGTAGAATATGATCTGCAAACGTTTGTCAAAGCGAGTATTAATTATCACTGTTAACACCTAAAGGTGAGCATCTTTTCAGTCTGTAGTTTAAGTAGCAACACATCAGCTTACCTTTCCCATTTCTATATTAGTGGGGGCCAGACTGGAGCTCAATAGACGCTCTCTGTGCTGCTGTCCTTTTATATAAAGTAGCTGTGTGATGGCACAGCATAAAGTATTGTCATCCAAATAGGTTTTATAACACAAATCTGGTTATGTATAGCGACGCACCAGTGTAATGATGAGTTATTGTTGTACAGTTTTCACATGTTCATCAAAACAACAGTGTGCTAGTGACCCAGGGATCACCACTCACAGTATCAGCAAAACAACAAGCCTTATTTGTGTGCTTTTCATTCAAAAAGGTTTCTAATGTTAAATGCCAGAGACGGAACCAGCCTTTTTTTTCAATTCCTAAGCACAACTCGCCCTCTACCCTTACCACCATGTATCGGTATATCAACTACACACAAAAACTTAAGTAGCTGCAAATTACTGCAAATTTCCACTGTGAAAACCCTGCAAAAACCACGTTTGCAATGATTGTCCTCATCTGGGGACACCTGGTGGCTCGATATGCTTTGGTGTACGTTCATCATTTTTGTAATGAACTGATGAATGTGTTGTGTTGCACTCTGTTACATGACAATGTATCCCCTGAATTATCACCTAGCGCCACCATCAGGTTAAATTTGTCCAATGATACCTGCAAAACTACAGCCTCAGCTGTCCAATGTGGCTAGTGATGAGAAGAGCGTGCTAACATGCTAAACTAAGATGTCGAACATGCTTATCTAACATTAAAGGAGCTACATGCAAGATTAGAAGCATTTCAATTGCCTCCGCATGGCTCTCAGCATGGCAGCAGCCGAGCCGGCGGCACCTTGCTAACGGTGCTATCAACGCTAACATAAAATACACCAGATGGTGGGTGCTAAGGTGTCGGCATGGCATTAATCAGCTGTATGAGAGCAGTGCAGAGCACGTTCACATGCATGAACATGCACCAATAACCCGACCCGGCGATGTCAACAAAGCAGTGAGACGGTCAGATTACAACACACATTCTCTGCACAGGTAGACATTACTTCTCTATATCTTTACATTTGCTGCTATATTTATGCTCTGCTCATCAGCAGTTAACGTTTAACTCATTGTAAAGTGGTGCCAAACAACAGCCATCACTCAGATACAGGCAAATCTGTCTTTTAAGTATTTGCCCTTTACTAATATATATTGCACATTTTTATGGATAGGTGTACACAGTATCAATCACTGCCTTGCCCCACAGCATTTAGAGCCCAAACTACTTTAATTTTGTAACACAGAGCTACTCAAATCAAATAATTTACTGTATTGGCATCTTATTTATCTCAGTTAGGATGGTGTGCCTTGTCAGTGTTATACTTCATGAGACATTTTTACAGAAACCACAATAATCTGTTGATTAATATGCTATAAATCAGTGTAATAAGTGCGCAATCATGCATGTTACATTTATAAGTTTATTTGCTTATGTCAGCGCAATCTTTGAAACCAAACCAAAGCTTGAATCTGCCCATTTTTATTGGGTTTATCTATTTCAAATAGATATTTTCCCTAATTGTGTGGGAATATGATAAAGCTGGTGGTGCAGGTTGCTAAAATTGGACTTGCTGAGTTCAAGAGGCCTTGAACATCAGTCAGTGTTTCTGGAGAGAGATGTTTCTCTCAAACTCTCTAAACACATCAAAATCTCCAACCCGTACTGTTAAATATGAGACGTGGCTTTAAAAGCTCATCATTCATATGGACAGCTGACACAAAGACACACCGCTGTTTTATAAACCTCAATCTGAGGTCACGAGATTCAATCTGTTGTTATTCGAATGAGCAGGCATTTGGTGCTTTTGCCACCCTGCCAAGATAAATAAAAAAACCCTGATTCATCAATGCCCACAGCCTAGACTGGCACATCATTGACCCCCTACTCTTGTTACACCAGGATGCCCACATGAATACATCTGATCTGGTCATGTTTAGTGCCTCACAGGGTTACACTCTCGCCTGTATGCGAATAGCATCACAAGATGCTAAACCATAGCAGAACAAGGTGACGCAACAATACGCACAATAAATATTTGGCTTGGGGTGTTTGCTGAAGATATGCTTTAAGTTGCATTATGGGAAATGTAGTAAACATTTTGGCTTCTGCTGGTTTGATTTGACCATATCTTTACGTCTTTATGGAAATTAAATGTGTCTCCTTTTAAAAAATATATAATTATTTAATTAGATATTGTACCTCTTAGATCAGTTGTGCACATTTTAACCCATTTTCCCTCAAATCACATGGTAACCATTATTCAAAACATGCTGAAGTTTTATTTCCATTCAAGAACTGGAAACACACTGAACTAAAATAACGTTAAAACAAAACTGATTGGTAGTCAAGTGATATTCACTATTACAGAGTTAAGTAAGCACTGCAATATCTCTTTAAGAAAATGTAAACAAATTACAAATAGATTTTAGATTAGGTTATTCTTTGGTACAATTAACCATCTGCTTTCAACACAGGACAAAAGTTTGGTCCCAAGACAAAATATATGGGGTTGAAAATATAATAAAACAAATAGCAATGTCATAAAAAGCACACTGAAAGATTAAAGTTTATATTTTACCCAAATTAAAAGCACAAATACTTCAAACTGAACAAAAACGACAGGAGAATTAAAGCTTTTGGATTGAGTAGTTCTGCAAAATGGATATATATCATTTAAATGATATTTAATCTATATTTAATCTCAAGTCAGGCTTGTTAAATGTGGTGAAACTTTCAACCAATACGAACTTTTACAACACTAGAAAAGTAACTGACCAACTAATTTACAATGACAAACGACATGGAACACAAAACCTTTGAGACAATTTTCCAACCTCATCTCACAAGTTTTTATATTATTTCTATTATTACTGGTAACCTATAGGCGTGGTTTGATGAGACAGATGACTTCCAGGTCAAAAATACTGCCAAATCTGGGTTAGTATAGAGACACAACTCCACGTGAGGAACATTTTCTTTATACATGCTCTGTGGTTACAAATCTGCCCGTCTGCTTAAACATCCAATAGTTTAGTTTTAAGCAAACATCTCTCTCTATATAATTCCAAATATAAAATTATGATTCCAGATATACAAAACTGCGTACACTTCCATGAATTGGCACTTTGACATGCACACAGTCTGTTTTATTGCTGTCACTTCTGTAACGTTTCAACAGTTTTTTGCCTATTGTTCAAACTGTTCGAGGCCTCAGTCCAGTAACAATACTGCCGACAAATTTCTTCACAGCATCAGAATGAAAAACAGTAGAAATTAATGTTTATGTGGATCAGAGGATCCTGAAAGGTGCCAGCACTGATAAAGCCGAACAGAGGTGGCAAGATAAGATGCAGCAGCTCATTCAGAGCATCCAAATACTGTTAATATTGACTCATCATCTCAGTGAGCCTCAAACAACTAGACTGATATAACATCAGCAGTGTTGTCTTCTTCATATCCTTCGAGATAAATGTCATCACTGATCCACAGAGGATGTAGAGCATTGCTGCTCTGTACAGTCAGATAAAGAAAGAAAAAAATGATGTCAGTGTGCATGTAGATAGGATGAAAAGGGCAAAATACAAAGAAAGTGGGTTACAATTCACTGTAAATTATTCATTGTTAAATTGTATGTATCATCGCTAAGTTTATGCGTTAATTGAGGAAAAATGAATACTGTTATGTACGGTATGCAACACAGGGTGAACCACCAACACAGAAACAGATCTGCGAGTCTACGAGGTGAGAGGTGATGAAATCACATGTCATGAAACACACTGCGTTATGTTGTCAGCTACAGGTTACAGAGTTGATAGACTATATGTGTGGAGAAGGAAGAGGAACTAAACTGACACTCGAGGCTGTGGCGCTGTGTGGGGTTTTCCCCTGACAAGCAGTCCACCGGTGGGTTTAGCCTACATGAGAGGATGGTGAGTGGGGAGCACGGAGGTGTCTGGAGGCTCTGCTGCTTCTGGCAGGTCGTGGTACTTCTTGAGGTGGATGTACCGGCGGTGCTTTGGCTTCAGATGGACCTGCGAGTGCGGACACATCTGATTCAGTAGAGGAAAAGATGACATTAAGCCTCAGTGAAGATTTGCACAAATGGAGAGGGATACATGAAAAGAGCAGAAGAGAAACAGTAGTCCAGTCAAAAAAAACTCCAAGAATTTCAGTTTATATATATATAAATCCTCTCTAACCTTTCCAGCATCACGTTGCAGAAAAATGGGCGTCATTCCTACAGTTCTCGGAGGATACAATGGGTAAACCTGTTGCACCATAGGATCTGCAAACTGCAAAGATATGAAAACACACCAAAGTGAGCTCCAGTTCAGAATCAGTCGAATCACAGTGTTTTATTAACAACAGTTTTTTATTCAAGTGAGGACTATTAGACATCCAAAAATGCATAACAGGAGGTTTGACAGAAAATAAGAAAAAGACATTTTCTAGCTATTAAATCATACAGATGACATAACATAACTAAACATAAACTAAAATATAAACCCAATATTCAATATGTCTCTCACTAGAAAAGAGCAAACCCTTTACTTGTGGGAGCAGACTGAGCAGACTTCAGTTACAAAAACAGTAATCTTACTGTACAGAACATGGGGGTGGCTGGTCTACTGCTGCCTCAATGGGTTAGTTTGTTGTTGTTATTGTGTGACTTTTGTTAATTCGGATTCACCTAAGTCACACAAAAACACAAACTATCTGATCGAGGCAGTGGCAACAAGTCCGGTGGCCTTGGAGAGAGCACAGATATCGGCCTTAGTTCCTGGTCAGAATGGGCTGTGTGATGGCGAGGTGAATCAGTGACAATATTTTAAATGTAGCACACACTTGAAACACATTTTTCTGCTGCCCCTATTCACACCTTTTCTTCAGTGCTGGTGCTCCTGCCTGTTTCTCCAAACTGGGGGTGTGCCAGCTGTCATCTACTGTAGGTAATACCTCCTACAACCCCACTTTTGAACTATTCATTTAAACAGCTATGCAGTTGAATCCGTACCTCTGCTGTGGCGTCCTCCATGAGAGGAAGACAAGGCTGGACAGGGCCTCCATCAGCAGGCGGGTACAGATACTCTGACTGCTGGGAGTACATGACTGGACTGGAGGGCATCGGCGACTGGACAACAAAACATTCCCAACAGGTGAACAATTGGTCGAATTCTCCTGAATGAAAAACAAAGGCGTGATTTTGCCTACCTGGACGACATTCCACTGATACTGGTTTGGGACAAGCTAGGGAGAGGGTGAAGAAAGCAGACTGTAAGTTCAAAACTCCTGCTGTAGTTGTTAAATAGTAAGAGAGTAGTGAGAAGTCAGTGGATCACAAAAGGCTCAGCTGACCTGGTGGTAGAGATGGGCTGGTTGCTGGTAGACAGGCTGATGGGACTGAGGATGTACCACTGGAGGAGCAGGCTGGAAGAGAATAATATCTTGTTTTACCAACTCTCCTTAGCCTCTAATAAATATTGCACCATAGGAAAGCACATTTCTAAATACCCACATTACCTTTAGTTTGAATAACTGCTGTTTAATATTGCTATTTAAATCAAATTTTCATTGCACAATTAATACAATAGATGATTAATACAGATACATAGACTCTTTTTGCTGCATTGATTGATATGTCCTTGTCTGCAGTGTTGTTTTATATGTAAATGTTACTACTGTTTCTACTGCTTTTAATATCTGTGTGTGTCCTCTTTAACACAATGGCCAGGGATTCTGACATGTTTTATCCCATGTGTAGGTATTGATTTGCACTGTTCCTTCTCAAATAAACTAAAGTGTTAGGCGTGTGTGGTATCAGTGAGAACTGACAGGCCAGTGGTAGGCAGGAGGGTTCATGTTGGGGCACTGGAAGTAGGCCACTCCGTTGATGTAGGTGTAGGGATAGCCTGTCGACGTGGTCAGGTGCAGGGTCCCACAGGACATTGGCAGAGGCATGGTAGAGTCAGGGAGGGTCATGGGGGCACTTTTAGCTAGGAAAAGAAGGAAACAGTCAAAACCATTAAAAACTAATTAGTCGCTTTATGGTGATTTGAAATTGTGGCAGAGCATCATAAATAGTGTAGTGTAGCATAGCATAAATAGTGAGTGAATTTTGTTCTCAAACTGGTGAACTACAGCTGCAATGCTGAGTGGAAAGTGATAAACTGAAGCTTGACAGTGCCACTGTGTGATCAGGAGAATGTCTACTGTTGACAACAGTTGACTTACTATGTCCTGAAGCGTGCTGCTTGCGGACAGCCTGACCAATGCTGAGCTTCTTGTCTTTGAAGCAGATCCCATTAGTCTTTAATATAGTAGTTGGGGGAAGAAAGACGCCACATAAGACAATAAATTTCAGTAGATAAACTACATCATTGAATGTACGTTAAGTTTAATTCTAAGATACTTTAACAGCCTGTTTTACTTACGTCGCGAAGGACTTTCAGTGCATCATCTTTCGTCTCAAATGTAACAAAGCCATATCTGTTCAAAGACACGCAATCAAGACAAACTATGCTGTAACTGACTGACAGTAAATCTGTGAATAAAAAGGACACAGCGCCATGGCTGCACGCATTATTATTTAGTCGCCAACCGTATATGATGACATTAACTCACCCCTTTGACATTCCTGAGCAATCTATCACAATCTTCACCTCCTTTACTGCACCATGTTGAGAGAAGATATGCCAGAGGTCGCTCTCGTTAACCTTAATAAACACACACAGATTATACACAAAACAATCAACAGTGACAATGATTGTTAGTTGCAGCCCTACACAAAACAAACAGCAGCTCTCACCTTGCAGTCAAATCCCCTGACAAAAATGCGATTGGGGATAACAGTGCCGGGATGTGGGCTGTGGCGGGTCGAGCTGTCATCGTGGTTTTCTGGAGGCAACACATCAGGGGTGGAGGAGCTGCTGTCCTCCTGGGACGGAGAGCCGGATGTGAACTGAAAATGAGAAAAGAAAATGACAAGTCAGTGTTTTAAAGCAAGGCTGAAGTCAACACAGTGAAATGAAGGTAAGGTCTACACTATAGTATAAGCCTCTGTGGTGTCATTACAGCCACATTTTTATTTCTGAACTTTATTTCCACTTGAGATGGCATTCATTCATTCATTAAAGCATGCATTCATTATCTCAAATCATCTCAAACCATTGACTAGCACTCTTCGCTTTTTGCCTTGTTTACATCAGAGCTAGCTTAGAAAGCAACTTTACTTCAGCACTAGCTTGATGTAAACAATGAGTTCTGCATATTTTACAGCCAAAAGCTCCACTGTTTAATCAAGTATCCATATTTAGTTAGCTAGCTACTTAGCTAATTTCAGTAAAATCCCAACTTTCCTTATGTTACCTAGCTAGCAGAGTAAACCACGTCATATTAGCTACTCATGCTGTGCTAGCATTTTCTCAATTGGTTAATTTTTAGTAAACTCAGCTAAATGAAAACTCTTCTTAATGTATGATGAACTAATCTGATGTTATACCGCTAAGTGCGTCACTGACATAAATGACTTAATTAGCATCACACTGTTATGCTAGCTAGTTAGCCCAATGGCTAGCCAGCATGGCGGTTAAGTGCAGATTAGGCAGCTCTCTCACTTTTTCCATAGCAGCCTCATTCATCTGGTTAACTTCTTCCGTTTACAGACGTATGCTGGTTATAATCGCAAATTAATCATGGCCTCGTAAGGTCTCTTTCGGTTTAGCTAACAAACGTCCAACGGTCAGGCTCTTGAGTTCACCACACTCCCCCGGCGGTGCTCGCTCTTGCCCACACGTATCGCTCGTTGAAACGCTCCATCCGCAAAATGTCGGCTTACAGCCAAAATGTTGTTTATCACCAGGTATCTGGCATCACGTTGTACTTTCAAAGGCATTTTTGTTACCCCACACGTGTCTTCTTTCTATCAGGCGCAATACATTGTTTGGCCGGGGTGAAACAAACGTTTAATCCAACATTTCCACAGACTGTGCCGCTTATTTCTGCTCTTCTTCTTCTCCTTCGTTGGATTTAAGGCTGTCTCCATGTCAGCCATTGTTTCATCACACTGAGACTCCAGTTGGGGGAAGTTGTTCACTTTTCAGCTTAAATTGTAGTTAATATTTGCACAAATTTATAGAAAATATTAAAGGGATGGAAAATACAATAAAGAGCAAAAAATAAAATCTGTCTTGTAAATAATACTCTGAGCCAGATTGGTGCAGTACAGCATACTGGCCACAGTGGGGCGACATTTCTCTGTAAATAAAATGTCTTCATGTTATTGATGAAAGGTAAGACCTGGGTAGGATTATTGTCTGAGGCTATATGTACAACTACAAACTGTTTTCTTCTGACTAAGCTCAGTATATGTAGCCATTATCTGCCCCATCTGATTAAAAATCTGTGAAAGTGTTTCACATTTTTTTAACCTACAAACCTTACATCAAAATGTTTTAACTTTGGGGAAATTTACAAGACTATTTCCAACATTTGGTTTAAATTAGGGCTGTCAGTTGATTGAAATATTTATTGTGATGAATGCATGGTTGTCCATAGTTAATCATGGTTAATCAAAAATCAATTGCACATTTTTCATCTGTTCAAAATGTGCCTTAAAGGCAGATTTATCAAGTATTTAACACTCATCAACACAGGAGTGGGCAAATATGCTGCTTTATGCACTGTATATATTTATTTGAAATCAATTAACAACACAAAACAATGACAAATATCGTCCAGAAAGTCTCTGCATTTAGCATAAAAAATATGGTCAAATCATAACATGGTAAACAGCTGTCAGTCAGTGTGCTGACTTGACTACATGTGATTATCATAAAATGGGCATGTCTGTAAAGGGGGGTCTCGTCGGTACCCATATAATCCATTTTCATTCACATATCTTGAGATCAACGGACCCCTTTGAAAACAAGCATGTCAGCTTTTCCTCACCAAAGTTTAACATAACTTTAGGAAAGCTCCCAGGAATGGCTGTTCTCTGCGCTGCTGATTAATGAATAGGGATTTAAATAAATGGATGGATGGACAGAAATTTCACAGGTAGGAAAATCCTCCTGAAAATCACATAGATCCATCTAAAACAGTCCAAGCTACAACATATGTCTAGTTTTCCACTCATCATCCTCAAGAAGCCACTTTATATGTTGTGTGCAATCCTCGTGGAGTCATAATTTCTCTATGATTGGCGACAAAGTGCTTTGAAACACTCATTTGCATCTTGTGCCCTCCACCTCTTCCTCCTCCTCCCTCAGACCACAACAAAGCGACAGCACAAAGCCTACAAAGTGTCTCTGACAGAGAGAAAAGCCACCAGTACTGAATAAACAACACTTAACAGGGGCAACAGGATTTAAATTATTCTCACGTTTTCTATACTGTTGCAGATAAACTTGCAAACAATGTTTTGAATCCCTTCAAAAAGCTTATGCTTCTCTGCCGGTTTTGCACATCATCACAGCTTCCTTTCTCCAGATTGTTTGTCCTCATCTGAGTAATGTGGGCCACACCATTACTTGTCATTCGTCTCCAGCTTTTCTTAATTGTTGGGTGAATTTGCAGTGTCTGACTGTGCAAAATGAGAAGGGCATGTTTGATAATTACAGCAATTTACCAGCTAAAAGTCCTTTTATACTCCACAAAAATCATTTAAGAAACAAGTGCTGTCAGGACAAGTTGACTGGCTGTTTGCGTTTGCACTGAAAACAAAAGATCTGAGTGTTAGGGTTTCTTATTTATTGGCTGCTCTTCGTATTGACTGGTTTTTATCATGATTTCCTGGAATACTGTGTTCTCAGTGTGTGAATACAAGGTTCTGTTGTGGCAGTGGGACCATTGTTGCTAATAGTGTATGTGTTAAAAGCCTTTTATTACTGTATTTCAAAATGTAATTTACTTGACCACAGATGGGCACGGCACATTTTCCTCCCATCCATTTGCTTCCCGTTAGACACAAACTCCTGAGCTTTACTTCATGTTTTGACACAACATTTTGTTTCCTGTCGTTCCTGGCCTGTTTACCTGAAATGTCAGCATGTGAGTAATGTGGCTCTGAAGTGAGCTGTGTGCTGGACCCGGCCTGCCATGGACCCGGCCTGCCATGGACCCGGCCTGCCATGGACCCGGCCTGCCATGCCAAACAACAGAGCAATTAGGTTCAAGTAAATCCAGCATCTCCAGAGGAGAGCAATGGTTAATGTCTGGACCGCTTGAAGAAAAGGTGTGTTTTCATGATAGAACTAAGCTTGTAGTTGCTCTCAGGGGAGCGTATCAGTGCTCCCCAGGTCCTATGCTTGCATGTTCCCCAGCTCAACAACCTCTTTAAGGAGACCTTTCAAATGATTTTATGTTCTCAGCAATGTTTTTCCCTATAGATCAAATGTTCAGTGTTTCCCTTGGTCAATAAGTTGAAATCACCCACAGCCTCTATGTATAGCCTGGTCATGCTATACTCCTCAATACGCCCTCAAATTTGTGGACGGTTTTCTTGACTTTTTCCACAGTGGCTGAAAAGATTTTTCCCATTCAACTTACATTTGAAACACCCATCTCCCGCCGTTCATTTGCGGTTTGAAATGTGAAGATATCCCTTACATGCCCCCGGGAACAGGACCCTGGTAACATAGGGGTGATCCCCTCTCTCGGTTTCCAGTCTTTATGCTAAGCTAGGCTAAACACCGACCGGACAACAAATCCTCTAAACTAAATGACAAAATATGTAGTTTGTCACCTTGTCACCCTCTAAAGTATATTCTGATCTGATGGCCCGATACGCAGGACGTCATCAAAGCCATTACTAATGACGAAACACAAAAATGCCAAATGTGTGGTTTCTCTTTTCTCACTTTATGGAGATAACACTACATCATCTTTTCATTCAATTCATATAAAAACTTCTTTTTTTTTTAATCTTGAGACTCATAAGTACATAAAAGCAGATCCAGAAGAGGTCAAATATCAGGTCAGACATGCGTTTCCCACCGAGAAAACGTCCATTTTATCTCAGTCGGTCAGTCAGTCAGACAGTCGTGGAGACAGAGGTTGATGAAAAATGAGCCATAACAGAAGGGTTTGACTCTGGCTCTGTAATTACTCTACAAATCTCTGATTTCCCCTCCTTCATCTCCAGACTATTTATAGCTGCTGCATTCCTCTCGGAGAATAAAATGATCTCTTTGAGACAGTACAATGCCAGAAATAACAGGTTTGGACAAACATTTGCTGAGGCGTGGTGGGCCTGGCTGACCATTACTGAGTTCCACTGTGGTTTCACTTCACTGTTTTTCCCCCTCGTCCATTTATTCATCTGTTATTCTAAATGGCAGTGGGTTCGCTGGGGGGGAGGTGGCGAGTAAGAAGGGACGGTTCAACAAAAGAGCTCGTATGAACTGAGATGAAATCACTTTGTAGTCTGGCGGAGCGTGGCAAGGTTGGCCGTTTTCTTACATTAGAGGCAGCGGGCAAAAGAAAACACACACTCATGAACACACACCTTCATGTCTGCGAATACTCAGGTGACTACAGGGCTCAGACCTCCCTCTTTGTGCTTGGTTTTGTTTATGTTACAATCATAGGACTTCCCTGGCAAATATGATCAACTTCGACATGTGGCTTTGAGTGTGAATGTGTGTATATGCAATCATGTGTGTGTGTCTTTGCATGCGAGTGTATTTAGGTTATCAGAGGAGGGAAGCTTTCCTAGAGACTGTGTTTCTTGTCAACCTTTGTTTATCAAGACAAAACAAAGATCATATGTCGCCTGCGTAGCGTTCAGGCTTCATATCCAACTTATTCCCAGCAGTATTCATACCCGGCTGCACTGGGAAAAGACATTTTAACTTGCACTCTGGACCAGATGACCCACCTAACTCAAGTTATATTAACTTTTTTGAGAAGTAAGAAACAGAATATGAAATATTCAGGTGCGTTATGTCTGTCCAGATTGTTTTCAATTATCCTGAATTTTGGGTTCATTTATGGATCTTAAACTCTCAAACTGACTGCAATACTCTAATGTTTCATGAGTTCAGTTTTTTACTCCTTTTTCATACAGTAATAATTCAACATTTTGGGAAAAAAGTTTATTTGCGTTTAAACAGAAGAGCCCTCTTGAATGGTAGATAAAACATGATAAAGTACCCTCTGGGGTGCTCTTCCACTAGAGAAAACAAGTTGCAGCCCTCATGGACTCTGCGTATGTTTATTACAGCTTGCCACTACAGCCATTCAGCCCTTCATAATAAGAGTCTAGTCGAGACTAGTTGCATTTCTGTCCAATGTTTTTGCTTCCTTTAGCAACACATTCTCTCTGTCTTTATGTATGTTATGTGTGGCAATCTGCTGTGTTGTCAGCGCCTGATAGGTGGCAGTGTAGCATGGCTGAGATGTGATGCCTTTTGATGGTTTATGTCTCTGTGGAACAAGGTGAAAACCCTGCACTACAGGCCAGACTGTGGTTTCACTTCACAGGTTTAGGAGAGTAAAGAGGGTATACAGAAATAGACATTTTTCACAGCAGACAGGTGTTACTAATATAATTTGTGATAGCTTCTGAAACAATATTTAGAGAAACAGCTGATATTAAAACACACTTATTAACGCCTTAAAAGAAACACTTGTATTATATCAGTGTAACTACAGCTATATATTGTCCCTGCTCTGGCTTTCCCCAGTGGTTGTTTGCTCTTTTGTAAAAATGCCTCACCACAATGGTGTCGCATTCCACAGCGACACCCGATGATTTCTCTAAATGTAGACATATTATTTAGGGTTTTATATGCTGGGGCCCTGGCTATAGTTAGTGGGTGTGCACACACTGACCTACAATAAAGTAAACACACTCAACTGGGCTCCAGCCAGTGAGCTGGAAGTGAAGCCAAGTCTCTTTGCTGTTTCTTTTTACCTCTTTTAATTCATTCCTTTATTGGATGTAGCAGGTACAAAATTATGATTATCGTGATTCTGGGAGAGGAACTCACCCATGACGTCTGTGACATGGAGTCAATACAGCTGGAGCTCATTTTATAGTATCTGTGAGCCTGACTGTAATGGTTATTTTCAGGGGTGTGGCATTACAGGATGCATTTTGTACTTTAAACCTGCAGGAAAAGGTTATATATATATATATATATATATATATATATATATATATATATATATATATATATATATATACGTTAAAGCTACTTCTTCCCTTATCTATCTACTGTTTATGGCTTATATTCGGCCTAAAAGTCATTTGGGATCAAAAGCAGGGAATTGTAGCTGCGCTTATTTACTAGTTTCTGCTCCATGTGGCATTTTGAATAAAACATGGTTCACAGGGGAGAGTGACAGAGACCGAGGGGATGACAAGTCGAGTCATTCTGCTATCATTTCGGATGCGGGATCATGAATTATTTGGCAGCAAGATAACACTAATTTTGCATTAGATTCACGGCCCAGTGCACCTGCAGATTTCCAACACACACACATTAGCTGCCCTGCCCCTCCTGACACCCTGTTGTTTGTGAATGTAGGTCAGAAATGTTTGTGTGTGTGTGTTTACTGTATGTGGCAGAAAATGGACGCAGTGTGCTACGGAGGTCTCCTGACACGACTACAAATATGAAACCCCACACACACGCACGTAATCCAGCGGTAGGTCAGTTTAATATTTCATTTGGCTGATGGACGGCGTCTGCTGCTTCGTGAGCCAAACATCATTACAACACACTAAGTGACTTAACTCTAATTAGAGCTGAAAATCACATTAAAGCTGCTCGGTGATACAGGAAGTAGCTCACCTTTTTCCCATCGGTGGTTGGGGGTTCTTTCTGAAATGCATGGATATAGATACAGTATTAAATGTGCCACTATAACTGCTTAAAATAATTACAAATCACATGTCAGTGAACAGACTCCATGTGATGGAAGTTAAATGTATTAAGCAAATCTAGTATACAATGAATTTTGCCTTATTTTATGATGTTTAATCACCATTCAAATCTTATTTTTCCTATATACATAACCAATTTATTGGTACTTTTATCTTATTATTTAACACAGAAATAAAGCTAAACCATTGAACGTTTTGCCAGTGATCCTGCGCATCCTGTGTGCTTGAATGTTTGTGTTTATGTGTATAACTTATGAATGATGAGGGAGTAAACAGCTTCCACTTTGGTAACACGCTTTTGCACTTTGAATACATGCGTGTGTGCAGTTTTGGTGTGGAAGAATTAACAGCATGATTAAATGTATTCTGTTTCTTTCTTTCCTTTTCTTTTGCTGGTCTATAGGTGGTATTAGAGGAAAGGTTGGACATAATATTGCAGTATGGAGCCCAATAGATTTTTTCTATAGATCACAGGCTGTATATAATAAGTGGATGTAATGAATGTGATGCCAGTTTGAAGCCTTGAGTGCAGCATTTTGGCCATCGCCATCTTGTTTTTTTTGCAACCAGAAGTGACCACTGAATGCTGAATAAGACATTTTTAGGACACCAAAATGTTAACTTTCAGTACCTGAAAGCACACTTTAAAAGGGTGAAAAATGCGGACAAAAACCCAGACCAAACAGTCAATCACAAGGTAGACCCGTCCTAAAGCATCCCCTGTTTTATGGTCTATGTAACTCTAAATGGAACCATAACTTACTAAATGAACATCATGGTGCATTGAAACTAGAGACCATAAACTCATGTTTTCAGTATTTTCTGAGGTAATAAACCAAGTGAGAAGCTCATTTTCTCATAGACTTCTATACAAGTAGACCAGAGGAGTCGCCCCCTGCTGGCTGTTAGATAAAATGCAGGTTTGAGGCACTTCCTCCTTGGCTTCCCTTTCAGACACCGACACTACTCATCGACAAACGTCAACAACAGCTATTTTAACAAAGGAAAACAATGGCAAGTGCCTGTGGCGACCCACAGGCAGACAATAAGCTCTGATAAGCATTTAGGGGGGGATTTCATTCAGGAGGAGGTGGACTGAGCAGTGGAAAACAGAGAGGTGTAGCTGAGGATACTGCAGAGCTTTGGAGAATCGGAGATTCACTACAAGGACCAAAATTCTTGCGAACCACAAAGCAGCAAATTGGTCCGAGGCCCTGGATGTAATTTTGGGATAGTGAGTGGCTAGTTTTTCTGAAGACAATGGAAATCCAAAGAAAAACTGTCTCATGAGTTTTCAGGTCAGGCATTGTTAACTTCCAGAAATGTAAATCTGTCATTTTCATTCTCAGTAAAGGTCCTCGCTGATCTGTGTGATAAAGGGCTGTATATAAGGAAAATAAGTGAATTTCAAATGAAAACTGTTTTCTTCTTTTAAAACTTGCTACCATGCGATCACACTCTGGATGAAACCATCCTGGATTGCTACTTTCACGTGAACTTTTCAAACCCCACCAACCACCTCTTTCACCCCCCATCAGTTCCCCAACACAGCACCATGCTTCACCCATGGCGGGAGTCAGAGATGTCCTTGTTTTCTCCTCCCTTCATCCCTCCATCCCTCGCTGTGTTTGCGCTGAACAGATGCCAGCGCTGGGTAAAGTCCTCTCCAGAGGGGCTGCCAGCAGCATATTGGTTTATAATTAATGAAATTAGGGCCGCTGTCTGCCGAGGAGGCTTCGGTCCCAGTGTAGGATAGACTGCTGCCTGCCAGGAAGACAGACGACTGGAGAGATCGAAGAGGACAGACAGAGAGAGACAGATGTAGGAGGACCGAGACAGTTTGTCGTCTTTTAAAAGTGGGATCTAGTCCAGTCGGTGACACTCAAAATCAAAAAGACATATTTGCCCTCTGACCTGTAGTAATACTGTTATGTTGCATAGTGTTGGAGATATCGGCCGTAGAGATGTTTACCTTCTCTCCAATAGAAAGGAACTAGATGTTTCTTGTTTTGTGGCTAGATGAGACTACTAAACGTCATCATGCCATCTTGTCCACCTTTATAGCCACAGAGCTTAAGGGTGATTCTGACCTTTGAGGGAACAGATCACCAGAGTCTATAATTGATTATATGAGATGGAAAAGTTGATGAAAAGTCACCTCCCAGACAAACATACAGTGGAATTAACAAAGATGAGCACTCGCAACCAGGTAACGCTAGCCACGTCAATGCTAAACCTTACCCCCGACCCTGACATGGAGAAATAACCGCTGGGTACTGGAGAGGAACTCGTTTTCAAACTTAAAGACATTGCTTAACCTTTAAAATGTCCCACCTGAGGCTGAAAAAAATCTGCATTTTGATGCAAACACCTCCTTTAATCCAACCAACCCTTAAGCTCTTAATACTAAATAAGTAGCAGCATAACAACACACAAGTCCTCCTTGGACTGCTAAATAAAATAAAATGATCATGCTATGTAAATACAGATGCATATTAAATATTGATACTTGAATTAATAATTTGGTACGTTTTGAATTAAATATGTAACATTGTTTTTGTGCAGATTACTTGACATTTATCAGCTGAAGTCCTCGGCCCGACCCAGCTGTAAAAACAATGGCCAACCTGAGCGGAGAAGATGTGAGAATAAAAGAGTGCAGTCACAGCTCAGCCACGGGCCGTCTTCACAGCAGACATGTTGACTTGTCACAGGAGGGAAAGCACGGGTGTCGCTAATAACATTAACGGTGGTTTTGTTCTATTCAAGTGTCCCAGTAAGACGTGACAGTGTGACAGCGAGCCAGCGTGCACAATACCAGGAGCCTGAAACTGAAGCAGCTTAATGGAACTCATTCATTTCATTATTTACACCTACTGTGACATGTCAAAATGTCTACTGTGAAAAGGCCCTTTGTGTTTGTTCTCCACAAATGAAGTTACAGAGGTGTGTGAGTTTCTGACAGAATAATGCAAGTCCAGTTCTGATCCATGGATGGTGGTGCGTTAATGACAGTGGTCATGACACACCCACACACATTCATGCCCACTAACCTTATTTAAGTCACTTGCGAGTTCTCCTCCCGGAGTTAATCCAGTTAGTGCTGTGCGATCCAGCAGCAGCCGTGGATGCTCTCCTGCCGTGCCCCGAAGCAGCCGAACCTCCAATCCGCCTGCATGTGACATGATACCACTGCCACACCAGACAGTATCACACTCATTTGACCTTTACCGTGATGCTTTTGTCCTATAAAGTTAACTCTCTGTGAAACTTGCTGTGTCTTTGTGGATGAATCTGAATGTTTTTGTTGACTTCTGGATATTTTCAGTGCCGTGACATTATGATTTTATTTCACTTGCCTGGTCGGCCAAGTAGGCAATCCAAAATCGATTTTTATTTGCCCCTATTTTGTTAATAAATAATAACAAAAACCAAAGTTAAATGTCATGTTTAATCTTTATTTAAGTATCCTAAATTAATCTGGAGTTTCACCCACATGCTCTAATGCCACCCAACCAAAGTCCTGTTACCAGGATACGTGAAATATTCTCTTGCACTTCAGCACGTAAACTTGTTTGCTTCCAGATGTAGGTGGATCGTTGTCTATCCTCTTTATCAGTTTGTCTTCTTTCAAAAGTGGGATCTGTCCCTGTCGGTGACACTGGCAAAAATACATATTTCCCTCTGACCTGTAGTAATATTGTCATTTTGTAGTGTTGGAGATATCGGCTGTAGAGATGTCTACATCCTCTCCAATATAAAGGAGCTAGATGTTTCTTGTTTTGTGGTTAAATGAGACTATTAAACATCATTCTGCTGTCTCTGCCACCTTTGCAGCCTAGTTGTGTATACTCACACTTATGCGACCAGGGTGTAGTTCGCTCATAGCCTAAGGCTAGCTTTCTACTTCTGCTGACTGCATTCACAAATCATAAAAAATGGTGTCCATTTGTGGAGATTATCTTGCTGAATAAAACATGTCAGTATCATAAACGTCTGTTCACCACAGAGCTTATTTTCTGCAATTAAAAAAAAAAGTTTAATCTTTGTGTGAGAAATGTCAGGTCTTAGTCTTTGTGTTTTGTGTTGCATGCTCCTTGTTTTGGCACTTCCTGTTTTATTTTGTACTCTAACATCCCTTCTCATTTCAGATCACTTCACTTCCTGCCTGCATGTTTCCCGCCTGCAGGTTTGAGCACCTCCCTCTGACCTAGTTTCAAGCACCACTCACCTGAGTCTGATTGTCTTCCCCCGCCTGATTGTGTCCACCTGGTCAATCACTCCCCTCACTAGTATTTAATGCGCGTCTTCCCTCTGTGCCAGTTTGTCTTGCTGACTTATGTACAAGCGTCCTGCCTGTTTATCCAGCCGTAACACTTTATTTAAGTAGCCAAAATTAATCTGGAGTTTCACCCACATCCTGTTTCCAGGATAAATGAAATGCTCTCTTGCACTTCAGTGCAAAAACTTGGTTGTCTCTAAACTAATGCACAAATTGCGAAACTCTTGCAAAATTGTGAAGTTTTGGCACTGACCTTGAATAGTGAAGGTTAGTTTAGGCTGTTGGACAGCGAGTCTTGCAAGAGTCTTTGCAAGTGTTTGCAATTTGTGGGTTACATTCTAGACACGACTCTTTATCGTGAGTGACAGTATCAGTACTGCGCATGTGCAGAGAGAGCCCTGATGCCTTCTGTGACATGTTAGCTGTTAAATGGCTTACAACACAGCATATCAGATGCTCATATCTTATAGCGGATGCAAGAGAAACTCTCCAGATAACATTATTTTTGGTTAGTCTCACCTTTTTCATTTGTCAGCTCTTCAAATTCCACCTCTGCAAATCAAACCTGCAAATCAGTCCCTGAGACATAAATATTTCAAAAGAGAGCAGTTGTAACAGCGCAAACAAAGAAATTTGGGGCTTGCTGACATGCAGAAGTTTCGTTAAATGTGCAGACTTCCTCTGTTTTCCTGACCTGACTTTCAGGCGTCATGTTGATAATGCAGCTTGTTTGTCTCAAAACTTCGCTGTTATGACATTTGTGTTCGATCACATTATAAACAGGCAGTGTGGCTGGCTGGCAACGGCGAACCACTAATTGTTGTAATTGTTAACAGGCTGCAAGTATGGGCTGCCTGGTCTGAACATTGTGTGTATTTGTGTATATGATCTTTCTCATGAGTGTGTGTGGCTTCTTTGAATATAATATACACCTCCACTGTGTGTGCGTATAGATTTGTGTGCATGGTCTGTGTTTGTGATTACTACTCTGAAGACCTCCTCTCTCTGTTTACGTCCCGGTTAAGCTGCAAACACTCATGGTTAGATATCGGATAGACAGAAAGAGGGAAGGGGAAAGAAAAGAGGGAAATTCATTGAGTCTGGAAACGACGTTCCATCTCTCTCTGTCTGTCACCACACCACTCATACAGCAACAAACATTACGGTATATGACTACATTTAAAGAAGGTTTGACATTTTGGGAAATGTGCTTATTTGCTTTCTTGTCATTATGTTAAAGGTGCACCACAAACAACTATGTAAATATATAGAGGAGTAATGTCTACAGAGCAGAGAATGAAATCTCTCTCCCTTTGTGTGTGTTGTAATCTGAGTTTCTCTGTGCTTTGGGTCGTGGCTAGAAGGTAGGACGCAAATTGTGAAACCCTCATGAGATAATTCAGGTTAAGCATTGACCTAGAATGCTTAAGGTTAGGATAGGTTGCCGGGGCAACGACTTTTTTACGGGAGCTTTTTTTTGCAAGTTTTTGAAAGATTTCGCAATTTCTGGGTTACCTTCTAGACACGACCCTTGCTTTGTTGACACAGCCAGGGTGCTGCTTTTAATGCATGTTTGTGCATGTGAGCGTGTGAGCGTGCTCAACTGGTTCCACCGTTGGCTACGGGTCGCCATATTGAGAGCCATGTAGAGTCAATAGAAATGCTCCCAATCTCACATTTTGCACCTTCAAATATGACGCTAGAACGAGAAGGCAGTTAGCTTAGCTTAGCAGAAAGACTGGAAACAAGGGGTAACAGCTAGCCTGGCTGGCTTGGCACAAAAGTAACAAAATCTGCCGAGCAGCACCTCCAAAGTTTTGCTGTCACCATGAGGTTGCCTGGAAACCAACAGAAACGCCAGCATATAACCCCAGGCCCCAAGTTGATGATTTATCAACTATCTGCATGGAAAATGAGAAAATCTGTCATTGCAATTTAGGTGAACTAACCCTTTAAGCCCTACTTCTTATTCTCATTATCATTTCATGCCCTCAGTTTCTTCTGTGTAATTAAATGGTCTAGAAAGAATCTCCATGACTTGACAACAGTGTCCACAGAGTGGAAACAACTGTGATCGACTGGTCTGCAAACAGTTTGCAGCCTTCGCCATCGTGACTCAAAGTAAACTCAAAAACGAATCCAAACATACTTCTGTTCTGTCTTGCGCGAGGGAGACGGGGCGCCAGTCGACAAGCAGTACAGAGCGCTGCCGTGCCGACGGGCCCACGGCGGCACGGTGGAGGAACAGCCGGTGTTAATCCAACCCGGTGACGGTTCAGCAGGCTGCAGTGGGAACCAGTGGAGGAAGGAAGGAGCGTGAAATCCCCGACACCTGGTGGCTCTTTCTGCACAAGAGTCTGCAGCTGGTGTCGAGAGCCCACAGCCACCCGGCCAGCTGTGCTTCCTCGACGGCTCCACTGGCTCATGCTGAGGTTACACTGGGCCTGCTGAGAGAGTTAAAGAGTTCACCTGTGGTCCAGTCACTTATCCACCTCCTATGTCATGGATGCATTTGGTTTGATAAATGATCTCTGACTCTGTTTTGAAAGTTTTGAAATAAGAATACTTTTTTGTGTCCCTAAACCTAAAGACTGCTTTGCCACTCTGAGCATTATAACCTTCTTAGAGATTGTTGCTAAATACTTTTACAACTATAACTAAACCTGTAAGTGAGCTTGTAAAATGCAGATTTTTTAGTTGCTGGGTGCAAAAAGAAACAGGTTTGTAAGTTCAGTTTAAGTTAACTAAGCATTTTTATTATTATATACATATGAATAACATTTCAAAACAAATGAAATAAAACTAAATCTGGTTTGGTCATGAGTCTAAAAATGTGTAAAGTTGTTACCTAACTGGACTTCTTCCATAAGATGATTCTGTGTTGGATTTCTCCTGAAAGTCACCAGTGGTGGATATGGTGTGAAATCCAGGGAGGTGAAGCGAACTAACTGTGCAATGGCACAATTATTTACAGAGCGTGAATTAAGCCGCTGCCGCCTTACGCAATCACACAATTAATAGCTCATTGACTTTAAGCTCGTCAGTAGGTCGCTACTGTGGTCAAAGCTCAGGGAGGCGTACACACTAATCGCTTTAGCTTTAACACCATTTCATACATGGGATAACAGTTTTTTCTTGGTGGTGAAGCGAGAGAAGAACCCCCTATTTACTTGATCTCTCTACTTTCTACTTTCTAAGTTGCCAAACACAATTTCTAAATTAGGCAATTCTGCAAAACACATCGCTGCCCACAAAACCAGCCCACTCTGTTGCATGAGAATCAGTGCTTATTGTATGCAGGGATGCAGGATTGTATGCATTTAGCCATGAATACATATTTAAGAAAACCAATGTTAATTAGGTGCATGAATTGATTCTATTAATTCATTTATTTTTATTTATTTTATACCTTTATTATTATTATCACTATTTATTATAAATTTCATTTTTATGTTATTATTATGATATGCTATTTTATTTTTGTTTATTTATTATTATTTATTTTATTTTTAATTTAATGACTATATCTGAGTTTTTTGCTCTGTGACAATATTACACTGCTCCCTGCATTGGTACTGAATGTTGGCTTTGGATGTAAATCTAAATACATTAGTGTAGTCGAAGAGATGGCAGCCTTGTCTATGGTCACAAGCAGCTGAAATGAGGTTCCACAGGGTATCAACAGGGGGCCCAGGACGCTGCCCTGTGGGACACCCCCTGACGATTTCAAAGAGAAGTTGAGGATAAAATGAAACGTTTCTCTCATGATTTCAGACTTAATAAAACATCCATCGCTTGTAGAGAAACAAACCACACGCAATGAGCGACCCAAAAATAATTTGCCCATTCTTCAAAAAACAGACTGAACACTGTAATTTAGCTTTAAATTTACTAGCTGGCAAGTTTTTTATATATTAACAACAAATATAACTTTTACTACTTGAAATAAATGGAACACTAAATTATCAGATTCCAGACTTCTACTAGCCATATTAGTTTTTAATTGTTTTTCATTTTCCTCTTAAAGGGATTTCCTTTGAAATGTTGTTTTGTGGGCGTAAAAATGTTACAGGCTCAATGTAACGCGATTTAGAGGCGCACATCAAAACCTGCTGGTCGGCCACTAATGCGCCAGAGCCGCCATAATTAAATGTTTGTTTTTGTAAAGGAGATGTGATGTGGTCGTTTTCTGACTCGTTTCATCTTTGGGTGTTTGAGGGGTGTTTTTGCCATCTGTGTGTGTGTGTGTGTCATGGAACAAAAGTTGTGTGTGTTTTTTCGTTAACAACAGATAAATGTCTAGTATTTCATAGGTTTAGTCCTCACTCAACCGCTTACATTGGACTCTCTACTTTCATTTCTGAGTCATGGGAATGATGTCAGTTTTTGATGTGAGTTTTACAACGGATAAGTGAAGCAATCAGAGAAGCAGACGGATTCTAAATGGCTTGAGTGTATTAGATGTATTAATCTTGCATTGCATTACAGAAACATTATGGTAGGTCAAAACTGAATCAGGAAGTCATGCTAGCTATGTAAAATTCAACAAATACTGAGAACAGACTTTAACTTTATATAATATCTTTTAAATCCCCCTTTTTTGTCGCTTCTAAATCAGTGGTTTAAAACATATAGGTTAAATTCACTGTATATAAGAAGTGGACGTAGTCAGTGTAGTCACCCATTGGTTTGTCGACTGCAGTGACGAAGCCTCGAGTTCAGCATTTTGGTCGTGGCCATATTGTTTTTTTTGGAACCAGAAGTGGCTCAAGAAGGTATAAGCACAACTAAACACTGAAAAAAACATTTTTAGGCATCCAAAATGTTACGATTAACTTTCATGAACTGAAAACACACAGTGAAACGGTTCCAGTTGTAGGACGAAAACATAATGTCAGCGTCAATCACAAGGTGGCCTCGCCCTAAAACATCCCCTGCTTTATGGTCTATTTGACTCTAAATGGGACCATAATTTACTTGATGAACATCATGCTGTATTGAAGAAGACTTGAAACTAGAGATTGAGACCATAAACTCATGTTTACAATGTTTACTGAGGTAATAAATCAAGTGAGAAGCTCATTTTCTCACAGACTTCTATTCAGTCAGACTTCTGGCATTGGCTAAATGCCACAAATTAAATTGTTAAAAATGTGTCTGATGGCTGTGGTTGTCCTTTGCACCCTGTTACCTTAGTAACAAAACAGTCGCATCCCCAGATAATAGCAATAAAGCCACAGAAGGTCTAAAAGCACAAAAGTAAAACCCAGAATTTTATTTTATTTTTTTCAAACTAAAAATGCTTAGTTTGCTCTTTCCGTTACACGCTCACGTGCAACTTCCCCTAATGAGGTTGCAATGCATCACTGTACCCTTCTTGTTGCATACATGGCATTGCAATCCCCCCCCCCCCCCCCCCACACACACACACACACACACACACAGAGAAGTCTCCAAAACATCACACACACTGCCACGTGTTGGCTGCACTGACTACCGTGTGTTGTGTTCAATGGTGTGTAAAGTGCTGCCGCTGCGAGTATTAGCCTGTTTATCAGAGTGTGTATTAACATGCTGGGGGGGTGCAGAGTGTGTGTGTATGAGCGTGCTAGCAGGGGATCACAGGTGTGTTTGTGAGCTCCACAGAGAGCCTCCTCCCCCCCATAACCCCTACGCCCCTCCACCCTGAGCATCCTGGGTAATATCAGCGCACCGAGCACCTGCGTCCCTATCCCACAACACACACACACACCTCTAATGGCCCTGTATCAGCC
The DNA here is from genome assembly GCA_947000775.1 of Pterois miles. Classification (NCBI taxonomy): domain Eukaryota; kingdom Metazoa; phylum Chordata; class Actinopteri; order Perciformes; family Scorpaenidae; genus Pterois; species Pterois miles. The sequence continues at coordinate 391,903 of CAMQGK010000076.1, read as the reverse complement.
TGCCATACGGCTCTAATAGCCAGCTGTGTGAGCAGAAATCCAGTGGAGCGTTACAACACTCACTGATGCAGTTGTAATATTAGATGTGAGTTAACTGTGATGAACATGCGAAAAAGAAAAAAAGGGGCATTTTGTGCTTGAGCTGTGATTTTCTTTAACTAAACTAGTTTTTAGTGGCACATGGCTCATGTACATTTATCTTCTGAAGATGGCGAGTCAGTGTCCGGCTTCCCACCGTCATCCTCACATAAAATTCAGTTACTTGTTCATGATTTTCCATAACAAAGCCAACTGTTTCTCATCCTGATTTCCACTCCAGATGGGCTGAAATCATCTAAAGCAATGTGAAATACAACAAATCCAAAATCCATAAAACTTCTATCAGTTTTCAAACTTAAGTACCTCAACTATTAGAGGTCAGTGCCTTACCTTAACTATTAGAGGTCAATGCCTTACCTTAACTATCAGAGGTCAATGCCTAACCTTAACTATCAGAGGTCAGTGCCTTACCTTAACTATTAGAGGTCAATGCCTTACCTTAACTATCAGAGGTCAATGCCTAACCTTAACTATTAGAGGTCAATGCCTTACCTTAACTATCAGAGGTCAATGCCTAACCTTAACTATTAGAGGTCAATGCCTAACCTTAACTATTAGAGGTCAATGCCTTACCTTAAATATCAGAGGTCAATGCCTAACCTTAACTATTAGAGGTCAATGCCTTACCTTAACTATCAGAGGTCAATGCCTAACCTTAACTATTAGAGGTCAATGCCTAACCTTAACTATTAGAGGTCAATGCCTTACCTTAACTATCAGAGGTCAATGCCTAACCTTAACTATTAGAGGTCAATGCCTTACCTTAACTATCAGAGGTCAATGCCTAACCTTAACTATTAGAGGTCGATGACTTACCTTAACTATCAGAGGTCAATGCCTAACCTTAACTATTAGAGGTCGATGCCTTACCTTAACTATTAGAGGTCAATGCCTTACCTTAACTATCAGAGGTCAATGCCTAACCTTAACTATTAGAGGTCAATGCCTTACCTTAACTATCAGAGGCCAATGCCTAACCTTAACTATTAGAGGTCAATGCCTTACCTTAACTATCAGAGGTCAATGCCTAACCATAACTATCTTGTGAGAGTTTCCCAACTCGTGGGTTACCTTCTAGATACCAGAGAGTGCGAAGGTCACATGCGTGTGTGAGCGACTGAAGTCACATGATACAGGTTAAACAGTGGCAAGCAAACAAGAAAGAAAGCTAGCTATAAAAACAGTTTACAACTTTGTCTGCCCCACCAGCTGTATTGATGCTGTTGAACTAAGCGCCTATTCTGACTCCTAACAAGCTCTGCTTAAGGCCATAGATGATTAATGTAATGGTCAGAGCCATGGTTGAGGGTCGGTGAAGGTCTGCCTGGGAGGCTCAACAGACAGGACTACTATGAGCAGTTACTTTACGGCTGTAAAGCCTGATACCACATTTCATTTATTCACTTAAAGCCAAACACTTAGTGGAATAGAGGTTGACAGATGGAGACACAAACATTTGTTAGCATGACAGTTGCTAAATTGATTCAAATTGTTATCAGGTGTCCTGGCAAGTAAAGTAGCTGCGTGAAGCTGCTCAGAGTTAACTATGACTCGTAAATTAATCAGTTTCTAAATGAGTCCCAGAGCCAACAGGAGAAATGTGCACACTCATACGTATATGATGAGGTACTGAATTAAATAGATCATACTAGCTCAGCGTCTCGTATCGGGGAAATACAGTATTAGGTGCATATATAGAGTGGAAGAGGAGGTTGTCCGCTGTCATGAGATGTGTCAACCACATCCAGCTTCACCTTTATTCCCATAGCAACCTCTGGGAGCAAAGCCTGCATCGACGGGAGTCCACTCACCTAGACTCATTCATCATTTGTCTTGTATCTCAGACAACGCTGCTCTATAGATTTAAAAAGACCAGTCTGCTCCCCCCTTCTAACTAAATTGCCAACTTTGTATTTTGCATTTTACAGCTGCAGCTTTTACATTCATATGTCCGTGGTTAGGTTGGTGCATTTGACAGCTGTTCATTTTATAAAGTTTGCGGTTGGAGTTGAGGTATGTGAGTGGAATGATGGGAGTCTTTTTATATCCGTACATCTTAAATCATTACGTAGTATGAATGCATTACATGTGGGTTTGTACTTGTGACTTTTTCTGATGATTATGGGATGTTTTGGTGCGTTTGCATGGCCATGGAGGCGCAGCCCTGATGAGTGATTATTACAAGTCTGACTCCATGGGTCAATGGAAGCAGGGACACACTGTTGTTTGTAGCTTCATCACAGAGCTGTTGCACTCTGGGAAAAGGCTAACAGAGGGTTTCACCAGGCAAACTTCCCACACAGAGAGCACTTTGGAAAAGTTTTATCAGATTTTCACGTCCTGACCACAACAGAATGAAAGACTGGTAAAACATCAACGTGGAACAAACCAGAAAGCGCTCCATCCACGACAGAGATGATTGTCAAACTGAAATTTTCATACCCTGCTCCTTTGTGGTACAAATGACACTAAACAGTGGCAGTGACAGTGGCTGCATCCCACATATGATGACCGGGTCAGTTTAGCAGGTGGATTGTCAACATTTACATCATAATGTACATAAACGTCCACTATAAAACTGCTCCATGTTGGATCATTGCCAGTCTGTTTAGAAACTGTAAATAAACTGTGTAACTTCTTCATCCTCTTTTTGTCACATTTACAAAGACTTACAGTCATATCAAAGGAAATAATAGCAAAACTATAATTACAACAGTAATACTCAGGTTTTAGTAGATGTAAAGTTAGTAATAAATACGAATGGGAGGGTAGTGTGGAACTGATTACTGTCAGTAAAGGCTGGAGTTTCACATGGAGCTCGGTTGATGAAGGGACCTCCTGAAGCGTCTTTATATATTAAAAAAAAGAAATCACACAGAAAGTAAAATGGCTTCAGTTTGGTGGAGGTTCTAGTGTTATTGCCCTGCATGTCTCACAGGTGAGGTACCGCTGCCCAGCATCAGTACAGTTGATTCTTGGACCAAGACGACCGATATGAGGCAACGCTCAGCTGGAAGTTCAATACCTGCAGCTTCTCAAAGTGGCTCTGTTTATCTACGTATTTCTAGTATCTGACCAGAAAAACAACTTCTACTCAACAGCTTCAGTGGGATGAGTTTGTAAGGTTGGCAGCAAACACTTTGGCATGTTACAGATGGGCATTTCCTGTCACAGTGGGACTCAAATATTTACTCTCTGCTCAGTAAAAGATGCCCAGAAGCAGTTATATTACGCCTCACTCACAGTATTTCTGGTCATGTCGTTTCTCTTTTGTGAGAACATGTCAGATCAATCACATGTGGACTTTACTGCCATCTTAACACCTACAGTGAAACCTGCCTCTCAGGTATTGAACACTACATGAATTAGAGCTGCAACGATTAATCAATAAGCTGTCCAACTATTTTGCTAATCTATTAATCAGTATTATCTCTTTTCAAATGTGAATATTTCTGGTTTCTTTCCTCCTCCATGGCAGTAAAATGAATATCTTTGAGTTGTGGACAAAACCAGACATTTTAGGACGTCGTCTTGGGCTTTGGGAAACACTGATTGACATTTTTCACCATTTTATAGACCAAACAACTGATCAGTTAATCGAGAAAATAATCCACAGTGAAATAATCATTAGTTGCAGCCCTAACAAATAAACATGAACCCCTTGTCAGCTTGAAAGGTGGCTGAAGATGCGAAAACCTCTCAAACAACCTCAGTCCTGCAGCATAATCCACTTCTCCTCTGTCCATGCAGATAATCACGACCCATTTGTCTAAATACTATATAGCAGGGTTTTCAAAGTCGGAGACTGCAGACATCCCTATAGAAAACACTCCCTCTCACTCACCTTTAGTTAAGTTTCGCTCAGATCCTGGATGCCTACAGGATCATGATTATGTTATTCCACCCTATAGATACAAAACAGTCTAATAGTGCTGTTTGACATGACTTCACAATACACCAAAATGTTGTTTTCCTGATGCGTTTATTAGTTTCTGACTCTAAGAAAGTGGGAAACACTATATTCCTTTTACCAAATCACTCACATTTGGCTATTTTATGTGATCGTCGTTTGATAACTAATGTAGTAACTAATCTACTATTGTTTCGCTTCCATTCACAGAGCATCAAACTGTTGACACTTTGAAAACCGTTACTTTATAGTCAAATACACAGCTTCCTTGTTGCACTATTGCATTTAGATGATCAGTATAAGACGTGGATTGTGCTGCAGGAGTAGTTGAAGGACTATGATCACCTTGAAAGCCGACAGAGGTCAATTTAAAGAAGGAATAACCCAACTGACGGTGTCGTGATGATCTAAAGCAGTTTAAAATGTGTTCCCGTCCTCGCCAGAAAAAACAACTGGGTGAAATTGAAAATTTAGGAGGTTTCTTGTTTCTTATGGGCAGCGTTAAATCAAAAATACTGGTAGTATCTGAACGTACTGTAGAGTTGGATCCCTTTTCAGTCAGACTTATTAAATATTTGTCCACAGTTGTTCAGATATTAATGAGCTCTGATCATCAGCTCCAGTACAGGTGTTGAAAGTGTGTTTATTCACAGGTTGTCTGTGTGGGCTTCACAGTTTGATGGTGTCCTTTGCTTCGATCCAATGTTTCTCTGCTGTTATCTCTGCTGCTCTGCAGAGTGGGGGCTGTCCAGACTGCTGTACGGGGACAGGGACGAAGTGGCCGGCCCAGAGGCTTTCCCATCATCCCCTTCTTCCTTCTCCATCTCCACATCTCTTTCTCCTCCTCCCTCTGTTCTGTACACCTCCACCGATCCCCTCCCGTCCTCGCTCGACTCCTCCGATGCAGACAGACCCTCCTCCCCTCGACTCTCTGCTGTGCAGACGCCTCCCTCGCTGGGACTCGAGCTCTCCCGGTCCTCCTCCCCGGGGACGGACTCTCTCGTCTGGTTGTGGTGCTTGACGTTGTAGCGCTGGTTCTGGAAGAACTTGACGATGGTGTGCTTGGGTAGGTCCAGCTGGGCCGACAGGGTGTGGATGGCCTCCTGGTCGGGGTAGAGGCCCACGTCGCCGATGAAGCTCTGAAGGGTTCCCAGAGCCTCGAGGGAAATACGCGTCCGTGAGCGGGCCTTTTTTGGTCCTCCGCCTCCGAGGCCAGGGCTCATCCCACGCTGGGGCCCGTCTTCTGAGCCATGGAGGACCAGCAGCGGGAGGGGCTGGGGGTCTTCATGAATCGGAGATGGAGTGGTCAGAGGTGGCAGAGGCTGTCTGAGGAGGGCCTGTGAAGATAAGAAAGTGAAAAGGTTTAACTCTTTTTTATTTTACATATTTGTATGTGTAAATATGTTACTAAAAGCATTTCAAAGATGATCTTTATTATATCTGAATCAGCATATGTTACTTAAGACCACTCTATCTCCATGCAAACTGATGAAGATCCTGGGTCTGGAAAAAATTGGTTGGTGAACTTTGAGCTTTCAGCCATCATTACAAACAAATGAGATGGATGTGGAGACCAGACTGTGTGAAGTACTGGTAGCATTTAAGTTCTGCATTTCTCAGAAGTACCACAGTCCTGATAAACTGTCGCTTCCCGTCTCTTTGCCTTTGCACAGTTTGTCAGACTCACTGCAGGGTTTGGTGGAAACTGACTGACTCTTTGGTGACAGTCTTGTTTGTCAGACATTTATAGGGATGCATCTGGCATGGCTGAGTTGGTGCATAACAAACTAAATGATCACTTGGGGCCACCACAGGGACCTCAAATGAGTAGAAAAACTCATTATATGTGTACTTCTACTAATTAAAAAAGTAGGAAATGTAGCAAACACATAATTTTCACAGCACATCGGAGGGATCGTTTTGAAACTGTGAAACAGTCTAGAAGACTAATTTCATAATATGCTATTTATGTAGGGGACACAAGGCCATATAGAAAATGATAATGCTCATTAACACGTCTACTGCTGTAGATTAGATAGATTATCCACTTTAAAGCTACTACAAGGAACGAGCACCAGAATCCCTTTAGAAAACTTCTCATTTTACTGCATCAGAGTCTGACAGTCTCCGCTCAGTCCTAGTCCTGGTTCTCTCATGCCTCCCTTCCCTCCAGGGGGCCCAGCAATACAGCCTGGGCCTCCAGAAGCGTGGTGGCGATGTTGGCCAAAGGAGGAGTCCTTGCTGCTGGGCGCACCTCCACCTCCGACTGCAGGTTGAAGGCAGCAGCAAAGTCAGAGTCTGAGCTGATGGAGTTTTTGCATGTCGAAAATGGCCTTACTTTGCCGGGATCGGATCCGGCGGCACTGGCAATCTTCTCACTGATGGTCTTGTTTACTTATGTAGGTCGTAAAGAGGCATCAATATTAAACTGAGATGTTTCATAACCAGTTTAAAGTTCCTTGTAGTAACTTTAAGCAGGTGGAGGTATTACAGTTTTATCTGTGTGAACATGATATGTAGTTATAATATAGACCTTACACTCCCCATCACCACAATAATAAGTGACCCACTGCGATCCTCTTTCAGTGCCCGTCTGCAGAGTCATTAAGAGAAGCGTAGTACAAGCGGAAGTGTCACTGACCGGCTTCCATCACCCGCCAACATGCGCGCTAAACTCCCAAATTCATCACACAAACAACCACACTACTAGAGCTTATTAACAGGGTGGGGTGGCCAGCACACCCAAACACAGGAATCCAGCACCATAAATCTGTGGTCCATCAAAATTAAAGGACCTAAATAAAGATAATGGCAATTCCTTTTTCTCTGCTTCAATAATTACAGGGAATGTTCTGAATAATATTGAGGTTAGGGCCAGACTGCAGAGCATTTTGGTTTTGGGGAGAGGGTGGGATGGAGGAGTGTTTAGCAGGAAATGTGTGGGCTGGTCATTTACCACTTCTATTTTCAATGACTTCTGGGACACGGCTATGACAAAGAGGAGGGCTGCTGAGAGGAGCAGGTGGTGGGAGCAGACAGACGGAGGGAGACAGAGGAAACTTTTTGAAACAAGAAAATCACATTTTGTCACTCGTAAAACTTGATTTGGGTTGTCTGCTTGCGTGTGGCTGCAATGTGGTTGTGTATTTTTAAAATGTACAGATTTGAATCTTTAAAATAACCACAAATGAATTCCCTGATTGCTAAAAATAATGATGTGAATAATGTGGGACAAAGAAAAACAAACTTCCTGGTAGATTAACGCAGCCCGGCTACTGTACAGGCTGCATGTCTGTACCTGCTGGTCTGGGATGTGCAGGACGGTGTGGAGCCTGTCGCTGTGCTGCTGCCTCGACTCCTCTTCGTAGACCTGATCCCTATCAGCCTGCGTTAACGCCAGGAACCTCCTGATGGTGCACAGGTTCTCCCACAGCGTGCGGTTCTCAGGGCTCGGACTCTCTTTCCACCTGAGCAGCTCACACAGCCAGCCCTGGAGGAGATTTAGGTGTTCAGTATATGATGACTTAATGACTTGGCTTGACTTGATGCATGTGATAGCACACTGCCAGGGTGCGTGTGGCCGTGGTTTCTGTCGCTCTGCTGTGTAACAATATGTTCTTCTAAAATCTGCAAAGTGTAGCTTATTGGACTGAATGCTCACATATCTAATTCAGTGCATTTGTTGGCTTTGTGGAAATATACACCATGTATTCAAGTTATGTATTCAAGACTATTTAATGTTAGACTAGAAGCTGTTCCTTGTGAGGAGAAAGCAGAAAAGCAGAAGGAAAATGTCTGAGGGGGGAGAGTCTGTAAGTGTGTGTGTGTGTGTGTGTGTGTGTGTGTGTGTGTGTGTGTGTGTGTGTGTGTGTGTGTGTGTGAAGATTAGATTATCTCTGCTAGGCTGACCCAGGATCTGCCACCAGCTGTTGTTTATGCGCAGCCTTCAGCCTGGAAATTAATGGTAATAATGCGATCATCCCTCCGTCATCTTGTCTATCTTTCCCTCCGTCTTGCATCCTTCTGTTCCTCCTTCTCCGCTGGGTTCTCCTTCTCTCTCATCCCTCGCTCATTTTCAGCCCATTTACTACTTTCAGGCTTTTTAGCGTCTCCACACACTTGCTCTCTTTCTGTCTGTGTTGTGAAGAAATTCATCGCGTGACGTTTGAAGGCGTTTAAACTGGTTTTGAAACCATCCTCTTCCTCTCAGGCTCTGATCACCCACATTGTTTATGTGGATAGAGACATGATGGTACGCCACCGTGGGTAATCAGATCCTCACACACACACACACACCTGCGTGTTACACTGTCATAAACTCCTTCAAACATCATCAGCTAGGCTCAGATCTGTGTACATGGATGCTCTGGTGTGTAAACTTAAAAACGTAATCAACGAGACCCTGCGCGGTTTGATAAAAGCAGCATTTATGTTGTGTTTCCTACTTTCTGAATGCAAGTTTAGGCTTTCGTTTTTTTGCAACCCATTTATGTACTCATGGTGATTGATTAAAATCAAGGAATGCATCTTTAAGCACTAAAAAAACGTGTTGTTTCTTTGGGACTGACCTGACTTTTATTGGCAGCCACCTTGGCGAACAGAGCCTGGGAGACCTTCGCCCTCTTCATCTCCTGCTGGATCTCATCATAAATGCTCGACGAGATGTTCACCAGCGAGTCCAACTTCAGCGGCAGCTCTGCAGCAGACATGCTGCACTTTGTCTGCACAGAGCACCACACAGAAACTCAGATGACGTTTAAAAAAGAGGATAATTTATCCCCCACTTTTATTTCCGAAGATTTATATCTAACAGAGGCTTGGTGGATATCTGCTTTTGTTGCAATAAAAATGACAGTGACGGCTCATAAAATGTGATGAAAAAAGTGACAGATGCTAAAAAAAATCATTCTGTATTATGCAATACATGTTATTTGTCAGTCTGCTGGCTTACATTACATATTGTAGTATATATATTGTTTTAAAGACAATTCCAATAAAACCTTTAAACCCCTTATATCATATGTAGAACTACAAATCAAGTACAGCAGTCCAACCATACTACACGCTGCACAACAACTGAGATGGTTGGAGAGTGATGGGTGTTTGTGGGTGGAGGGAGGCGGGAGGAGTAGGGGGGGCGGGTATGGATGAGATACTGGTCAGCTAGTTACTTCTTTTTTTTTAATTTTATTTATCTATTTTTTATTTTGTGTTGATGTATTTGCACCTTATTTTCTGTTCCCTTATCTAAGTTCATGAAAATGAGCCTTGAATGTGGACTGTATGTTGAATCCATTTGCTCAATGAAAAAAAAAAAAAAAAAAAAAAAAGACAATCCAGTTGCTGGTAATGAGTGGATGGTTTGTGATCTGTGGCACATGTACAACATGTACAATATGTTGATTTCTTATTATTTTTATATTTTGAAAATTTTGAAAACTCTTAAGATTGTGATGTTCTTATTTATGTATTTTCATTTGTGTTACTGTTTCAATGCAAATGTGAAGTTATTTAAACTAGTCTGTTTCTCTGACGGTCTACGTGCAGAGCTGGTATAAGTCCAATGTGTGTGTACCTGTGGGTGTCTGTGTGTGTTGCTGTTGGAGATGTGGTTGGTGGATAGGTTGTGGTTGGAGTTGGTGCTCCTCTCTCTCTCCTCCTGGTAGATGCGGTCTCGCTCGCCCTCAGGCAGGTTGAGGAAGTTCTGCATGGCCTTCAGGTTGACCAGCAGCGACTGGGAGGCCGAGCGAGGGTCCTCCTCCTTACGCAGGATCTCTGACAGCAGCCCCTGCAGACACACACACACAGACACACACAGGGGAGAGTGTTAATGTGAAAGTTACTGTATCATCTCTGGTGAACAGTACGATTATTTCATTTCAGTTCACCTGTGTGCGGTTAAAAGCCACGCGGGCGAACACTGCCTGAGAGATGCTGGCTCTCTTCAGCTCGTTCCTGACTTGCTGGTAAATGCCGGAGGAGACTTCGGCCCCAGAGCAGTTGAGGCCGGGCTCGGTCGCCGCCCCAGAGCCCTTGCAGGTCCGTGAGATGGGCGGGTGGTGGAGGAACTGTTGGTTGACTCCCTGCGGGTGCTGGTGCGCGAGCAGGCGGCTGACGGCGAGCTGCTGGTTGAGGAGGTGGGCCATGGCGAGCTGCTGCCGGACAAGCTGAGGGGACAGCTGCGGGGACAGGAGCCCGCTGTGGCCCAGGAGAGGTGGACCCTGGGGACGCAGCGGTGCACCAGGGTGGTGCTGGGTGCCGGGGTGAGGCAGACAGTGATGCTGGGCGTCACTGAGGTTGCTCTTGATGGAAAGGGCTCCGGGGCTGCCAAGGGTGCCCAGATGGGTGGGGGACGGTAAGAGAGACGGAGGACGCTGGTTGAGGACGCTCAGGTCCAAGTCCCTCTCCACTGTGTCAATACACAAATGTAATCTTTAATATTAAAGCCTGTCATTGGTGCCATGATGGTACCTGCACATGCAGAGTGACCTTTAACCTTTAAACCCTGTACAATCCACCAATTTATATTCCAGTCACTTGGTCATTGAAGCCTCAACGACCTCCACAAGGAGCATTATGTCACCAGAAAGTCATCAAAAAAGATGAACATACCTTTAATATCTGATTTGTCCTGTGTTGACCACATCTTCTCAATGTATTCACCTGAGGGGGAAAGTCAGTATATTTAGTGACACGCCAGGGTTATTATAGTAAAATAAAACTGAAACTAAATCAAAAATAAAATAAAAGTGAGCATAAATTCTTTTCAGTTTTTGTTTTTATCTATAATATATCACAACTAAAATAAGGAGACGGCATGAATTTTCCCGTCAACTCTCGCGACAATGAACCACAGAAACTGACTTGACGTTCCAGTAGACGATGCTGACGATGACGCAATTGCTTCTTAAATAGTGCGAAGATTAACCGTTATACATTATGGCCATTACACAGTTCTTCACCCCTGTGTTTTGTATGTGTGCATAGCGACATACTTCTAATGCATTATGCCTGACCCTGATATGTCAAAACTAAAGCTGAACCTTTCTAAAAACAGAAACTAGCAAATACACTCTGAAAACTCAAACTAAACTACAATGAACCCTAAAATAAAAAGCAAAATTTTCCATCCATCTGTGCTCACACCACTAACATAATAACATTTCTGTGCGCTGCTTTAAATAAGGAATATTTAATTCAAAATGTCACGTTTTCACATTAGTCTGTAGACCAGGCCTCTTTAAGGGTGTGTAAAGTGTTTAAAAAATAATAATAATTTCTTCCAATAAGAGAGTTTATTCCATTCATGCAACTGATGTTGCTATAGACTGTTAAAATCAATATATTTGTGTGTTTATTTAAAAAAAAAACCTGCAGACGTGTGTGGGTGTTTAGATTATTAGAAGATCATCATTTTATTAGCAGACTAATTAGCCCATTCGTTAGTTATGTCTTGTTAAGCAGTTTTTGTTTAACAGTGTTAACCCAGGCTGTTGAAGCAGAGGCAATTTAGGAGAGTCAGACTGAATAAAAAAGATGTTAATGCAGCATTGTGTTTATTAAGATTTAAAAGGTTTTGGGGCTTTGCAGATCAGACCCTGCACGTCACTGTTTTTAATTTCTGGCTCTTCTAAAAGAGTCATTGAATGGGCCTATAATCCAGCCCCTATGTGTGACTGTTTCACATAAGTATTTGTGTACAAGTTGTTTACCAGAAGCATATCCAAAGGGCTTATTGTGCCGGCGAATGTTGGTGGTCATTTATGGGGTAAAAACGGAGATAAGGTCGTGGAGTTTACAGAAAACTAAGGACTGTGCCATAGAAAAGCTTATTTTACAGCACAGGTTGACCTAATGGTTCAGAGGATGATCTCACAACCACAAAGTCTTTGGTTTACTTCACCAAAGTCCTATTTTCACTTACTGTCTCTCCAGATAAAATCAAATAAGTGAAGTTTCCTCTTTATCGCTGAAATGAACTCTCCTATTCTGCTGGATTGTAACGGCCTCTCTGCTTGTCTCTGCATACTGTAAATCTGCTTCCTATTACGCTTCTGCTGGGTTTGGTTGAGAGTCACATTTTAGGTTATTAGGGGAATAAAAGTTGGAGTGAGGTTTGGCAGGGCTTCAGGTTTTTACCTTCCCAGTGTGTGTGTGTGTGTGTGTGTGTGTGTGTGTGTGTGAGTAAATGTAAGAAGAGCTCTTACTCTGGGTTTTGGTGGCGTGTGTGTTGGGGGGTTGCTGCTGTTTTCCATTAGGAGTTAAGAGCATTTAGTTTTGTCATGTGTATTAAGGGTGACATTAATGCAGACCATGTGTGACAGTTCCTTCCTACTGAGAGCTGTCAGTGACAGACGTGTCATGCAGCAGATTAGACACATACACATGGGGGGTGGACAGAAGAATGGAGAAACTTCATTAAAAAGCTTCACACTTAAAGCAACTAAATCGCTAAAACAAAAGGCAGCCAGGCAGGTGAGTTATATCAAGTGGAGTTGTGAGTGTCGGCGTTAAAAAAGAGCGCTGACAGGCTCCACCTTCAGGACTTTTCAAAGCAACATGAGGCGAATAAAGTATAAACAGCTGAACGGCTGATGGTTGAGGAGAGTTGGTCACTAAAACTTTTTAACAAGGTGGGAGAATTTAACGGGGAAACACGTGCCAATAAACTGCATCAGCTCACAGACACTTAACAGGGGAGTTACTGAACAATATAAAGCTACAACACCTGCGACAGACTGCGATTACATGCACACAAGCATCCAGATTACTGTGAAAAATTGTGTTTACGTGCGCCACAGTGATTGCAAGTTTTTCATCCATGTGTGCATGTTTGAATTTTCTAATACAATAGATTTCTGTTCAGCTGTGGTCACCAGTTTATTAACTTTTCCATGACAGAAAAATGGGGCAGGACCATTGTTTTATTGTTTTTAGGTTTTTATATTCACCCTGTAGCTTCCCAGTGCTGATCCTACAGTTACATACAGTAACTTAGATGGTGGTCAGCATGCTCCCAGTTTGGAGAGGCAGACAGGAGTACCAAGCTAAGCAATGTATTGATGCAGTAACACAAACAAACTCCTGTGTTCAGAGAGGTAAAATTACTATTTTTGTGAATGGAGTCTGGTCTGGTAGCTTTGAAGAGAAAGGGCGGTCTGACGGCAAGGGAAAGTGGTGAAAATATTCTAAATATGCCACACACTTAAACTTATATTTCTTTACATTTGTTGACATTATTCATAACCTTTTTGATTAGCTTCACTTTAGCTTACTTTGGTAACGTCCTGTACGTCACAGCTTAAAGAAAGAGAACCCTTTCAGGGGTCGGATTGCCCAAATTACACCATAACGATGCAGACAATGGGCTTGTATATTTGTTGGCTGTTACATGCAGTGCTTTTCTGATGAAGTAGAAATCAAAAATATAACAGAACGCTCCATGTGTACTCAGCTGCTTCAGGACTTTGATGGATGAGCGTGAGGTGTGAGGGTTACCTTTGATGCGTTTGTACCTCTTGTACCAGCGTCCAAACTCCTGGCACTTCGAGGTGGAGACGTTGATGTAGTAGGAGCTGTTCACTATCGCTGAGATCATACTCTGACAGAAAGACGGACGGAGAGACACAACTTACACAACATAATGTTGGAGCTCATCATTCTATTTTTGATTACCGCTAAAACTCCTCTTTCATATGATTCAAGAGTCAAAGAGGCATCTCAGCTGCTGAATTATTAAAACTCTTCACCCACCCTCCCTTTCCCAGCATGCACTGTGGCCACTTCCACGGAGCGGGAGATGCACACGAGTAAAGGAAGCTCGACATGGGAAACACTGAGGATTAAAAGTCACATGAGTCAGGCTGCAAACACACACCACCCACACACTTCCCCTAATCACTAATTACATCATGACTAAGTCCCGAGTATAAATCACAAGTCCAAATGACACACTCTCAAGTCTAATGACTGCAGGGTGTGTGTGAGCAGGATAATTGAGGTGTGCGTGTTTGCATCCTTTCCCATGGGACGGTATCAATACTGGTGTGTGTGTGTGTTAGAGAGATTACACAGTGCTCTAAGTGTGTGGTGAACTGATGATGAAACCACATGTGTTTAGAGAAAACACATAGCAGCATCTCGTCTGTCTGTGTGTGTGTGTGTGACAGAAACAGAATCAAACCCAGATAAACATTTATGTCTAATGAAAAAGACGTGCTCTGCTGTCTGAAAGTATGACTTTATTTCCTGTAGCAGCTGAAACGTTGGGAACATACCTGGGAGAGAGGACACTCCTTGGCCAGCGCGCTCTGGTTGGTCTCTCTGAGCAGCTCTTTGAGGGCGTTCCTCACCGTGGCGTGGCTCCACTGCTCCGACGGCAGCTCCTCCAGCCGAGCAAAGCTGCACACGGGAAACAGTTTGTTATGCACAGAATCAAACTTCTATTCTCTTAAAGCAGAGGCTGTCACATTGGTCAAATCAACCAACAATCTGCTCTAATTCCAAGGAGCATTAAGTGATTAAAGGTTATTAACTCAAGTTATCTGAAGTCCCTGTTCAGAGCTTTTCATCATAAAAAAGTCACCAGTTTTCACCATTGTTTGCTGCTCTTACTTTTGTCTTTTTCTCTTTATAAAGTAAATTACTTCTCCTTCCCTGTTGTGTCTGTCGCAACAATACATACAGTACAATAAGCTGAACATATTGCATCCTTTAGTTCAGAATTGACACAGCCACACTGTGATGTTACTAGAGATGGGAAAGTATTGGCAAGTATTGATCTTTTATTATACAAACTCTTATACTGTTAACAGCTGCTGTTCCATCTGTCAGAGGTTGTAGAGGGCTCAGTCTTAAAGCGAGAGTGATGACACCGGTATCATATGAAACTACAAAACTACAAAAGAATCTGGAAGCTGCTTGGCTTGTCGGGAAGAGCGCTAAATAATGCTCCAAAGTTACGCTAAAGTTTGGCAACTCTGAGCTGAAAAGAGTGAAAACTATGTCTTAGTAGATAAAACAGAAACAGACAATCTGCAAAAAGGTAATAAATCACAATATCGCAAAATGTTTGAGATCGTTACCCAGGTATCGTGATAATATCACATCACAGTGGTGATTTCAACCCTTAGTGAACACAGCAGACTACACAAGATAGCCTCAGTATTGCAAAGTCACAAATGAATCTGCAAAAACTAAATGCACAAAAGCAGAAATAAAGGGATACTTGACCATTTTGGGGAATTTCCCTTGTATGGAAATAGTCCAAATGAATATTACAAAAAAAAAAACAGTTAGCAGCTTGATGCCAACAAATTAATCTTGCTCATAAGCCCTTATAATTTAAACTTAATAAAGATGCAACCCATGCTGACCTGTGCAGTAGGATCCGCAGCGTGACCATGTGGTAAACGTCCAGCAGCATGTCGGCCACCGTCGCCTCTGGAGCGTCGGTTAGGTAGTGGATGGGCATCGGCTTCCATCGGCCCACTTTAATGATGCCTGGAGACCACAAGCAAACACAGGACAACGAATACACATTTAAAGCATATATTCATTGTTTGTTTAAAGATTTAAAATAAGAATATCCTATTAGAAATGTTTTTGCGTTTTCTTATCGAACCTGCTCATATTGTGTGTGTTGTGGAGCAGTTTAACAGACGAGCCTCCCAGTCTTGGAGCATCATCCTGGGTCGAACATTCCCCCGGCCTTCCAACAACCGTGACTGGAAGTGCAAATCTAAACAGGCCTAATCGCGTTAGGATCTGCTAAATCAAACACAGACCCTGCCTGGCCTTGGCCTGCCAGCCTTGCTTTTGTGTGTGTGTGTGTGTGTGTGTGTGTGTGTGTGGAGTGTGTGTGTTGTCTTCGCATGAAGATGGTGGTGATAGGGGTAAAAGAACAAAGGCTGCTCTCTGGGGACTCCACAGTTGATTAATCAGAGGAGAAATGTAAAATCAGCTCAACATTAAAGACTGAATGAGATGTTGATGTGCTGAATAAACACTGTGAGCTCATTGATCTCCTGTCTGACAGCACAACATTGCTCTCATTATTATGAATCCTCCAGCAGACTGTTCATACTTTAACAAGTCATCAGCTGGTCACCGATATGAATTTACAGACCAACTTTAACGTTATAAAACTCTTCCTGGGTCAAAATATGTTAGATGACAGAACTAAACATTTTAATTAGAAGTGTAGATGAACATTACTCACATTTATCTCTGGAGCCCAAATGATCAACAAAACAGACGATATTTTTGGCTGTTTATTTGCTTATGTTGGTCAACTGAAGTTGGTCAAAAAGATTCTGCAGCACAAAAATGCCAAATAATAAAACGCAATAAAGAAATCATGCAGAAATGTGTAAATTAAATTAAATGCACATATAAAACTCCTCTTTATTTTCATTCATATTTATGTAAATTTTATTTTGACTTTTGAAAGTAGTCAATCATTTTATCTTAAAATATTTTTTCAAGATTTTTTAATTTTTATCTTTTTGTTGTCTTTGGGCTTCACGACTCTATGTATCTTTTGTGAGGATGCATATGTATTGATGCCCAAAGTTATGTTGTGTATAATAAAATAAAACAAGTAGATAGCAACCAAAACCAAAAAAATGTAAGAACATTGTCCCTGAGCATGGATAAAACAGCTTTCAACATGAATTACAGGCAAGTAATGTCTGAAACTATTGATTAACTTCACATACTGAGTGTATTTTAAATATGTTAAAAATAATCTGGTTGAGAGATATTGTCCTAAGTGCAGCATATTTCTTAAAATAAGGTTTCCAGGAACCTCTGGCGGTTTGCAAGCCTTAAAATACGGTAAATGGTTATTTCTAAGTGAGTAATATCAGTGAATGCTTCCCAAAACATGATCTTAAGTTAAATTTAGTTACATTTTTTTGCTGCAGCAATTCACCTAAGCCTATGTTAAATCCAGAGCAGTAACCATATACCCTAAATAAGAAATAGCTGCTTTTTAATTAGCCATAATATGCAAGTTAATTAAAGAAAACCCCCTGTGCCAGTTAAGAGTTTAAAAATACCCGTCCAGCCAGAGTTATGCAAGATGCAATTCAATGGCAGAAGAAAATAGAAGAGACTCTGTATAATTTTGGTTGTGACCACACTGGGGGAAAAATGCATGACTCCAGCCAAAAATTATTTATTTGAAAAGAAAAGGCTTATTTCTCAGAACAAAACCTAGCTATTTGGGAGAGGCGAGGGGGGTCGCAGGGCGTCGGCCGCTTGGTTAGAGCGCCCTGTGTTTACGGGACACACCAGGAATGTCAAACTGCCCCACTGCTCTGTGTGTGTGTGTGTGTGTGTGTGTGTGAGAGGCTGTTGTTTCATGGTCGACTGGATGTTGTCTGCCTTCTTGTTTTGATCTCAAAACGATGAGAAAAAGTTCGGTGCTGGTCTGAGACGGAGACACACGCAGAGTGTTTGGTTGAACCTTCGTGCTGCCTGGTGGTGAACTGAATCACATTAGGAGATAAAGTGTTAGAGATTTATCTTTAAAATACCTTCTTGGTAAATACCTTCCCTGTGATCGTCTAAACATCTCAGTGCTCATTGTGCCCATGTGTGGCAAACCCCACCCATCTGGAAACCAGTTGTACTCCATTAAACTGCTGCTGGAAGTAATTAATTTCTCATCAATTACCAAAGAAAGACTGAAACATGAGATGTTTTCCATTAGCATGTAATAATGGAAAAGTTTGGACTTCCCAGATGTGATGGAAAGAGGCAGAGGCTGATGAGCACATGAGGGGACTTTTAGTTTTTTTTTTAATTTGTAGTTGTCAATTATTATGACCTGCAGAAAACTTGGGATGTCACATCACTGCGCCACGTTTGTTAAAGTGGAGGAGGCCTGGGTGGAGCTGAGCAGGAAGTGGAAACCTCCCCAGGTGTCAGTCAAATAAATCAGTCATAAAATCTCCTTCATGGAGCAATGACTCTCAAGAGTCGAGAATAATTAAAAGTTGTGCATTTAGATGATCAGACCTTGATTTTTTCTTCATTAAAGTTACTGAAATTGGATATATACCATGTATACTGTCATAAAGTGGGCATGTCTGTAAAGGGGAGACTCAGGGGAGGTCAGAGGTCAAGAGGACCCTTCTTAAAATGGCCATGCCAGTTTTTCCTCGCCAATATTTAGCAGAAATTTGGAGCGTTATTTAGCCTCCTTCATGACAACCCAACGTGTCATAGTCGGTAAACATTGGATTCCTTAGGTATGTGGTACCACAATCACTTTTTAAAGCCTGCCGCAACCTGTGAAAGACAGAAAAGCCTCCAAGCCTAATGTCAGATTAAGACTTTAACTAAAAATCGATACGGCGTTCTTGAGAAAACAGGCCTTTTTTTTTAATGCAGGGATAATCTGCATTTAAACTTCTGAATCCAGAAGAAGGAATCACTGGAAAGACACAAGAAAAGATGTATCATTTCAGGACTAAAGATGAGTTAAACTGCTTCCTGCAGATCAGATCAGCCCTTCAGTCATGTGGGTTTTGGTTTGCGCACAAATTTACAAGTTTATAAGTGTAATTTATGTGATTGAGGGAATTAAACTGGTGAGTTTTTGGGAACAGTCCACTGGGTTGCAACGTTATCTACGTTAGGTTATCTAGAAAGTTATCAGAAATGGTTCCACTGGGAAACTCAACATGAATGTATTGATTTAAACACACTCAGACTCTACTTACCACTTGCCTGTACAGCTGAGCTGTGGGAGTATCCCAGAGCGACCAGTGCCGTCTCCACCAGCTGCGTGAAGAGGACGTCCTTATGAACCAACACAAACTCGGCGTGACGTTCGCCGTGCCCCTCGCAGTCGCCGGCTACGCCCACGTCTGCGTGCTCCACCACACAGTAGACCGGGATCATCAGACCTGACAGACAGGGGGTTACAGGAGAAGAGGGTTCAACCCCACTGGACCAGCAGCTCTTGTGTGCAGGAAGGCAGGAAGTGGATGTAGCTTAATGTTTCCCAGATCCATATTCAACATACATTTCTGTTTTTTTCCCCCTTATCTGAGTAAGGCTTTGCACAGTTACAGATAAAGACAGGATTTGGTGAAATCTGCTAAAACTGCTTAAAAAAACCCCTCAAAATTCACTGTGGCGTGTGGAAATGTTCACCAAATGGCCCTGGATAGCTGCATTTACAGCTGTTCACGACAGCAGCGAGATCTAGAAGTCGGTTCGTTCACACAGTAAAAAGTAGTCAAGCCTCTTCAGATGTTTCACACATAAAATTACATTTCAAGGAAAAAACTTTTTATTGATCTGTAAAATGTTCACATCCTTTGTCTATTTGGCCCCGATGGGGGTCTGTAAGTTAACAACCTTGTGACTGGAAAGCTTCTGATTTAAATCTCTGAATCAGAGAAGAACGACAAAGTAAATGTGTTTACTAAAGTTTATTTTATGAAGTAAATAAGTACACTAACATTAATATACTAGTAGTATACTTATAAGTGTACTACTTCAATACTTCTTCGGACTAAATTGGCCCACTTTTTAGTTTATAAAGATATACTTTTAAGTGTACTTTAAATGTAAGATAGTAAACTTAAGTACACAAACTAGTTTACATCTAAGTTTTATTTTGTACTGCAACTACACTATAGGTATGCTGTTAGCTCCCTAGTTTTATACTTGTAGCCCATATTTTAGTTTGTTAAAGTACATACTCAGTAAACTACTATTTTAAGTTAACCCACTTTGTAGTTTATGAAAGAGCAAATGAAGGTGTAGTCTTAGCAAACTTCTAGTTTAATAGTTTTTATACTGCAAGTATACTTGTATATACTTGTAGCCTACTTTTTAGTTTATGAAATTGCACTTTAAAGTATACACTCAGTAAATTAGTAGTTTTATAGTTTATATACTGCAAATACTGTATACTTGTATATACGTATAGTTTATATACTTGTAGTCCACTTGTTAGTTCATGAAAGTGTGGCTGGAAAGCTCCTGATTTAACTCTCTGAATCAGCTCAGAGAAAGTAAATGTGGGATTATTTTCACTTGTTTAAGTGCTCCTGAGCAAGGCACAGAACAACTTAGCTTTTCAATGACGAAACAATGTTTGTCTCTATATTTTTCCTCTGTGAAAATGTACTAAAATCTGGCTGCAGGAGGATTTTTAAGCTTCCTTAAGTGCTGAGAACAGGATCTGTGTGAAAGGGATTCCTACAGAAACCAGAGCTGACAGCAGCTACTTCCAGCCTGTTGGGTGACGTAACGTTGCTGCAGTATAGCTGCTTGGTGGTCTCAGTGGAAGACTCTGGTTAAACTGGGCAGCTGTAAGTCAGTGTAAGATTGTACAAATGTATTTGCGTTTGCACCACACATTAAAACCCACAATGAATAAGGCTTGTTTCCAGAACCGCTCTTAAAGCACTGCTGGACATGATATCTATATCATTTAGCACTCAGGAGCGATGCCATGACTTTGGTGGTGAAACCCATTCCAGCGTGTTAGTCTAGACTGGTTACTGGGCGAGTCCCGAGAGCTCCTCCTGGAACCATTCACACCCATCCAGTCCACTGCTCGGTCCCACAGGAACGGCTAATTAACAAGCTATCAATCGTCCTCCAGCGACGGATCAGCCAGAGCCAAACCACAGCAGCATCAGGCGCACTGCTGGCCAATAAGACGAGCACCCGGTGGAAGGGTGGAGGGCCGCAACCCAGCCCAATATTTGTGTATGTGTGTGTATGGTGTTACAATATTTGTGTGATGATGCATGATGATACTCTCAACTGCATGAGAGAATAATGAGCATTTGTGCGTGAGCGTATTATGTTTTTTAGATGCAGCTTTGCAATACCAGCGCAGACATCACCCACATGTCCTCAGTGCCCTCTGCTCGCATACACATCTTTACGCTAACACGTTAGCCACGGCCGAGCTAAAGAATTGTTCATGTTGGGTGAACGCTACACAATCAGTCCTCAAAGGCATTCAAGGTGTTTGAACTCATTTACGCAAACTGATGGCAGTAGTTGTGTGTTAGTAAAGATCAGATCCTGCCAAGCACTTGGATGACACCATTTGTCGATTATTTTCTTGATGAATTAATCAGTTGTTTGGTCTATAAAATGTCAGAAATTTGTGAAAAATGGGGCTCAGTATTTCCTTAAGGCCAAGATCCACAACTCAAA
This sequence comes from Pterois miles, assembly GCA_947000775.1. Classification (NCBI taxonomy): domain Eukaryota; kingdom Metazoa; phylum Chordata; class Actinopteri; order Perciformes; family Scorpaenidae; genus Pterois; species Pterois miles. The sequence goes on along the minus strand of CAMQGK010000076.1, from coordinate 370,695 downwards.
GATATTCATTTCACTGTCATAGAGGAGGAGAGAAACCAGAAAATATTCACATTTAAGAAGCTAAACTCAGAGAAGTTTTCACTGTAAAAGTCACTAATTGAGCCAAACAGTCTTCGCTTCCGGTATCATAAAATTAAAGGTTGTCTTAGTGCAAACTGATTACTGTATCTTTGGATTTTGCAGACAAACCAGAAATGTGAAGAGTCACTCTGGGCTCTGGGAAAGTGTGATGGCTATGTTTTCATACAAGACAGAAACAAATAAATGAATAGCAGATTGAAATATCCAAAGAGGCATCTGGGATAAGTGTGAAAGGAAAAAAAACAGAGAGAACAGAGTACAAGTATTGTTGTGTTAGTATGGACGGACATCTGAGGCCATTTCCAACATCTAACTTAATCCAGAGCTTGAAGCATCCTCTCACCCAATGGTGTTACCTAGTCAGCCTGTATCTCTGCTGGACTGCCTGATGTGTAGTAGTGTGCATGTTAAATTAAATAAACAAATGAGGAACAGGGCAGTATTACTGTAAATTCATGTAAAATCTTGTGTGGTTGAGGGGAAACTTATTTTGATTTTCTTCGTTCTGTTTGCTTTTGGTGTTTTTACTGCACATGTGAAGGTATTTAAGCGTAAAGTGGGTGTATTGATTTTTTAGGTGTTTTTTTAGGTGTTTGTGTACCGTTGTGTGTGTCCAAATACTTTTAACACTAGAAATGACTTGTAGTTGAGTAACATGTGCGTATCTGTGTTAACGCCCACCTCCTAGCGGTCTCAGCGGCGTGCCGTTCTGTCTGGTCCGTGGAGCTGCAGGGCTGCCGTTGACCTCTGGGCGGCTCGACTTGCACGGCAGGGGGCCGCTGGAGGCGGGGCTCCCCCCTCTGTCCTCTGGGCTGGCACTGCTGTCCCGAAGGCTGGGGCTCTCCGTCCCCCCGCCTGCACCTCCGCTGCGCTGCTCCATCCCCCTGAAAACCCCAGGAGCACCCAGCGCAGAGTGTGAAGCTGGGAGGAAAACGGAAATACAGTCAGTTCAAGCTAAGGACGTGAACACAATTTAAAAAAGACACTATATATTCCAAAAGTACTGGTTTCAATCCACAGAAAATAATATTTGCTAAGTTTTTGAAGTGGGACCCTAATTGGACCATGAATTTGGCGACTAGGCCGAGCGAGAGAGGGGTAAGGATGATGCTGTTATTAAATGGAAACTCTGAACTGATGAAACCAAAACCAGCCAGCTGAAATGGTCCTCCTGCACCTACACGCAGTCTGTCAAGCGTATCATCTTTCACGCTCCGCCAGCGTTGACAGCGAAGAGCCATTTTTCATCAACAACTGGTCGCTTTGTTCGACAAACACATTTCTTTGTTCTTTGTACCCAAGCGAGGCAGCGACGACCACAACAGACAGAATAAGAGGCATCTGGGACGAATCACAGGTCAACAAGTGGCATTCACTCAGACTAAATACAGACCAGTATATTATTCTTTGTTTGGACACACTGGAGTAAATGATACCTTATAATGACAGACATGAGGGAGCGTATGGAGCACTCTGACAATGCATTCTGTATACTGCGGGTAAGAACACAAGCAAAAACATGACACTAAAAATGTGACAAATATTTAGCAGAATTAGCTTAATCTACACTTTTCTGACTTTCCTGATAGAGGCGGTGTTAACATCAACTCTGTGTATGTTGAATCATGAAGATATTTATGTTTTAACAGTCTTCATCAATGTGATGTACAGTAATGAAATCAAATTGATTTCGAATCTGTGGTGTAAGCATGACGTTCCAGGTGTTGAGCTGCCGCGTTGACTTAAACTGAGTGGCTTGAAGTTCAACAGCTATTAGGACTGTTTATTGACAAGAATCTGGTGCTATGATATCATGATACAGGGGTTACAATGATTAATATATTGTGATGTGCTGCGATACTGTAAGCAAGGCGACATATTGTGATTTTTACACTACTTCCTGTCTCAGTTTGCGTTGAAGTAGAGTGGCTGACAATAGATGGGAGCTGCAAAGACTAATCGTTTGATATTTTTTTACACCCTTATGATTTAAGTCTTGTATTTTTTGCTGACAGAAGTTGACAAAGAAGGTCACAACAGTGCAGCCTAACACTAAACATGACTCAGGCAGATGATAACGTCACCGAGAGACCAGGTCACAGGTTAGATGGCACTTCATAACGCTACATGACATGACACAGCAGGACAGGACTGGAACCTGTCAGCAGTGATGATACTTAACTAAACAAGACATTATTTTGTTAATTATTCAGCTTTCGAGATGCTAGTAGGTGGACTTGGTTTCCTATGGAGCTTGTTTACCCGTTTCCAGTGTTTATGTTGAACTACGCTAAGTGTCTCCAGGCTTCATATTTATCGTGCAGATATGTATATTTCCCAAGATGAATTTCATCTTACACACAGCTCTCATAGTGAAATCTGCTCCTATAAGTACAGACATTAAAATCTAAAAAGTGACTCTAAACTTAAATGTTTACATCTCAGGTCTCCATGTGGTTTCAAAACCATAAAAAAAGTTTCTTTGCACTGGTTCAAAAACATTTACAAGTCAGCAAAGCCTCAAAAAATGTATATGAATATTACTGTGTACCCCTTAGACCTGCAGCATCACGCATGTCTAAATAAACTCTGCATAGTGGGGAAAGCTGTCTGCTTTTTGTCCTCACGCCGTGTGGTTTCCACTGGTATGACCGTAAAGCCGCCAGCAACACACAAAACCGAACCCAAAAGCGACACATGATTATTATAAAACGCACATGTAAAATTAATTGCTGCTGTTAAAAAAAAAAAGCCAGTCCAACACAAACAAGACAAAAAAAATAAATAAAATCACACAGTGGACGACGCCCTCCCCCACCCTGCAATCTGTCTCTTTCTGTGATGTGATTAGCCTAGCTTAGCACAAACACTGGGAGCGAAGGGAAGCTGCTAGCTGCGTCTGCCCCATGCTGGTGATTGGCTCGTCCAACCCGATCACTTCCTGTTCTGCCTCCTTCCACAAAACAATCAGATCAACAGCGTATAAAGACGAGAAAAATGGGGAACAACGTGCTGCACATTGTCATTATGTGTGGCTTCTCCTGCCTTTATCTTCTACATCTACAATGATGGACAATAATGGCGACTTGGTCCAAGTGCAGCAAGAACATGATAGATGTGATATATAACATGTGATTGTGTCCCTGCAAAGACTGAAAACCCTGAGTTTTAATACTGAGGGCCAATATGAACACTGGGATTGAAAGCTAAGTATTTTCCACAGTTTCTCACAGTTTGCTGCACTACAGCAGCACTTATGGCAGAAATTCACCCAACTGACTGACGGTCAAATTCAAAACATCCCTTCAGTAACTTTATCGGCACCATGTCTAATGTTTTTCCACAGTATACATTTAAAAAGCAGTTTTATTCCTAAAAGAGCGCCATGTCGACCCTGCTGCTGATCTCTGCTGCTGCCTTTTAGTCACCTATTAATTCTTTATATCATAAAACACATTTAATAATTGCTGAGAATTTTTCCAGGCAACCAAAAAGGGATTGAAACATAAAAATCAGTTTTCCCCTGAAGGGGGAGTCATTTTCTCAAATCACCACTGGACACAATGCCAATTAAAGTCTTTTCATATTGAATTTAGCAGGACTCAGGTTTACACCTCACAAGCAACTAAAACGGCAGCAATGTAAAGCAAGAAAAATCTAAGTGCATGAATATGAAATTGCTTGAAACATAAGCCGCGCTCTCTCTCCTTGTTTGGTCCACTGTTAATAAACACATTTTTGGAATATTTGTGGCAAATAATTATAATCAGCCCCCTTCCCTCGTTCATGATTTCTCCTCTAACCAGTTTAAGTCATTAATGAGGAGACATAAAACAAGATGGTGAAACTCACAGAGCTCTGTGTACACAGTAACTCAAGACTTTTAGTTTCTAAATTTCAGCACAATACAGCAGCGATTTGGTTCCCACAGTTAAATGGACATGATGGGCTGCGATACTGATGTTTAAAATGTTTGTTCTGCTCATAGAAAACTATCGAGATGTTCTGGCTCCACTTTTGGGGATAGATATTATCTATACAACTAATGTGTTTATGATTAAACTGAGGGCAACAAATTGTTTATTCAGCTCTTGATGTTGCTAACTTTGCTCTCAAAGTGCACCAGAGTGATGCATTTAACTTAAAAGTGTAGTTAGCTAAAAGGTAGGGTGAACATTCCTGTAGTTTCTCATACTGCAGAAAAAATATATTGCAACGTCAGTTTTTTCCAGCATGCAGCCCTAATTTGTACATTAACAGCGACGCAGCACATCACGGAAGTGAAAGCAGTGCTCTGTTTATTTTTAATGTGAAAATACAATAAAAATATGTTGTAAAATCATTGAATAATCGTGATAAATAACCTTAATTAGCCATAATCGTGCAGCCTTACACTGCACTAACAATATATCTGGAGAGGTTAAAGGTTAAAGGCTGCGATCCAAATCTTACTTTTTCATTTTATTTTTAGTACATACTGCAGCTGCCCTAATTTGGGACACACTACTTTGTCACAGCATTGCGTCTTGAACTCTGACCATACTGTCTATTGGCAGTGCAGAGGATTGTGGGTCAGAAATAACAGAACAGCATGCTGGCTCGTTGCAAAATGACCTGATTCAGGAGGACATCCTACAGTATTTTTGGCATCCTGCATTTTACTATGAGTTGGGACATAATAAACCTTTTTCGTCTACAATATTAATGTTAATATCCATATGTCTGGGATGCTATTATCAAGGCAAACCTGTACATATACTGTATAATACATGTCATCCTTTTCATTTTTGGCAAAATAAATGCACTTAAGCTCACTGTGTGGTCTCTTGTCTAAAAGTTGAATTGAATGAATTAATTTTCTCTGGCTTTTATTCCTTTTTCTGTTTCACGCAATGTATTTTTTTCATCACGATGTCACACTTTCATTTGAGCTTTAGTAATCAAAATTTAAATATTTATTTTCACGCTAAACTGAAAATAGTTATTTATTATGAATAAATACGCTCATATCATTTATAGGGTAAAAAAAAAGGATGAAAAAAGACCTTGTTACGCTTGAAAAGTGTCTTTCACTCATTCGTTCACACACATGAAACCACTTCAAGCGACACATTCACCGAGAGACCACACACTCCCAACACTGGCTTTACTAGCACACATGGAGGCCAAATGTACAGTACTGTCACACTCAGTAGCAAATCACATAGAAAGACAAGAGAAGCTGCAAAATACTGGAGTAGATTTATTTATGCAGCATCTAATTAAGGGGATCTCTTGTGTCCTCAGTGTCGGGCCTTTAACAGGATTTTAGGTGTTCGCTGTTATGAAATTAACTGAAGTTTCTAAGTAGGGAAGCTTACATGGAGTCTGATGACACCCAAGAGCCCTTCGGAGGGTTCATGGGGTCCTTGAGTAGGTTACAGTTACAGTAGCACAAATCTGACCAATAGCTGAGTAGAAGTTATTGGGGTCTGGTGACCCCTGAGAGGGTCCTGGGAGCCGTTGAGAGGTTTTCAGTGGATTTTAAGGGGGCTCAAGGGGTCCTTGAGTGGATTCAAGGATGTCACGTGAGCATGTTTGTCTCATGTGCAAAACAACAAGAGCTTCATTCATCACATTTGTGAGACCTCGAAGATAAACACAATATATACTACTACTAAACTGCCTCAATTAGTAGCTGATGATAGCAGCATATAATACCAGAAACAGAGGCTTTGCTTCTAATAATACCACACATGAGACACTATTGTGGGGGTCAGAGTCGGGCTCTCAGATCATGCTGATTCATTTAATCTCAACATATTCTTGTACCCATAAACCTCGTTCATCATGTTAAACACAACCAAATTTCTATTTGGCTCGAATGATAACAAAATCATTACAACTAATGTTTGAGTTCATATTCAGGATTAAAATGTCCAGGTTAAATTTAGGTTTAACACAGTATAATATACATTCACATTATACATTATATCAGGAAGCTATCTAAAAAGTCTTTATTTTCAGACTTTGCTTGACGTATGTTTAAACCACCTTCATATGAGATAGTGGGATAATTAAATTATCATCATCACTTTTATAGTTAACTTACTGACTGTAGCTACTGTACAACAATAGCTTTAACTATTTTTTCTATTATAGCAGGCTGCTATATCATATTATATGCAATCACATAACATTACTAAGACTGATTCTGTCCCTGAAATGTTCAAAATGCTGTATTTCATTATTAAATAGCTAGTTTACAACTTGTTTCAACAGAGATGTAGCCCCTCCTTGGCCTTGCATGACTACACAATGAATTCCATTCAAAAAACAAATAATAATTTGTTCACTATTTATTACTCAATATCAGCAAATATACAGCTACTGTAAATACTGCGCCGTGACAAGTGATTACTTTCTTAAAGGCTCAACTTTCAGAGGTGTTAGATGACCGTCTTCGCTCCCCCACGGCAGCGTTAACGTTACAGATATCAGCAGCTGAGCAGAAGCTCTTCACCTGACGTACGGTGTCACTACTGCAGCTAATACAATTAAGCTCATAATGACTCTGTTTCACCAGTAACACCTCTGTGAAAAGGGTCAGCTAAACTGAAGGATATTTAAATAACTGATGATTGGTTGTTTGCCAAACTAAACAACAAAATTTGTCAATATAAAGGAGGTAACATTAAATTCCCAGGAATTTTGAATGGAGTTTGGCTTGTTGTGTTAGGAGAACACACTTGTAGTTAATCATTATTTTCCTTTCACAGCCTTTGCATTAGCATTATGAAGTATCTTTATGTTATTAATAGCTTTAGATTTGTTTGTAAAAATATTTTTCCCTCAACTCCAAACTGTCAAGACAATAAACAATCTTAATTTAATCTCCCTTTCTTCTTATATTCAACTATAATTTTCTATACCTCTCAGGCTATATACAGTAACGTTATTGAGTAATTTCTCCACCAGTTTGGAAACATTTTCCAATTTCCCCACAAACATGAAACTGGAAATCATGAAATTTCCATTGTAAAATGTAAATTAGAAAATTGGATTAATTTCAAAGTACTGGTGCCAAAAAGAAAGCATGTGACAGATTGTTCAAGAGTTAAATTTTAGCTTCCACCACGCAAAGGAAAACATGTTTTCCATAGTGGTTGTCGAGTTATTTGAAAACCACATAAAAATATTTGTATTTTTATTAAAGAGCTGCAGTGTCAGGGGAACAGAAAGTCACTCCTTTAAGATTAGAGAAACAAAACGTTGTGAGAAAGTGTCCAAATTTCTAATATTCATCTTACAAAAATAAGATATTAAAATATTATCAAATAAAAATTGAAATTTAAAACAGAATCAAAAACTCTCTCTTACTTAATTAAATACTCTACATCAACTGTACGTGAACCAAATATTTTTTATATAACTTACTGTACTTTCACGATTATTAACTGTATTTTCTAAAACACATTTCATTTCAATTATAAAAAGTGACAGCTCTGTTTTGTAGTAATACTATGAATATCTATATTTGTCAAATAATGAGAAAAATGTATGTTTCACCTATTTTACTGTAATAAAAACAAGTCCACAAGATCAACTGTTCCTTGTATATATGATGATAGAAGCTTTTATTTTGCATTTTGACATGAAATTAGTCTTACATTGCCATAAACTGTAACACATATTAGTTGAAACTGCCATAAAACTTCACTGTCAGGCATGTTTCTATCATGTTGTTTTACCTTTGTACTATTTCAGCTGTTAGGTGAAAAACTTTCCAAGTTTTCAGTAAAAGCTCACTCACTTTTTAAGAAGTCACTGTGTTTGCTGGGGAATAAACTCCATCCATTGGTGAAAACGAGTGAATCCAGCCTGAGAGAATAAGAGTTTCCCAACGTTTCTCCCTTTTGTTGTGAAAAGGCGCACGGCGGCAGAGGGAGCGTGGAGATCTAGAGACAAGGAGTGATGAGGACGGACTGCTGCTGCCTGCTGAGTAAAGAGCAGTAAAGTGACACATGGGGAGGGAGGGAGGGAGGGAGGGAGGAGGTTAGGGAGGGAAACCCAGCAGACACATTGACACACATGAAAAAAAATGTCACATTTCTTCAAATAATAATCCTTAAAATACAAACAGTCTCAAGTCAGTAAGGCAGAGCAGAAGTTGTGCAGCATGTGAGTAAAAGAAAGAGCCACCTCTTTATTCTAGGAAGCCGTTCCACTAAATGAATAATGTGGTCACAGATTTAGAAAGGGTAATTAATTTCCCCAGATGTTGTGAGAACAGAGTTCAGCAGGAGGAGGAGAAAGAGGAGATTTATGTCAGGAGTTCATCACACCGCTTGCATACATACACTGAAGAGATCATTTAAAAAGTTAGAAATGATCAGAATGTAATGAAGCAGCTGGTCGTCTGCCTCCTACTGGAGGAGGGAAAAATATGACAATTAAAGGACTGAAAGGGACAAAATATGCTGTCGGACATGATTTGACCTGAGCTGGATATGAACATTTCTTTATTTCCTTGCAAATCCTACAGTTTGTGCCTTTATCCTTAACTCTATTGCACCATATATCCACCACTGTGTAAAAGTCTCTTATTCTGTCCATACAGTATATGTCTGTTTAATCTAATAGATCTTCTGCTCAGGGAAGTCATCTTTTACCATCCTGATCTGTTACCTGCTTGTGTTTATTGTTTTGTACACAGGAGAGCATGAAAAAGAGAGACAACTGCACTCATCCCAGCAGCCTTTATCAATCTATAAAGTGACACCTGCACACCACTCCACGCCACAATATTTGTATTGACTACAAATCAATCCTGTTTGGATCTCCGTCAGGTCAAAGAGGCCCAAGCAGGATCAAAAATGTTCTTTACTGACGCTGTTCGAACCACAGTATGTGATGTGCATATAATTAACCCTCAACTGGTATGAATCAATGAGACCAGATATTGTGATGGGAGTTAAAGCTCTTTTAGTTGCAGAGAAGACTTCAATTTGCAGAAATTAGAAGACAAGTCATTTTTATGAACAACTAAATAGTAACTTTAAGATTTCCTTTAAAGATTTTCTTAAGATTGTCTTAAGACGCTTATGTGTTAGAATATTTTCATGTTTTTGGATCAGAGTATTTCGCTCTCCTAATTCTGACTTATACGTTAAATTTTTGACTTTTACCTCAAAATTTTCTGACTAAACTCCAAATTATAAGACCGCTGATTTGAATGTAAACTCAAAATGTATTTTTATCTCCCTGCCTTCCCTGATTTCACCTGATCCTGGCTTTTGTTACGTGTTAGGGGTTTTACTGTATTTGTTTCTCTTAGTACTTTTACTGTGATATTGCTATGCTTTTGGGTTTTTATGTGAATCACTTTGTTTTAATATGCGCACAGTGCGTCATTGCACAGTATGATTGTAATGCCACATTACAGACTTTTTATTGCCTTTATGAGCAGACAAATTAAATGAAACCCTTAAAGACAACAAAGTGTTTCCTGCGTATTCTGTCCATCCATCACTTGTATGTCTGTCCACATGGCTGGCTGCTGGTCAGCTCTCCTTGATTTATTCTAGATGGGAGAATAGTCACCTATCATTACTACTCAGCCTGTCTGCCTCCATGTCGCTCCTCCTCCTGCAAACTGCCCACACTTGTCTGTCCTACATCATCTTAAGTATCTTTGACAGCTCACCACAAGTCGCTCACCATGAGCAAAATGTGTGTGCATGTGTGTGATGGTATGCGTAGCTTTCACAAGGCTCCAGCCGGCTCTTATTACCTGCAACAGCAGATACTGATGTTGTGTGTTTTGGAGCTTTATATGTTGCTGATTTACTTACATAGCGTGCAGGGTCTGGTGGTGGACACTGGTGACCAAAAGCTGTATATAAGCAAAGTATTATTTTGCACAGACTCTGAATTATTTGAGGATAAAAATTTTTCTTTTTCTTGTGCTTTAAGTGTAATTTTACTGGTATAAAAGGGTTGATCTCTAAGTTCAACATGTTTAGTTTCTTTGTGCATGAACCACATCACTCCAATCTGATTTAATTAAGCTGCAACGAATAAATTATTTTTGCCGCCACTGCCTGATGATTAATTGCCAGATAAATCAAGTAGTCGTCAATGAAATTAAGTCATCAGATGTCTTGTTTGGACTGTTTGACCAACAGTCCAAATAGTTTTATTCCCTTAGCTTTGACACATCAGCACAAACAGCAGAAAACCTGAGGAGAGCTCAGAGGAAATGCTGCCCTCATGTGGATCCTGAGTATGTGATCACCTCACACCAGTTCACCTCACATCTGACCTAACATATAAACACTTATATACTCATGTTTGTCTACTAGCTAGTTTATTTTATTATCTAAAAGTAGGCCCTGTTGGGGCGGCCCATGTGCCAGGGTGGCTTGCTGCGGTGGCCCCGGGTTCGGGTCCTGCCCGGGGCCCTTTGCTGTGTGTCGTCCCCTCTGTCTCCCCATTTCACCACTGTGTCTTTCACTATCAATAAAAAAAAAATGGAAAAACCCTCAAAAAATATAAAAAAGTAAAAAAGCCCTGTTCATATGCAATTATTACACACATTACCACCCATAGTGTGGTTGCTTTTGTGGGTTAGAAGCCAGAAAAATAGTTTTTATAGCTGCATTAATTTTGTTTTTCTGACGTTTTATAACAGCCTGAAAACCTCACGCTTTCCTTTCTCCTCTTAACTGCTGTATCGCCTGAAGCCCATGGAGCTCTCACCACTATTTCATTATGTATGTCATTTGTAACATGGCTGTATGAAAATACCAGTAAACAGTCAATATGTATACAGTAGACCAAAACTGGGTATATCTTTATAAATTGTATCATAAATGGTGTATTTTTGTGTATTTTCATCAAATATTCAGTCCCAGTTGTAGTAAAGAGGAGAATACATTCAGTTTCTTTACTGTCTATGGAGTCTTTGTTGTACTGGTGATATTGTCTTTTAAATTAAGATTTTATACTAGACAAGGTGCAATAAAAAAAAAAAGATTTTTTCTTTATTGCATGTCCATTGTAACCTCCATGGTAATATAAGATAAGATAAGATAAGTCCATCTACCCATCTTAACCTCTTAATCCCCCCCCAAAAAAAAAAACCCCCCCTAAAAAAAATTTTTTAACCCAAAAAACCCCCTAAAATAACCCACAAAAACCAACTAATACCTCCCTCTTAACGTGCAGCCCAGAAAGAAAGAGTACCTTTATTAATCCCCGTAGGGAAATTCAATTTTTACACTCTGTTGTTACAGTACATATACATGCGTCAATGGAGAGATGTCAGAGTGAGGGGGCTGCTCCTGACAAGCGCCCCGAGCAGTTGGGGGTTTGGTGCCTTGCTCAGGGGCACCTCGGCAGTGCCCAAGAGGTAAACTGGCACCTCTCCAGCAACCAGTTGGTCTTGGTCCATGTTGGGACTTGAACCGGTGACGCCCGCTTCCTAAACCAAGTCCCTACGGACTGAGCTACTGCCGCCCCCTACTTACTTACTTACAATGGATTCATATTCCTGAGCTTCTTACCTTCCAAAGGAGACCAGAAATACTATCTGCATCTCAGAATTATGGTTGAGGAGCTAGTCCTGCTTAATTTTGAATAGTTATTTTACAGGTTAAAATAATAATATTTAATGTGTACAGTTGCATAGAGTTCTGTATATATTTTCATACTTATTCAGTACTTGTCAACATCTTCAATTTCTGTTTAATGTTGTTTCATGTTTAATGTGAGTGTTGTGTGTTATTTAATATGTTTTTTCAGAAACATAATTTTGTTACCCTGTGTGTAAGTCTCCTTGCATATGTAAAGCAGTCTAATGAGGGGATTAATGAGAAATAAATTGTGAACTAACACCGACATCTAGTGGCCATTTGACGAACTGCAGCTCAGGATCATGCTGTCCCCCAGTGTCTGAGGTCAGTTTAACATTATGTAATCATCAAACAGAGGTCTATAATATTTGTATGTATGTCAGAGTGTTTGTGCACGTCTCTGTGTTATTGTTGGTCAGTGGCTGCGGTCTTTATGCGGTTTAATCCCGCAGCCTCTTTCTGGAAAACAGGAGCAGCACCGGAACCACTGACTCAAATTTTGGATCTCATTCTCATGACAAAGCAGTTGCCTCAACTGCAGAGCGCTCTCTCTGCAGGTATAAAAGAGATCGAGGGCACGTACGAGCACACACACTCGTGCACGCGTGGTATTTACACTACAACTTAACACACACACACACACATACTGAAGGGAGACCACACGGTGGAGCACAGCTGGTCCCAGGATGGGCAGGGTGAGTAGAAGCTCATGGTGTACTTGTTTAGTGTGAGGTGTATGAGTGAGATATCTGTCTGTCTGTCTGTCTCTGGCCTGTTTGTGCCTCTCATTTATTACCATCACATTATATTTTTATCTAAGGCTCCAAACAAATACACACCCAGAAGGTCATTTAACACTGTTTTGAAGGTGACTCATCCAACCATCAGGATTAAAACATATTCCATCTGTTGCACAAATTTTAAAAAAGGATTTGTATTTGGGTGGTGCAGTGGTTTGCACTCTCGCCTCACAGCAAGAGGGGCGCAAGTCCGAATCCGGCTTGGGGACTCTTCTGTGTGGAGTTTGCATGTTCTCCCCATGTAAGCGTTGGTTTCCTCCGGGTACTCCGGCTTCCTCCCACAGTCCAAAGACATGCTGTTTAGGTTTGGACTCTAAATTGCCCGTAGGTGCGAATGTGAGCGTGAATGGTTGGCTGGTCGGCTCCAGCGACCCCTAGCGGGATAAGCGATGATGGATATTTATTCAGGTGTTATTTGCATTGAAATATAAAAAACTGGGGAAGCGACATCAAAATTAAGCAACATAATTTGTAATCAGTGGTGGAAGAAGTACTAAAATCTTCTATTTCAGTAAAAGTACTACCACCACAGTGTAAAAGCACTCTCTTAAGCAAAAATCCAGCATTCAAAATCTTACTTCAGTAAAAGTACATAAATGATTTTGACGATTCTGGAAATAATCTCAGGACAGCCGGGTATTTATATTTCATGAAATTAGATGCTGTTGCTGTTTAAACAGGGGCGAACCTGTTCCTGGTCGTGACTGACAGACGACAGCAGACAATCCCTGTCTTGATGTAGGATGTTAAACAGCCATGGGATATGAAATAATGCAGAAAGTTGGCTCAGATTTGTTCCTGCAATTTGGTAAGCTGTAAACTGTACATTCAGGTTTTGGTTTGCTAGTCTGAACATTTAGTAGGCAGAAAAGCAGCCAGAGTGAGATCTCTTTCTCTTTCCTTTACAAAACTGTGTAAATTTGTCAGAAGTATTTAGACCTTTACAGGCAGAAACAATCAATTTACAAACTAACAAAACTAATTTTACAGGCACAAATCCATTAATCATATTTAATATTCCCTGATATCATTCACTCGTGTTTCTCCCCTCAGATCATCTTCTACGAGGACAAGAACTACCAGGGTCGCAGGTATGAGTGCGACAGCGACTGCACCGACTTCCACTCCTACCTGAGTCGCTGCAACTCGGCCCGGGTGGAGAGCGGGACCTGGGTGATCTACGAGAGGCCGAACTACATGGGCTACCAGTACGTCCTGACCAGAGGCGAGTACCCCGACTACCAGAGCTGGATCGGCCTCAACGACAGAGTCTGCTCCTGCAAGATGATTCACTTCGTAAGCCTTTGAGTCTTTTTCAGTAGGAAAACAAATTTGAAGATGCTGAATTATGTGCCAACAAAAAAACCATACATCATATCTTCATTTAGTTCAAATACTTCAAATAGAAGTTTTGATATTCGTTGAAACCTACCCTGTTACTGCACTCTCTCAGCCACGTCCTCACTCTTCCATCACACCAAAATCTGCATCCACCTCTCAACCTCCTCCCCTCCCATCCATGTTTGCACCACATCTCTCCAAACCCTTCTTCCTTTCTCTGTTTCTCCTCCTCCAGGCCAGTGGAGATCCTTACAAGATCCAGCTCTACGTTAAAGGCGACTTCGCCGGTCGGGTGTTCGAGGCGACCGAGGACTGTCCCTCCGTGCTGGAGAACTTCCACTGGAAGGAGGTACACTCCTGCAGGGTCCTGGGGGGCTGGTGGGTCTTCTACGAGCACCCCAACTACAAGGGCCGTCAGTATCTGCTGGAGAAAGGCGAGTACCGCAAGCCGGTGGACTGGGGCGCCGTCTGCCCCACTGTACAGTCCTTCAGGAGGCTGACTGAGTAGCTACTGTCCCTTCAGCCACGGCTACAATAAAACTGAATGGCGAGAAAGTACTGTGTCATCACTGTGTCTGAGTGTACATAAGGGAGCTTTACCCTCAAGTGACCTCCAGTCTGCTGATTTAAGAGGGTGTTAAGTTGCTCTAATGGAAACCAAAAGCCTGAATAAACAGTTCATTTCCATAATTTACTGTTATCCTGTCAATCAAATCCGAATGAAACTGTAAAACAAACTATTTTATTATCAGATCTGCAAACAGCTGGTGCTCATGATCGTAGTTTCTAATAGTATTTACATTTTAACTCACATGCCAAACTTTGGACAAATGTTTGTCATGCAGTAAGTTGTGTGGCATGCTGGTCTGTCGGTCCCGTGTGTCCTCTGTTCACACCGACGGCTGCCCTTCGTCGATGAAGCTGAGCTGGGCGGTGTGCTCCCCCCACTCCACCTGGCTCAGGAGGGGTTCACGGGGTCGTGAGGTCATGCTGGAGGGCTGGAGGAGCGGCTGGAGCTGAGGCTGGGAGAGGGAGTGGGGATGAGACCGGGATATGAACTGGGGCAGGAGCGGGAGACGAGACTGAGGCTGCTCGCCATCAGGTCCTGATAAGTCTACCAAAAGGGGGGTGATGGATGACGGGTGGCTTGAAGAGGAAACAGAGAGGATGGAGGAGGAGGAGGAGGAGGGATGTGGCACCAGTGTGTGCTCATGGGGAGAGCTGTTGAGTGACGGGGGAGCTGAGCAGTGACAGACTGGGGGATAACGGGAGGTGATGGGTGGACACTGAAAGGGGTCAAACTCTCCTTGTAACGCCCTGGCCGCACTCGGCTGAGGAGAGGACGACTCAGGCACCAGAATGGAAGGAGGGCTCTGGTCGTCCGGGCACTCCACAGGTGCATGTTGGGTAAGAAGGGGTGGGGCCGGGGAGCAGCTGTGCGATGACAAGCTGGGAGGCGGAGTCACGGCGCTGGGCACCACCAGCGAGGAGGGGTTATGGAAGAGGGGCTTCAGAAGACGCGTCATTTCCTGCAGCTCCTGGCTGACGGCGGTCACCTGACGCGAGAGGACGTTCATCTGGAGAGACGGGAGTCAGAGGAAGGAGACTGGGTTACTGTGAAAGCCCAGCTGAATCAGTCTCAGGCCAAATTATATTTTTACTTCCATTCAACTGCCTCCTTTATAAGATTAAATATGAAATCATTCTTTTATAAATCTGAGAATGACACATTTAGGGTGATCAGACTTCACAAAAATTCAGGACAGTCCCAAATTACGAGCAGTTGTCCCAAATTCTAAATCCTGTTCTGTGTTTAGTTTAGTTTTGTTTATTTATAGCCTAAAAATTAAACACTGATCATTGTGAAACATTATTTTGGTTGGATGAATTATGGCTATAAATAGCAGCGACATTGTCGAATTGGAGAAATTAAACCATCCATCGCTGGCATTGAGCCCAGTGTCCCAGGATCTGGTGAAAATCCATCCAAAAATAGGAAATAAATACCAGTGGATCACAGCAGCCTTACAAGATCCAAACAAACTATGCAAAATGCAAATATGCAAAATATGCAGGAGAGAATACTACTAGTATTACTACCACTGTACTGGAAGCCGTGCTCATTTTTGCCACCATTCTCATGTGGTCACCCTCGAAACAGTTGATGTGAATAGTTTGCATTCAAAATTTATGATGTATTATACACAGAAAGTATGGGATTACAGCAGCATCAACAACATAAACTGCAGGTAGAAGTGCAACAACAAACACTGAAATTTATCATAATAGATAATAATATAAATTAAATTAAATTAAATATTTAAACAACACAAATAATAATAAAAAATTAAAAAAATATTTAAATAATACAAATATTAAAAAAATCAAAAAATAAAATAAAATATGACATTAATTATAAAAAAAAATCTGTTATCATGGACGAGCCTGACCTCATGTTTTAGCTTAGCGATAGTCTGCATGGTGTCATCCTCATCATGGGCCCCTGTGGACAGATATAGAAAGACATGCATACAGTATACATTTATACATGCAAGTAGGGACTTCAACAGCTGATTGATACTTAAGAACAGATTACAGTCCATCCAGTGTGATATATGTATGTGAGTTAACCTGAGGCAGCTGAATCAGGGCTGGGTAGGAGACTCTGGGTTGCACTGTGAGAAAAATCAAACTTCTGGGCTGAGCCGCTCTGGTTTTCTGCCTCGATCCCATCCACGAACCTGAGGGCGGACAGGATAAGCCAGTCGATGAGATTCACACTGGATAATAAGAAATTACAGTATGGGAATAAAGTGAAAGACTTAAATTTCCAAATGGCTTTCCTTGTTTAAACATCATTGAAGTTCACACATATCCCTTGTGATTTTACATTATTCATAAACACAAACTAGACATGGTTTAATTCCAAAGCAACTAAAAAATTTTTCTTTCTTTCACTGAATCCAAGTGCAACCTGAGTGGAGGGCTGGACCGAGTTTATCAGATAGGCTGCAAAGCTAATAATAACTAAACCACACAAAAGCCCTTTTATTTTACTTCACCTATTAATTTTAAAAGATCTTGCCAGCCCTAAAACCATATCTTCAGATGGGCAGATGAAGAAACTTTCTTTTTTCCCCTCAGTATCTTTTTTTGAAATCCAGCGCAGCGACACCGTTTATGCTTGTGTGCACCCTCACACAGCTGTACCAAAATAAACTGACTCCTCCACCTCCCCAAGGACTCCATGCACACAAGCCTGTTTGTGTTCATGAATAATGTCACAAGTTAAATCCCCCCTCTGCCACTGAATGAAGTCAATAAATCAATGAATGGCTCCTCACCGGGGGCTGAGGTCCGGCTGCAGGCAGCCGAAGCTCACCACGGGGATCTGCAGGCTGGTGGGTCGGATGTGGTCGCTCGCCGCTCTGAAGGCTCTCGGCGGCAGTAGCGGAGAGCGCAGAGGGGAGCGCAGGGGGGAGCGCAGGCCTCGGCCCAGCCGGCCCAGGGGAGGCATCTTGGGGCGAGGGGAGTGCTCGCCCTCGGACCCTGATCCCTCCTCGTCCTCCTTGATGGATGGGAGCTTCTTCATGATCCCACCGTTACTCTCGCAGTCGGCCTGAGGAGTGAAACAGAGAACAGCTTTCAGTTTATTTTTTTTGATTTATCAACATTATCAGTGTGAACACACTACATTACCACTAATCTACAGACCTGGGCATGATAAGGCCCCGGCCCTTGTGATGGTTCTGTCCAGCCCAGGAGGTCTCAGACAGACCACACAATTTTACCTATGAAGCTAAAAAACAGTAGAGAAAATAGCTTTTGTTTTGACATGTCTGTATAATGTTAGTGTGCTTCTTTCTGTCCACTTTCCTGGAGAATGGCGGTAAAGCTGTGTGCTTACTTTACAACAGACATGTGGCTGAATTCAAAGAATACAACTTGAACCGTCACGTTGAGACAAAACATGCAGAAAAATCCAGAAACCTGTCTGTGTGACAAGTTAAAATGATGGTATACTCATAAGCTGATTAATAAGATTGTAACTTCATGGTCTGTAATAAGATTAAAATGCTGTGATGAGGTTGTGTGACACCTAAAAATGTATGGCCACATTTTTTTTAATTATTGTGTATTTCTTTTCCTATGAAAAAGGCCAGATTTAAATGTATTTTCTTTATGGGTTAGTAAGCTGCGTTTCCCCAAAACCGCCACAAGAGGGAGTATCAGCTAAAGTGAGCGCTAGTTGTAATCAGCTGAGCCGGGCTTCCGGCCCTCAGACAGCCTGCTGATCAACGCAATTAACGACTCTTGTCTTCTCTTCTCCTGCACCAAACAGGTTAGTAATGTGTATTAACTTATCACAATGTATTCATAAGGACTCCTAAAGCATTTGTGATGTTATTTGAGGAAAGTTTGGGATCGAAAACGGGGTGTTGTGAACTTTCAGGGACGCAGCAGTAGTAGAGTTTCTTTCACTGTGGGAAACAAGATGGCGACCATACTGTTTTTGTTTTGATTTGTAAGGGCTCCTGGGCATTGCTATTTCATTTCATTAATCTGGGTTGTTTGTGTAAAAAAGTAGACAAGGAAGGCTGTGTTAAGAAGCTATAAAACAGTGTATCGCTAGTGAAACAGGCTGGTTGAAGCAGCGTAGCTAAAATACGTGTACACAGGTGCTGACATTAATTTTTAGTTTATTCATCACTGAGAATCACAGGCAAAGATGTGGCATGAATGTTATGCTTGGTGGGTTAGGGTTGAGAGATGTGAAATATTTTTATGACAGACAGAGGATAGATAACAGCTCTAGTCTTGTCTTTTCCTGAACCAAACAGGACATTTATTCTGCACACAGGTAACTCCTGTCACGGTTTAAAATGATCACATGGTCATGAAAAACAATTCATAAATGGGTTTTAAAATGGGTTAAAAACGTTAAAAATCCATGGTTTGTTTGCAAAGGGTTAAAAAGTTAAAACGCTATATCATTATTTCATATTTTTAAGCTATATCAGTACTATCAGTGATTGATAATGTGGTCTTGATCCGCTCATCTGAGATCGATTACTCAGGTGTGCATCTGCAAACCGCGGTATTTCCTCACTGCAGTAGACCGTGTTAGTGAGGAAACCCCACTGTGATCCCGCTGTGATTATTTCTCCCCTTATTCACGGATGTTGCTGGTATGTCATCGCTAACCGTGTTGTGATCATTGTCTAACATGTTGAGACTGTTTCTGAGCGTTTATTTACGGACTTTAAGTTAAAGTAAAGCAAGTGTATGTGTTTTGTGAGCCTGCATGTGCGCATTAGAAACGTATTTTGCAGTTTATGTTGTCTATTTGATGACTATTGTCAGAGATTTCTGAGCTAGAATTACACGCTATGTACCAGTGACAGTGAAAAAGGATGAGTTATGTCTCTGAGAAATATATTTTTGTTGTGCTATGGCATTTGACCTGCACCTGTAGTGTAAGTACTATTTTGAAACTGATATGTACTGTATATATTTTCTATTGCATTGCAGTAAACCTTGTTACTGAGGAAACACCACTATCACACTCGTGATTATTTCTCCCCTTATTCAGGGGCGTAACATCTGGAGATGAGGAGGCCGAGGGGCTGCTGGCTCAGATAAGAAGCTGCTGCAACCAAAGAAGGAAATGTAAGTGGTAACCTTAAGTTAAATGTTAAATATAAGAGTTAATGTTAAGTTAAATGTGAACTTTTGTTAATAGAAACATTACTACCCAAAACAGTCAGTCCTGTATGGTTCAATGACTCCTGTATATAATATCATTTTCTTAATAACATGCTGTTTGGAGTGATTTTCAGTATGATAAATGCTGAAAAATAAGTGCCCAATAAGAATAGGTAAGCTCTGTAAGTATGTTTTCTATAGTGATAAAATAGAGGTTACGTCTGACAGTGTTTGTTTGGCCTCGGCAACAACCTGGATTTCTGTGGATGGATGTGGCCCCCCAGGAAAAGTAATCCCCCAACCCGGCACTATATACTTAAAACCTGCTGTCTTTGACCAGATGGGGGAGCTGCTCAGCCACTGAGAGCATCACACAGCGACCAGCTGCCATTCACAACAGCTGCAAAGCCGCTGAAATCCATTCACCTTGTCAGCAGCGCTGCAAAGGAGCTCCCATTCAAGACTAAGTAAGCATCAACCCTATTCACTCCCAAAGACTCCTCTGAAGGTTTTCTATGATCCAGATGAAAGTATACAGATGACCTTTGTGCATGATATACAAACAGATCCCTTTCAGAGTAAAAGCCCTGCATGTTGTTACTGGAGGCTGCTGGAAGGTTATTGGAGTTATGTTTCCTGCATCTTCTCTGGATTGTAATTTAAAGCTGATGAAAACACATGCAAACAAATCCTATTTTCTCTTTCCACTCTGTCACCACCTCCCTTCCCCTTCTCTCCCCTCTGTTTGTTGTCTCCTCCATCCTATCTTTGGTTCACGTGCCCGTCTGGTATTTTTAGATCACCGAGGTTTAATTTTAGCAGTGGTTGTGCCTGAAGGGAACCAAGCGGAGAAGCGACTGTTTTGGAGTTTCAGTGTTTGTGTGAGAGCAGCACGTGCCACCCTTGATGTGCAGCATGCCACTATAAGGGCATCAGCCAACTGTGTGTGCGGGTGTAACCAAAAAGAATGTGTGTTATGTATAGGAGATGAAGCATAGGCCAGCACATAAACAACACAGCATGTGTGTGAGGAGCACGTGTGCCAGGACAGACATGCTGCGTTATGGTATGCTGAGAGCTGTACGTGTAAATGTGTGTCTGGCGGCACGTGAATGCAAATGTCGGCGAGGTTCATCCTCTTCCTTCCCACCCCGAAGCTTCCTTTCCCCTGATGTTTTCTCCCCTCATCTCCATCTGGTTGTTGTTCTAAATTTATCCAGTCAGGGATGACCCGCCCCTCCCCCCATCCCTCTGACAGAGCTATTTTTAGTCCCACGCCGGGCTCAGTGGAGGATGCACTACTACTATCGCTGCATATACATGCTGTAGTTGTGTGTGCAGGGTGCTGGAGTTTTATGTGCACACCAAAAGTAAGTTTGAGGTAACACATGTAGCTAATCAGCCAATCACATGGCAATGCATTTAGGCATGTAGACTTGGTCAAGACTACTTGCTGAAGTTCAAACCGAGCATCAGAATTGGGAAGAAAGGGGGTTTAAGTGACTTTGAACGTGGCATGGTTGTTGGTGCCAGACGGGCTGGTCTGAGTATTTCAGAAACTGCTGATCTACTGGGATTTTCACACACAGCCGTCTCCGGGGTTTACAGAGAATGGACCGAAGAAGAGAAAATATCCAGTGAGCAGCAGTTGTGTGGATGAAAATGTGTTGTTGATGTGAGAGGTCAGAGGAGAAAGGGCAGACTGGTTGGAGATGATAGAAAGGCAACAGTAACTCTACTAACCACTCGTTACAACCACGTAACGCAGAATAGCATCTCTGAACGCTCAACACGTTGAGTCTTGAAGAAGATGGACTACAGCAGCAGAAGACCACAGTGGGTACCACTGCTGTCAGCTAAGAACAGGAAACTGAGGTTACAATTCACACAGGCTCACCAAACTGGACAACAGAAGATTGTAAAAACGTTGCCTGGTGTGATGAGTCTCGATTTCAGCTGCGACATTCAAATGACAGGGTCCGAATGTGGCGTAAACAGCATGAAAGCATGGATCCATCCTGCCTTGAATCAGCAGTTCAGGCTGCTGCTGGTGGTGTAATGGTGTGGGGATATTTCCTGGCACACTTTGGCCCCTTAGTACCAACTGAACATGGTTTAAATGCTGCAGCCTACCTGAGTATTGTTGCTGACCATGTCCATCCCTTTATGACCACAGTTGACCATCTTCTGGGAGGAGCAGTGTTACAGAAATAATATCTACACTGGACAATTTTAAGGATTTGTTGCATCATGTGATATTCCCAACATTCAGGAGCGCCATGAATAATGTTTCTTCCTCCACCTACTACTAATAACTGCCACTTATGAAGTGGTGACCATCTCACGTGCTTTGGTTAAGACCCCGTAACACTATATACACTATTATACAGGTATTTATATAAGCTATAGAGTACTGGTTTATATTGAAGCTAGCAGAAATTCAGGAGCACACCTCAACACCGCCACTTCCTGCTTTTCCGTAAATCCTCCGCCTGTTCCGCTCTTGTATTCCTCTACGTAGGATCCTGATGGGGTTCGTCGAGCTACGACGGATTCCCCGACGATGCTTCCCCACGACGCATTCGGCAAAGCGGATGAGATACAAGCAGTTCAAGCTTTGTACGTCAGTCAGTTCATAAACCATTAAATGCATCTTGTTGATGGTGAGGTCCTTGCTAGTGACAAGAGCATTATTCTACTGAAATACTATAACTGACTTGCATGCACATAAACATGCTGTTATCATTCTGATCTCATTCCTACAAAGTACATTTCTTCAAGCCTTTGTGCAGTTTGCGATTCATTTTTTAGGATTAAGGCAACATCACTTTGACCCTCCCTCCCTCCCTGTACTTTTTATGTGCACGTCACCCTGAATTATTATCTCTTGTTAAGAAAAGAAGAAAAAAAAATATAGCAATAGGTCAACAGGTGTCGGCAAGGTTGCGTCTCTGGAAAAAAATAAGACATTATATTGATTATGTCGATTTTTCTGCAGAAATGGAAGAACCCACCAGAATCTCTGGGAGTTCATTATAATCTGGAGTTAAATGGATAATAACTGGACAAATGTTTGAATTAGGGACACTGGGCCTGAATCAGAACCACATACACAACTTCATTTATCATTTAATTTCATCATACTTTATATCTTATATAAGTGCCTCAATTCTATCTACGGTTTATCTCATTTTATTTTATTATTATTTTACTTTTCTTCTACGGACCAGTCCTGTAACACTAATGTATCATTGTAGTTATGTTTTATTCTGTGATCCCTCGTAGGAAATCAACACAAATGCTTGAAGCTTTTTCAAGAACTGCTCATCCAAAAATACAGCATATAAGTATCTATACATATATACCTGGATATGCATCATTTGCAAGCAGCATGCTAGCGATTAGCTCTGGCTATTTGTGCCGAGGCTGTTTCTCCAGCATGCTGTTCGCACTCGACATTGCACTTCCTTGGGTCCTCAGTAATACACCCGCCAAATGTGAATCGAGAAAATCAAAATCCGTACAGACAGACGCTCTTTCTTTACTCAGATGACAATATCCAGCTTTAGTTTTCTTTGTTCACCGAATATATGGGCTGTGATTTTCCAACGTTACTCTACGATCAGGAAGCTAATTTTCAGACATCTCTCCAATTCCAGCCAGAAGCACAACCAAACTACAAAGTATTGTTGTGACATTTAAACAGTTTGCATCAACCTCCCTGAAAATTGGATGGAAACATTTAAAAATGGCCAGTGAGGCTTGACAGCAGTGCTCAAATAATGGCTGCAAACGTCGTGCTTTATTCCTCTACCCATAAATGACCCGCGTCCTTGCATTTACTTGCGTCAGCCTCCCTTCGCTTGTTTTGCAGAGATCAGATCAGAAATTGAGTAGAGTAAGACTAAGTGGATTTACAGCCAATCAGATGGGATTGGTAGTCGTAATCAAGTAGGAATCAACATGTTCCCATAGGCCCACGTACTAAAGTCAGGAAGTCAATTATCATGTAAATATATTTCATGCTGCTATACTGTCTCGTCCCCTGGCATTTCTCTTGGACCTCTGCTCTAATTAGCCAAGCTTACTCACAGTGAAAATGTGACTTAGTTATTCCAGTGCATGCTGGTTATTCATGTGTACGCTACAGCTGAGATCCATCTGTAAAGCCCTGGCATCTGAATCGTCCATGTTTAGCTCATGTCTTTATCTGCTGGCTGCATCTCAAGCAGAAGCCGCTGCTTCTTCCTCTCTCCCAGTCCAGATGGCTAATCCTTTTCAAGTGCAAAGCCTTCACTCCGGCATTGCGTAAAATGGGTGGAGGAGGTCAGTGCACAGCTGAGTCTAATCTAAAAAACAGAAGGAGTCTTCTTGTGGATCCTACCCACAATTTTCTTTAAGGCATTTAGAACATGAGACGATTGTACGTTTAACAATATGAAGTGCTGGTGAACAAAACAGTCTTCTCTCCGCTGAATCCGTGAAGTTTTTTCTTGGTATTTGTGTGCTACATGATGGTCAGAGGAGGGGGGATGCATCTCCAGGCAGGGACTATACAGAGTCTGGGTTGGAAGTGAGTATTTGCCCCAAGCAGAAGCAGTTCAAGTATCTCAGGGTCTTGGTTTATAACTGAGGGTGATGTAGATTTGAGATCAGAAGTTGTTCAGGCATCTTATCAGGAGGAGATCCTCCAGAACATGCTGGAGGGACTACGTATCCCATCTGGCCATCTGGGAACATCTTCGTATCCCAGGAGGAACTGGAGGAAAGATGTCTGGGCTACTTTACGAAGTGTTTGTCCCTGACTTGTTGACTTACACACCCGATTCAACTGTTATCAGGCCATTAAATGTGCGTTACGCTCGCAAAAAGTATCATATGCCTACTACTACATTGTAAAAGTGAAAGCAAAACTTAACTTAAACCCAAGTTTAGGGAAAACATCATGGTTTTTGTCCCATCCATCGCCTCAAACCTCCTCCCCATATGAAATTTCACACTGTCTATACAGCGCCTCACTTCTGCTTTTGCTCCTGTCATAATAACTACAGTCAGTAGATGTCGCTGTCGTCTTCTTTCATACCTTCTTTGTGAATAGAGGATAAAACCCACTAGTGGGTGTAGTAGGGCCCAACTGACCCACATCTATGAGATTTAAGAGTCCCATTTAATGACCTGTTAGTTTAATCAGCTGATTTACTAACGTTTAACCTTCACAACTAAGATTTTCACTGCAGGGGTCATTAAATTGACAAAAGCAGCAATATAAAGCAACCAGCAGCTTTATAACTCGAGCTTAGAGCAATCAGAAAAGCATCGTCCGTTCTCGTACCTCAGTGTTGTGTCCCTCCCGGAGGTTGTACGTGAGGTCATGCTGGATCTCGGTGATGAACTTCTGGGCGTAGTCGGGATAGAGACAGAGCACCTCGCGGAGGCCTTTGAGGCTGATGTACTGCAGGTCACAGTAGGTCAGGGCCTTCACACAGGCGTTGGTCTTAATCACTTCCTCCTGGGTCAGACAGTCGGAGCCAATCAGGTCGCCCCGTCCTGGAGAGCAGAGGTACATACTCTGTCATGTCCTTAACCTGGAAGCTGATATATGACCCATAATGCATTGCAACAGATGTATTTTATGTGGCCTATCATGGTGTTTCTTCTTATCTTCTATACCGGAGTGCATTATCATGATTATGCAACAGAAAAATCATTGTCTATCTGTTTTTTTAAACTTCATTTTCATTTAAATAATTGTTTGAGTCTTAAAAAAACTTGATATGCTTTAAGTACATTTTGCTCATAATGTTTCTGCACATTTATTTAAGTAGTTTTACTTGTATTAGAATATATTTACATTGCTGTATTAGTATGTTTACTATAGTAAATGATCTTCATACTTCTTCCACCACCCCAAAATATTAATATGCAATACTTTTAATGTAGTTTGTTCAGTGGCAAAACGCATAAACGGGATAACCACTCAACCCAGCGTGGTTATTAGGAATAACCTACTCCAGAGCAGAGAGGCTGAATGTGTGCTTAGACTGTTTCATATTTCTGTTATACAGCAGTATTCATCATGGGGTACAGATGGACTGTTGTGGATTACAACAGAAGGTCTGTATCATTCTGTTTTAAGCTTCGTCTCTACTTCACTGCCTTCTCCACAGCTGTAAATCCAAAGTGGCAATGCCAAGACAATTTGTGTGCGTGAGAAGGAGAAAATTTTTTTTAAAATGTGTACACCGAGTATTTCTATATGCATGAGAGAGAAAGCCAAAGATTGGATGTCTGTTAGAGAAATAAATGTGTGTGTGTACATATATAGACTGTATGTGCATGTTCATACACAGCAGGTCTACTGTGCTAATGAGTTTCTCCTATATGCAGCAGTTTAACTTCATTATTTACACCAGTTAGGTCGTTAATATAAAAAGCAGCATTGCCTCTTTGCTCCCACTGTGTTACACGGACCTGAACTGATTCCAGAGCTGTTTGAGTTTCTCTATTCTGTTTCATCCATGTTATGCAGAATGGGAGGAGTGTCGGTGTACGTGTTGTAGGACAAGGCTCTAGAGAGGCTCTCATTCCTGAGGCAGGTTTCTGGTTCCAGCTGCTCATTTGGCTCACCTACTGGAGGCGTGTTCTATTTTGTTAACTTTGCATTGCATTTTTCACTTGTTTTGGCCATGTCCACCTATTTATGAGGGTTTGCTGGTATGTTGTAGGTAATTTGAGCATTATTAGACTATTGATAGCATTGATGTTAATCATTCATCAGGATTAACTGCTTTAACTGGATTTATTGCCAACAGTTAATTGTTTAATTAATCACAAATTAATTACACATCTTCAAAATGTACCTTAAAGGGAGATTTGCCAAGCATTTAATACTCCAAATAAACACGAATGGACAAATTTGCTGCTTTATGTAAATGCATGTATGTATTTGTTACTGGAAATCAATTAACAGCACAAAAGCATGATAAATATTGTCCAGAAACCCTCACAGGTACTGCATATAGCATAAAAAATATGCTCAAATCATAACATGGCAAACTGCAGCCCAACAGGCAACAACAGCTGTGTGATGAGTTGACTATGACTTTGACTAGCGTAAGTTTGGAGCCTTATTTAACCTCCTTTACAACAAGCTAACTTTGACAGAGCTAATTATTGTTGGTGTGATTTTGAATAGGTTGGAGTGTAGAGCCAATGTCTGTTTTGTCTGTTCTGGGTTACTGTAGAAACATAGCAACCGGCTCAGTGAAGAGGACTCGCTCCGTATATAAACGGCTCATTCTAAGGTAACGACAAGACAGTAACTCTTATTTTCAGGTGATAATAAACTAAAGAAAAACATACTTATTATATTATACTATTATATTATACTAGATTTCTGCAAATAGATTCCAAACAGACAAAGTTAGACTATCTGATGTGCACAAAGCAGTATTAAGCAGTTAAAGAGACAGATATTTCCCTCAGGAGTTGGTAGAGACCAAAGCCAGAGCTAAAAATAGAGTAAATATTAGACTTGTATTCATCAGGAGGCCAGAAATATGACTCAATGTTGATCCGCATCTGCTGGATAAATGTTTGCCAACATGTTAGCCATAACATCTTCATAAGGTGATTATTTGTCAATGCTGTCTTCAAAGTTTGTTCCTCTAAGTGGCTAAAGAAATCAGATAATATTCTTTATAGATTTCCTGCTGGGCTTCTGGCTGCTCCACAAACTGTCCCATCAGTCCCTGGGTCACACTCCATCTTTCACTCGATGGGCTGTGACTTGTTTGCCCACAGGGGTAGATTAACACAATGATAATTGCAGTTTTTATCATATTGTGACACTCGGCTGCTCTCTTTCCTCATGTTCCTCTTCATAAAAACTGCCTGGCTATTAAATACCCGATGTATAATAACTTCCTAAAAGCCTTTTCTCATCTTCTGCTCATAATGTTACAAACAGACTCCAAAATAGACCAAAGAGGAGATGTGCTGTAACACTGTTTTTTTAACATATTATTTAAAAGGCTCTTGCTCCAGCCCATATTGTGAATTTTAAGCCCTTAAACTCAATCTTAAAGATTTTTATCAAGAAGAATCTCTCAACCAAACCATCACCAGAGTCTCTAACGTCTGTTTCACCATCCTAGACATGAAGCATGAACTTTTCCCAGTAGAAAATGCATTTCATTTCTACAGCAGGGATACTTGACTCTTGCTGATCTCCATTACTTTAAGAACGGCCATGGCGAAGGTTAGCTTACACAACATCTTCTTACTCAACTTGGAAGTAGATGCCGGTTTTTGAGTCACTTTATCTAGAAGGGCTTCTATGGTTTGGAGACCAACACCAAGAAGCCCTTCAAGATTCAGGAAGCAAAACCCTTCGCTCACACTGCAGGCCCAGGAACACTTGACCCAAACCCATATTTTAGCCTTTTATGTCCGTACCGACTTCTTAACCCTGGCTCTGAGTGGCCTTTTAAAGGAATCAGTGTGGACCTTGGATGAATCCGTCACATCTCATCTGTGTGGGACAGGTGCTGTCCATGGTGCTGAACCTCAGTGGTGTTGGATATGTGATACAGGGTGTGTTTGGCATGTATTGCGTAGTATACGCTGATATTTTAAGTATCTTATATGTGCATTTTTAATGTCAATATATCAGTCAATGAATCAGCATAAAATAAAATATATGTCCTGATAACTTTAAGAAATCACAGTGTGTTTTTGATGTCTGGTATTGATGGTTAAAGCAGCTAATTGCCGTTTTTGGAGCAAAAAACAATTTTTCATTCCAAAATTTGTTTTGATATAATCTAAATTAAAGTGAGGAAAATAACATTATAGCTGCATGGTGGTGTAGTTTGCGTGTTCCCCCCGTGTAAGCGCGTTTTTTTCCTCCCACAGTCCAAAGACATGACATTTAGACATGATGTCTAAATTTCATTAGACATCATAGACATGATGACTCTAAATTGCCCATAGGTGTGAATGTGAGCGTGAATAGTAGATCTCTATGTGCCCTGCGATGGACTGGCGACCTGTCCAGGGTGAACCTGCCTTCGTCCAATGCCAGCTGGGATCGGCTCCAGCCCCCGTGACCCCTAAGGGGATAAGCAGTTGAAAATGGATGGACAATAACATTATAGAAGATATATTAGGCTTTTGTATTTTTTCCCTTTCCTTTAGTGTTTTAGATTGTTTTTTTTTTTTGTGCATGTAAAAGGTTTGCAAAGCCCAAAGTCCACTCCAAACGGGGTTACTCTCCCCTACAGAACTGACTGAAATGCTTTGCTTGAAGTCCCATCTTGTCTTCTGTAACATGGTGATGGTCACCAAACAACACACTTAAATAATACCTGCCTAGTGGCTAGTCTGGTACACCCAAAACAAAGCTAGTTAGCTATAGCTAGTCCGGAGAGTTTGGTTCAGTGGGCCAGCTCAGAGCGAGGTAAAGGGTAAAGATTTTAAGTTAAGTGTTTTTCAACTTTAAACCATGTAAACATGTTCCAGAAGAAAACCCAAATACAAGCATAGGTCCACTTTAAAACATACATTAACACAAAATGTTAGTTGCATTTTGTTCTTTACCCAGAATGGCCAGCACTGTGTTGTCCTTCAGGACTTCCATGGAGCCTGAGCACACAAAGTAGATAGCCTGGAGGGCGTCGCCCTGGCGTATGAGGAACTCCCCGGGGGCGCAAAAGGAGGTCTTGATGATGAGGGAGAGGGAGCGCAGACACCCCCTGCTGGCAGACTCAAATAGCGGCAGCTGCAGCAGCTCGTTGTTCAGATGCATGGCGATGTCGGCCCTCAGCTCGTCTGGGAAGTCCTTCAGCAGCTGTGGAGGGAATGAGAAGGACAAGTTTTTTATCTGCAGTGAAACAAAGACCTCCATGGCTGCAAATTGTGGATAATCTCTCTCTTAGCTGTAGCGGCTTCTTTCATTTGTGTATCATCATTTGAATGTGAATGTGTGGGAAGGTGGAGGTAACACGCAAAATAAAACCTCTCGCTTTCCCACATAGTCACAACCAATTGATACATGCACGACAGTTTCTGGAAGTTTATTTTCAATTTGTTCATTTACTTAAATGTCATTTTTTAAAGCAAATCAACACTATACTACACTACAGAGTGTATTCCCACTGCATGTGCGAAAAATCTTTGCAAGGGAAAGTTGTTGGTTAATACCTTAAAGTATTAGCGTCTGTCCCCCATCTTGTTATCTCTTTAAAAAAGGATTATCTAGATTTAAAGCCATGGTAAAACACATCAAGAATGAGTTCAGTGTCTATGAGGTCATTAATCCATGAAATTAAGATGAGCTGCCCCTCATGACAGAACCCGAAACAAAACCAAAATCCTCTCAGTGACTCTGAGCCGTTTCTTTAGTCTGCTCGAAGGACACGTTGCCAGATTTGTACTTTCAATTTTAGAAGCCAAGCCAGTTGATCCCATTGTAACTGACAAGGTCAAGCCAAGCCACAGAGGTCATATGCCCATCTCTGAAAATTAAAGGAACAGTGGGACACTTTCAGAAATACGCTTGTTATCATATGTTCACATGAAAGACATGTAAGCACTTAAGTGGATGGTGTTTTGAAGTCAGTGTATTACCTACAGTAGATGACGGTCGGCCCGCCACTAGTTTGAATTTTTTTAGGTGAGCCTTTCATTTAGGTCCACAACAGTACATCACTTTGCTTCGGTGCGGTAACTCCTGTCTGCTACTCCAAACTGGGGTTGTGCTGACCGTCATCTACTGTAGATAATACACTGACTATGGATGAGTACCTCATACAACCCCACTTCAAAACACCCAAACTATCCCTTTAATGGACCTTATTCAGTCAATTTTGATGCAGCGAGTCCCGCCTACCTCGCTGACGTCGATACCGTTGTTGACGGACCAAGTCGTCTGGAAGCACTCCATCATGCGCTGCTCAAGGGCCTTGGGCAGCCGATGCACCCGGATAAAATCCTTCAGGTCCTTAGTGCGGGTGTGGTAGAGGGAGCGGCGCGAGTACATCCTCTGGATGATGGCGGTCACGTTACCAAACACCACGGCATGCATCAATGCTGCACACAAAAGCATCAGAAAAGCTCATCTCAGTAAAAGACTTCTGCTGTAGTTGAGTTATGTTTTGGTGTGATTAAAACAGCTTTAATTACTGGATAATTAGCAGTGCCGTCATTGTTTGTAATTTTTAGCCACATTAGTGATGTGGCTCTAATGTCAGTCAGCTGGTCGGTCAGTCCACCACTTTGGTCCAGATTGAAATTTAACACAAAGTGAATAATGCCCTAAAATTGTGGATTTTTTAGTTTCCACTGACTTCAGTGTTGTGATCAGCCCACCTCCAATCAGCATGGTGCAGATGGAGAAGATCTTCTCAGAGTCTGTGTTGGCTGAAACGTTGCCGAAGCCCACGCTGGTCAGACTGCTTAGAGCGAAGTACAGTGACGTCACATAAGAGCTCCTGACAGACGGGCCGCCGCTTAGAGTCGTCCCCGAGCCGCTGAGCGCCCTCGCTCTGGCCCTGCTGCCGTTCCACTGACCTGAACCCAGCAACCCCGCCCCACTCCCTGAGCCATTCAGCTGGCTGTAATTGGTCAGTCCTGATGTCATGGTGCCTTGGGAAGAGTCAGAGACTCCCAACAGGGAGGTCAGCGGTGACAGGAAGTACGGCGTTCCCAAGCGTTTGGCCAGTTCATGGAGCCAGCCTGGTGGGAAGAGGGGCAGTCCACAAGAGTATATCAGTTTAATTGTTAGATTCTTCATTGTTTAACCCCTTCAAACCCAGCACCCACATGTTTATTGGTTGACTTTGGACAAGTGATTAAAAAGACTCTAACTAGGGCTGGGCAACATGCTCAAAATCTTCTATCCAGATGTAAGTCATTTCATACATTGATAACCATATAATTCACGATACAGCCTGTGTTCTGGTATTTCAATAAATAAATAGTTGATACGAAATAACCACATGCGTATAAAGCCTATTTTTGTGTGATTTAACTGCTTGACAAATAAAAAGTGCTGAGCATTTTCTCATTTAATTAAGAACTTTAGTACAAAAATAGTTTCATATGAAATTATAGAGGAAAAACATGAATATATATATCTCCAGACAGTCATTTTAACTGGGTTCAATCTGACTTTGGTATGTTTTGTTATTATCAATTTAGACAATGTAATTGTGTATCACGATACCTCATATATGAGTTCATCCAATGAAAACAAATTATCATACAAGTTATCGCCCCGGTTGACTTGTAACGTGTAATGGTAAATGGATGGCATTTATATAGTTCCTTTCCAGCAGACAAAGTGCTTTTAAGAGCCTCTCACTCACCCATGAACACACACTCATTAACCAAGAATAACGGAGTGCTGCCCTGCTCATCGGAAGCAATTTAGGGTTCATTGTTTCGCTCAATTACCAACCCCACAATTAATGGACGACCCGCTCCTCCACCTGAGTCATTGCTACCCCATGTGTACAGGCGTGCACATGTCAGTACATCAGTGGAGGCCTTTCCTGTATATTTTCCCCCCACTAGTCTCCTCCTGTCTCATTCCATGCTGCTGATTTAAACAGGATCACCATCATCACCTCATGCACCTCACAGTATTATGCTATTTGGCACAGCTGAGCGCAGTAGGAGGGGAGACAGATCACCATAATTAGAAGTGTTTTCTCAGTAAAAGGACACACACACACCACACGCTGAGTGTCCACAAGCATCTTAAAATTATACAGATGATCTTTGTTTTGCGCGCGCACACACACGACACGCAGACACAAACCTACGTCCCAGGAGGCGGGGCTATTACTTTCGATCTCGCTGCGTCCGATGAAGTACCACACGCAGGCCATCCAGTGGCCCAGAAGGGCGAACGTGGACATGAGCAGGGTGAGGACCACGGCGCTGTACTGGGAGTAGCGATCCAGCTTCTGCAGGAGGCGCAAGAGGCGGAGGAGGCGCACCGTCTTCAACAGGTGGACCCCAAAGTTCTGGGAGAGAAGACACATGGATTTGAAGACATGTTTAATCTTTAAAGTTTCCCATCTGGAGCCAATTAGAAATCACTCATGCACACTGAGAATTTGAATCACACATCCTGATAGTGAGCCGTCTCACTGGGGAGCGGCTTCGCGACCAATCTCATTCACGGTGCGGAAAAACAGCGAAAAGCTGCTCCACGGATCTGAACTTTGTGGCTCAGATGGGATTAAAATCACTCCACAACACCGCATCCGACTCAAGATTTATTTGCAGCTTCTACCTGAGTATCATTCAGAGGAAATAACTACCATAATCATCCTCAACTGGAAAAAATCCCTGTGGTCCTCCTGAAGTAAAAATTACATCATCAAACATGGTTCCTTTATTGATTTCCTCCCTCACCTCTGTAGTAACTGTGGTTCATTTCCCTGCTTGATTTGCTTAATTGAAAGTACATCCCACTCAGAGAGGATTTAATTCTCTAGATACCTGCAAATGGATCCATTCAGGGAGCCTCATTCAGTACAGCCTAAACTCGATCCTCACTAATCACAGACACTAAAGGAAGCACATCCAATAGTCCAGTGAAACCCATTACACCAGCATCCAGCTACCTGGAGCCCACACAGCAGCATAGCTCATCACATGACCTGATGTCAAGAGAAAATGTAAAAAAAATAAGTAACTTTTCTTGCTCTTAATACGACCTAATCATTTTCACCTTTCAGATTTGGAGATCCAGTGTCTATTAAACAGCGAGCAGGCTCTGTGCTCAACATCATCTGGTTAATCTACTTGCTTCCACCTGTAATTTGTCATCAGCACACTCATTTATCAGCTTAATTACCGGTTACTCAATAATGAGTTTCTTGTTGAAGCTCAGGCTTCTTTCCCTCTAATGGCAAATAGTGAGAGCAAGATTTCAAGAAAATACACAACAAAAAGTTAAACAAAAACAGGAACATTTTCCTATTCTTCCTTTTTTTTAACTTTCTCCCATCTGCCGGCTTGTACGAGTGTGTCAGATTCAGTAAACGCTCCGTGTAAATGACCTGCATAAACATGAGGAATGCCACCTGTACATAAATGAGCGTGTTCATGATTACTGTGAATATAAATCGGTAGCATAATTAACACCCAAATGATACCATATGAGGCTACCTGTCCTGCCTCATTCATCTCTCTCTACTAATATGTCAGCACGCTGTCTTCCAAGGGCCTGACATGCCTGGTTACACTTCCTGTTGACCTTATTCCTGAATACAATACCATCAATGGCCAATTTGAGTCAATCAGGATAATTTCAACATATTTATTAAGTTCTATAGGATTTTTAAAATCAAAATTGTTTGGATGACAGCAGATTAACTGCATACGACTCCTACGACATGGCTGTTGTACCTCACGGAAAATTAGAAATACCAGAAAATTGGTGAATACGATGAATCCTCATAAATCCCTCATAAAAGAACGTGCATGTGGTCCATTGTTTTGGTAGCTCTTAGTTTCCTTTGTGTAAGCAGGCTCTAGATTAATGTTGAGTGAGAGTCGAACAGCAGGAGAGTGCTATTCATAAAAGAGTGACATTATATTATTGCATTATTACTGGCAGGGCCCTGGACACACAAACGTCAAACATGTGGTATATAGGCTCTCTCCCATCACTCGTCTATACACAAATGAGCACACATTATATGACAAAAGTGTATAGCTGTATGTGTGGACGGTGGGTGTATTTGTGAGACCCACCACACTGATGTTGAAGGCGTAGAGCAGGTCAAAGGGCAAAGCTGCGATCAGATCCACAAACAGCCAGGATGTAACGTAGTGGATGCAGATGCAGCGGGCGTCGTACACGACCTGACCCGACGTGCTCACGAAGGTGGTGCGGAAGTTCAGCACTATATCTGGGACACAAATTAACATGTTACAAGTTGCCTTGTTTTGTTACCCCCATTTCCTTTAACAAGCCTTTTCTGTTAGTTGTCAGAGGGGAGGTGGCAGGTTGAATTATACTGGAGAAGAAGTGGAGATTGTTAAGGAGGGTCAATTAGCATACAGGAGCAGTTGGAGAGGCAGTGCAGATGGTGATGCAGCTGCCTGGGCCAATTAGGAGAAAAGGAGTGGTGGATTTAGAGGTGGATTATGTAAAGTTGCCCATCCATCCGTCCATCTTCAACCGCTTATCCCGTTAGGGGTTGCGGGGGCCTGGAGCCGATCCCAGCTGACATTGGGCGAAGGCGGGGTTCACCCTGGACAGGTCGCCAGTCCATCGCAGGGCACATAGAGACAGACAACCACTCATGCTCACATCCACACCTACGGGCAATTTAGGTTGGTTAATTGAAATTAACCTAACCTCTTGACTGCGGGAGGATGCCGGAGTACCTGGAGAAAACATGCTCACGTGGGGAGAACATGCAAACTCCACACAAAAGAGTCCCAAGCTGGATTCGAACCTCTTGCTGTGAGGTGAGGGTGCTAACCACTGCACCACTGTGCAGCCCATTAAAATGATATTAGAAGAAAGTGGAAAAATATATAAATGGAAAGGAGCCAAGTCTATTAATATTCTACTGCTAAATCCCATGAATTGATTTGACTAACAAGTAGCTAAGGCCTAATATAGTTTTTTCCTCTGATACCAGAGAGAAATTCATGTGAAAACCTTAAATGTGAAAGTAGCCTTACCGATGATAAAAAGTATCTCCACCAAGATGTCGCTGACACTTGGAGGGTTACGGGCCGCCGAGGCACCATCCTCTCGTATCTCCACCGCGGTGAAGCAGACGTTATAGGGGACAGTGACGGCGACGTAGAAGGTGGCCAACAAGATGAGCCAATCCCAGCCGGCCTTGAACGCACCGTAGTGGAGGAGGATGAAACGGGACTTCTGAATGTCCGCTACCTTGTACTCTGGGACCGGGTTCGCATTGGCTCCAAGGACACTCTTGAACACAACATTAATGATATATTAAGCATATTAGAGTGGGTTTTTTTTTATAAATTGCAGCACTGCTACTACCCGTAGTGTAGTATTTATTCAAATAAACTGGTTAAACTTCCAGTAATGACAAAACACAATGTTTCTCTGGTTCAACTGAGCATCGGGTTAACATTAGCTGATGCAAGAGGATGAAACCTGTTAACCAAGATAGCTGATCAGCAGGCCCCACAATGAGTTCAAACGACTAATGAGGGTTTTTATGGTAATTCCCTCTAAGGTTCTGGGTCATTAACATCACACAGCAAGGAAACATTTTGTCTCATATTAATTGCTTTTAATTTAACAGTTTTCATGTTATTTGACTTAGAAATTAGTGTAAGCTGTGTTGCAAATGAAGCCTGGACAAGCAACTTGCTTCTCTGAGCAAATGCAAATCTGCTGGTGCTGTATAACAGCCATGGCTATATGGTATATCAGCATCATGCTTTAAAAAAAATACAGTAGGTAAAATCGTAACTAGGTTGGAAGGCTTGTAGGAGAACATGTCTCACATTGTTGATCTTTAGCTTGCTCTTGGTTTTATCCTGTTTCTGCAGGTGTCCAGAGAGCTGGTAGAGGACGGCGCGGCTGCGGCGGCGCTCCATGTTGAAACCCGTAGGGCAGCTGATCTGGTGGATCTCCAAACCGGTGTCCTCATCTGAAAAGACAAGACCAGAGAGACACAGAGGTAGAAACTGGCATTGCACAAATCCGTGGCTCCCACACTTCTAGAAACTGTCATTTATTAAGCATTTACTCTTAATTTGGACAATGGAACTGATGTACTATTTTCTGAAAAAGTAGAATAGGTTATTTACTTGGTGCCTGCTCTAAACCTCCCTCCATAATATCACTGCTGACAGATTTGTGCCCCAGCTGCAAAGCTTCTATTGGATCATTTCATGTGAATTATATTGGAATTGGAAAATGCTTTCCTTTTCATGCTTTCTCTCACCAGCATCTGATTCACTGCCATGGTCCAGGTCCTTATTTTCTGTGATGTCCTTATGCGACACCAGGAACAGAACCACCTCACTCTTCTCGTTCTTTATGGGCACAATGTCCAGTAGACACCAGAACTTGAAGCCTGTTCAAAGAAAAGAGAGATATTTCTGACACCACCAGTATGAAACGTGATTAAACTTGACAACATCCTCCAGCCATCCAGGCTCACCACTCTTCTTATACAGAATGATCTCGGTCTTGAACTCCCGACGTTCATCCAGAGCTTTCTGCATCTGCGAGGTGAGGCGGTCGCTGGTCTCGCTGCCGTACAGGAAGTGACACATGCAGCTCTTCTGCATCAGCTCGCCACGGGCGAAGCCGGTCAGTTCACAGAAGCCATCGGAGCAGTAGACTATGGGATAGAGGGACTGGACCTGGGCGTTTCCCAGGACGAAGTTACTGTCTGGTGGGAGGAAACGGGAAGGTCATAGAGACAAGAGGCAGGAAAGGGAAACAGAGAAACAGAATAGGGATAAAGCACATTAAGAAAGATGGTGGGAACCACAAACATCGATCACTTGTATCAAAGTGTTGGCTCAAGAGGGTTTTCAGAGGGAATCCAGAAACACCAACACATAAAAGTTAAATTGTATTAATACTAAATCACACAAAAATGTTTTAAATAGCAGCTCATATGGTGTCTCTGTCATCAGAACCTTATTTTTGTCCCACTTTTACAGTGTCAGGTTACTTTACACACAAAATTATCTGTAAACAATCTTATTTTACTGTCCAGCTGTTAAAGAAACCCCTGAGTTGATGATAATAACAGTCTACAGCCATACTAACATGCTCGTTAGCTGACTGGACCTTCAGGTAAATGTTAATGTCAGCATGCTGACATGCTCGCAATGATATCTATTGGTATTTAGCAGGTGTAATATTTACCTCTCTCCTTTTTCTGTGTTCACTTTGCTAATTCAGCATTTTCTGATACAATTCAGAATGACAGGTATTAAAATAGTTTTGGCCAAAAAACAAAATATTAAATTAATTGATATTTAGACCTGATGGTTGCGCTGGATGGAAAGTAAATCCCAAATCGCAAAAACCCTAGCGATACTATCAAGCTGAGAAACTCATTATTATTATTATTATTACTTCCTGTATGTGAGTATCACAAGCTGACAGGAGGTAAACATGGACCCAAGCTGTTGCTTAGCAACGCTGTTCCATTGAAGCGGTCTACGAAAGCAGAGACGAGCATCCAACTTCTAATCTAATGTGAATACAGAGCTG
This sequence comes from Pterois miles, assembly GCA_947000775.1. Taxonomy (NCBI): domain Eukaryota; kingdom Metazoa; phylum Chordata; class Actinopteri; order Perciformes; family Scorpaenidae; genus Pterois; species Pterois miles. The sequence goes on along the minus strand of CAMQGK010000076.1, from coordinate 332,899 downwards.
CACTGCTGCCAGTTGCCTTTGTTTTGTTACAACTACGTCTCTCATTAGCCTCATGGGAGGTGTAGTTGTTAAATGCTAACAAAATAATTAGTATTATTATTATTTTAAGCCAGCTTGATGATCATACAAAGTTATGAGGTGGAACTTTCAGGACAGCAAACACCCAATCACGTTCACGCTACATGCCTTAATCAACCATGGGGTTATTATACAGTTTCACTAAGATATCATCCTAATTCAAAGAAAACAATTAAAATTTCATGCACGGCTCTGGTTCATACTCGCTTTATGTTCGCTTCTGCGCTCTGAAAGGCTTCGGTGTAATTCTGCTCACTTTGAAGAGCTTCTCCTCCTCAGGGAGAATTTAACATGCCTGCCGCTTTTCCAGTGATATTCACTTCATCTTCTCGTCTTCATCTCCTGCTATTGTTCTCTTCAAATAATCTTTCCTTTTTCTTTGTTCGTCCCATGCGTCTTCCCCGTCTCTCTCCCCCCTCTCTTCGGCATTTCCGATTATGGGCTACACAAATAAACTTGACTTCATTTTTCTGCAGGGCTCAAAACAAGCCAGATTTAAAGTGGGAAAGCGATTCCTGCATCTTCCCGAGCTCAGGCAATTAAAAAAGGATAAGAATTACTTTGCACAACAGAAACCACTTACATACATATCAATGATACAGAAAGAGTAAAAGCATGCATGTAGGTTAGTAGATCGCCAGAACGTGATATAAGCAAGAGCTCTGACAAATGGTTTGACAGCCTGATTTATGGGGATAATCTTGAATAATTCATTGTGAAACTGAATTAGGTATGATAGGTGACTCACACGGCCAAGGCATTTATTCTACTGAGATCATTAAAGTCCATACATAAATGGATCTGGAAGACTGGAGCGCTCACTGTGAAGAATGTGAGCAATATAGGCGAGAGAACAGGCAAGCGAGTGATTGAATAGGAGGGATAGACTAGACAGAGTGAGGGATGAATTAACCGACACTGTATGAAGATGAACCAGGGACAATGAGATTTAATAATTGATGCAGCAATAAAGCATGTCCAGTGTAAATGCCCTTGCCAAACCTCATCGAAGCGCCACTGAGACAGGACAAATAGTGCAGGAGGCTCATGGGAAGTCACGCATTCCCTATGAAGCTGCACAAGTTATGAATTACAATAATGCAACTGAGAAAATTATGTCCTGCAACATTTGTTGGGTTTGAAGTGAATCATTGTGCAATAATGCTGGGATGGACCTTCAAATTAATACACATTCATACAATGCAGATTGCATATAGACCTCTGAGGCTGAAGTAATCTCATTGGTCAAGGTAAACCTCAGTGGGTGGAGCTTATGGCCACAATAGGAAGCAATATGGAAACACTTATTATCGTTATAATAGTTTATTGCTCAACTCAGGTCATTTGTTGGAATAAAAAAGAATGAGAAATGCATGTACGCTTTCTTGCTTAGAATTCACCGACAATATCGATGCCACTCTCATGTCTGGTGTTAAATATGAATCTACAGCTAGAAGATGGCTAACTTAGCTTAGCACAAGATTGGGCAAACAGCTAGCCTTGGTCTGTTTAACTATAATCAGATTAAAAGTAAAAGTAGTAAAAATGACAAGTTTGTGGTTTTACGACTGAGTGCTGGTAGGCGTATTTTGGATCAAGCCAGGCTAGCTGTTTCCCTCTGTTTCCAGTCTTTGTGCTGACCTAAAGAGTGAACTTGCTTTTTTTTTTTTTTTTTGCTGGATAAAATAAGGTTTTTGAGGATTATTTTGTCACTCCAATAATTACTATTACTGTCAATGTTTACTTCAGAAAAAAGTTTGAATAGCATTTCGTGCAGCCGCTTTTTGCTCCTCAGTGTCTTGTGCCAGCATGAGAACAACGGACCACGGTGGGGCTTGATGCAACAAGTGTGAGGCTGAGTTACTCATATATACAGCCAGATGGATTTGTAGTGACGAGCAGCAGCGGCGTGAGGCAGCAGTGTAGGGAGGCTGCCTGCAATTCTCCACATAACAGTGATGCAGCCGTAGAGTTTGAAGAGTGTGACAGAATATAATCGGATTTCTTGAATCATGTCTCCCAGTAAAAAAAAATAAAATAAAAAAATAGGCTTGTACTTTTGAGATGATTAACTGGTGGAAAAGAGGAATATATAAATATTTAAGAGCAGTGAGCACATTTTGCAGTGCTTTAATATGAGGCGCTCTTACTCTGAAGCTTTCAGGCGAATGTTTAAATAAAGGAACTAAGCTCATGTTGCTGAAGATGCTATTCGAAAACCATGCTGCCATCACTCTTCTGTGAATGCTTTCCAAAGCAGTTTGCAGCCTGGCTGCAAGTATTTTCTCCTGTTCAGGCACAAGATTGTGTGGGATGGGATTAAGGTCAGGTCTCTGAGCAGGCCAGTCAAGTTCTTCCACACCAAAACTATTTCTTTATGGACCCGGCTTTGTGCACTGGGGCATCGTCATGTTGAGGGAACGAATAGCTTGTTTCTCTTCATTTTGATCCATGTTAGCTGATTTCTCTGTAGGAAGGGGCTTCTTTTGTTTTCTGTTACTCTAACCAGTCAGCAGCCAGTGACTCATCTGTTTGTCATTTTCAGTCACCGCAGAAGCTGCGGAACGAAATAATTTGCTGTTTTATCTGTTCAAGTCAAACTGTACAGGTGTGACAATCTCATCCGAGCATCTGTCCCTCTTTGTTGCCTTTTTAGTTGTGCTTGTTGTGGTTATGGGGAATAACATGACTTACAATGTACAAAACTGATACGAAAGCAGCACAGGAGTACATCATCTTTGAACGGTCATTAAAATTTGAGGGATGCAGCACCAAGAATCAAGTCTTTGCACCTGGATGTTTGCACTGTGTGCAAGGTTACAGCATAAATAGCGGGCAGCCCCACACTTACATGTTCCCCCAAGGACGTGATCTGGTTTCAGAGAAACAGACCCCATGCGCCATTATTTTCCTTCTGCACTGCCTTGTTTTTATTTTCCTTTGTTGTGCTCATTTTCCGCACATTCCCCAGGCACTATACAGGCCTGTCACATCCACACTACAGTCCAGGTGTAATAATGTGTGAGCTGAAACTACAAAACCACTCAGACTCAGCCCCTGAGCAGCTTAGGGAACCCCGATAAAGCCTGTTTGCTGATAACACGGACAGCGACAGCCCGCCATAATACATTCACCATAGTGGACAATTTAAGCCAAACACACACACACACACACACACACACACACACACACACACACACCACACAGGATTGTTTAGTTTATTGTCAAAATTTCATCTGCTCATGTATAAGTAAAATCATAATAGCACACATAAAATATTCAGTTTCAGTCCATATTTGTTGGCATTTAGCCCTTCAAAACCAACATTTTCACTGTGGTCAAAAAACTAAACTACATTTATTTAACTGCTGTAGCAAAAAAAAAAAAATCACTTGGTGAATCTGTTAAGATTTTGTAAAAAAAGTTCGAAAAAAGTTGAAGTAAGCGAGAGGAGGGGGCTCAGCTTTACTTAGACACAAGCAGGGGTGGGGGTCTTTAAGGAAAATTGGTTGGGAACCTTTGGTTTAGAGCACTATTTCAGGATGCTGCATTGACTTGCATTCACTCCCTGAATGCCTGAAATTTGACCATACCACATGCACACAATCAAAGTATCAAAACTTATTGTGCAAAACTGTGTGCAATGCAAAATTCTGCACTTGCAATGCCTCAGAAATTTGTCTGGGGGAAAGTGTTGGTATGTTAAAGGTGCAGTGCGTAGGATCTGGGAACTAGTGGAACCTCTCCCATGTGCCGTGCATGTAGAACTACGGTGGCTGGCACGAACATGTGAAAACACGAATGGCCTACAGTCAGTGTTTGGTTTGTTTAATATTATATTCCATTTCTGCCAATACATTCCCCTAAATGTTTCACACCTTTAATGTTAGCATGCTAGCAAGCTAAAATAAGATGGTGCAGACGCCTTATGTAGATATAAACGGCTCATTAAGTCAACGCAAATAACAATTTGCATTTTCAGGTGATTGAACACTATGGAAAATATACTTTATAATATTATAAATGAATATTATATTCTATTTCTCCCAATATAACCCCCTAAGCAAAAATAAGATGGTGAACGTGGCAAACATGTTAATATTTTGACACATCATATATGACAAATTTTCAAAATAAGAGTCCGTGCCAAAGCAAAGAAATCTGGCGAACAATAAGGAGATGAACACTGACGGCTAGATGGTTCTTGCGTGCAGGATTATTTGTTAAACCAGCTCTCTGGTGTGTGAAATGAAAAAACATTTTCAGTCTGCATCATCTTCAAAACTTTACAGCCCACAGCTTTGTGCCAGAAGTCCCCCGATAGAAACATATAAATCTGTCACTCTGAAGTCTCTCCTCTGTCTCATTCACTCACTTTTATAAACTATCTCTTACTGGAGCATGAAGACGTATCCAAGCACAACCAAAACTAGCATGACCAACAAGTAATATACATTTTTAATAGGTATTTGTCCTTTTGTTGGCATTTTGCAGGCTAAACCATTGTTAGTAAATGATTCTAACAATAAATAAATCTTATTTGCAGCCATGGCTTCATGACAACATTGCATAGCAATCCCTCTAACATATTTCAGTCAGTACAACAGTACCATCCCTAAGTGATTAATTAAAAAATGTGAGCTTTGTTCTTATGTATGTATTGGGATATCGCTGGGTTAAAAAAGGGCTGTAACTGAAGGTTTCTACTATAACGTCAATAAAAGATAAAATAAATAAATAAAACTGGAGAGATTTCCCTGGAGTCTCCCTGGTTATCATGCTGCATTAATGTTGTATGGCAAAGATGGGAGATCCCGGCTTCAGACCTGAAAATACTTTTCTGCTCAGCTGATTTTCAGCGCTGGAGAATTCAGTCACAACAGGCGTCTTCGGTATTCTGTTATTAAGTGTGCAGAATGACAAATAAAACAAAGGTTTGGCGACAGTGAGGCTCAAAGTGCCGCCCTTGATGCTTCAGACTTGGCATTTCTCAACCTACATTGTTGTTTTCCTGCTATTGCTTTGAGTCATTAGTGTGATGATTTATTATGGCATCACCAGTCCATTTTGCCTGCTGTGTTTTAGTCTTTTTATCGAAACTAAAACAAACTGAAACCCCATGACGTGCACACACTTTCTTGGCAGCGCCCCATCGACAGCTATACAGTTATTTGGTTGGAGAGGCTCCTCATTAAAATTCTCCTACTGTGTTTTTTACCACATGCCTGCCAGAGGTTAGGAGCAAGGATGTGATCATGAATGACAACGTGAGCATCTTTCCAGACTTCATTTTCTCACACCAGGCACAAGGAAGTGCTGCTCATTCATCTCTTTATACGCTGCAAGAGCTTCATTCATTCACTGTAGGTGGACTGTGAATTATAGACAAGCAAGTATAAACAATTTATGTATTAATATGTATCAGGATTCATTAAAGAGGACCTATTATGCTTTTGTGCTTTTTCCTCTTCGTTTGTTACAGGAATAGGTGCTGTCCATGGTGCTGAACCTCAGTGGTGGCTATGTGATATAGTGTGTTTAACATTATATGTTCTATTGCTGTTATTATCCAATATATGCATTTTAATGTTAATATATCAGTCAATATATCAGCATAAACTAAAATCTGCATCCTAATAATTTTAAGAAACCACTCTGTGTGTTTTGATAGCTGGTATTGATAGTTTTATTGTATTTATTATACAATATACAAGATCTCTGGAGAAAAGTGTTTCAATTTTCATTACAAAAAATCCAAAATCCAAATTTAAATGAATATTTAGACGACCTATTATGCTTCTTTTCTTTCCTTTAGCGCATTTTATAGTTTTTTGTGCATGTCAAAGGTCACCAAGTATCCCCTTTGGAGCAGAGTCTGAAGAGTTTGTTTTGGCTGACCAATCACAACAGGCCAGCTGACCAGTCAGAGCAGACCAGGCTTTTCAGGGGGAGGAGCTCCAACAGAGCGTTTCAGACGGAGGGTGAAACAAGGTGCTGCAGTACAGCTAGTATGAGAAAAATAGTGTTTTTATTGAACATTTAAGCATGTAAACATGCTCTAATAGAAACCCAAAATACATGAATGCACCTGAAAATTAGCATAATAAATCCTCTTAAATATCCTTCTTTACCTGTAAACTGCTGTGATCTGTGTCCAATTTAACCTCAGATTCAACAGGGGTAATGTATATTCAGTGTACATCCATTCCTCCAGCTCTTGCAATACACTTGAAACACACTGGAGAGCTTGTGGGAGTTTGCCAATCTAGTGTGCTTTGGGGACTGTGTTGGGATGATCTAGGAATACAGAGTATTACTATTATTTTGTGTCACAAAAGGGGAAAAACTTGTCAGGCTTCAGTCCCTGCTCAACCAAAAGAGTGATCAGATAAGGGGAAGTGCAATCTGTTCCACTCTCAGATTAGAGCAGAGCTGATCACTGTTGACACCAAATGAAATTGAATTAATGCTATCTCATGAAACGTTGCCTTCAGAGGACACAAAGGACACATCAGACCTACCTAATGCCTCTGTAATCTATACAAAAGACTGCAGACGGATCCAACTCTGATTCCTCGTGCAGTATATCCTTCATCCACACATTCTGCTTGTTAGTTTGCACCTTCGGAAATGTGTTACACAACCGTGTTAAGATATAATAAGTGCAGTGTGCATATTGATTGACAATGATGTCTCTGTAGGTTTACATGGGCTGAATGCAAAGACGGATATGTAAGGGAGTTTGCAGTGAATTGTGTGTGAAAATAGGTCAATAATAATTGCAGTATAGGTTGTCTGTTCAGCTGTCACAGGACTGTCACTGACAATTATGCAGGAATGTGTGATATTGAGATGATTTTAGTTTTAAAAAAAAAAACATCAGAGATGTTTGAAATAGCTCAGGAATGGGTTGACGTTGTCTTTGGTAGCTGATGTAACGGTTTGAAATGTTTCATTCATATAAAGCCAGTTTTAAACAGAAAATAATGACTTTCAAAATACTGGCTGGATTTTAAATTGTGTTTCAATTTTGTGTTAATTTAATTGCAATTTTGAATACAGAATCATGTGGTCATCTGACGTGATGAGGGCCTAATTTCAGGGCATTCATTACAATATTTTGTGCTTATAATTTGCAGATTCCTCATTTGATTTGTTTAATCACATTACCACACAGCAGCTAGAGGTGCCCAGCACAAAATTAAAACTGCACATGGCACAACATGTGTGAAGAGTAGGGGGGTCAGTACGGGCCAGGCTGCTAATTTGGGCCCCTAGTTACTCAGCCATGGCAAGTAGGTGTAATAGTAGTAATTGAATTGAAATGCAACTTTTTTTGTATTTATTGACAGCTCAAATAAATGCCTTTGAGTGGTGATTAATACACTGACTCACTGCATTAACACAATGTCTTGGCACAGTGTATTGGCACTGAGGTAGGATCAAGTATATTAAGGGTAAATTATCACAAATAAAATCTATCTGCCTTCACACCATCTGCATTTTGTGCACACAGTGACAAAAGCGTGAAGGACCAGTATGGTTAATTCATCTGTAAACTGGGAGCTCAGGTATGGCGCTTCATGAATCCTTAATCTGTTAAACAGTCTGCGCTGCTTTCATTCATCATAATTCATTCATCGTACTATCAGCGTCTTCACGTGTCCTCAACCCTCTTTACTTCGCAGGTCTTTTGAGGACTTTGTATTTTCAGAGTTGTAATAGTGAACAATACAGATTAAATGGGAAACATCCATTGCGCACCTTGAAATGAAGGAATTAAATGTACTCACGGGTCCCATCGAAACGAGTGGCGATGGTATCCAAGAAGGTGTTTTGCGGCGCGATCAGACCCCGCATCACCGGCATCCGAGAGCGGGTCGAGCCGCGTCTCTCCCGCCGCTCAGAGCCTTGGCTCTCGCCGGCAGTGGTCACGAAGCCCGGCAGGAACCTGGACGAGGTCCCCGGCGCTCCTCCTAACCCCTGGAGGAGGGCGCTGAGGCGAGACACCCGGGACTCCACGGTCCAAATCTGACTACCGACCACCGAGCAGGTGATCCCGGCTATAAGAGGAGAAGAAAGGGCGCCGCTGGAGGCTGGAGGGGAGAGGACGGAGGGATGGAGGGATGGAAGGACCACGGCGAGGATGGTCACATTTACGCACGGGTGTACTGCAATGCAATCCCCCTCTCCTCCCCCCTCCTCCTCCTCCTCCCCTTCTCTTTCTCTCTTCCTCTACACAAACACTTTTTTCTCTCTCTCTTTTTTCCTCTACCAGAGCACCTCCTCTCTCTATTTCATTGAAATGCCATCAGTCTCTCCTCTCCTCACCTCTCATCATCCAGTGCCTATTTTATATAAAAGTGTTATATTGTCTTCATTTACTGTCTGGCATGTTTCACACTTGAAGCTGCAAAATGTGTCACCCCAAGTGAATAATTTAGTCAGCATGGACAAAAGATTCAAAAATCTCTCTTTGTGGAAGTATTCTAATGATGATGAATCATTCAGTCATTCATATAATACTCCTACTATCATGTGAAATATTAAAAAAACACACACACAGGCCTTTGCATGTGTGAGTTTTTCATGTGATAAACATGCGAAATGTGTTCTACAGTGTTTATATTTTTGTAACAGCCCTCTGATACTGAGACTGGAGGCCTATCCAGGGTGAAGGTGGCTATAGATGATAGCTAGAAGGATGCTACTGCATATGAATGCTCTGTGATGTGGTGCTGCTGAGCACATACATTGTCCCAAAGCATCCCAGCAGTTGCGTTTATTACAGGTTATCTGTTTTTTGCTCAACTCTGTCAGTGTTTTCCATTGTCATTACATTTAACTCCAGCTGTTTTATCCTTTCTTTACCTATAAAAGCTTTATGTGCACTTGGCAATTGGACGTGTTAGTTAACTCTTAGCTGCCAGCAACACTTTGGTGTTGTCGCCCTTGGTACCCCCATGTTTAAAAAAAAAAAAAAAAAAAGCACAGCAAAGGTGCCCCCTTGGAGAATGTGATGGCGTTCGCTCTTGGGTGCCCTTTCAGTGAATAAAACGTGATAAAGTGACCCCTTGGTCAGTGTCTCCCTTAAATGGAGAAAAACATGATAATGTGTCCTCATGGTGCCCATCCAATGGAGAAAAAATGATAAAGTGCCCACTTTGGTGCCCTTAAATGTACAAAACATGATAGAGTGCCCTCTTGGGTGCCCTTCCAGTGGAGGAAACATGATTAAGTGCCCAGGGTGGCCTTCCAGCAGAGAAAACATGATGCAGTAGGGACAATAGGGTGAAGTGGTCCTCTAGGGTGGAGTAAACATGATGCAGTGCCATCGAGGCTGCACTACATACTACTTTCTGCTTGCTGGGGCCCCATTGTATGCAGCTGGAGCCCTTTTATATTTTTTCAGCCTGGCCCCTCAGACAGCCCGAGTCTACCACTGGTCATTTGTCCCCACAGTATAGAGCAACTTTCCCCAGTTCTGGGCTCAACAGACCCATGCTGTGTGCAGCTGCATGGACTTGTGGGTTCACTGTTTAATAAACTGGAGACAACACTAATCTCACACAGGCAGACTTCTGTCGCTTCAAGCATTCAGGAGTCATTCAAGCACAAATGTTGGTGGGAAAAAAGTTGTCTCAAAACCCAAATCCTGAGACACTTTTTTCTGAGACATTTTCACACTCAGTTGCACTAAGTCTGCCTCAGGATTCCCAACAGGCTTGTTATTTCCAGTGGTGGGTATGTAAGTATATCTCAAAGGGAAACATAGTGCTTTGTCCTCTACATGTATATTACAGCTGTGGTTCACACTTAGCAGGTTATTCAGGCCTGAGGAAGAGGCCATGAGTGGTATTAGTGAGGAAAGAGTGGCCTCTACAGGACATGAAGTTGAAGTGAAGAGACATTTGACACATCTGTTTGTGCCCTCAGCTCCATGTAGTCTGAGAACAGGACAACATTTGGACTGATTGATTGTTATTTGTTGTTAAGCTTCGTCCACTGTGATTATCTAACTGAAGTAATGCTGTGCTGCTCTACATTATAATACTGTGATATATTAGGGCTGAAACAAGGGGAGTTATTATAGGACTTTGGAAACAGGTCTTGGTTTGTGTGAAATCTTTACTTCTTCCTGCAAAGACACCTCCAGTCAAAGCAACACTCATGCTGACAGTCATGTCATCAATAGTATTTGGTTGCTGGATTTTCAAGTGGCACACTATGCATTCACAAAACACTTGGGAAAGATCTTGGATATCTGAAAACCTCAGTGCAAAAAGTGCAATGGGTGGTAGCACCAATAAGTATTAAAATATTATTATTTTATTTAACTCTTTAGAGAATGATAGTGATTCAGCATCTTATGAAGGACAGAACTTGCCAAAGTAATGAATAAATAAATAAAAATTAAATGTGATAAAATACCCAACAGTAATATGAGATAACAGATAAATATGAATAAATAAATACAACAAAAATGTATTTAATTTGTATTAATTCCCTTATTCATTTATTGTTCTGTTTGTCTGTTCAGTCCACGGTTGATCTGCACATCCGAACCAGCACCAGGCCGTCGACCCGCTACTGGGATGAAGAATGGAGTGAAGCGAGCTGCCGAGCATATCGTCCATTGATGCACTCTGACCCCATGATGACAGCCCACTCATTCACATAATGAGGCAGAAACGCATAAAAAAATGTAAGTAAGTTTGGGGATTTTTTTATTATTTCAAACAGAATTTTAAATTCCATTATTTATGTATGAATTCATTAATGACACCTTTTGACTGTTCAATAGTGTGTTTGTAAATCCCTTTTTTATTTGAACTATTTTTGATGGATTAATATTTAATTTGTAAATTTATTTCATAATTCATTGTTTTAAGGCTGTACGGTGGTGCAGTGGTTAGCACTCTCACCTCAAAGCAAGAGGGTCGCAGGTTCGATTCCGGCTCTTCTGTGTGGAGTTTGCATGTTCTCCCCGTGTAAGCGTGGGTTTTCTCCGGGTACTCCGGCTTCCTCCCACAGTCCAAAGACATGCAGTTTAGGTTAATTAATGACTCTAAATTGCCCGTAGGTGTGGATGTGAGCGTGAATGGTTGCCATTGACGATGGATGGAATTCCTCATTTTATTGCTCATTAAAATGTCAGATAATTAAATAGTTTGTAATTTTGTCAGCTTATTATAGAATAATATGTGAATTTGTAAACACGTTTATTAATGCCTATTTTTATTGCACAATTAGTTATTAATAAATTAAATGCTCTATTACTATTTACTTGACTCTATTTACTTGTGGTCCTCCATATGTAAGCAGTGAAATGCAAAGGGAAAATCAAGAAGAAATAAATAAATAAATAAATGCAAAAATTTGCACAAGTAAATACATAAATAAATACAAATTAAACAAAATATTAAATAAATAAAGTAATTAATTTAAAAATAAATAAACAAAGCAAATTAAACCTGAAAATATCACATGATAAAATTTAATTACTTAATGGCTTCATTTATTTTAGTATTTTTGCTACATGTAATTACACATTTATTTATTTATCAAGCCTATTAATTTATTTATTGATTTTCTTTTTATTTTAGCAGGTTCTGACCTCCATAGATTCAATAAAGTGAAGTCTATGAAGGGCAGACTCAAGGGATTTCTTGGCTCTGGGTTGACGATTCATGTGAAGAAGGAAGTCAGAGGAGACTTAAATATTGCAGGAGTATTCGTATAGCAGTATACCATCATCCAAGCACTATTATTAGTTTGCACAGCCTGAGCTTCCAGGCCTGCCAAAACCCAAAAACAGCACAACTACAATTAGAGCAATTAACAGCTTGACAAATAAATAAAATATCTCTAAAATACCTGCACACTTCCTGATTCCACTTTTTTAAAATGCTAACATACTGTAGACATTTAGGCTGTGGACCACATGCTATCTGAAAATGGCCTGATACATTTAGACTTTCATTCGGACTGGTGGAAAGTTTGTCTCAAAAGTTAAAATACAAATCTACAAGCGCAGCATTGAGATTCACAAATGCTTCTTTAATTCACAAATAAAAACTGGATGTCACAAATGCCTGTTCAAAAGTTGTACATGTTAGGAAAATATTTAGATATGTTTTTCATTTATTTGTAAATTAATTTGAAATATTCACAGATTTTTTTATGTGTGTAATTTGTTTGTGTTTCTGTTGACTTGTTTTATATTTGCACAATATTTTTGTTTACAAATCTTTTTATGTATTTGTAGAGGGTGTTCAGGTTTTCAGATCACACATTTACCCACAGATCGTTGACTGTTGTACAAATATTGAGGTAAATCTCACAGCAAGCCCTTCATTTTTGATGTTTTTTGCTGATTGGGTGAACAAATACTTTAATAATCATTATTGCAGTGCATGCATTTGGCCAGCAGATGTCAGTGCAGGACTAGTCACAGCTTCAGCATCTCTGGAGTGATGCAATACAATGAAGTCTGAATGAAGGCCAGCAGCAACCAGCCATTAGTATGCAGTTATCAGTACTAGAGCTACAGTTTTCCTTTTATATTGCAGCCTGTTTATCTGTAAGTTTCTGACTGACTGAACAACGATTTCAATCCCCTCGCTTGGTTGAATAACTAGAATAGACAGAGAAAAGGACAGAATTCCGAAGACAATTAACTGATTACAGACACTCAGAAACAATGCAGAAAATATTGTTAATTTTTGTAGGACTTGTCTCTAATTTGTGCTTGTTTTCATGTGTAATACTGTATAATTTCACAAAATATTTTAACTTTCTTCCAGTTCAAACTTCTACTTCTTGTAAAAAAAAAATAACAATAATAAGAAGAAGAAGAAGAAAAAGAAGAGGAAACCTTATTTTTACAGCATTTAAAAAAAAATATTTACAGAAGGAGATTTCAAGGACTGCAATGATGCAAATAAAAAATACCCAACAATAATATCAGACAAAGACAAACAGATAAATAAATAAATAAATAAATATTTGGAATAATAATAATAATAATAATAATAATAATAATACAGCTCACTTATACAGCATTTTCTTTAAAAAAAAAAAGCAAACAAAGTACTTTACTTTTTTAAACTTTACTTTACTTTATTTTTTTTAGAAAATAAAATACCCAACAATAATATGAGATAAAAACAGATACATTTAAACGAATACACAAAAAACTATAAATAAATAAATAACTAAATAAATAAATAAATACAGCAGACAAGAATTTGCAATGTTACAGCGCAAATATTTAGTTTTTATGTGAATCAAATCTGTTTGCCACTGTTTGGGATATTCGGGTCCAACGATCATATTTCCGATAGTCGTGAAGGTGCCGTCGTGCAGCTCGTGAGGCAGTGACACGCTCGTGCCTGTTATCCGTCTTTAATGAAGCTTTCCGACAGAAGAAGTCCTTCAGTAGAAAGCTGCATCACAGTCAGCTGAACCTGCCTTTGGCTGAGCATGTGGCGCGCGTCTCCGCCTCACTCGTCAATCCGAGCGCTCGCTCCCGTTGCGGATGCGTGCGACGGGACGGTCTCGCGCCCCGCTGTTCCTGCCTCGCGCCTTTCTCCGCCGCTGTAACGGACGATTAACTACGAACAATGGGGGGATTTAACGCGTAGCAGCCGCTGCTCCATCTTTATCTGAATTTAAAGCGTCGTGTTTGGGTTTGTTCCCCGTGAAAATGGCGACGGGGGCAGGCTGGCAGCCTCCGTACAACACCTCGACTAGCAGCACCAAATATACCCCCTCTCCGGCGTCCAGCATGTTTTACGACGGGAGTTTGACGCTGGAATACACTCAAGACCTGCATTTGAAGATGAGCAAGAAGATAGCACAACTAACCAAGGTGTGTATGTGTGAATGAATGATGAAGGATGGAGTGGTCAAGTCATTCAGAGCAGGTGAGGATGGAGGTAGTATTGAAGGGGGGTGTGCTGGTGCCTGCTGCTAGTGTGGGATGTCATTTGTAAACATGCTGATGAGGAAGGATGTGGTGGTATTTTATGGTGTTTTAAACATGGAGTTTGGTGCAGCTCAGGAGCTGTGGTGCTTATATTAGATGTGGTATTTTATGGTGTTTTAAACATGGAGTTTGGTGCAGCTCAGGAGGTGTGGTGCTTATATTAGATGTGGTATTTTATGGTGTTTTAAACATGGAGTTTGGTGCAGCTCAGGAGCTGTGGTGCTTATATTAGATGTGGTATTTTATGGTGTTTTTATCATGGAGTTTGGTGCAGGTCTGGAGGTGTGGTACTTATATTAGATGTGGTATTTTATGGTGTTTTTAACATGGAGTTTGGTGCAGCTCAGGAGGTGTGGTGCTTATATTAGATGTGGTATTTTATGGTGTTTTTATCATGGAGTTTGGTGCAGGTCTGGAGGTGTGGTACTTATATTAGATGTGGTGGTATTTTGGAGCAGGTTTGATGATATTTGCATCCTTGCAGGGTCATAGGTCACTGTTAAATATTGTTTTTGAAGCTAATAGGCAGTGGTAGATATTTCTGAATAGCTTTTATTTTCTCACCTAGAATTCTTACCTAGAAAGAGTTTTCCTGTGATCTTACTACTGTGTGCGGTGTACTGCAAAACAACTGTGACCACACTGTATTTCAGTGGTTACACTGATAGCTTAGAGTTCTCCACATGTAAATGTACCTCCTATCACACCACAGTTTAACCCGTGCATGCTTTTTCTGCCATCACAGGGCTTCCATTGCCTCTGAAGGGCCGAGGGAAGTTATGTAATCTTGGAGGGATGCAGAGGTTTGGCAGAGCTGCTTCTTTGTACTCCACCTGAAGCCAGTGTGGGATACAGGGGACACTATGTCTCACTGTAGTAGACGATTTAAGGTGGCAGCTGCAGTTTACAGCATCTATAGGGTGTAAATAAAGCAGTTTATGTGATCATGCTGTACAGCGGGAAACAAAGTAGAGGACAGAGGATTTTACATAACAGGCATGGTGATACTATCCCAGTGCAGAATTAGACACTGTGTACCGTAGGATAAGCTGTACAAATACACACAATACTGCAAATAGATTGAAACGGTGGATATTCAGGATTATAATGCAGCAGTTGAAGTGTTTGTAGTGGTGGAGAGACTGGCAAGTGGATTTCAGGTCCACACATAACAGATTTAACACTTCGCAGGCAGTCCAAGAATGTGTTTTGACCCTCACTGGGGCTTTTCTCATGTTTACATGAACTTCAAACCAAAGAAATGCAGGTTAGGTGAACTGTGATAGACCTGGCAAGCTGTCCATGGTATAGGTTACACAAACTGACCAACCTTTTACCAGCTCAGTCTACTTTCAGTCCTAATTATCAATGTATAAATGGCCGCCGAGGTCAGAGATAAGGATGTCAGTGGCCATTTTTCTGCTGAAGTTTCTTCATTAATTGTCATATTACTACTGGAGCACAGTGGTTCCCAACCTTTTTCCTTAAAGGACCCCATTTTCTAGCATTGAGTAAACTGATGACCCCTGACTAAGTGATTTTTTTGGTATCAGTATTTCATATTATATTCAGTGCATGACAATAACAGTCCAGAACAACTGATAAATTGTAGTTAGCTGCAGGAAGTTTGGATGCTATTTTAGCAGATTATTTCCTGTAAACACTGCATCAGAGACTGTTATTTTTAGGAAACTTGAATACAAATGTCTATTATGTATTTATTTTGTTTAACAATCATGCTTAATATTTTTTTTTGACAAATTCAGTGTTTTCTTCTCCCTGACATCTCATTATTCTGTTTGCTCTGTGATAGTTTTACTGCATACTTTTCTGTTTTTTTTTAAGTTTATATCTTAAATAATAATAAACTTTTAGTTTTCTTCAGACTAGGGCTAACCATTAGGGTCTTCACAGCTTTCAAGCTTGCCATGGTAATTGCCCTCCAAATCAGTATTCGATTGCTCCCCCGTTTGTTTGTTGTTGGGTTTTTTTTTACATATGTGATAATAAAGTATAAATCCCACAACATTATTCATATTCAGGCTGAATTATTATTAGTTATTCTCAGACGGATGTCTCTGGTTGTTGTGTTTAGAAGGGCGTACAGTATGACATCTGAAACGGGGGGATGGAGACAGACGAACATGCCATCCTGCCGCGCAGCAAAGCTTTGACTACCTTTGAATGTTTTTCACCAATGCTTCAAAGCCCAGAAGATGTGATCTGGCACAGATATATTTCACAGAAATGAATTAAATGCTGAGACAGAAACTGCTGTCTCACACATCTTAAACTCAAGAAGGCCTCATGACCCCCTGTCAAGTGTTGGCGACCCCTAGTGGTGGTCAGGATCAGGGTTGTAGCGTACGCCAGCTATTTTGATTAAACTTTATGATTGCCATTCGCTGCGTTTTGCGAATTGTTATGTGTTAATAATATGCAGCTCATTCGAAAAGGAAAATCAATTTTGTAGGATGGGATGTAGCCGATAGGTGTGGCGGTGGTGAAGGAAGTCAAAGACTGGCCGAGAAAATGTATTTAAAAATATAGTTGTCTTCTTGACCCTCCTGAAAAGCTGAGAGCGTTTCTTTGTGACCATGTCTTTGCTTTTTAAAAATTGAAGGTGTCATGGCAGGTTTATGGTCTATCTGCAGGCCCCAGTCCTGCTCCGTGTGGCGCATGTGTTTTCAGATGCGTTCCTGCTC
This sequence comes from Pterois miles, assembly GCA_947000775.1. Lineage (NCBI taxonomy): Eukaryota > Metazoa > Chordata > Actinopteri > Perciformes > Scorpaenidae > Pterois > Pterois miles. The sequence goes on along the minus strand of CAMQGK010000076.1, from coordinate 316,126 downwards.
CTGCGATTTCACTTCATGGTGGTAATTCTTGCATGAACTACAGCCACGTTCTCTGTGAAGCTGTTTCCTTCATTCCACTTTGTTGATAGCTTTTAAATGTGTCTGAAGTGTGTGACTGCAGGTGCCGCATTGTTTCCCTCAATAATCGTCATGCAGCAGTGCTTGGAGGTAGAGCAGGTAGAAAGCAGGACATTTTCTTGTTGTGGAACGCATGAGCAACTTCATTGTTTTGGACATCTTCAAAGAAAGCACACAGAAGGACGTCCCATATTACCTTGTAACAGCAGCAAAGAGAGAAATTAAACTAGAAGCTCTCAGAACAGTGACTGAAGCTCCTATTTAAACAAAGTTTGAATCAATCAACACATCTCACATTCTGACTACTGCAGGAGAGCTTATTCAAGACCTGTTTCTGTCACATGACTCAAAGCCAGCCAGCATTACTACTCTGATTACTTTCATCAATGATTAATCATCAGATTATTCTCCGAATTAATCGCTTGGTCCGTAAACAAATAATTAATACGCTTGTGTTTTCAGAACAGTCCGAATCACAAAGTTTGCACCATGTATGACAAAAGTCAAACAATGAAAGCTGAAACCAGAGAAGGATTGGTTTGTTTTCCTGAAAAATACTGAAGTTTAGGGCTGTCAATGGATTCAGATATTTATATATAGTTTAATTGAGATTAATCGCAAGTTAATTGCACATTCTTTGGCTGTTCAAAATGTACCTTAAAGGGAGATTTGTCACATTTAATACTCAATTTAATATGCAAATATGCTGTTTAATGCAAATGTATGTATATATTTATTATTGTAAATCAATGTGATTATCATAAAATGGGCATGTCTGTTAGGGGAGACTTGTGGTACGAAGAGAACCCATTTTCATGCACATATGTTGAGGTCAGAGGTCAAGGGACCCTGAAAATGGCCGTGCCAGTTTTTCAGCGCCAAAATTTAGCGTGGGTTTGGAGTGTGATTTAGCCTCTTTTGTGACACGCTAGTATGACAAGGTTGGTACCAATGGATTCTTTAGGTTTTCTGGTTTTATATGATACCAGTATCTCCACTCGAGCTTTAAAACTGAGCCTGTTACAACCTAAAATTGTGTTCATAAAGGCGTTAACTTTGACAGTTAAATTATATGAAAGTAACTGACATATAATTTGCTGTTGATTAATCATATCTGTATTTCAGACACCTGTATTGCACCAATGGGTGGCGTTAATCAGCTGATTTACATTTACCAGGTGGAACAATTGCTTATTGAAGCACATCACATGGAAGATAAGAAGGCGCTGAAATCCAAAGCTTGTTCACTATGATTTGCAGCATGTAGTGCATTAGCTTAACTGCAGAATGCAGCGGTGAGTTGTTATAGCGGCTGCACAGCTGGACTGAACCTCTCTGCTAGAGTCGAGTTGTCTTCTTGCTGTGCTGCAGCCCAGTCTATTGAGCTCACATATTACAGGACCAAAGGTCACTTAAAGATCATATAGTTATTTCGGTCTCTTTTTCCAGCCCGTTCGCACAAAAAGGTGTATGAATGCCGCGATAATGCACACTAAAGGCATTTAGTGTGCCATAAGAGCACCTTTCCCTGTCATTTGTACGCCACGTCGTCCTTATTTACTGCGTCTAAGTGCATCTGCGTGTATATGCTACACTCAGAGCTGGTGACGTTGAATAAAAAATGAGAAAGACTGCTTATGGTGGGTTGAAGGTGGATGGGTCCCACAAACACGACTTTTACCCACGAGACGCCGTTTGAGACCAACATTTTCTAAGCTACGTTAGTGATATTTTGTGACATGTTTTTTACTGTTGTTTGTGACCTGTTTTCCGTACTTATATTATTTAGTTTACATGCTTATTTTAAGCCCAATCATGATGTTTGTCTTTACCTGACTAAGTGGTTTTGTTACTTCAACCGAACTGCAGATGTTACCATAGTTTTGTTGCATGGCATATGCAAAAAAATCTTAATTTCCAGTGAGACTGGGTTTCTTTTTCCACTGTGCACGTGTTTGACAGTGGACGTTGCTGAGGTAGCAGGTCCTCACAGCTCTAAGAAAGCATTATTTTTTTAAATATCTATATTTTAAATTTAGTGACACACTAACATTTGTAGTATGTAAAATTATAACTGCAGGGCTGCAACTACCAATTATTTTCTTTGTCGAATAATCTGTTGATTATTTTCTGGATTAATTGTTTGGTCTATAAAATGTCAGAAAACAGTGAAAAATGTGCATCAGTGTTCACTAAAACCCAAGATGATGTAAATGTCTTATTTTGTTCACAACTCAAAGATATGTGGTTTACAGTTGTAGAGGAGGAAAGAAACCAGAAAATATTCACATTTAAGATGCCAAAAATCAGAGATTTTTTTTTCCTTAAAAAAACAAACAAACTCAAACTGATAATCAATTACCAAATAGTCATTGATTAGTAGTTGACAGCAAATTAATTAATCATTGCATTGCTAGTTGTACATTTGGCTCATAGCCTCTCTTATCTGCACTGGTGAAATGCATGCTGGGATACTTGCTGGGAGGTCGCATGGTCTTGAGAGAGTTTCCCAACGTCAGCTATCAAAATAAGAACCAAGACTGAGGCCTGAGGTCGATACTGTTGTGTGCAACACGCCGTCAAAGTATTTGATTTTCAGTGTCCTGACATCTTGTATCTGTTGGCTTTGTTGTTTACATTAAAGGCCATTAAGATGATTTATTGTAATGCAGTCGATAGAGGTCTTATGGCTGGTCTTATGGATCAGATGTTTGCCTCACCATTTCTTAGTTTGCTCTTTTCTGCACATCGCAGAAAACACTATTTGTTTCTCCATCACAGAGACTCAGTGTGTCCTTTTTCTTGCCTGCTGCGTTTGCGAGCGAGGATGTGATGTGGCGGCGTAGCAACACTCAGGGAGGAAAGCGCGCGTGGCGAGTGTCCTCAGAGCGTCGGAGCAGCACGACGACAAGAAGGAACAAATGCAAAATGCTTTTAACACCACGACTGGGAGGACAAAGTAAATTCACTGCGTGTGCTTCAGCTAATTGGTAACAGAGGCTGCGTTGCCACTTCATTGGAGCGTCTGGTGGAGCTCAAATGTCGGGGGATCCTGTTAAGACTGCAGCACCTCTGAGAATAAGACTCTCATTAATCCTTTAATTAGTGAATATGATTTTAATCCTCTGGAAATGAAGAGCAACAGGATTTTATAAGCTGCAGTTCTTCAGACATCAGTGACCTTTATTCTGTAGTTCAATCAATAGTGATCGACTGCTTGAAATGTGCTCGTTCATTCTGCCTGACTGTCGATAGTTGTCCTTTTGATGAAAATGTGCTATTAGCCATTGATTACACATGAACTCGATCTGAGTGACACATTTTAATTAGACATTTTAGTGTGACATCATGGTTTAAATGTCTTTTCTTTCTGACAGGAATAAAACTGCAGTAATAAAACTAATCTTTATCTTTTTTAATATTCTAGGCAGGAGAATCATTGTTATTTTGAAAGCCTTTGACTATTGACCCAGTAGTGGCACATTTGTTGCATGCATGCCAGCCCTGCATGTGTTCTGCTCGGCCCCGAATCGGGCTGCACAATTAATCGATCAATATGGCCTACTGCAACATTCAGATCACAGGATGCAAAGGCAAAATGTCCTGGCCTATGTATCATATTATGCAGATGCCCACAAAAATCACCACTTTAATATGTTTTTCAAAGAAAACTGTGTAAAATGATCATTCCCTCTGATATCACAGATCACAATTTTTTATAGAATGTAACCGTAACTGTACAGTGAACAGATTTTGTTTTGCCCAACAACACTCGCAGCACAAACACACAAGCAACGAATTAAATAAGTTAAAATTATTGACAACGGAGACAATATCTACAGCAGAAAACAAGTAAAGTGCAGCTCCTTTAAGAAACGAAGCAGCTCGGGGGAAAATCAGATGATTTTAAAGGACCTTTATACTGTAGTTTTCACCCTCTTCGATCCAGTGGAGAGGTCAGCAGCATGAAGGCTGACTGTGGTACACAAATTCAGCGAATGACTTAGCGTAGCTGTAGTAGCTGCAGGCTGTTGTGTTGCCTCCTGGCTCGGTTTGATTGGAGCCTCAGGCCAGAAAACTTTCCTGTGAAACCACCAGCAGAGAAGAGAGGAAGAAGCTGTCACTCTTTTCTGATATTCTAAAAGTTGTCATATCTACCGTAGGAAAGGCATATATGAATGCTCTGCTTTGCTTGTTTGCTCACTGAGCGTGATAAAAATCTACTGTATATTGTTGATGCTCTCACCTCCTGTTATGGTTAAACTTAACTGGCACATTTACAATAGCTGGATGCGTCTCTGCTCCTGATAATCAGCTTGTTACGGCTGGTCAGGTTGCACCAGTCTGGTTGACAGATGCCAGTTACGTCTGTGAAAAACAGATGAAGCTCCAGCGCAGTGGAAGCAGCACATTTCACAGCATGTCTGCATTTTAACACGTTGGTGTAAGCTCAGTTTAACAGCTCTGCCATCTTTGCTGGAACCCTTTTGCTTCGGTGAAGGTGTGCACAGAAACCCCGTTGTCGACTAATCCATTAGTTGATTTAAACGACAGATCTGTAAAACCACTTTAAATCCTGCATTTACCAGAGATGTACTCATAAGTTTCTTGGAAGTAAGTCATTCAGCATGAAAGTGGCTTTAAAAAATGACTAATCGACTAAAGAACTCTTAAGTGAGCTAAGACCAAAATGACTGATTTCTCTCAACTAAGAGGCCTTAGCATAAAGTTATAGATATGAGTTTTAAAGCTGACCGTTTTCAAGAAAATCTAAACAATTGTACGCTTTGAGGATGTCTTCCAGACTGTCATAGTCATCAGGGTGGATAAGTAGTAAACCACAGGACACTGAAGCTTCCCATCAAATCCCTGGATTAAAATCAGAATGAGCTGAGCTTCAGGGCTTTCAAGTTAATCAACTGCATAATAAATGTACAATATAATCAATCAAATAGTGTCATATCAGATGTAGGCAACACTAATAAGCCAGTCTTTGACTGTGCTTAAAGTTTCATGCTATTAAGTTTGTCAGGAAACGTTAGAAGAATCAGGACGGCCGATATATGATGGCAGTTTTTTGGGGGGCCGATATGTTTGGGTGATTTTCTTTTTTTCCTCCATCTGATAAAATATAACAGCTAATGATAACAAATGATACACAAAATGTGTCTGTGCAGCATACTTTTTAAATAAAAATTACATATAACCTAAATCTTGAAACATGAAACAGACAATCAAAAAAAAACTAAACTTTGTCAAATAAACTTTTGGATGAAAAAATAAAGTTTTAGTGCACTTTTTTTAGTGCAGTATTTATGCACCTGCTTAATAATCGGCTTAATACGCTCAGACATCGGCTGATGCCGATAATGAGAAAAAGTCAATAATCTGTCGACCTCTACTAAATGCATAGACTGTACATTTTAAGTGGACTTTATACCTTAACGCCTCAATCCCACATAGCTTTGTATAGTCAGCCGGAAGTTCATTCCTATGGGAACCCCCTTTTTTTCCATCCGCAATTTGCGTCCAGAATGTTGACAAAATTGGACTTTTGCTGCAGATAACTGGCAGACCGCCTGCACCTATGCACTGTGTGCCACAGGAAGTTAGCATAACTGATTAACGAATGGAATACAGCTATCTATGTGTTGATTTTCTAAGGGACAAGGTTGATGGCACTCATAAAGTGCCATCAACCTTGTCCCAGTTTTGTGAACTGTTTGTTAAAAGTTGTATGAACCACTATACTGTATGTACTCTATGTTACACAGCTAGCATGCTGCCCATTCTAGCTAAATGTGCCGTTTATACTGGACAGTGAAAACAGAGTAATTCATAGATAAAAAAATAGTTTTATATCTATATCGTAACTTCTCTCTCGTATCTGTTTTGGTGTTTCAATCCATCTGCAAAGAAAACACCTAAAATCTTTGCACACCAAGTCAGTAGTTTTCATCCAAATTCATCCAAAGACCTCACATTGTGCCAGTCATGTTTAAAAAAACTTCCATACGTTATTAAAATTTTCGCAACAGGTTTGATTTTCTGTTAGTGTTTATTTTTTTTTTTTATCTGTCAAAAGGAAAAAGTGGGTTGTTGAACCACTCAGAGCCGTAAACATTCATTCATTCATCCCAGCTCAAAGCTATTTCTGCGATAAAGACATAAACGCAGACCCATTTAAAGATAGATTGTGGCAGAACAGCTTGGAATCGAGGATGTATGAAAGATCAGACAGTCGTGACTGATCTATAGGCAGCTAAACGATAGCTAATGTCAAGCATTCATTCACCCTGTTTTGGATGAGCGCTATCCATCCCACCCATGTAATGAATTCAGTTTTGTCGAAAAGAATAATAAAACGCATCAGACTCAGTGTGCACGTTTCTGTGTGTAATGGTTTTTATCGAATGACGGGTGGAAAAAAAAACAAAAAATCTGTCAGTACGGTCTTTCTCTAACTGTAACCATACCATTGTTACCATGCACAGATAATGTATTGCCACAACAGTAGTTAGTTTTTACCCATAGAAAAATATATATTCTGTCTTTTCACCTGAGATATGACATGATAATGCACTCAGTAAAGGTCTCATAGCTTGGACTGCAACCAAGGATTATTTTCATTATTTATTAATCTCCAAAACCATGTTACTGTTTATGCAATTTATCGGTCTAATGTTGCATTATTTCATCAACAAATGTGTTTTCATCACAACAACAACAGAATCACTTTCAGTCACTGAGGGATATTGCAATTATTTATGGAAAGCAAGCTTTAGTGTTAGACCGGAGACACAAATAGTAATGTATCCCTATTCCTGGGAGATGGAGAGAGTTGAGAGAGAGAGGAGAAGATACAGAACAAAAAGGGGGAGAGATAAAAGGATGAGCGAAGGGAGAGGGAGATGAAAGAGGCAGACACAGCAGCGTCATTAAAATAATCATGTATAATTGAAGGAACGTTTCCACGGCTGACTTGCTGCTGGGAATCAAAGGCTCACACTCGAGAACAGAAGGCGAACATCTACCTAACTCTGACGTCTTAAAACACTCTCGTGGCGAGGTAACAGAGCCGGTGATGTCCCAGCAAATAAAAACACCCAGGTAGTGATTGTCAGGAGGCAAATAAATGAGCAATGATGAGCAAAAATCAGTTACTGTTCCACTTTTGTGACAGGTTAATGAGGATGATGGTGTTTTATCTACAAAAACATATCCTAAGTTGGAGTGTTAGTGCTGCAGAGCTCTGTTCCAGTCATGCAACAGTTGGCTGCAACAGTGGATGAAACAAATATAGTGTGATTTCATCAACCAGGTGTTATTTGTGATCATTACGCCTACTTGGTCAGTCATTTTCTTTCTTTTTCTTTCTTTTCATTCTTCATTACATCTGTCACTTTTTAGGCCAACATCTGAGTGCAGTACCATGAATGTCTTAGAAGAGAGACTGACACTTTTAAACATTTTTGTCTTTAGATGCAGTTGGGCAACATGTCTTAAAAGCTAGCTTGTACTGTATGAAGCATACTGTGATCTTAAGGCCCCGTTCAGACCTGGCATTATCATGCATCTTTGTGATCTGACAGCTCTGGTGTGAATGCACCCATGATGCATTGAGAGCCAATCGCTTAGATCACATTCGGAGGTGGTCTGGGCCGCGTATGGCCACGTTCTTTTAGCAGCGTCTACGCAAATGTGTCCTGGGCCACATCAAGTATCACCTTGTGTGTGTGTTACTCGCTGACGGAGGTGATCCACAACAGCACTTGTAGTCGAGGGTTACGTCGCACCTGTACATGTAAGGGGTAATGTACAGCGAGCAACCCAACATCTTGCATCGCCCAGAAGGGGTTTATATCACAACAATGACCCACTAGCTGTACATTATCCTGCTTATTATACAACTAATTACTTAAGAAATCAATAATTCGACACAAACAACTGGGTTTATGTAAGTTTCTCTCCAAAAACTACATTTTACAAGATTGCATTTGAATACATCAGGATAATGTTAGGAATTACTGAATACAGCTTGAACACATCATAATGTTAATTAATGGCACCTCCTCTTAAACTCTCATACTGTCAATTTCAACACAGATTTGTTGTTCACAATCAGGGAAAAAACAGGTTGGGTCCCCTGGATGTGTCGATAGTGAGTTTAACAGTCTTCTTAAAGTCTCCTTAAAGTACCGTCATGTTGTCCTGAGTGGTATACAATAAGCTTATATTTATGTGTTTATAAAAATACACTAATATGTAGGATATCACTGCCGCCAGTTAAAAACAACAACGCATTAAATCTTTGTAAACGTTAGAGCCTTCCACTTGTAATGTTAATACCAGGTTTGAACAGGCATTCACGTATTGATCCTCAGGACTATCACAGCTTCAGGTATTTCACAATATTTATATGGATATTTTCCATCATAATATGGCAAAACTATAAAATGATCCTACAGTATGTTGGCCAAACAGACGCCAGTGCAGTTTAAACAAGGTTTCACATAAAACCATGTCACCTAAAATGCCATTTCCAGTGTTACTATTTGTGTAATTTGCTCACTAAATAATCATTATCTGGGGTCGAGGTACAGCTGTATTACAGCAGTGGTTTCAGTAAAATAGAAAATCCCCAGCTGAGATTATCACTTGGCTCCAAGTGGTGTGTAATGTCAGAAAGTAATAATTACATGCCTGTGACATTATGCCTGATGGAGGATAATTATCATACATATACTGTATGAAACGCTTCAGCTCATCTTTAAGTGGAACAAAATGTGGGGCTTCTAGTCCTGAAGGGCTGTAATTCAGCTGACCGTGACTGAATATTAGCTGCTCACCTGGGGGCTTCAACTTGCTGAAGCGCCTGCTTATCATTTACCTGCAGCACATATAAAACCTACTTACACATCTGGGAGAGAGAGAGAGAGAGAGCGAAAACATGACTGACAAGATGGTATTGACTTAGGTGGGTTTGTGGACAGCAGACTTTCAGGTGACCATATCTGACAACCGTGTGGGAGTTCAGTTCTTTTCTGAGAGAGTTTAGACAAAACAGGAAAAAAGGAGGTGAGGTGCACAATTGTGTCTGTGAATAATGCCGTCTTTAGTGAGTGTGCGAAACCTATTTCTCTCCTTTCCTGATGTTATTACTATTGATTTTGTTGCACTCTGTATGCAGAGCAGAGCCTCACTCTTCACTGTAGCTATTGATCTGATATTGAAACAGTTAATATGAGCTTTACATCGCATCCTCATACTGTCGTCTAATTCTCTTTCTGTCTCCAGGTAATTTATGCCCTCAACACCAAGAACGACGAGCACGAGGAGGAAATTGAGTCTCTGAAGGAAGCCCATGAGGACGAGGTATGAACACAGCAGAGCACCGGACACCTCTTATTATATAGAGCACAAGGTCACTATCCCTCATCTTAGTAGTTAACACACACACTCTCACTACTCCCCGGAAATGTGTTTAAATGCTGTACTTTCGTTACTTTCATCGGAGGAACTTGGTGGTGAGGGTTTTTATTTCAGTGACTGGCAGTGTCCTGTCACACTGCAATTTTGGTGTCAAGATTGTATTTTAGCTGTCTGCATGGAGCAGGTCGATGCTGCACTGTTCATGGTGCACTCTTGTTTTTGTCAAATTTTTGCGGGAAGGTGCTCCCACATAAGCCTCTCCAAAATCACGTAAGCCCAGTTTATTCACGCTGCTCGTCTGATTCACCTTCATTTAAGACTAGCCTCTTCAGTACCTGCTTCGGCTGAGCTGAGCTGTGTTAAAATACAGCCTTTAAAAACTTCAAAAAAATGCTGTGGTGGTTTTCTGAATCGTTTCTAAAAGACGAGACCTTATCGCTACTAAAAGAACACACGATTAATCGGTCGGCCGATTAATTGGGCTGATTATTTGATTATTTTTCCATAATCAGCAGATTCCTGAGCATATTAAGCTGATTATCAAGCAGGTGCGTAAATGCTGTTAAGTGCACTAACACTTTATTTTTTCCATCCAAAAGTTTATTTGACAAAGTTTAGTTTTTTGATTACCTGTTTCATGTATTCAATATTTACATGATACATTATTTTTATTTAAAATATATAAGTGCACTGCAGTGCAGACACAAAATGTAGACTGGAGAGACAGACCATAGGTGTTGTTCAATAACTGTTTACTGAAGATGAGAAATTTTGTGTATCATTTGTTGTTATTAAGCTGTTATATTTTATCAGATGGAGGAAAATCACCCAAGCATATCGGCCCCCCAAAACATCGGCATCATTTATCCTGATTCTCCAATAAATCAGTATTGATCATAAAAAAATAAAAAAATAAAAAAACATATCAGTCAACCTCTTGTGAAAGGCTCCATTGTGTGCCCATAGCCTCCTGTAGTGCATATCAGTAATATTTTATAGCCAGATTCCATTTCAAGAGGTAGAAAACCCATTTGGCACACTTTGGGTATCCAAGTGTCCAAATGGAGAGTCGTCCTGATCCTATCCTGACTAAAACCTTGTAGAATCTATGAGCTTTGTGTTATTTATATCTGCTTGGGCACAGTTATAGTCAAGGAGTTGCTGAATGAATCCATCTCTGTGCATGACGTCATTGCTACAATGATGTTGTCCACTGTCTAATCTAGAAAACATTTTAGGCGAGGATAAAAATGTTAACTTTTCCTTTGGTTCGCCACACTTCACTCAGGCATAGTAAGTCACAATGTTTCTCTGAGGTCTTACCTATCCATAGAGACCAGGATCATGCAGATAGACCAGGTAGTTGTTGAGCTATTCTTGATTTATTTTTGGTATGTCTGTGTAGGCGAACCACACCTTCCAGCACCCTAGGGCTTTAGAGGTTAATTACACAGAAAGAATACAGTCTTTTGAATGACCTTTCCTAAGTCCCGCCCCTTTTGATCTGTGCTCCAATAACCACTGAGCAAGCTTGGCAGAACCTTAGTCAACTTTCCCCTTCTTAGATATGCTGTGTTTGTCCAAAGATTATTATTTAAGTCACATTATAGTTGTGTCGCAGTCTTCACGGACACATACTGTGCAATATATAGTCACAGTTACTACGAGGACCTCTCATTTTGTGTTTATTTTGGTTCTGAGTACCAGACTCCGTTTAGAAAACCCTCCCATTTTACTGCAGCAGGGTCTGACAGTCTGCCCTGCTCAGTTCTGGTTCTGGTTTCCTCGTGCCTCCCTTCCCTCCAGCGGTCCCAGAAATGTGGCCTGGGCCTCCAGCAGCGTGGCGTCATCCACGTTGGGCTCATCGCTCATCGCTCATGCACACACAACTGGCATTGCTATGTTTATTTTTGGCAAGCTTGTCCAACATAGTTACAGTAACAAAGAGGGGCGGGACTTAGGATCAATCAGTTAAGACAGTGATGCCATTATTATTATTAGATTAAAAATTGATGAATGTCTTAATAATGAGATTAATGTCCTGCCCTTTTAGCTGATTTACTCACTGTACTGCTCCCAAATCTCCTTTAGGTGTTCAGTTAGGTTGAGATCTGTTGACTGAATGATTCACATCATTTCCATACTCCTCGCGTCCTTCTTAGAAGCATCTGCAGTCATTATGCTCTGCCACTCATTCACGCAGCTATTTCCTTTAATTTATCACGGGTACGTATGTGCTCCATCTGCAGTCTATAATTTGTGTGATGCACGTTACCAAAGTGTGATTGCCCATGTCATATTGCTGCTTGTTACCTTGAATACATCTTGTTCAACTACAACCAGGCTGCAGCTGTTGCTGTAAAAAAAAAAAAAAAAAAAAAAAAAAAGCTGTGCTTTTAATTCAATATACGGTGGATTTTCTGGACTGGTTTCACAGAAATAGAGGAAAAGTCTGGCTGTAGATCAAAACCCATGATCTCCAGTAACAGGCAGAGTTTGTTTAAGGACTAAGCTGATATGGTTTAAATGTTGTTAATTTGTATTGCTTTCACAGAGAAGTGGCCTTTAATTTGTGTTGCTTTCAAGTGTTACAGTAAAGCAGAACTTGGTCCCCTGCTAAGAAACATTTGGAGACAGCAGTTGTTGTGCTGCCGTGTTTCTACATTTTTCCACCCGCTCTGTACGTGGGTTTTGGAAATCCTCTTCATGCTGTAATAGCTCAGCATCATCTCATTATATTGTCAAACTGGCTGCATATATTTCGTCATTTATGAAACCAAACCATGACCTGAATTCTTTCTGCGGCTTTCAAGGTGTCGACTGTTTTGTTCTGCTGCTCAGGTCCAACACATCGTGACCGAAACCAGGGACAAGATCATGCAGTACAAGAGCAAGATGGTGGACGAGGCAGACCTGAGGCGGCGGCTGGCCAGTCTGGAGGAATCTGTGGAACTCCACGAACACATGAAGAGACAGGTCATTCACTGCTGCTGGCCACCACATCTGGTTGTGTTTAGAGAGGCTTTGTCTTTGTTTTTAGAGCTTCACAGATGCAGAAATTACAGAGACAATTTATTTCTTATGCCATGTTGTGTCATAGTTCTGCAGCCGCCTTTAATGAATTTAATTAATTAAAATCTGCATGGCATCTTGTGATTAAAATACAGCAGTGATTGCATGAATTTGCAGTTGTACATTTGTGTAATGTATTGCTTTGGTTGAATTTGAATAGAAATAATGTAACGCAGCTGTTGTGTTTTGTTACCGTCAGGCTTTAGCAGAGTTTGAGATGTACAGACAGAGAATGGAGGATTCGCAGCTGTGCACCGAGGCCCAGCACACACAGAGAGTGGTTTCTATGAGCAGAGAGGTAAGGCTTTACTCACACCTACAAACACATACACACACACATACACACACACACACGCACACACACACACACACACACACACACACACACACACAATCACACAGCCTGTTAAAAGACTATGTTCTGCTGGGAGATGCTTCCGTGCCGATAGCCGATAGAACATGCACATTACTTACTGTACTATCCTCATTTTTTATGTCATTGCAATGGTAACAGTAACAGTGTGTCTACTCGACACAATGTTATTGCTGTTCCACTAATATCACTTTTTATGTACAAAAAAAAAATTATAGATATTTTGAATGGGGTTCCACGGTTCCGAAACGATTGAAGGACAATATTTGCCGATATTATTTTTATTGCCAAAAATTCAATCAGTGTGAAATAAATAGCTGGATACTGAACAGAGCAGGTCAGGATTCAGGGACTCAGGGATAAATTAATTATGGATATAAACAAGTAAATGCAACGATTAATGGCATACAGTGCTGGAGTTACCTGGGCGTTCTGTTTCAGTAATCCCATGGTGTCTCAGTAGGTGTGTGAAAAGATCGGTTGAGTTACCGTTGTATTTTATCTGGCCGATCTGCAAACACCAAGCGGTTTATCAAGGACAATCGATGTTTCCATCTGCTGGACCTCAAACACAGCTTAGTTTGGCTGGCGCATGGCGTTGACGTCATTCACAGGGAGCGTGAACGGTTTTTACGTCTAACATTTCTTTACTATTAAAAGTGCTAAAAAATACATCCACATAACGTTTGTCCTGCTCACATATAAGGCACAAATTCTTCGAGACAATAGCTTATTTACCTGGCAAATCAATTTTAGATCATCCCCTGTGAATGACAACTTGCAGACTATCTATCGATGTAATTGGATCGTAGGGATATAAATCAATACATCAATGTAATAAATGAATCGCTACACCCTTAGCAGCAAAAGTGAACTACAGTCATTGAGCTGGGGCCTGTGAAGCCCCGCCCGCACTGCTGCAGGGCCAGTTCACTTCTTTATTCAAATAATATTGAGCATTTTGGGTGTCCAAATTGCACGAAATTCGACAAAGCACTCCACGGGGTCCCCAGCAGTACACCCACATACTGTATGTGTCAGAAACACACACACACACACACACACACACACACACACACACACACACACACACACACACACACACACACACACACACACACCGAGAGACGCAAGATTTAACTAAGTTTTAACTATACAATAATCCAATAAGCATTAAACTTTCAATAAAACCATATAGAATGAGGTAGGATAACTATATATCGATCCATTATGAATACATATATCATGTCGTGTCATATCATGCCGTCATATGTTACAGTATCATCTCCACCTGCTTCTGTAGAGTCTGATGGCAGTGGGCATAAATGAACTCCTGATGTGTATTTAGATGTGAAGAGCTGGTGGCTGAATGAGTTCAGCTCACCATCAGTTCATCTATGATGGGGTCGGTGTATGTTAGCGTTGGTGTTGTCTTCCTCTCTGCCACTGCCTTCACACTGTCCACTTCAAGCTTGACCAACCTGCTGTCTGCTGCCATCACCTGACATCACATTCCATATTACATTTTTGTATATTTTTTCCACCTCACGTCTGTCAGATCTTTTGACGTTACAGTCGTTTCAACACGTTCAAGAAGCCGTGAGCATTTGTTTCGCCACAGAGAGAAATAACAATTATAAGGCATACGGTAATAGAATTAAATGTTTTGCATTTTTCAAATTATTCCAGAGGGATTTTCAAGAGGTGCTGTGAGCATTTAGCTTGGCACAGGTTGAGACGGAGTAGTCAATAACACACAAACGATCCAAACAGACTAGACTATGTCTCGTGGTTTCAATAGGTGGAGGAGATGCGTCGGGATTTTGAGGAGAAGCTGCGGGCGTTCAGCCAGACTCAGGCCCAGTTTGAGGCGGATAAGCGGCGAGCGCTGGAGGAGCTGAGGGCCACCCACCGCCAGGAGGTGGAGGAACTCCTCAACAACCAGCAGAACCAGAGCGCCACCTCCACCGAAGACCAGGAGAAACTGGCCGAGCTCCATAGACAAGAGGTGGGCTAAGAGTGGGGAAGGAAGATAGATGTGTTACCTTTGGCTTTTGTGGAGACTTTATACAGCAAGTTACTTGATGGGGTAATTGCTGTTTTGGTTGGCATTAAAAATTAAAAAATAGGGTTGTTTTGTCGGTGTAGTTGTAGAGTATTAAATAAGCCTGCAGTGGTTATAATCTGGCCATGGACCTTGTTGCATGTCATCCCCTTGTTTTATTCACATTTTTCCTTTTTCCTCTCAACTGGTTAATATCCAATATAAAAGATAATCCTTTAAAAAATAGATCAGATGTGCAAGAGTTTTGAATGTATTGTGGCAGCTTTGCGTCAAAAAACTTGCTCTTCATTTATCTCTTTGTAGGTGGAGGCATTGATGGAGAGGGTGGAGGAGATAACGAAGGATAAGGTGCGTCTGCTGGAGGAGTACGAGGCCAAGCTGGGCAAGGCTCAGGAGTATTATGAGAGGGAGCTAGAGGCCATGAGGAGAACACACCAGCTCACCACTGAGAACCTGCTGGCCTGGAAACGGACTGAGGTGAAACAACAACATATCTGTAAAATACAGTACTGGTGATGTCTATACAAGATACTGTGTCTTTAGCCACTAAATGCTCCACCTAACTGTCCGCCACGTGCCAGGGATGTCATCACATCTCAGAGTGACCGACGTAATTCTTGGCTCATGTGCAGGTTGAGCTTCGTAAGGAGTTCCAGGCGCAGGAAGCGGCGCTGCAGCGTTCGCTGTCCAAGCTGAGGAGTGAGCTGCAGAAAGCACAGGAGGAGGCCAGAGAGAACCGAGACAAGACCAACAGACTGCAGACATCGCTGGCTAACGCAGAGGGAACTATCAAGGTTTGTGTACTGACAAATCAATGTAACTTTTTATATTGGCTGCACTGGTGCAGTGGCACCAGCACATAATTTAGGCACACCCAAAACTTTTTCTGACACCTTTTGGCTACGCAATAACACATTTTGACTTTTTGACCAGTTCCCACGCACTGTTAATATCCTAACACATTATGTAAATGATTGAGTGATTGAATTGATGTTGAGTCAGAAGGGTGTTTGTGAATGAGAGTAGGTGAAGAAAACACATACGATGCCACGCCACGCAAACAGTCCCTGGTGGTCTAGTGGCTAGGATTCGGCGCTCTCACCGCAGCGCCCCGGGTTCGATTCCCGGTCAGGGAACTTTATAGGGGGCGGCAGTAGCTCAGTCTGTAAGGACTTGGGTTAGGACGCGGACGTCACGGGTTCAAGACCCCCATGGACCAAAACCAACTGGTTGAGGTGCCAGTTTACCTCTTGGGCACTGCCGAGGTGCCCCTGAGCAAGGCACCAAACCCCCAACTGCTCTGGGCGCGTGTCAGGAGCAGCCCCATCACTCTGACATCTCTCCATTGACGCATGTATATGTACTGTGTGTGAAAAACAGAGTGTAAAACTGAATTTCCCCACTGTGGGACTAATAAAGGAAAATCTTTCTTTCTTTCTTTCATCTTTCAAAGCTGTGATGCTCGCAGTACAACTGTGAGAAAATGGCCAAGTCTGGTTTTAGTGCAGTCCACATGTTTTCAGATTACTTTGGTATATGACACAGACTGTATGTAAGGAGTGGACATAGCCACCATGATGTCACCCATTGGTTTGTGGACTGAGGTTATGAAGCCACAAGTTCGTTCATCTTGGTTTTTTACAACCAGAAGTGACATGAGAGGGTGGAGCCAAGTACAACCGAATGCTGAATAAATTGGTTACCTCCGTCAATGATGACGGCCAGAGACAGGTGCAAGGGGCACCGCTGCATTTTTCTTGACCTAAAAAACAATCAGTAGTTCTGTTCATTTTGAATTCTTGTATGTTTTAAGGTTGTGATGTTGCTCAAGGTGGAGTACAGTGCTAGCTAGACCTGCTAAATGTCAGGCGCACTGTTGCGACCAATGGAAATGTTTAGTTGCACTTGACAGATCTGTGGTAGCCCTGTAGACACACAGATCAATAGATGGATGAACATGATGCCTTTCTCTTTAGGAACACTGATTTGTTCATAACCACATGGAAAAAGTGCTTATCCCTGTGACTACTGCTGCTCATATGGACATTTCTTGTTGCATTTACAGCATTTCAACCAAAGCACAAACAGTATGAGTCTTCTTTTGGTTAACTGTGGGAAGGAAAGTGGGCTAAATAGGATGAAAAACAGAAAACAAAGACAAAAGCAAAAGCCTCGGGGCGAAGACGGTTTTCAAGAATCGCAGTGTGGTGGGAAATCCAATGTGGTGTGCACTGATGATCCTGCAGGCAAATCTGCAGAGTCTGAATAGCTGGGTAGCTCTATGTGACTCCAGGCTGTGGTGGGAGAGAGATGACTGGGTTTTAAAATACAGAGCGTTGGATTGCTGTGGTGTAATTGTGAATACATCTGTGTGCTGCAGAACCTGCACAAGCAGCTGGAAGAGGCCATCCAGGACGGAGAGATCTGGGTGATGCAGCTGAAAGACACTGAGTATGAACTAGAGGGCAGCAGGGAGCGAGTTCAACAGCAGGCAACTGAAATCCTCCATAAAGCCAGTAAGATGCTCATCTGACTATTGTTTTTTTTTTTTTTACAGTGCACACATGTTTGGGGTCTGGGTGTTTCCTCATGTTTCGTCTATTATGATGTCATGATAACATTTTAATCGCCACCTCGTTGTAGAGATTCAGAGAGTCTCAAATTCAGAGTCCCCTGTAAATTGTCCTGAAAAGTCCCCTGATTATGTTAGCATGAGGCTGGTCCTCACTTTCGATTCAGCTTCTTGTGTGCATCCTAAGGAAGGTGTAGGAAATGTTTTCAAGGTACCAAATTGCAGAAATAAAAGGGCACACAGCATGCTAAGAGAAACTTCAGCTGTGGTAGCAACAGTTTTGAAGGTAAAAATTACCCACACCTTTAAAACTGTTTAGATTGACCACTAAAATGAGTGGAAGTCAGATTTGTAGAGCCACATAGTGGTTTTATCAGTCTCAGTCATTAGCTGGGTTTCCACCAAAAGTTCCCAGGACTCTTTAGTCCCTTGAAGTATTTTAAAGGCCTTTCCACCGCGGTGTAAAGACCTGCGAATATTAGGCAAATCATGCTGTCTCCCTCTTCTATTACCGCTTGTCCTCGCAATCTCTCTCTTTTTTCAATGAGTTGGGAAGCCGAGCTTTACTTTAAATGTATGCAAAGAAAAATGTGATCTCCCCTCATCGTAAAATGGTACTAAATTGATACTAGAGTAGTTGAAGCAGCGGCGCTGTGTACGTTTGACCAATCAGCAATGGTCATCGCTGCAAACTCCACCCTGAAAGTTACTGTACCAGGGCCTTTTTGGGGGGTAGAAAGGCCACAAAAATGTCTCTGGAATTTAATACAAACCTGGTTCCTTGGTGGAAATGCAGTGAGCTCCTCAAAAGGTTCTTAGTCACAGGGGACAGTTTCTGTGATGGAAACAGGGCTAATGTGAAACTGAGACACCGTGCAAGAGCCTGATATCCACTCCAATAGTCACTCATAAATAGATGGAGACACACACTTATAACTGTGATATGAAATAAATGAAATATTGATTTCATGTTAATAATACGCATATCATAGTGTTGTGTAAATGATTCAGTACCTCCTAAATTATTTGTGTCTTTCCTTTCCTCTCCTCTCTTTTTTTCACATTTCCAGTTGTAGACTCTTTCTCCACCTCCCCACACTTGTATGTTGAATGTAATCAATTTGCCAAAAAAGAGACAAAAAGCACAATAATCAATTTAAAGATGAATTTCTCTAGATATCTTGATAATATGACTTCTTTGGTCCATGATAATCATGTAGTGTAAAGCTGATATTGTTCTAGATCCTAGAAATCCTTGTGTATGCTGGTGTGAAGTATGTTTGAGATGTGTACATTCTCTGTTTTGTTTTTTTTTAAATATTCATTTATGAATGGGAAATGTTGAATATGCATCATTTCAACTTGTGGTCTCAGTTGGATTATAAACATTTTTACTTGGAATCTACATCTATTCCTGGACTGGGAAGCAAGAAGCTCTGTAGACACATTCCTCTTCACATCCTGAAAATCATAAGACACCTACGTGGAGCCTCTTTGCCATAAATCAGAAAAAGAGCCTCCTCAAAACAGGTCTCATGGAAACCGATTTGTTTGGGAAGAAGTTTGAAAGCTCTGGATTAAAATAATCCATTCATAAAAGGAACGTTTGTCATGTAAACTCTACTTTCTCAGCTCTTTTTCTGCCCACTCAGTTTCAGTCAAAAACACAGCACACGACTTTCTCTTCCCATTTACCGGTTCTCTACCAGCAGCCTGTCTTTCTCACGGGAACTTTTGAATAGCCAAGACTTTAGTGGAGATTAACAGAAAGTAAAGAAGAGCAAATGATAAAGCCAAATGCTAGTTTTAAAGATTAGCTGTGGTGGAGATTTGATTCAGTGTGTGAACTGAACTGAAATGAACTGTTCTGATTGAGTTTGGTGCCTCTTTGACACTTTTTGATCTGACTGTTTCCAGGTCAGATCGGCTCCTTGCAGGCCACCCAGATGTCCCACGAGGCGACCATCAGGAACCTAGACCAGGAGCAGAGCCGGCTGAAGGAGAAGATCAGCCGTCTGGAGGAGGAGAGGGAGGCCGTGCTCAACCAGAGCCAGGCCTCCAATGAGCAGCACAAACAACAAGTCCTGAAACTAGAACAGGTACCGTTTACCCTTCCTTAATCCCAGTGTAGATCGAAAACCAGTCATTAATCATAAAAAGCCTCCTCCGCTTCTCCTCAGTCTCTGCGTGAGGAGCACCAGGGTTATGAGAAGGAGTTGTGCCGGCTCAGAGCGCACTACGAGGAGGAGATGCATCGCTTCAGGGAGGCGCAGGTCAGAGCGCTGGAGGAGCTGGAGGAGAAACACCAGGCCATGAGGGAGGAGGCCCAGCAGGAGAAAGACGAGGAGAAGAAGCTCCTCATGGCAGTAAGATGGATTTAATGTTTAGCTTTTTTGATTCTGGAAAGAACAAAACATCCAGTTTGAGTTTTTCCACTTTTTTCTTAACAGACTATACAAAGGGATGATAATTCATCAGGAAAGCATTTTTGATACTTAAATTCATCCCTGCTAAACAATATCTCAAGAATAATTGCACAAAAATGCTTTTCCCTGCAGTTTGAGATGATGTCTACATACATTAAATGTGCAGATTGGTTTGAATAAATGCTGTAAAAGTGACAAAGTAATTTATTCTGTTAAACATACTTCAGTCCAAGAGTGCTGGAGGTACCTTTAATAATATTCATATATTTATTTACATAGCAGTTACTAAACACAATGTCGCACAAAAAAATATAGCAACAACAAAATAAAAGTACTGAAAGAGCAACATAGAAATTAAAATAGTAAAACCCTTAAAACAGAATATAAACTGCAAATTTACATTTGCTTACATATGAACTTGTTTATAGCAGTTCTGCAATATTTATGTATTTATTTATGTTTTTTAAGTAATAAAAAAGAAATAAACAAATTGACCAGAAGAATAAAAAGGAGGAAGAGATCAAGGAAAGTAGGCTACCATGATACATATATACATTTAACATATCTAGTAATTTATTGTTAAAAAAGGAAACACTGAGGGCTGTGTTTCTCTTTGTTACCATCTGGATGAATCTTATATTTACACACTGCTGTCAAACCTGCCGTCAATCACTGCAAAAAAAACCACAAGCTCAGCTGGAGTTGCTCTCTTGTGGTTTAAGATATGTGGACCAAGGAAAGTAAATTCTTTGTTTACCCTTTTATGAAAGTCGACATCGTCATTAACCTCATGTATAGACCCCACGGTGGTAAAATGTGAAAAAGGCCACAATTTTCATATAAAAACTGTAATTGCGTCCTTGAGTGTTGCTCTCGGGGTTTTGTATCTCTCTCTTTTCAGCACAGCGCCATCAGCAATTAAAAATCCTCCTCAGAGCAAACGGCCTCAGTCGTTAAAGAAATATGTATCCCTGAGAAACGAGCAGCTCCCTCCACTGACTGCACACACTTAATTAGGTCAACATTAAGACTAAGACGTGACAACAACATCGCTCTCTCCCTGTCTTTCCATCTGCGGCTTTCAATCTGTCACGTCTTTTTCTTTTTTTTTCACTCCTCATTCTCTCTCTGCTCTCTGTACAAATGACCTTCTTGCCAACGACAGATCAAATGACACTGTTTGGATTAATATACCTTGATTCATTAACTACAAACAGCATTACATTACCAGCAACAAATGCTCGTAAGCAGCTCGCGAGGACTGTGCCGTTTCTTAGTAGTGTATTTATTTTGAAGCCTCTATACTGCCATGGGCTTATTTGCATCAAGCTGTGCTGTATGAAAGCTAGTCAGCACCGTAGGAACGGGAATCTAAACCTGAAAGAGATTCAGTTACAAACTACAAAACTACTAAGAACGAAGCACAATGATGGAGTTCGTGTGGTGTTCTAATGCAGCTACAGGTTGGTACTGGTTCTGCAAAATGTCCACATCATGTATTTTCACAATGCCGTCCAGACCGATGACTTAAATGACCTCCCCTAATGTTAATCAAGTGGCGTGAGGCCTCAATCAACATACTGTCGTTCTCTGTGTGCATTCTGAAGAGTGACAGTATCAGAGCACGCTGACCATTTCCTGATCAGCTGATTACTTCAACTAGCTTTCACAGCTTACCTGTTTGGGTCAAAAGGTGTGCTTGCTCATCTGGTCAGATGTCAGCCCTTTTGTGCTGTGAATCAAAATGCAGCGACCACAGTGCTTAACGGTCATAGAATGATTGATTTTAGCATGAAATTAAAGGCTAAGCTGCCAGTAGAATATGTGCCTACGTGCCTATGCTACATATTCTACAGCCTACGCTACATGCACTACGGCCTGCTCTGCATACACTATAGCCTATGCTAGGTACACTAGTGCTATGCTACATATACTACGGCCTACGGTACGTACACTACAGCCTACGCTATGTACACTTTGGCCTGCGCTACATACACTACGGCCTATGCTATTTACACTAGTACCTGCGCTACATACACTATAGCCTACGCTACATACAATACGGCCTACACTATGTACACTAGTGCTTACATAACGTACACTATGGCCTACGTTATGTACACTACGGCCTATGCTACATACACTAGTGCTTATGTTACGTGTACTACAACCTATGCTATGTACACTATGGCCTATGCCATGCACAAAGAAATCTATTACATCTACAGTATGTAAAAGAGGAAATGACCTGGTGCCAAAAGTGAGTTGAGTCGAGCTGACCGATGCATTGGAAATGAAGCATATGTTCTATATATATATTGTATTAATGCAAGATTATTTCATAACCGTGGTTACACTTAAACAAAAGTGTACTGTTTAAGGCACATGAGGTCCAGTTGCATTGTGGACTATTAATGAACCTTTTATGACACCATAAACACTTGAATAAACACATTAAAGAACAGCTCGGCGTACAGTTCAACTGACCTCCTGTCAGTCACCAGAATTACGATTGCCCCACGTGGGTCCATGATATCAGGCTGATGATGCAGGATGACATCACCAGAATCGTCCAGTCACGTGGCTTATCTGGTTGGTCAGCAGTGCTATTATTTTCTCCTGTAGAAGAGGAGGAGCGCTTGTTTTCCTCCTGCTCGCAGCCCTTACAGCACATTACACCCAATTCATTCACGCTCACATGGCTCCACCTGCATTCAGCGGACATTAACGACCCCATTCATACTGTTGACATCCAGTGAAAGTGAATTAGCTCAGAGGCATGAAGGCAGCATGATATAGCTCTACCACAGAGTAACTCACAACAAAAAGACTATTCCTTTAACATTACAGCTTATTTTCTGCCTCTGAAATGATTACACACTTTTTGAGTTCTAAATCATTTTGAACTCGTTGCTCTTGTTCTGTCTCTTCCTGTATGTGTCCTCTTTCACAACACTTCTTTCTCCTCTTTCCCCTCTTGAGCTCATGCTTCTAATGCTGTTTGAAGCAGACTGCTAATTGGTTGATTTTCATTGACATTAAATCCTGCCTCCGAGCCAAGTGAGAGCGGTGTGTGAGCATGTGGGGGTGTGTTTATAGATTCCCTGAAAGAGAGAGAGAGAGTGATGGAGAGAAGGGATGGAGAAAGGGGCTATGATGAAAAAGGGTATATTATGTAAGCCAGAGCGGTGCTGCGCCTCGTCATCTTTAGATTAACGTCTGTTTTTATATAAAGGAGGACTGAGAGGGTGAGACAAAGAGACGCATGATGATGAAGAGATGTAAAGAGAAGACAAAGCTGGTCATTGTTTAAATGCCGAATATTATCTTCATCTTATTTCAGTTTAAACTTTTACATCTGTCAGCGAGATATTAATGAGTTTCTAAAGCAAGGCAATTTCTACAAATTGCTTGTGCTGTATTAATTCATAATTCACCACCACAGTCTCCTTAAGGTCGGCAGTAGAATAGAGGCTTTTCAGTCGTATCTGTAATCTCCATGCTGCTCTTCTGTGGATGTTAATAAATTAATTAATTACAGATGGAGGTAACTATGACTCTGTGAGCTGTCTTGTCTTTAGCTGCTTGGCCAGCAGTTGGATGTTGACATCAATGTCAAATTTTCTGATTGAACGCAGCAGCAGGTTAACATGATTATTTTCACTATTGTTTAATCGGCATAATCTCATTACTTCCTCAGTGTAAACCTGCACAATTAATTTGATCAAAATCGCAATAAAGCCTACTGCAATTTTCAAATCGCAGGATGAAGAGGAAATAAATATTTGTAATATGTGTGTCAAAATACCATTTTAAATAAAATATTGTGGTGCAGCAGAGATGTTCTGATGTATACATCATCTTTGTTTACTGCAGATCCGCACACAAATCACGGCATAATCTTTTCAATAAAAATATGAATAATGGTGTGAAACTCATCATATCCCCCAATATTGCAAATCATGTCAGTCAAAATAATTACAGATAGATATTTTTCAAAATCATGCAGCCCTACTCCAGTTAATTGTTTGGTCTATAAAACATGAGAGAGCAGTGAATCACAATTTTCTTCAAACCAGGTTGACGTAATTAATTGTCCTGATTTGTCTAAAACTCAAAGATATTGAATTTACGACAATATAAATAAGGAAAAAATGCAAACTGTTCCTTTAGAGTAGCCGGAGCCACCTTGCACTTAAAACAATTTCAATGATTATCAGAATCGCTGCTTATCAGTTGTCTGTCTCTATAAGAGTCAGAAATAAACAGCCCCTATCCTGAAACTGTCTGTAAGTTTGTGATGTCACAGATCTACGATATTCAGACTATTTCACACTTTTAAACGTAAACATTTTAAATGTGTCCCAGCTTACATCCGGTTGCAGGATCCGGGATGGGAAGTAAACATGGAGTCAAACTGTTGCCTAGCAACACAGGACCGCTGAAATGCACTAAAATGGAGCATTTCAGACAGAGGGTAAATACAGACATATTCGGACAGACATTATGAGGAAAATTATTATTATTTTTTTTAACATTACAACATGTAAACATGTTCTAGTAGAAACCTAAAATACAATTATGAACCTAAAAATGAGCATGATATGGGTCCTTTAACAGTATTTTCTTGGTTATCCTACAGAGTACTAAATCTAATTTTTACATAATTTCAATCCTAGTTTTGTTTGTTTTTATTATGGAGTATAGCTTATGGTTTCATGAAAGTATTTTTGTTTGTGGGTATTTATTCTCCATGTCTTTCTGGATGAATAATAAATAAATTAAACCTTTAAACTTGTGAAAGGCTGGAAGCATCATGATGCAGGCACATCTGCTGTAAGTGGGTTAAAGAAAGAGGATGTGGATTACTGGTTGGCTCCCATGTGGATAAGATCAGATGGCTGGTTGCTTTATAGTTCCCTCACGTCGTATGGTATGGTATGGGAAGGAAGGTAGAGCTGGGAAGATTCTCGTGGTTACAACTTGTGTGTTTCACACCATCAGATGACACAAGGTGGTGAATAACGATTGTAATTTACACATTGAACCAATGCTTCTCTAGTGGCAATATCTATTGCAATATCTACGATCATGTGTATGTATACTGGATATTGGCTGTCAGTTTTTGGCTCATTTACTGAATAATAAAATCTGAGAAATCAAAGTGCATCAATACTAAAATCATGGAAATCCAGTATTACCATAATCAGTCCTTCTCATTCATTTGCATTGTCTGCAAATCCAACCAGATGCATTAAAATGACAGCTGCTGCAGTCTGAACACTATGGCAAAATCTATAATGAGTGACCTGTTTTAATTTCCTCTCTCTATATTATCACATTTAGCAGCTCTAACAGTAATCACAGTTATTCATGTGGGTGTTAAAAATGTGGTGCGTTTACTTAATTAGCAATATTTCAACAGATATTTGACATACAAAGAGAAACATTTGAAATTAATAAGAGTTTAAACTCTGTCTCTAATGATACCATGGTGCTGTTTATCTAGCTGTACAGTGTTACTGCTAAACAACAAAGCTTGTATTTGTATAATACTTTGTATTTCATAAAACCACTATAGATATTGGTGCTATTATTAGCTAAGGCAAACCAAGTAAAAAGAGCATTTCATAAGAGAAATTCTGAGTGGCCCAGAAAGGATTTGGTGCTGTGGTTTGAAGGATTATAGAAACCGGTTGGTTGCTTGGATGAGATGGCCTTTTAAGTTTAAAATGACAGCTCACGTGTCCCTCCTTCATTCAGTAGCCACGCTTCATTCTCAACAACTGCCACGACTCCACATTACGGCACAAATGGGATTTACAGTGGCTTCTGAGCTCCCCTCCTTTTCTAGAGATTATACTTTGAGGGTAGGAATACCGCAGAAACGAAAAGAAAGAGCTGCTTGACCTTCACAGCGAACACATGCACTGATAAATTGTCTTTTCAGGTGTTTAAATTGTATATGTTTTTTTGTATTTGAATAATAAGGTTTTAAAATAAATTCCTGGTTTCAATACTAATGAATCTCCTCACCCATCTCTTCCTTCTCCTCTCCAGAAAATGAGTCAGGAGTTTGAGATCAAGCGTCTGTCGTTGGAGGAGCAGCGAGACCGCCTTCAGCAGCAACTTGACAACTTGAAAGAGGAGCTCTCGGCCAAGCTCAATATGGCCAATCAGGAGGTATAAATTGTTAAAGAGAGAGTCCTGGTGTTTTGAAGTGGGGCTGTATGAGGTACTTTTCCATAGTCAGTGTGTGATCTAAATGTGTTTTAGCCAGTGGAAAAGAATACACAAATAAATAAGTGTGTGGAAATAAATAAGGCACAAAATGCAAAGGGAAAATCAATTCATAAATGAGTACATATTATTTAATAATGAATAAATGCATTTAAAATAAGTATAAAATTCATTAAAAAAATGAATAAATACATTTTAAAGTTCATAATGATAATATATAAACACATAAATGAATACATATAATTTAATATTGAATAAATACATTTGAAATGAATTTTAAAAAATCAAATAAATAAATACATTTAAAAGTTCATAATAATGATAAATAAATACATAAAGTTCATAGAATTGAATAATCAATAAATACATTGAAAATACAGAAACATGTAAAAATTCATAAAAATAAATAAATACATTAAAGAGAAGATTAAATAGGAGAGTAGATAGCTAGGGGAAATAAATACAAAGGTAAATAAAAAAAGACACAAATGGAAACAAATATTATTTATGTCACATTTTATCACTTAATGTCTATATTTTTTATATTTTTGGTACATTTCATGGCTTATTTATTTATGTATTTATTTATCAAGTCATTCATTCATTCATTCATTTATTTATAATTTTTGCAGGTTCCATCCTCTATAACTGACTGTGAATAAGCGCCTCATACAGCCCAACTTCAATACAGTCAAGGTCATAAAATGTAATAATGTGATAATGATGATGATGACGATGACGATGATGTAACCTCTCTGTCCGTCTCCTCAGGTGTCCCACCTCCAGGAGCTGGTGAGGGAGGGTGAGCAGAACCTGGGCTCAGCTCAGTCACAGATCAGCTGTCTGAGGGATACTCAGGAGAAACTCAAGATTGAACTTGACGCTACTAGAGCCCGGGTCCGAGAGACCAGCAACCTGCTAACGGACCTACAGGTGAGGGGAGAACAAAACCTCAATACACGTTCATAAAGTCCTGGCACGTTTTCTGGTACGTAATTTGTCATTAATTATTGGGAAATATGAATATCCTTTTACCCAAGGAAATACTCATCCATTATTTATTAGAAACTCTACTCTCCATACAGGTTGAATTTTATGCTTTTTTACATGTTCAGCTGACTTTCTCTAACTGGAAGCATACTAATTGAACTGGTCAGTCGGTTAAACAAACCTAAATTCATGGAGTTTGCTGGTGGTTTTGCATAAGAGGGAGTGAGAAAGAAAGGCTGGGTGGAGAGATGGGAGAGAAGAAGAAGATTTTGTAAGCAGGAAATGAGATTTAACAGAGAATTAAGTGCAGCACTGAAGGCCAGCTGTGAGATAATGATGAAGCTATTTTCAGTTGAGTGGTCCTGTGATTGAAAAGAGCCCTGCTGGTATGAGAGAGGCAGGAAGAGTGTGTGTTAGAAAGAGACAGGGAAAGTGTTTTTATCAATATTGTTATTATTAGCAAGATTATTAGTTAAGGATAATGTTGGCAGTTGTTGGGAGAATTGAAAATGATTGAACGTAACACAGTCAATCTCACCAACATGCACAGAAATGAATATACATAAGTGAAAACGTGACAGCAGGTGGAAACACATGAAATCACTCAATACAAAATGCCCAATAAAAGGCAGAATGAGGGGTAACAAAAGAGACTGAATGACGAGCGATAATTAGATCCCACCAGAGCCCGGCTTCTATAAAAAGACAGGATTTGGACGGTTGAAGCAGGAACACAGGACTGTATCTTGTGTTCACACCAGCGCTGAGCCCACCGAGCTGCTGCTTCACAGAGAATTTAGACCAGCTATTGTTTAGCAGGCTATGAACCCCTGAGTAGCTTATTACTTCTATAAAAAAGAGAAAAAAACAACCCAAAAAGCTCAGCGAAACTTTTGTCAATTCAGCAGATTATTTTACACAAAGCAGTATTTTGCACTAATAGATCCTGCACTGATTTTGTTGTTAAATGTAATGAAATTGTTTCAAAACATTACATTAAATTATACACTATACAGTATATGTTGTGTTGAAATATTAGAATACAAATCCTTTATTGTCCTTATAAAGACTTCAATGAAATTAGGAGCGATACTCCTGATCTGTGCAGTTAAAAGATACAGAATAAAAACAGGAAAAACACCACAAAAATGCAGGTTCTAAAATAATAAGTAAAATAAATAAATACAGTATCATTTTGCAATAAAATAAGTTAATTATTGCACTACAATAAATGTAATGTTGCACTAGTATGAATATAATTGTTGCACAAGATCCTGTTGGTCATATATTAAATACATGAAAATAAATATATAAATATTAAGCTATACTAACGTCACATTTATGTACAGTATTTTTACTATACTTACTTTCAAGCAGTGGTGGATATTATTATAAAATATCTCATATTCCTAAATATATAAATTCTATTATTATTAAAAAGCAACAATTAGAGAAAAGTCCATAATATGAATACAAGTTTGTGCAGCAAAAAGTAGTTTTTTCTTCTCTCTCTCCCATTAATCATCTCACAACCCCTCACATTCATCTTGTGACCCTTCGGAGGGGCCCGACCCACAGGTTGGGAACCACTGGACTAACCTGCGTAACTAAAGGACTTTACACACCGGCACGGTGCAATTAATTTGCAGTCACACGTCAAAATATTTTTTTGAATCGTTTTTGTACTTTCAAAACACAACATGACTATTACGCGGCGAAAAATATGTTGTTGTTTTTTTCTCAGTACGAGGTCGATTTTTCGGAGCTTCGTGAATAAAGGCAGCCAATCACGTTGTGCGGAACACACATATCCAATACGTACACTATGGTTGTTCGACAACACAGAGGCTCCGGAGTCCAAACCGAGATGGCAAACTATTACTTCCAGATGCACTACTTCTGTTTTTAAGATAAGATAAGATAAGATGAACCTTTATTAATTCCCGTAGGGAAATTCTGTTTTTTCACTCTGTTGTTAATTTCACACAGTACACATACCTGCATTAATGGAGAGATGTCAGAGTGATGGGGCTGCTCCTGACAAGCGCCCCGAGCAGTTGGGGGTTTGGTGCCTTGCTCAGGGGCACCTCGGCAGTGCCCAAGAGGTAAACTGGCACCTCTCCAGCAACCAGTTGGTCTTGGTCCATGTTGGGACTTGAACCGGTGACCCAAACCAAACCAAGTCCCTACGGACTGAGCTACTGCCGCCCCCTCTTACACTTTCACAATAAAAGCCCTAGACATATAATATTCGCAGGTGAGTTTTTTACATTTTAATATCGTTCATTTGTCGTGCCCCTGGGGTGTAAAGGTCTTAACCCAACAGTAAATTGCTGTTTACACATATGACTACTTACAATCTAGTAATGCCTATCACTCATAGGCTGTGTTATGATATGTCACTTTCTGACTGCCATGCAGGTATGATTTTTAATTTGTTGTTTACATGACTCAACCATAATACATGTCATAGCACAATGAAATAACCAAAATTATTATGTGTGAAGGAAAATATATAGAGTAATTAACTGCAGACTGAAGAAGTGGACTGGAGACCCAGAATGATTTATGTACACTGGAGGTTTATTTTATGTCTTGAATTCAAAGAGCATCGAGTCAGCAATACACGTTGTCACCTCTATTGTGAACATGCAGCTGGCCAGCAGGGACTTTTTACCTGGCTCAATGTGCACCGTCATGACCCGGACACATTCCTTAGATATAAATTAGACAAAACAACTGAGAATGTTTCTGGCGTGAATAAAATTTAAGTCTCTGTGAGTGAAGATGTTTTGCTCGCTAAACCCTTGCAGGAAAGGAAAACAACCTGTACTAGAATAGAGCTAGAGAGAGCTAATGGTCTCTAAATGAAAACATAACTGGCAGATTATTCTTTATATATATATATATATATATATATATATATATATATATATATATATATATATATATATATATATATATATATATAATATATAGATATATATAGAAGACCCCTTTTCTACAATTTTTCCCTAACATTGTGATCAAATTGCAGGGCTCAGTTACAGCGAAATGTGACCCATCTGTAACTAGTACAGTGTTCGTTCTAAACGTGTCTGTTCAGGAACAGGCTCATTGCTTCCTTCGGTCCTCAGCAATACACCCGCCAACAATGAAGTCAATCAGATGAACGCTGGCGAGAAGATTACTAATAAAAATGTCCCATAGATCTCCGGTCACTCTTTCTTTATTTATTAATATTATAGAGGCCGACGGAGAGCGTTTCAGAGAGCCATTCCAGTAACTTCTATACACTCAATGTAATGCATGTCCCATAGATCCCAAGAGCTCGCACTCAGCATTGTGCTTCCTTCGGTCTTCAGCAATACACCCGCCAAGAACAGATCCATTTTAGTTAGATGCTGATGAGACCATAAGTCATTTTATCTGAGAGATTCTTATCTTACTGAAGCATTTCCATCACTATAGATACATAACCTGTGCAGCAGCCCTACAACTGTGTTAAAACAATGAGGAATGGCTCCATCCCTACCGGAGACCCACTAACGATTTGTGCCCCAGTGATGGCCAACATCACAGAGAACATATTTAGGTTCATTGAAATGTAAAATGTCAAGTTGAACATTATTTCTGGCATCTTAAACATTTGAGTCTGGATTTAACCACTCAAGCACTTTAACCTCGAAGCTGAACAGACGAGCTTTTAGGTCTTTTAATGAACTCATGAGCAGATAAACCCCGGAGCCTCTTCAGCAGCAGCAGGAAACAGCTGACCTGCTGAAGTTAGTTTCTGCCTCGGAACCGGCGCATTATGAATGCCCTGCAGCCGTGGTGGCATTATAAATAGACGTGGAGGTGGGCATTATGAGTCATCTAGCACTCAGCTGTTAGAATGCTGCATCTGGTCCGAAATAGCAATTTTCTTACTTTTAGTAGCTGCACATTGTTATTGTTAATGATTCAGCACAGGCTGGAACGCGCCAGCTTGGATGACACAATAGACCATCCAGCAGAGTATTATGGCTGAAATCTGTGCACCTGTTTGTGTTCGTAGGAGGAGATCGAGACCCAGAGGCAGCAGCATGATGCCCGAGTGATGTCCATCAGAACAGAAGAGAAACAGAAGATGGACAAGATGGCAGACGACTTGGACCAGAAATGGAGAGATGCACTGCGGTAAAAAAAACTGTCCTCATTTGTGTCTGTCAGCCTGTCAGTGTCTCTTCCTCCTGTTTTGCTCTGCTCATTTGTTTTCTCATCCGTCTCTGTCATCTCTCGCCCCCACTGCTTCCCAATCACACTTGTTATTAGCATAATAAGTAGACTTGTTTTGCCAAAACACTCATGGATATTAACAAGAACGAAATGAACACAATCAGAAGCAAGTGATATTATCCTATAGCAGGACAAAATGAACCAGAGTGGGCAATAAAATAGGATTATACCTGTTTCTCTGTAGGGAGGAGGTGCGTCTGTTGAAGGAGGAGTTGACGGAGGAGTATGAAGCAGACAAACAGGCGGCGCTGACCCAGATCTCCCAGCAGAAAGAACTGGAGATGATGGCGGCGAGAGAGGGCTGGCAGAGGAAGGTGGAAGACTTGCTGGAGCAGGTAAAACATACTGCAGATTGCAAAAGCCACAACGTGAGGTACGCACCACATGCACGCCATGTTGCGACCACCACAGCTTGGCTTGCTGTGTGTACTAGATTATTCACATCTGGCGCTGGGCAGGTGCATAGTCCGTTACGTCCAGAAGATATTCTTTATCTGTGTTTTTCATTATTTAGTCTTTTATGGAGGAAAAGCCTTTGAAATATATTTTGAACCACAAAACAGTCCTTTTAAAGTTACTGTGAGGAACTTTTAACTAGTTATGAAACAGTCTCAGTTTAATACTGAAGCCTCTATGCGATAAATGAGACCATCAGCGGGAAGACTGGCTATTTCTATATGGTTATTCTTAATGACTGTCATTGGTGCCATCGGGTCGGATTCTGTCGAAATCAGATGACATTGTAAAGGTTCAACAGAAACTCCTTCAGCTCAGACTCAAGCAGGTTTTCCAGCAGCAACCAGCCCGCCACAGACAGACCCAGATCCAGCTCCACGCCCGGCAGCAGCTATCCATCCAGGGACAAACCTTCATCTTGCTGCTCGAGGCCCGGGCCATATTGCTTGGTCTGCTGGATGGAAGGGAGACAAGGGAAAACCAGAACCAGGACTGTGCGGAAGAGATTGTCAGACCCTTCTGCAGTAAAATGAGAGGTTTTCTCAAGGGACTTTAGTGTGCAGAAACACTACTGCATTGGTCCACAGGGACCACCAAAATCAACACAAAATGAAAGATCCTCATAGCAGCTTTAAATGAATCTATCCATCTTTTCCTTGACTTTGATGATGACAGCCCTGACCTTTACTCCCCCACAAACCACTCAGGGAATCCTTGATTGACAGCTCCACTCGATGTTGAGGCCTGCAGCAAAAATGTGGCTGTCCGAGGAGAGATACGACTCCATCTCACACACTCTCGCAGGCTTTGCTGCCTCTGACTGTGTCTGTGAATGTGATTTACAGTGATGCCATAAACAACCCCTTCACCTGCTTTACAATTCACATAATTCCCACATTAACAATACATGGAAAAGACTAAAGGATTTAACTCCTCTTGCTGTGCTATTTTTGTCTTTGTTTTTCACCAAGAGCGATGCAGAATGAAATTGCTTCTGTTTTTTAATTAGTTTTTCCCCAAAGACCATATCTCTTCATACATATATGTATGCTGTACATACAGTACATATACATGGGCACTTTATACACCCTGAAGAAGAAGATCTGTTTGAAAAATGAATAGTCAAATTCTGTCCTTATTGCTCAATTGCTGGAGAATGTTGAATGAAGGTGGAAATTATTAGAGGCTGCTCAGGTCAGAATTAAAGCTCTGCAGCAACAGAATCATTTGAGGCTGTGTTTAAAGCTTGTCTACTTACACTCATGTGCCCCTCCGTGCAGAGCATACTGCCTCTGGGTAATTCAGAGCTGAGCTGAGTCACAACTGAAACCAGGAAGAGGCTCATCCTGATTTTGCCAAGACGCTGGTGGCTTCGGATAAACACTTTCTGACAGGCTTGGCAACTTTTCAGACAAACCTCAACACCCCGATACGTCACAGAAAGAAGCTCACAGCAAAATGAAGTTAAAGGAACGAACTTTGGTCTGTCAAATTAAAATGTGTTATTTCTAAAGGTAAAGAATTTAGATGCATTCTTGTTTCTGTGTTAGCTATGTGATGGACCACTGATCTGGCCAGGGTGTTGGATAGCAATAAATCTGCAGATTATTGTCATAATTAATCATTTGGCCCAATCGTCCAGCCGTCACAGTTTGGCCCTTGTCAAAGTCACTCACATCCTTATGCTTATCCATTTTTTCTGCTTCTAACGCATCAAACTTCAAGGACAAAATGTTGACTTGCTGCCTAATATATCCCACCCACTGCCGGGAGCCATTGTAATGAGATTAGCAATGTTATTCACTTCACCTGTCAGTGGTCATAATGTTGTTAATGTTATTGCTGATAGGTGTATCTCCTGCAGACACACATTTTATACTCATCTACTTTGCATTAATGCGCACAATATCAATAATCATATGGACTGTCCAGGAAAAGACAGCAGCCACTCTGCTGAAGACAAATGGACACACAGGTACAATGCAGTGATCTGCTCTGTACTGACCTACTTTCAGCTCCACTGGAGGCTCCGAGATGAGATCATGCAGGGAGATAGTCTCACTCCCCTCCGATATCACACTACTGTTATTGTTCACACCAGAGCCATGATTGAAACTAACAGCTGTCTAAGTGACAGCAGAACGCCTCTTTTATGATGGATGAGTGCTCAACTATATTAAAATAATTCATAGAGATGTTATATCTTCTCAAATAGCCTCAACCATACAGAAGACTTTTATTTTGAAACAGGCTTATATTAGAGACACTTTTTTTTTCTAATTTCATATGTATTCTGTGGTGTTCCTCAAGGTCCTAATGTGGTATTTTGGAGGGATTATTAATCATTTTTAGCCATTCTCGAGTGGTAAAAAATTAAAAAATCAAATCTGTGTAACAAATGGTACAAACCCCAAAACTGCTGCAGCAACTTATGAGACATAATAGAGCATGAGGATGGTCATCATGTACTTTACACTTACTATTTACTTACTTACGTTATACTTTACTTATACGTGTTCACTATTATTTTAATTCATTAATTCGTGTTCATTTGTGATTTATGATTAGAATAACTCGACATGCGGTGCTGAGCAGCATCTCAAATTAATCTTCAGGGTCCCAGCTTTCAGATGATGTACACCACTTCTACTGTTGACATGCTAAATATCCCCTGTACCCCCCTGAAAGAAAGACAAAAACTGGTCTACTCAGAGGATTAAGGGTCAGCGCTGACTTCACAAATTAATCCAATATTAATTATTTATTTATTTATTTATTTACTTGTGAGATAAACGAGCCAAAGCGTGCCCTGTCGAAAATGAGGAGTCTGGTTTTTGTCATTACCTGATTACATGGAGCATCGGCCTCGAGCATTTGATTGACACAGCATGGCAACCTCACATGCAGTGTAAGTGGAGGAGAACTTATTTACTGGATATATTAAAGCCCCTAACTGAGTGTTTTCTGTCTGTGTGTGTGTGTGGATGTGGCACCCTTATCTATAATGACTTCTTCTCCATTAAGATATTTCCATTCATTCAGTCGAACCCCAGGCTGCTGTTTGTGTGTCAGTATGTGTGCAGGAGACATCAGGAGTTAGACACATCTTGTATGTTCAGGTATTTTTAGTATTCATTCAAACAGTGGGCAGAGGAAGGGAGGATACACTGCACGGGTCAAATGTCTGTCGTTTTAAATCCATATCCAGTGTAGAACCCCACAAACGTCATCCCAGCCCCGCTCCTCATCCCCTCATTTTAAATCCATCTTACCTTGCAGCCACTAATGTAGTACTCCTACAGCACTAAATCCTGCTGGGGATTTAGCTGCCGGAGCTTGAGGAAGAGTGGCGTGTGGAGGGCCAGAGCCGTCACTCTGGCCCCTAATAGTTCTAATTTCTCCTCAGAACAAAATGGTTTTATGTGCCGTGATGGGGCTTACGCTGGTTGGCTTTTATGTTATTTTGGTTGTGTGCGCCGTCACTTGTTGTCTTGACGAGCTGTCAACGAAATCTCCAGCTCCAGCTCTCAGCGTTTGGCTCGTATCCATGTGTCGATACCACCGCCACTGAGTGGCTGTCAGAGAGTCAAAACAATCTGTGGAAGAAATATTTTCATATGAGGATTAAAGACAGGAGGAAACACAAAGAAAGATGTTTTTAATGTTGACCTAATTAAATGTGTGCAGTAAGTCGAGCTTCCTGGAGAACAATAAATGAAATGTGACGTTGCTGTGCAGAAACAAAGCCAGTAATTGCTGTTTTTATGTTTAGGGTGCGGACACACAGACCTGTCCACATTTGTTTTTATTATTTATCCATTTCTGCTCACATTGTCCTTCAGTATGAACATCAGTAAATATATCTGCTTTTCTTTTTATTTTCTCTACAGATTTCTCTATTGAAACAGTCTCTGGAGCTGCAGTTATCTCAGTCCCAGTCAGCTCTCCAGCAGCTGCAGTCTCAGTTCAACCAAGAGAGGGAACTGCTGAGCCAACAGCTGAAAGGTGAGCTGGACTACGGTACTTTCCTGCCAATATAAGGGGAAACTGCAGCTACAGTCAGTCTTATCATCCCTTAAGATTTTCATCTGAGAAGTCATGGTCATTTTTGGAAATTCACAAGTAACAGATTGTTGTGTCTGTGTGAAACAGAATGGAAATGTGTGCTTTTGAAGACGATGTGAGGTATCAAGATGTACATGTTTTTCATCTGTCTGTGTTTGCAGAGATGCAGAGGGAGCACCAGAGGAGAGAGCATCGACTACAGGAGGCTCACTGCTGTGCCCTGAGCACCATGGAGGAGGCCAGACAACACCAGATAAGGGTACGATTCACACTCACACATCAACCATGTATGTGTGCATTCTTTTGGATTTGTTTTGTTACTGCACTCCTAAAACTAAAATTGAATCATGCCAAAATCAGTCGATCAAGCACCGAGGAACTAGCGTTGCTGCGGATTAAACTGGCGTCTTACTAGTGGTCCACATATGACTGTTTCCCTGTGAGCTTCCCAGGCTCCTACTTTAGTTGTAGCACCTCAATAGGGCTTTTCTGTTGGCACTATGAGGTCTCGCCAAGTCAAACCATGCCACACTGAGCTGCACCCAGAACCTACATGTTGATTGTCTTTGCAGTGTTTTCAAGTGCAACTTTTTGGTCAAGACAGACAGAGGTGATGCAACAGGTGGCCTTCGTCGTAGTTTGGTGTGTCTGGGCCTTAAAATCTCTGACGTGTTACTTGATTTGTTGTCCTCTTATTCATAACATTATCCTGAAGTCATTGCACTTTGGACTTTTCCAGTTTAGTCTGTAGCACACTCATTATTTCTTTAAGTGTGAGACTCTGAGTGATGGTCTACAAAACTACCAGCAAAAGACACCAAATAGACTAAACAGTCTAAGTGTTTTAGTTCTAATATCATTAGGTTTACTTTAATGATCCCTCTATTCCTGCTGCAGAATAAGCCAGAGGTAAAAGATTCATAAAGCAATTAAATCAGTGGAGAAAAGCTCCGTCTTTGTGAAACAATTCATTAAGTTCATCTACTTTAATTTCACCCGTTTCCTTGTTAAATGATATTGGGGTGGTAATAGCTTATTGTTGACTTTATGGGTGAAGCTCTTATATAATTACACTGCAGGAAGAAACATTTGATGATTTTTTTTTCATTGCCCCATTGAACAAAGTGATCATAGAGCTCTGTCTGTGAGGGGATGTGTCAGGTACCGTTTCATGGATCACGTAACGTAACTTTATGGAAACACACTGTTCAGAAGACACGATAAAACAAAATAAGGCAACGAAACGAAATTGGCAACCAGGTTAATCACAGCATTGAAATTTTGTTTTGGCCTTTTTAATCTCAGAGTTCACACTGTTTGTCTCCAATATCATACCACTGATTATATTGTATATTAAGGGTACATAACATGCATAATTGACATATATTTTGCATGTAATTTACATGACTTATAACTAGGGATGTCATGATACCAGAAATGTATTAGTTTCCATAATTCTCAATATTATGATACTATAATGCTGAATACCACGGTAAAGAAACAAAAGTAAAACGATGAATCCACTCTTTTATTATAGTTTGCGTCCTGTTTTTTAGGAAGTTAAACCGGTCATAATTCTGTCTCTTTCTATCTTATATTGCTGAGAAAACATCTCCTTCAAACAACTGGATTTTTCACGTTCCTCTCCAAGAACTAATTTTGCAAGATTGCATTTGAAT
Organism: Pterois miles; assembly: GCA_947000775.1. Taxonomy (NCBI): domain Eukaryota; kingdom Metazoa; phylum Chordata; class Actinopteri; order Perciformes; family Scorpaenidae; genus Pterois; species Pterois miles. The sequence continues at coordinate 278,400 of CAMQGK010000076.1, read as the reverse complement.
GCATCATGATGACATTAGAATAGAGTCTCAGTGGCATGTTGAAATCAGCAGGACCAGAGCTAGTTAGCGTTAGTTAGCTCCTTGCAGGACTGAGCTGCTCACCGGTCGCTAACAGCTAACGTTAACTAGCTCTCGCTTTGCTGATTTTCAGCTGTTTTCAGTGTGGCATCATCAGCAACACATTCAAACAAAGCCAGAAAGAGAATAAAAGGACGGTAGCTAAAATATATAAGTGAAAAATTATAAAAATGAAAGAATTAGTAGAAATAATAATAACAAAAATAATTAAAAAATATATTATTTGGATTATTTGATACTTTCTTCTTTGTTCTAATGTTTTTTGTAGCTGTGAGCAGCTCCTGTTTCTTTTATGCATTGTGGGATAAATAGTGTCCCAGCAGCGCACTCTCTTTTGAATATGATTAATTGCTACTCAAAACCTGGTGAGAATTAGTACAGAAGTAGGACACAGCTACCGTGTTCATTCTTCTGGGTTTCATTTTCCAACAACATAAATCTCAAATTCCTCAAATATTATATGCCAGAGCATCCTTCGGGTTCTCACAACAGTGTCACCTCATGGAAAAATGTATTTTTGATGTAACTTGTTGTGTCATCTTTCCTCTGCCAGGCCCTGGAGGAGCGTCTGAAGCAGGAGCAGAGGGAGGAGGTCCACGCTCTGAAGGAGGCCCACAGGAGGACCTTTGACATCCTGAGACAGCAGTCGGACCAGGAGCTGCAGACGCTGCGTTTTGAGCTGGAGGACGAGGGGAAAGCAAAGCTGGGTAAATGATGACACACATAAACTTAATTGCTGTACTTTTAAATAACACTCTGAATGCTTTTTAAACTACAGCAATAACTTTTCTACCCTCAGCGAAGATGTTTCTACCCATGGTGATTATGTTTCTACCTGCTGTGTTGATGCCTGGATTCCCTGGATTTAATTGCACTGATAATAAAGAAGCAACAGATAAGCCGTGTGTGATCTGTGAGCAGGTACAAGTCGTCAGATCTGAACTGTATGTTGAAATATCTGACATCAAGAGAAAATAATTGCCTTTGAGATCAAGTCTCTCAGAATGAAGATGTTTAAAAGGAAGTCAGATGATGAAAAGCAGGGAAAGGATTCACAAGGAACAGCGAGGATATACAGTACATCATTTATGATCTGAACTCTGTGATAACATTTAGTACACACAGCCATTTGTTTTTTAGCAAACGTCACATTTCTTCTCACAGTGGTGACGGTTCTACCCACGATGCTGCGATGCTGCTTGGCGTTTCTACTCCATATGTAAATGTTCTCTGTCTCTGTCTGGCAGCATCTCTTCGTGCTGAACTGAACCACCTCCATGCTGCATCCATAGAGCATCTAAAGCAGATCCACCTTAAAGAAAACACCTCCGCCAAACGAGATCTAGAGAACGCCATGGAGCACAGCCGCCAGCAGGTACCTGCTACCTGCTTAATGTCTTCCAGCTTTTTGCTTACCCTCTGTGCTTTGCTCTGTTAATGTGTGGATGTGTTTCTTTAAGGAACAAGAGCTGCTAGGTCGTATCTCTGACCTGCAAGCAGAGCTGTGTTCCCGGAGCAACCGTATCACCGATCTGGACCACGAGATCCACTCTCTGAACGAGACCATCGACACTCTGACCAGAGAGCTGGAGATAAAGGGCAAAGAGGTGCTGCGGGTCCGCAGTGAAGCTAACCATCAGATAAGGTATACAACACCAGAACGGCCCCAAAGACAGTCGGAAACCAAACAGCAGTAACAGACAGATTTGACTTAATTCTCTAAAACCAGTTTCTATTGTAGAAGCAGGCAGAACTAAACTGTGACTCAACAGTAACAGAACCAACAGTAACAGAGTGCAGACTCTCATTACATGGGAATAACCATCCCATTTTTATTTAGAATCTCAAAATTTTGATAAATGTTCAAAATTTTTAATTTAATATTTCATAATTTTGACTATTTTCTCATGATGTTTTTATTTAATATTCAATATCATGGCCTATTTTCTGGATTTTTAATTAATATAATGATTTTGAGAAATTTTCTCATAATGTTGACAAATTTTCCTCATAATTTTGACTAATATCTTTTATTAAATAATATTTTTATTTTGTTTCTCACAATTTTTATTTCATATCTCATGTTGACATATTTTTGATCATTTTGACTCATTTTTGCTGAACTCTTATTTAATATTTTATAATTTTGACTCATTTTCTCATTTTTTTACTTATTTTCTAATTCTTCCAGTTAATATCTCATAGTTTTGACCGATTTATTTTTTCATTTTTTATTTAATATCTCATAATTTTGACTCATTTTTAAGTTAATATCTCATAATTGTCATGATGAATTTATGCTTTGTGACTGTTAACACAGTGAATCAAACACTGTGAAACCTCTGCCTCGACATGTTGAATGTCAGTTAGTGACCATTGAATTCACCACAAGATCCCTCTTATGGCAACATGCACCTTAAGTAGAATTCATGCCATTACAGGAGTACTCCAGTAATATATTGTACTTTCATAAAGCTAAACCCATATGTGTATGCAGCATCCTCTTCATTACTTCCTCCTACTGTAGCCATGGATACCATTTCTTTGTAGCAACACACTCTCTGTCCCAGCTCTGCTCTTTGGGTCCCAGCTGAGGTTTAGTTTGCAGCTGCACATTCTGTCGTCTTCTTCTATAATTTAGTAAAAATATGGTGTCCGCCTCATCTTTCTGTACCAGGAAATTAAATATAATTTTGTTTGTGAGCACAATCCAAAAGTCCCAAATACACACACACATAAATGATTCGTATTAATGTGTAAAGTGATATTGTCCAGCACACATTGACCTAATGATGGTTCATTTATGAGCTGTGTCTGTCTTTACTGCAGGGCCCACGAACAAGACCTTTCAAAGAGACATGAGAGGGATCTGGGGGAGATAAGTATAGTCCATCACAGAGAAACACAAATCATGCTGGCTGACTTCAACAAAGCCCAGGAGGTCCTCAAAGACAAGATCACTGCGCTACAAATACTGTAAGTCACAGAAATGAGTGATTAAAACTGCTGTGGTGCTCCTGTAGGCTGCCACTCTTTCACCATGTTTAATACAGTCTCTTTTTCTGTCTCTGCTGGCAGAAGTCATTGCTTTCTCCTTGTAATAGTGTTGTCTGATTATGTTTGTGTCCAGGTTGGAGGGGACAGAGGAGAAGTTAAGAAACAGAGAAAGTCGACCTGAAGACCTGCATGTGATAGCAGAGCTCAGAGAGATGGTCACTGAAAGAGAAGCCCTGGTGAAGAAGCTGGTGGTGAGTGAGCCGGGGGGTTGAGATGGTTGGATAGTTGGTGTTGTAAGAACAGATGAAACAAAGAAGCATCCTCAGAAAGCCAACTCCATCTGGCAGTTCAGTATTTTCCAAGCTCTCCAAACAGCTTTGTGACAATCAGATATCGCCGGCCGGCATCACAGCGGTTGCTGGCAGATTTTATCATCCGGAGCCAAGAGAGTATTCCAGTAAATGTGCCCTGCAGTATCAATGTCATCACAGATAGTTTCCCAGAGAAACAGTCACCTCTCTGTATGTTTTTGGTATTGAGAAAGATAGAAATACACTCCACTGTGTGTAGATGATTAATGTCTCCATCTGACTGCACGTTTTCACCCAAATATGCCAACATATCTGGGTGAAAATGTTCATTCTTGACCTTGGTGTGCATGACAGAATCCTCCACATCTCATGGTTTACATAAGAGGATGCTTCAGGTCTTCTTCAGGCTTGTGATAAACGATAAAGACGCAGTACAATCTATACAACCAAAGCTAAAAGGTTATGTAAGTCGATAAATCATCATAATTGATAAAAGTATTTAAATTGTCTCTTACATTAATAACACTACAAAAATCTGGCATGTTTTCATCAGTTTGATTAAACAACCACACAAAATATATTTCTCTTAAACAAGTCTTAATTTAGAAACCTGAGCAAAACATTTCTCAACACAGCTATCATTATTTGAACTTGGATAATCAAATCCAAATATGTAATCTAGAGCTGGGAGTTGATTAAAAGATTGATGATTGTCCGTAGTTAATCGCGATTAATCACAAATTATTTGCACATTTTTTTAGCCGTTCAAAATGTACCTTAAAGGGAGATTGTACAATTATATAATACTCTTATGAACTGTATTGCTCTTGCCCCAAACTGCATGTGATTATCATAAAGTGAGCATGTCTATAAAGGGGAGACTGGTGGGTAGCCAGAGAACCCAATTACACTCACATATCTGGAGGTCAGAGGTCAAGGGACCCCTTTAACAATGGCCATGCCAGTCTTTCCTCGCTGGTTGTGTTAATGCGTTAAAGAAGTTAGCGTTGTTCAAACAAATCTGCATTAATGAGTTATAACTGCGTTATCTTTGACAGCCCTAATATAATCAAATCCGTATTTACTGGCCAACCTATGGCAGACTCCTTTTAAGCAGCTCACAAACTTGCTAACATACTCATCTGGCATGTTTTAAACGGAGGATACCACCTTCTGCCCTCCAATAGGTGAATTAGAGTCCCATCATTTAAAGGCTTTTATACATCAGTGTGTCCTGTTGCAAAATCAATGTGCTTCTAAATAAGATCTGAATCCAGAAGATATAATGTGATATGTTTAACTGTCATAACTGTTTGAATGTGTTATGTACGTCTACGAAAGTGTCACATGTGTAACTGTAAGTTTAACCTGTGTGTAACCAACTCGGCTGCGTGTCCTCTGGAGGTTCGGGGTCTTGCCTGTTTTTTCCGTGAGCCGTGTGGTTCACAGCAGCAACAGACAGTGAAAGTGACCGTTCGACTGTATATTGACATCATAGCCGACGTCCGGTAACGCAGCCGGCACGTGCTGTTCACGCGGCCGGTCTGGCTCAGGCGTAAAGACGGCAAAGTCATTTTTGACATGCTCATTTTTATGAGCAGAGTGCAAAGGCGCTGTGTTGTTACTTAACAACATAACACAGTAACATCATTACAAGTGTACAACTTCATAGACTGCTGCAAAAAAATGAATGTTGTAGCTCTTATGTTTTTATTTTAAAACATCCTTAAAGGGTCAGTCTGTCCACTTTTAATAGTTATAATCCCTGTAAAACTGGTAAGCAGACCTAGGGTTAAGATGATTTAGTAAAACTATGAATAAATACACCGCTGCTTCCCCTTCAGTTTTGTGATGTTAAAACATTAATGACAGCGGAAAGTGTTTGAAAGATTTTTTTTTTTTAATTAATATAATGATTTTGATACTCAGAAGTATGGCTTGTGGTTTTTTTTCATAGGACGACAAGAAGTTCTACCAGCTGGAGTTGGTCAACAGAGAGACGGGGTTCAACAAGGTCTTCAATTCCAGTGCCAACGTCGGTGTGATCAACCCTCTTATCAAGGTGAGTGGTCTCATACCCAGAAGCCCCTCTGTCGGTGTGAGCGGCGGGATGTGGAGGGTCGTGTGAGTGTCCGTTTGAGCTGAGTGGAAATCACAGAATACCCATGCCACCACAAATGTATGAGGACTGTGTGACCACTGGTTTGTTAGGTTTTACTCTGACTGCTCTGCCCTAAACACTCACTTTAGGTCACCATGCATGCGTTGGATTTTTCAGATTAGTGCCATCCATTCACAAACAAACATCCACACAGTCCGTTAAAGCTCCAAGGCAGCTACTGCACACTTTGGCAGTTATCCACTTTTTGTATACAGTTGCCAAATAAAGTTAATGATCATTATTGTAGATAATAAAGGTAGCTGTCATAATAATTTATCACAGTCTGTCTTCTATTTAAAGCGAATTACAGCAGTGAGGAAAAAGGACAACTCCTGTGTTGTTATCACACTTTATTCAGCTCAAACATGAAGAAGAGAGGATCCTTTTGCTCGATTTTATCTCGTGTTTTCTGGTCTGTTAATTGTTTAAGTATTTCATTCTATTTAATCTTTTATTTTTCTATTCTTACCTTGAGTTCAGCCTGTTTTTTCAGTCACCGAAGCACAAAATGATCCCATTCTTCCTGAAAACCTGCTGCGTTTGAACCTCACATCACGACTGATCTCTGCACACAAAGCCGCTCGTCATCCTTCATGTGTGCACACAGCTGTTTGATCCCTGGAGTCATTCAGAAACAATGATGCTTGATTTGAGCATTGAAACATCAGTCCTCTCCTTCCTCCTTTTCCTCCTCTTCCTCCTCCTCCTCCTCGTAATCATGCCGGTGCTGCTCATTGTGGGTTGTTCTAAGATCCCATGTTCAGGATTAGAAAATATCTGACTTTGGCAATTCCTAGTGGTAATATCAAGAAAGTGTTACACCTCCCTCCCCCCAACAAATCTGCTTTTAGGCTGGGTTGTGCGGACAGATTTTAATTTTCACTAATTTGTATGTTTTACCTTTCTACCGTTGCCAAATTGTTGTTTTTGTTGTAATAAATTGCACCACACAATGACCCTGAACAGCAATTCGATGATCCTTTGGATTTTGTTGGACATTGAAGCGGTGTGCGTGGTGCTTTAGTAAGAGCGAAGCTCTATATATAAAGCGTTTGGATGGTGGCTAATCTGTTTTTAGCCCTTCCAAAAGTGTAAGAACTGGATGAAATTGTGTTTATCTGCATCTAAGGCTGAGCGATATGAAGAAAATCAAATATCATGATAATTTTGAGTTGTACCTCAGTGACGTTATGTAGACCTGACTGTTGGAGCTTTCACGAAATATTTACACATTGAGATTTTTGACAAACATTCAGAAAATTACGCCTCTTTACTATGATGCAGTCTCTAAAACTAGGAAAAGGCAACACTCGTGCTGTATTACGATAACCAAAATCTGGGACGATATGCTGTCTCATATCAGGATATTGATATAATATCAATCAGCTGTATCTGCATCTAAGCTGCAATAGTTTGCATGTCCAGTTTATTATCTTACAACCAAAGTAGTAACCAGGCGTTAGGGCACGCTCACATGTGCAAAATTTGCTTCTTCGCATCGCGTTGAGTTGCTGAAGTCACAGCGTGAACCAACAGCAAAGAAGAGCATGTGGTTGACCCAACTTGGGACCGCCCACATTCAGCACGCATATCGCCGCTGTCTTCATTGGTGTGTATGTGGTTATGCCCCTTTCAAGGCCATCAGCGAACTGTGTGGGGTTACAGTTTTCATTCGAAATAGCCTAGTTCAGGTCTGGCACATACACTGTGTGGAAGCCAGTCCTGGTCCTGGATGCTACTGTAGCAGAGTTTAGGCTTTTGTAGTAGCCAATCAGATCACTGCTTTCTTAGTGAGTGACCTCTCCGACTGGTCAGCCCTCCCACCATGAGAGGAAGAGGAGGGACAGGAGGTGGAGGAGGGAGGACTAGGTGGTCTCTTTGTGCCTCCTGTCTTCCCCCCTTCAGAGGTCCCCTCCCAGACTTAGGACAGTCCTGCCACTGTTCAGCCCTCTTCCTCTTTCTCCTCTTCCTCAGCATCTTCCTCCTCTTCCTCCTCCTCCTTCTCCTCATCCTCCACATCATCCCATGCCGAGCCTTGCTCTTCCTCATGCTCCTCATCCTCAGGAAGCCCTGGTGCAGCATCAGGGCCTACAGAGCTTTAGGAGGTGAGAACTAATCTGTCTTCCTGCCACTGCCGCCCTCAGTTCACTTCACCTAAAAGTCAAGGAGTGAATCACATGATGTGTGCTGCCCCCACTGTCTGTTCCTCTCACCTCCCCTCTGTCCTCAACCCTCTCCCCCAAACCTGAAGGAGGGCGCATTTTCTTAAAAGACGGGCATTGGCTACCTGTCAAAGATGTTAATCACCCACCTCTGATCTTTTTTTCTGCTCTTCAGGAATGGAAATCTGATAAAAAATCCAGTCTAGTCTCCTGAAAATTACGTTCCCATACAACTAAAATAGGGGTATCATTACTATGGCAACCAGACTACATTTTTTTCAACCCAGTTTGGATGAAACCAGCTTTGATGAATTTACTGTTTATCAGACCACAAATGAGACCAGAATTAGCGCAACACGCCGACTGTCTCTCACTCGATCTCTTCTTTAACGTTTCCTCCTGGTGAGGCGTCCGTCTGGCTGCTGCAGCATCAAGGATCCGAGCCGCAGCATGCCGGCTTCAGCTCATCAGAAGATGGTTAGAAATGTTGTGGAGGTCCTCCAATTGAAATGAGGTTCACCGTCGACCAGCACCGGCTGCTCTCGCCTCAGCTTCGGCACTGACTCAGCAGTGGGCTGCACTGCGATTTGTTTACCTCTCTAACAAGACTTTTCTCTTGTGCTGAGAGTTGTGTGCTCCCCGTCATCTGGGCCTGACGCAGGCAAACCTCCATGGCGTTGGCTGCTTTCCCTTCATTTATCTCTCGGAGGACGAGACGTAAAGAATAGCGCGAGCGAGAGAGACAGTCATTGATTATGTGTAATCCACTGTGTTGATTTCACCTGTTGTCTGCACACACATATGCCACGATTGAAAGAAACACTAAACTAAGGAGGAGGAAACTAGAAAATAAAATGCAAACCCTCAGTTAGCTAGTGCAAGAAGTTTGGCTAGCTAACTACACCTAACTATCTAACTAATTAGAAAGACAAACTGACATACAGATAAACAGATTTATCAGTTTGCTGCTGCTCAGACTCAGTTGAGTATGAGTTTACTTCCATCTTGGAGGATGACCTTTGACCTGCAACTTCTATTATAATCATACTTCCTTTCGTTTTAGCAACAGCCTTCTTTTTTTAACTTTAAGCACAAAATTAAATTATTTGTCAAAACAATTTTGGCAGCATGGCTGATCAACTTAGTCAGAAAATGACTCAAACAAATATAAAACATCATAGAGATCGCAAAATAGACTGGAGGGAGTTGAGAATGCATTTTAGTTGTATTGGAACATCACTTTGTGGGAGACAGGGTTGTAAAAATAGCTGCAGTGTTGCAGCCACTTGATAGGCCAGCTATAAATTACATAGACAGACATTAGTAGACAGCAGTTGCATAAATACAACAGCTAAATATTCTTCTTTTGCTCACCAGACACCTTTTGCATTAACTATCTCAAACCCTATGTCCTCAAATTTATGTGAATTATTTCTAGAGTTTTCTGTTCACGACGATCCATTTTGGTGGATCACGTTTGGACTTGATGCTGTATCTGTTGTGCGCGTGGGGTCGCATGAGAATCTATTCATTTCAGAGTGCTGCAATCTTACTCCATTACTTCTGGGTCGACAGAGAAATATAATGAAAATATAATCTGTTTTTCATTCATTATGCTTTAACATCACATTTCTTTTTTTGTATCACTGAATTATCGCACACACATCTTAGAATCTGCTTTGAAATATACTCTCAGTCCTCAGTGGCTTATATAAAGGAGCCAACCCTGAAACACTACACTTACAAATCAGTCTCTATGGGACCTCAAACTCTGAGTGACTCAAAGAAACAGTGAGTGATTTAAAAGCACTGCAGTAACTAAGAAGTGCAAGTTGCAAATGTGAGACCATTAAGATAACGCTTCGGTGGTTTTGTTCTCCCAGCGAAACAGCAGTGGACACACAGCGTAACAGGCGATGAAGGAGGGCTGCGAGCTGCAGACGCTGATTAGAAAACACTGGGAGGTCTGCTGCTTAAAGACGTAGAACACAAACCAGCTGTTAGTTTGCAATCTGAATGTTTGTTCAGAGGAGAACAAAACACTTTGTTAGTCACTGTGTTAGTGCTGCTTTTTGTTTTACTTTTTTTGCTATTTTGAATTGAGATCAGGAAAAGTTTGTGTAAGTCTTCAATCAGTGGGCAACCTCCAGGTCTGATGAGTGAAGACGATGAGGAAGTGTCTTAGACCTGCCTTCTTTCTAACAGCCAGAGATTAGTCTGATTGTATAGAAATATATGAGCCGACTTCTCACTTGATTTATATTTTATTTTTGAGCAAATTTTCCCATCAGTTATTAAACCTGTGACAACACCGGTGTTACACATTACACCGGACATTTTACAGTCAACATGTGTAGCTCTGCTGTCAGGTAGCAGTGTGTCTGGCCTCTCCGGTGCTTTTGCTGCAGGGCCACAGGAGTCCACTGTTGTGACCGCTCCGTCCTCCTCCTCATTAACATTAAGGTTCCCTCGCATTCCTTCAAATCCTCTGCCATCATTTTATCTGTGAGCTCAGTGGAACAGATGCATTCACATATGTATTGATAACACGAGGCTGTCCATGTCCATGGTTTTGTGTTACAACTTTAACCTTTTCACAGTGTGCTTTCTGGTCATGACAGTTAATTATAACATTTTGGTCGCCTGAAGTGTCTTATTCATTCTGGTTGCAAAAAAGCAAGATAGTGACAGCCAGAAACCAAGATGACAGTTCACAAACCAATGGTTGGCGTCACGGTGACTACGTCCATTTCTCACACACAGTCTATGGTTTCAGTCTTGAAAGCAGAGCCAGATGTAAATTGGTTTAGAAAAATGTTGGGATGAAAGTCGATTAGTAGCTGGTAATTGTTTGATCCCTAGCTCCTGCTATGCTTGTGTCCAAGTGTCCTTGTATGTGGGGGAAGAACAGTCTCAGTATTGTGGCCATTACACCAGCCTTCACTTGTTTGGCAGCACTCACTGGATCTCACCCGTCCTGCCCACAATCACTACACACAAGAGAATCTCTTTAACAAGCTGCCGTGTTTGTAAGCTTGCCCACTATAAGTGTGTGATTGTACATATCTGTATGTTCAGTCTGAGTTTCTTTTCCTGCTCATCATTTTAACATCCTGTCTCTCTTTCACTCCCTCAGCCTTCCTGAGGCCAACGCCACGCCGCCATCAGACTCCAGCGGGGTGGAGGCAGGAAAAAGCAAAGAATCTGTTGTAAAAGAAGAGGAGCTGTACAGCCAGTACTTCTCTTTCTGACAAAAAAACCTATCCCCATTCTGTCAAAATAAATGAGGTAATGGGACAGAGAGCTAAAGTTGGGCAGCAATCAAACTGTAGGTTTTGAAAGTCATTTTGGGCGACATTAATATCAAATGTCCACTGCTAATCACCAATCATATGCAGTGCTGAGATTCCAGTGTGATTGCAACCTTAGGGCTTCCATACATGGTGAGCATGATGAGTGGTGTGGCTTGTCACTGCATCATCATGAAACTGAGGCGATAGTAACACTTCCATCTGCAATCATGCAAAACATGACATTTGTATGAGCTCTAAGGTGGTGAACGATAAATAGAATGTTAAAAAAGACTTCATTCCCCATGAATTTTAATTTTGAAAAACTAAGAACCAACTCTTTAAATGTAGAATAGAGGAGGTGTAGGAGGTGCAGCTCTTTAAGAGACACATTTTTAATTTCACTCTGAAGTTTAAATGTGTGGTTTCCCCACAGGGATTAGATTGCATATCAAGAAAGAGGAAGAAAAGTATTGTACAGCAACGGTAATTGCTTGGATATGCTCAGTTTTTCCTCAAATATTTAAGCATAGAGAGGAAACGACTCATCATGTTGTTGTCCACTGGGAAAATGTAATTTTATTACATAACTTTTAAAGTAATCAAATTAAGATGAGGACTGTATTACAGTATACAACGGTTTATTAGGACCATTGTAGGTAAAAAAAAAAATAATAATAATAATAAATAAAAAGTAATTACAGTGGTGGGGGGTAATATTTTGAGAAAAAAGGGATATTCTATTAAATTGGTAAATTTACAAGAAAAAAGACACAAATTTAAAAATATGTAATATTCTTTAATATATTAATATAATATATATAATATGAATATATTATAAATATAATATTCTTTAACTCACAAATTTATGAGAAAAACCTGAATATTCTCTGAGATTATTAACTCAAATTTATGAAAAAATAACTTTTGTCAAGGAACCACATCGCTTCAATTTGCAAGGTTGCATCAACCTCATCACACCACAGACGCCGTCGTTTAACACGGCTGCCAAGTGCAAAATATATTAGTAATATTAGTATTTATATATGCTTATAAACACAGAACATGAAAGAAAAAGTGTATTTGTCTCAGGACCTTGGCCTTGCTCAGAGACCGTCCTTTTCTCGCAAATTTATAAATTTATCATCTCAGAGAATTTTTTTTCTTGTACATCTGTGCGTTTTTTTCGATATATATTTACCAAATTAATTTTCGAGAATATTCGTGGGTTTTTTTTCTTAGAAATGTATAACTTAAATCTCAGTATTACTCCCCTCTGTAACTGTTTTTCTGTATCTACAATGGTCCTAATAGGCCGTCGTAGTATTAATAGTCTTAACAAAAGATAGCAGAAATATTTCAGTATTAAAGGCTAATTCCGATACAGTATATTACAACTTGGGTGTTGCAGTATGTTTGCAGTTTTGAGCATCTTTCCTGTCAATGTTTTGTCTCAACTGATAGAAATGATGGCCAAAACTTCCAGAATAACACCCAAGTTCATGAACTGCATTAAGTCTGAGAAACATGCAGTGTTTGTTTATGGCCTAAACAAAGAAACCTTCAGTGTACTAAAGTGGTTTTATGTGTTTTTGTGAAGAAACAGGAAGTGGGGAGGAGACTCCCAGCGGCTGGGAGCTGGCTGGGAGGTCGAGGTGGCTACATTATAAACATCCATGAGATAATTTCATGTTTCCTCACTGTGACCCAAACAGCAGCTGGATTCCTGAGCTCATACAAATGTGTCACAAACGGCGTTGCAGTGAGTATAAATTGTGACACTAGCAACTGTAGATTAAGAGGAAATGTTTTCAGCTCCATAGCAGATCTTTTTTTTTGTACATCAACATGTGTCTTACAAGCTCTAAGTTCAGCCTGGACAAAGTGATTTTTGCCTTTATACTCGCCTTCAGTCACTCATGCTGTGTCCACACATGTAAATACACACATTCAGACATATCTGAAGGACAAGGACAGACCTAGCTGTTGATTCTGGTTGCCCGCTACAGTACAACGAGCTACAGTATACCACTATAACAACACCAGCAAACACAGACTAACTTTAGCTTGCTGTCCCAGTGCTTTGACTGTGTACATACAGTATATGTTTGGAAATCATTTTCAAATCTCTGAGCTAGCTGTGGGGCGCTTGATTTACTGTTCCAGACACCTCAGGAGGGGAAACACCAAGAGGAAGTGAATCAAGCACCCCTGGTGTTTTTATTATTCCAGTATTTATAATGTAACAAGCTACTGTTTTTCTACGGTCTGTTTGCGATGCCAGTGGACCAGAGACATACAGAGAGAGAATTCTGTCAGCGATTGACTCCTAGCAACCTTTTTAATGCCAAGGAGTGTTTAGTCAAACGCTTTATTTTCATTACAAGCTAGGAGCTCATGTCGGTGACTGAAGTCTTAAGTTACGTGTCTCTGCCTGTGGGGCAGGCCATAGAGCATGTGAAAACAGAAACACTATCATAATGCTGCTGTCACTCACTTGAAATCCTCACATCTCTGGTTTTTTGGTGTACTGTCTGTTTTTTAACTTGACTTGAAAAGTTTACATAGTTCTTGTGCTGCGTAATTTTCACGACCTGAAGGTCCATGAAGTCCATTCAGTAACCTGTACAGTTTCCAAACTGCATGGTCGTCATCAGCCTGGAAGAGGCTGTGGTTCTTACATCTTGTATAGAAGATAGAGAGGCGTGAGTGTTTACTTCCTCCCACGCCACCGGGGTCCATTCAGTAACAACACAGTTACATTACAGCATCAAATGATGCTCGTCTTCCATGACACAATCAACTGAGGCCTCAGGGGTTCAGGAAGTGTTTGTGCTTTCATTATTTCCTTTCATGGATCACAAAATATGTTAGACGCACCTTAATATTATACAGTATGTCTGTATATAATTATTATGATTATTTCTTTGTTGTTACAATGCTAATTGTCATTGTATTTTACATGGTTGGAAATCCTGTTTATTTACTTTCACAATGATCCAACTTGTAAGGACTGTGCATTTGTGGTATATACGTGGTGATATTTGGGTATTGCCCACATAACTGACTCTTGTTCTGAGCTCTAGGTGATTGGCAGCAAATCATCTGATGTCAAAATCATGTCAGAGAAGAGATGAGCAGTTTTGTTTTGAAACAAAATTTTGAACCAATCCAAGTTGACTTTTCAGAATGAAACGGATCAGCGCCTAGAGCTCAAAACGAGTCAGTACCAACAGCAGAATACACTGTTTAGCATGGACGCTACATAATCAGCTGTGCTGCTCATCCCACAAATGCATGATCCTTACAAGTTGGACTGCAGGTTAGATGCCATTTCAGCATTTTTCTCCAAATGTACTGTTTTGTCAAAGTAAAACAACGAAACACTTCCTGAAACCAGTTTGAGACGGGACCTGTCTGTATTTGTGTCATATGGGAAATCACACAGCAAACTCTTATCAAGGCATCCTAGCTGTCCCTGTATGACATGAATGCAGCTTAATGACTGACGCTTTAGTTATGCTGAAAACAGCATATTAAATGGTTTTCGTTGTAAATATTGTCCTGTAATAGATACAGGCGACGGTATCCGACGCTGAACCACAGTTGGTTCATTCCTCCATGCACACTGTGAAGATTATATTTATTCAGATAACTATGTTAATATATTGACATTATGTTTAGACATCTGCATCAAACAGTGCAGAAGTCTCTTCTTAGTTCTTTCTTATTAATACATTTTCTCACAATCACATCCAATTTTACTTCCACTTCTTTTATTTCCCTGCTGGTTATTTCACGTACTTGTCTTCTAAAAACAAAACCAAGAAGCACATTCTGGTGGGACGGCTCTGTCTTAACAGTGATGAGGTTTTGAATGGGTTTCATCTTCCAGGCTGGTTTCCAGTAATCTCATTATGGCAGAAAAAATCAGAGTTAATGTTGAACAAATGAAGCAGACTCAGTGCTCACTGTGGTGTTTTGCCAAACGCAAGTAAAGTCTGTTAATCAGCTTGCGGTGGTGTAAAACACATTCATTCTTGACCTTGAGAACAGTCATAACACAACATCCATTTAGTGTCAGTGCTGGAGCTTTCAGTTCTATCACATGATCTTCATCAGCAGATGGAGTTTCATCTTAGCACTTTAAGGACTTATCGTCCGCATTGTCTTGATCTTGTCGGCAGTTGAGGAAACAATGTCAGCACAAGGTCCTGAGGAGCTGATCTGGAGCGCTTTATCAATATATCAGATGAAGATCATGTGATTAGAAAGCTCCAGAGCATGCACTAAATGGACATTGTGGTGAGATTGTTTATTGTGTGTAAAAACACTGTTGTGAAATAGCAAAAATGAAGAATAATTCTTTATTCATCCGTTTATTTTTGTTTCCATGCACATATTTGTTTGTAATTACATATTTCCTCAGAACTTGGTTGATTTGATGCATTTATCTGTCCCCTGATTGGACTGCTTTTTTAAATACTACTCAGTTAACGTTACGTTTCTTAGAGCATCTTTTGGTTATTAGCAGAACTTCAGGCATAGCATCACATGACCTTAGTCCATTGTTACCCCGAGGTTCATGGAGTCTTTTTGAAATATCATAACCTTTCAAAATGAACTGTTTCTCAACACCTGGCTGAGGAAACGTCTGGAATATGTTTGTGTTTTTAACTCTGGCATCAGCTGACCATCATCAAACCATAGAAACTGCAACTTATTAAAACATGAAGTGTCTGTTTAGGGTTTTTTATGTGATGATATACTGATCAGGGCTTAATTCATTCCACTTTCAACTCAGTTTTTCCAAAATTGTCAGATGATAAGATTGTGGCGTTGGAGATGTGTTGCAGTTTGTAGCTGAGTTGAAAGTGATTTGATGTCACCCTCGTGACTTATCATTTAATGATGTCTGTCTTGTCATTTTTGAAGTAAAAATATATCATGATTATAGCAACAATATTTATTTATATTTATATCATTTCTGTTGTATGTTATGGAACAGTAAAATTATGATTGTGAGATAAAGCCTTCTGTTGTGCTCCTTTTTGTGTGTTTATACAGTTGTATGCTTGTACACTGTATGCTTTCTGTATGCAGCTGTTAATGTCATAATATATCATTTTTGCACATGCATTTGTGCAAATAATCCTGGTATGGTTAAGAATCAAGTCTGCAAAATGTTTGTATATATAATTTATATATGCTTCTATCTGCTGTTTTTACTCAGGATGCTGTTTCCTTTTTGTTTTTATATTTATTTTAAAAAAGAATAATTGATCATAAAATGTAAAATGTTAACATTTACCCTGTCAACACCCGTTCAGCTTAGCTTTATTGGGAAACTCAATCACAGAGAAGCAAATACATACCCCTGTGTCTCAGCCTATCACAGTCTTACCTTGGCTGGTTGCTAGGTAAAAAGAAGGAGCTCTGTGATTGGTGCTCCCTTTATCAAAGCTGTCATTAAATTAACCAATCATATTTCACCTCCAAGGTCGACTCCTGCTATGCTAGCTAGACATCTGAGGAAGCTAATGGCAGTTACAGCCAGGTAACATGACAGTTTGTTTGCTAGCTTTTTGGTAGCACCGTTTTTATCACTGAAATATGATTTAAATTTTGTATAGGTGAGGAGCAGAAAATAATTTGCGGGAGAGCCTTTTGTGGACTTTTTGCCATCTCTTCTACCGTCAAGGCTAACTGTTAGCTACCTGGTGAGTTCATTTTAATTTATTAAGCACCTGCTAATGTTTGTTCTTCCTGTAGAGCCAGTAGATCACAGCTGTGTGGCTTCGTGTTTTACAGTAATATTTTAGGTAAAATAGGTTATTCGGTTGTTTGATAGTTTCATGCTGGTTAATTGTTCAGTTTGTTGTTGTTGTTGTGCAGTACAGTTTCCCCCATAGATATCCATTTCCGTCTAACCCCGCCCTGTCCAAAGGGTCCAAACCTCTTTCTCTCATATTCTCTGAATACATCCATGGTCCAAACCATAGACATATACGGTATACGTCTATGGACATATACCGTATACAGTGTCTGTAGACTATATACTGGATATCTATGGACTTGTACAGTATATGTCTATGGACATTATATCTACTGACTATATACTGGATATTTACGGACGTATAAATAAGTGTGTATGGACTATATACTCTATATTTATGGACTTATACAGTATATATTTATGGACATTATATGTCTATGGACTATATACTGTATATTTATATGACTGTATATGTCTATGGAAAAGTGTCTATGGACTATATACCATATATTTATGGACATATACATGTCTTTGGACAGTATATGTCTATGGACAGTATACAGTATGTCTACTGTATGTATCTATGGATATATAGTATATAGACAGTACCTTATATACAATACCTTATATTGACCATATTTCTGTTGATGATAATGGACTTTTCCAACACTTTTTATCTGATACTGTTGTTTTAATTAACATTAAGTTGTTTTTTGGTCACTTGGGGGCAGTAGAGACACAGGCACAGTCTTGTTTGTTTTTTGATATTGAAATCCTACTAATAAGCCCTCTCCACAGCAGCAGGTGTAATTGATAACATTAGTTAGGGTGCCATTATATTTAAAGTGTCACAGCTATTCCAGTGAGCCAGCTGTCCTGGCCCACCTAAATGGAGCAGAGCCATAATTCATTTTATTAATTACACACATGTTTACTCTGCAATGACATGTCAAAGGGAAAAACTGTACAACCTTCAAACACCCATCGATGGGTAAAATTATCCCTTGAAGCTGTTTTTAGTGACTTCATTAATATATATATATTTTTTTTACATCTAAAAGCATATTTTCCCCCCAAAAAATAGGGTTTGCAGCTAATAAAACAATATGCCCACACAGGAGAAACCACTTTAATTATACTGACATGCAATTTCTTTGGTGTTCCACAGTTTAAAGTTAGGTGGTACAGTCCAAACACACATAGAAGAACTAAACTCTAATTTCCTCTCAATAATTTCCAAATATAGTGAAGATAAATTATATGCAAATGTGGCAAATGGTGAAAATTCAGATTTTTGTACTCATATATTACATTTTTAAGGAATTTATAATGCACGTACGAGTTTGATTCTTATACACCGTTGCTGGCACAACCCACACTGTCAGCATTAGTCAACAATAGCTGTAATAACTGAACAGAAACTTAAATGGCATAAACAGAAAACGTCAATAAGTGAAATCACGCCATGCAAAGTGAAGTCTTCACAACGGATAAACTGCATGTACTGTATATGTATGTATGTATGTATGTTTTGTGTGTGTGTGTGTGTGTGTGTGTGTGTGTGTGTGTGTGTGTGTGTGTGTGTGTGTGTGTGTGTGTTAAAACTTTTGCACACTTCCAATCAGATGCACATTAATACCTGAAGCCCAAACAAAGTAGTCCTTTACTTTATTGTACTTTAGTGAGTTATATGTTCATGTAGCCTCAGAAACAACTGCCTAAAGGTAGAAGATGCCCTCAGTCAGTCTATTTCACAGACTCTATATGCTTAGAATGAACTGTACGTATTATATCAAGCGTTATGTTTATATATGTGAATGTAGTATCAGAGATTCAGATATTTTCTAACACAGTCGGTCATCTGTCGTAGATTTGACAAGTGTCTCAGCCAATCATGCTCAACCACAATGTTTGCTGCTTTCCTGTCCCAGTTTCTGTTTTACCAAATGTGGATTTTTAAGGCTCTGGTAAACGCCACAGAAGTTTCAAAACGCAGAGATGTGATGTGACAGACACTACATCCATGTCTCTGTCGGCGGCAGACGGAGGACGTAATAATATACTAACGGAAAAAAACCATTTCCAGCATGTTTATCTTTCTCCTGGTCTGCAGGAAGCATCATGGGAAATGGAAATTATACAGCAATGATGTATGACGTTTAAGTATTATACACATCACACCTAGTATTACTTAAGCAGGAGACATTGTAGATACATACAGTATATCAGTGAAGTTTTAACTGTTGAAGTTGGGTCACTTTTGATCATTCCCTTGAGAGAGAGAGACCATTGTTGTTTTCCTTGATCCTTCTTTGTCAGACAGGGCTGGGTTAATATATGGGGGTGCTATTATTGCATAATCAGAAATCTGGCCCGGTCAAAAAGCCCATATTTCAGCCAAACCCTCGTCCACAGCGCAGCCATGCCGAACCCTCTCTGCGTACGACTCTCAGCTGCTCAGCAGGACGATGATGTAGATGAGCAGCAGGCAGATGAGGATGAGGGTGAAGTTGACGAACAGCTCCTGCAGGTTCCTCTTGGCTTGTGGGTTCACCTCGATCTGAGACGCTCGGCGGATGGCCGACTTGGTCATGTGCTGAACACGCTCCATGGAGACGGCGGGCTGGTTAGATTTTGGATGGGCTGGATTGCGAGAGGAGAGAGTTTGGGTCAGGCTGCTGGGCCTGTTTGGGCTGGGCGGAGCTGGACTGACCTGGTCAGGCCGGTCTGAGGAGGTGAAATCAGGGAACGGTTGTCTGGAGATGAGCTCAGGTCAGGTGTTTGAAGCAGCCTGGCCTGAAGTGGTTCAGTCCTGGTTACACAACAGAAACAGAGGCCTCTTCTCTGTCTGCTCTCTGCTGCTGGATAAAAACACAGAAAGTAAGAAAAGGTTGTTAAAAACAAAGCTCACTGTTGAATCTCACTTTTAAAAGCACTTGAGCTCACTCCTCTGGGTGATGCCTCCTGGTTTAGATCTTGTGTGGCGTTTCTGTATCACAGCACATGGTGTGATGATAAGAGAGCTGCTCAGAGGTGCCAGCTGAGGTCTGATGATGTGCTAAGCCACACAATGTGACTTACAAGCTCTGCATTCACATCATGTAATGAAAAGACATGAACACTTGATACAAGGCATTTTGATTAAAGATATTTACCCTTTAAACTAGGGCTGTCCAATGTCTCGTGATAATAACATGTTAACGTAAATTTCGTTTGATGCCGCTTTCTTTAAGACAGTAACACAATGGGTTTTAGATACCGGTATCACGTGAAGGTAGAAAAACCAAAGAATTCATTGGTACCAACCATGTCATACCAGCTTGTTGGGAAGGAGGTACTTACGCTACATTTTGGCGAGGAAAAACTGGCGTGGCTATTTTCAAAGTAGTCCGCTGACCTTTGACCTCCAGATATGTGAATGTAAATGGGTTCTATGGATACCCACCAGTCTCCCCACATACCCACTTTATGATAATCACATGCAGTTTGTGGCAAGTCATAGTCAAGTCAGCACACTGACACACTGACAGCTGTTGTTGCCTGTTGGGCTGCAATTTGCCATGTTATGATTTGAGCATATTTTTTATGATAATTGCGGAACCTGTGAGGGTTTCTGGACAATATTTGTCACTGTTTTGTGCTGTTAATTGATTTCCATTAATAAATATATACACACATTTGCGTAAAGCAGCACATGTACCCACTCCCATGTTGATAAAAGGGATTAAATCTCCAACAAATCTCCCTTTAAGGTACATTTTGAACAAATTAAAAATGTGTTTGTGATTATATTTGGGAAATGAATTTGTGATTAATTGTGATTAACTATGGACAATCTGGATTCATCACAATTAAATATTTTAATCGATTGATTTTTTTTTTTTAAGTGGGTACTATGGTACCTAAAGACTGTATATTAGAAGTGGACGAAGTCACTTCGACTTCATCCATTAGTTTGCAGACTGCTTTTTTGAAACCTGGTGTTCAACATTTTGGCCATCGCCATCTTGTTTTTTTTGCAACACGAGAGGGTGGAGCAACTGAATGCTGAATAAAACACTTTTAGGCGTCATAAACAATTAACATTCATGAACTGAAATCGCACTGTGAAAGGGTTAAATTTGTAGGATGAAAACACCGTCAACGCCATGGTAGCGACCTGTCAATCACAAGGTAGCCCCGCCCTAAAGCATCCCCTGCTTTATGGCCTATTTGACTCTAAATGGGACCAAAATTTACTAAATGAACATCCTGCTGTATTGAAGAAGACTTGAAACTAGTGATTGAGACCATAAACTCTTTGCTACGTTTGCTACTATTAGCCACCACAAGCTACTGGACATGCCAGACTGAACTGAACTGAACAAAAGTTTATTTTATTCCTTATGAATTAAAGAGGAAGATTTCTTTCTAAAAAGTTTCACTGACGCTTTAACAATCTCCCCTCTCATAACAGTCACATGCTGTCCTGCATGTCGAATGAATACCAGTAGCGAGTAGCAGATGAAAAAGCATGTGAGCAGAAATAATACATGAGCTTCACAATGCAGCTGCAGGCTCCCCACTCTCCCTTTTGTCATCTGATCCGGGACTTTCCTGAGAGTAAAGTCACCGCGACAAGGTGACCGTGCTTTTGCATTAGCGGCTCCCCGGAGACAGCGAGCATCTTCCCGCTTGTACACCGGCTCTGCCAAGTTTTTAGCTATTTTTAAGGAGATTAAAAGTCGTGCTGGCGGCCCCCGCTGAGCGCATTGTTTTATTATAATACAACAGGGGAGAGCAACATGCAGACAGCTCTGGAGTCCTGGAGCCTTGTTACTAGAGATGTCTGATATTAGGGTGCTAATCTATGCATTAGATATCCCATGTGTGTTTGTCCTGAGGGTGGCACTAAAGGAAAGTGTTGCTATTTATTCCTTCTCTATGTTTGTAATGTTGAAGCTACACTTTCCAGTCTTCCTTATTACCCGTTACGTCCCTGCAGTGTGGGTCATTTGATGGCGTCTACACACTTTTCAACACATCTATTTTTATCTTTTCACTTTTGTTTCTTCCTCCCTTAATCTGTGTCTGAGTCACCCATTATCACTTGGCATGTTAGCACCTTAACACACATGCTCCATGGGATAACTCCATAAGAGCGTCAGGCTGCTTTGAGACCTTCTGACCCGACCCAAGTCTGGTTTCGAAGCCCTGAAGACTTACACAGCCTCTGTGCATAATATTAGGGGTATAAGAAAACATCAATACACGTCGAGATATCATAATTTGTTATACTTCTTTATTTTGGAGGTTGTAGCCCAGTTTGAAAGTGAGAGTGAATGTACTGGCGTCATATGAAACTAGAAAACTTAAGGAGGAGTATCATGTAATGTCATATTAGCTTGTGACAAAGGAGGCTAAATAATGCTTTAAACATACACTTAATTTTGCCGAAAAATTCCCTTGACCTCTGACCTCAAGATAGCCTTAACAGACACGCCCACTTTATGATAATCACATGCAGTGTGGGGCAAAAACCACACAGATGTACATGCAGTACTTAAATTAGATTAAAATTAATTACAGTATATGGCCATGCTTTCAGTATCACAATATGTCACAGTGTAGTGAATTGTTACCCTGTATCACGATACATATCGCAGATTTTTGCCAGTACCCAGCCCTAGCATATATGGTAATATGTGCAGTAGTTTGTAATAGTCTGACCTGAAATTACCTGCATTTGGATGCTTAGTTTCTATTTTTAGTTTGATAAACACTATAAAGCAGAATTCCTGTTGGTTTGACTGAGCAGAAACAGGTGACACATTCAAAACAGTGTTTCATTGAGCAAAATTATAGTTTACTTAATTTTATGACACAGCTTTGTTGAATACTAGATTCTGATTGATCAAACTAGTCTACAGTCAGCGACAGTCTGGTTCGCTGCGCATTACGCCTTACATAGGTAAGGCATAATGTACATTGAGCTGGTCATTGTTGAAAAATAAAATCCAACAGAACTGTGCCCATAGCAACCATCTGTTATAAAGAAATAATAGACCAATCAGACTCGAGTATTCAACAAAGCGGTGTAATAAAATTAAGTAGGCTATGATAGAAAAGTGGTGCTAACATGTGTTGTGCAAGTGGCTGACTGTGATGGACAAAGAAAACATACCCAAAATCTACTTTCTTAAAGCTGGGCTAATCAATATTTTCAGATTAAATGTGTTACGTGAGAGATATTCTTGTTACCACCATCTAGTGGCCAGTAAAGGAACTTTAACTTAAGGCACAGCTGTGCTGGCTTAAACAAATGATAAAAATCTTCAATTCCCTTCAGTCATTCTGAGCCTCCCAGCAACAACAGCTGATACTGAACCTAAAACAACAAATACCCATAATCCCTGGCACACTGCGAGGCCCCTGAACCAGTCCTACATGACGGGTCATAAATGGAGCTTTCATTGACCTCACCCACTCAGTGAGAGAAATGATCCTTTTCGCCCTGCCAGTGCTTTGACCTTTGACACCGTGGCGTTAAATTGGGGTCGTCTGGCGTGCGGGTGTCTACAGCTCATCATCGCCGTGTGACTGACAACATGTGAGTGACTGGCGCTCCACGTTATCCTCCCCTCGTCTGTACTCATCATTATGTGCTGAGTGCCGACTGTCACATCACGTCATGCTAGAAGATGGGTTGTCGCTCTTGTCTGGGTGCAACTAATCTTCATTTCCATGACATAGAAATGTTAAATGTTGACAGTGAGGCTTTTCTCTGTCTGATGGCATTTGGGGTCTGTGGGGCGCAGCCAAATTTAACTCCTGCTGCTGCTGCCTTTTTCAACAGGCCATTTTATTGTCATCACTTGGTAACTGGGGGCGGCAGTAGCTCAGTCTGTAGGGAGTTGGCTTGGGAACCGGAGGGTCACCGGTTCAAGTCCCGACATGGACCAAAAACTGAGTGTGAACTGGTAGCTGGAGAGGTGCCAGTTTACCTCTTGGGCACTGCCGAGGTGCCCCTGAGCAAGGCACCAAACCCCCAACTGCTCGGGGCGCTTGTCAGGAGCAGCCCCCTCACTCTGACACCTCTCCATTAATGCATGTATGTGTGTTTCAGGTCTGCATGTACCATGTATGAGTTAAACAGAGTGTAAATTGAATTTCCCCACTGTGGGACTAATAAAGGTAGATCTTCTTCTTCTTCTTCTTCTTAATTTCGTCCCCTGTCTGTCTGTTCAACTCACGTCTCACAGGACGTCGCAGACACAGCTAGAGGAGACTGACGGGTGACAGCCGAGGTTCACTGAAAGAAACTGGGTCACACTTCATCAACGCATGGTAAAATCTGGTCAGCACTCACTGAAACTGAGCCAACAGCAATGCATGACCACAGCTTCAGCTACTGTGCATGTGCCATACCCTGAGACCAGAGTCTGCCTGTGTCCCAGCCTCCCTTAATAGGCTGGTTGAGGCATTATCAACATGCTCTATAACAAGATAACACATCACAGTGGTTTGAAATATTATGCACTTCCTGTCTCCTAAGAGGTCACTGTCACAATGTGTTCACACACACACACCCCCCCCCCCCCCCTGTTGTGAACGTGGTGTCGATTTATGAAAGCAGATTGTGTTAAATTTGCAAATTAGTTAGCTAGGGCATTCACGAATGTCAGTTGCCAGATCTGGACAGAGAAAGGTCTTGAACAAAGTTAATTTTCTCCTGATTTGTCTGAAAAAATGAGTGAGTTATTTACTTTGGTGACTATGAGGCAAAAGAATCAGTGATCTCCCATTGGCTAGTCTCCTAAAGGTGGCGGGGAAATGGAGAAACCCATGTGATACAGATACAGGAAACTCTCAGAGCGCCGTCTCCTTTCTGAACTGTCTCTGGCGTTACCTATCAGTGTAATAAAACTTCACTCACTCATCACTCTTTGTCAACCACTTATCCGGGTTCGGGTGATGGGGGCAACAGCTCCAGAAGGGACCCCAAACTTCCCTTTCCCGGGCCACATTAACCAGCTCTGACTGGGGGATCCGGAGGTGTTCCCAAGCCAGTGTGGCCACCTAGTCTTGGGTCTTCCCCAGGGTCTCGTACCAGCTGGTCATAGCTGGAACACCTCCCTAGGGGGGATCCCCAGGGGGCATCCTTACCAGATGCCAGAACCACCTCAACTGGCTCCTTTCAACAGAAAGGAGCAGCAGCTCTACTCCGAGTCCCTCATGGATGGCTGAGCTTCTGACCTCATCTCTAAGGGAGACGCCAGCCACCCTCCTGAGAAAACCCATTTCGGCTTCTTGTACCCACAATCCACTTCTGTTGGTCATGACCCAGCTCTCATGACCATAGATGAACGTAGGAACGAACCGGTAGATCGAGAGCTTTGCCTATTGGCTCAGTGCGGTAAAGTGAACGCAATAACGCCCCCTTTGCTCCAACTCTCCGGCCAATCTCACGCTCCATTGTCCCCCCATTCACAAACAAGACCCTGAGGTACTTGAACTCCTTCACTTGGGGTAAGGACTCATTCCCTACCCGGAGTCATTAAGGTTAAAGCTGAACTTACGTCGCCATTGTGCATACAAAGGTCACCCTCTGGATGAGGTGCCAGAAGTAGAAAAAAAAGATCTCTGCTACACACTTTTCTCATATCTTTTTTTTTTCTTGTGATCTTTATTTTTAGATGCTTTAAGCACAGATAACTCATTTATTCCTTTACAAGAACAACGTTGTTCTTTTATTAACAAAATCTACTGTTGTTAGCTATCATTGTGACCTCCAGTGTGACCAGCAGAGGGGGCGTGACGCGTCGATGTGTAATTAGATATGAACATTTTCAACTTGAAAGCAAAGACTGAAATAGTGTGCTGCATTCGGAGAAGTGTGCGAGTGAAGTCTTTCAGATGCCGGTCACTCCACGGGTTTTATCAGTGTGTGTCAGCACCAGTAGCTGTTGTACAGGTACATACACACACCCAGTATATTTTCAACATCAGTATATTTCACAGCTTCTGCATCAGCTGTGCATCAGCTGTGTGACAGCTGTCGAACAGTAAAATGTAGGTTAGACAGATACATGCTGATGCTGACCTATTATCGTAAGTGGGGTATGATCACTGTCACCCACCTGCTGACGGTAAATATCTAAATATAGGCGTGACAATCATAATCTGCCAATTTTAAATAAAACCGATTTCTGCTCCTACTTTATGATTGACAGAAGATCAATACGAGAAGCATTATTTAGCTTGTGTTGGACCAGTTAACTGATGCTATAGGCAGGACTGGGTGATAATACACCGGAATCATATCGTGATGAAATGATATATCGAGATATTGCGATACACAACTTTGTCGTCTAAATTGATAATAACACACACATACTAAATTAAATTTCTCCAATTTCTCTAATGTGAAATATATTTAGGGAATATCACTCAGTTCAATGCGATTAACAAATATGTGTATATGGAAAAAAAAAATTTTTTAAATAATTTCACCTGAAACAGTTATTTTCATTTTATCTGAATTAATAAGTAAATATTCAATAGTTTGTCAAGTGTTTAATTCACACACACACATAAAAAATAGGCTTTAACGTGGTTATTTCAGTAGACTATTTATTGAATTACCAGAAAACATGCAATAACATGATATATATGGCTATTGAGATATGAAATGACCTATTTCATGATAGAAGAGCCCTAACGTAGGACTGATCTAAGCACTGTTGAGTTGAGAGGTCACCATGGAGTAAAAAAAGTGTAAAAGTAAATCAGTTACCAGGATGGAAAAAAAGCAGCACCCTGACTAATAAAACCACTTAGCTTCCAGTTTATTCATTTTGATGAATCTGACTATCAATATCCGCGAAGCAGGCGGTCATATTGCAGCAGATTGATTTTTTGAGGCTAATACCATTTGTTAGCATACGCTACTGTATCCTTAAACTGTGAAATCTCCTTGGCGCTCTAAAATCAAATCATGTGCGATGGATAGGAATGTAATGGGTGAGGATAAGTGTTTATCCCTCTGGGAGGTTCAGTCCAGTTTCCATTCCCCTCCTGCTGCCTCTCTGCTCACAGCTGCAGATGTGAACAGTGACTCTTTACATATAAGAAGCAGACAGTTTTCTTCTGCATATTAACACAAAACAGCCGACTGTTACCCTCACAGTGAGATGAATAATGTCTGCTAACTACCCAACTAATCAATAAACGACTCCCCATCTTAAACAAACTGTTTCCTCCACTAGACATAATATTTAATGACTGTTGTATTAATATCTCATCAAACGTCACAAGTTATCGTCATTATCTCCCCATACTGATATATTATGAAGTAAAGAGCCGCCATGTCTGGGGAGGATGCTGGTTCTTACCTTTCAGATGAGAACAGATCTGGTTGGAGTTTGAGAGAGAAATGTCAGATATGCAACGCTCTCCAACGCTGTAAACACAATGAGAGGGAGGGAGGGAGAGAGAGAGAGAGAGAGAGAGAGGCAGGGCATCCTAGAGAGGTTTTTAGGAGAGCGGTGATACTGAGGTCGTTCTGGGTCTGGTGAATTATACATACAGCATCTACCAGCTCACTTCAGCTTTGTCCAAGTATTTGACTCTGAATCTGAAAGCTGTTAACAACAATGTTGACATCATGACAAGCTGAAGACTGCGCATCTGTCAGTATTCACAAATAATATTATGCATTATACGTTTATACTGTCAATCATTAAAATATCACAAATCCCTAAAAAAAAATCTGCATTAAAACTCAACGTGATGTTTTTTAGATATCTAAAGCTAGTATGCAGTATGCTTACAGTTTGGACATACTACTTCATCAGGACATTGTGCCTTGAACTTACTGATGATACTGCATTTGACATACTATGTATTGTATACTTCATGTTTTTCTGACATACTAAATAGTATCCGCGGTGGAGGCATTTTTGGTTCGGGTTGTCTGTCCGTCCATCCGTCTGTCCAGACTCTTCTCTTTAATGTGATATACTATATCAGGGACACCTCGAGGGACTGTCGTGGTCATGTGTAGAAGTGCCTTACTACCTATCCTAAGCCTACCCATTCGATATCAATGCCTAACTTTAACAATCTCACAAGAGTTTTTCACAACTTAGAGGTTACCTTTAAGACATGACTGCACAAGCGTCTACTCAAGAATGAAGTGATTTGGCGGTCAAAGGTCACTGTGACCTCATAAAACTCCTTTTTGGCCATAACTTCATACACTAATTAGGACAATTTTACACGAATACCTAACAGGATAAAACGAGGACAGAAGTGGCTTGAAGCTGCTACTTAGAAGGAATAAAAAGTGTCTTCTTTATTATACAGGGCAAACAAACAAATGCGTTTCGGCAATAAGCCTTTGTCAGCGTGAACAATCAAAGTTTTAAATACAGCCACCAATCAGGGAAAAGACTGGAAGGTTACACAATAAGATACATCTGTGGATGCAACGCCATCGACAACGCCTCTCACAACCAAGGAGGCGTGACAACAACAGTCAAAGTAACCAGTAATATAAGAATGGTAACACGTAAAACAGCGGAGGCCCACAGCCATGAGGCAGTAATTCTAGTTTAAGAAAGATCAAATCTTGTTGTTTTTAATTTTCCATCTTTAGCAGACTCCATTTCCCAAATCCTTTGAATGTAGACATCTTTCATACAGCAATTAATACAGTTAAAAAGCTGGCATGGCATCAGAAGAGAGCTTTGCATATCATGATAACATACAGCTAAAGTTAAACCTTTTTATAACATCATCTACTTCTAATAGTAAGAGCTGCAGATGCTACTGTATGTGTCCAGAGGAAGATGCTGATGCATCCTGACCAATCAGGAAGAAATCGCTGCATCGATCGTCTTCTTCCCGTGGTGCTGTCACTGAGCATCCTCCATGTGGTAGACGGGTCATAAGTTTGGATTCCCAGAGCTAGACTGCAGTTTGGCCTCCAGTCAGACATCATGGCCGGACTACTCTATTGTCTCCATTATCCTGGCAGCTTCATATACGTGCCGAACAGCTGACGGTGCCTCTAAATATACAGTTTGGCCGTGACCACACTAGCAAAGAGTCTAGCCATTGATCCTTTGGGATCCTGATATTGTTGAAGCAGCAGTGACAAAATAATTTCCCAACTGGCCTTGGTATCTAAATTTGTCTTGTATCATTTGTAACCACATCGAAAAATCTTTAATATTTGCTGCTGTTGGGGAATAAATAATAGATTTGTTTTCCTCGTTAGCTCGAACAATTGAGAATTTATTATGTCACAGATGTTTGCTTATCTTTCTTGTTTTTATTTATTTTCAATTTATTATATGTATTTACTTCATATTATATTATTATGCTTATTATTATTATTATTGCTGTTTTTATTCAATTTATTATATATAATTTTACTTGATTACTTATTATTATTAGTATATACATTTTATTCCAATTTTTCAATTTACAGTTACTGTCTGTTATTATATGTCCATATTTTGTTATTTGTTACGGTTCAGGTTGTCTTTTTTTAAAGGAAACAATAAAAAGCATGATTGAATGATTCAAATGGACGTTAGTACAATCATAAATCATACCAAGAGTCATATCCGAAATGTGACTACTCCATAGCAGCATACCAACTGATATCATGTTGAATATAGGTTAAAACATATTTGGGGTTAAACAAGTAATTCTGGCAAAGTGTGAAGTCCTGGACAGCATCATCCACTTGGGAGGAATCAAAAGAGACAGGCACTGCAAAAAGTACG
Organism: Pterois miles; assembly: GCA_947000775.1. NCBI lineage: Eukaryota > Metazoa > Chordata > Actinopteri > Perciformes > Scorpaenidae > Pterois > Pterois miles. The sequence continues at coordinate 248,849 of CAMQGK010000076.1, read as the reverse complement.
GAAAAAGTAAAAATAACTCCCTCCTGCCGCGGCCCAGAAAGCTTTGCATCTGCCTTAAAAGGAGAATGTGCATGTAAACAGGCTGTGTGTCATGTACCGGGCAGCCAGCGTTGTTGTTACCCGCTGCTTTACTGCTACAGGCTCAGTACGAGTAGATATGGCAAACCTTACTGTATTTGTGTTTTGGAAGATAAGATAAAACAGTGATCCTCCTTTTGGGACGGCTGGGGAAGAAGACAGGCCACTGTTTCATAAACATATGAAGTGTGTTTATGTAAAATGTGTTATTAGAAGGAGAATAAGATAAGCAGTTAAATCTATCACGCACAATAGAGAGAGCAAGAAAGATTAGAGGAGTTCAGTATGAGGTTAGCATGTCTATCCATCTGCAACCGATCTGCAGGCGAAGGCAGGGTACACCCTGGACAGGTCGCCAGGACAACCATTCACGCTACGGGCAATTTAGACTCATCAATTAACCTGCATGTCTGTGGGAGGAAGCCGGAGAACCCGGAGAAAACCCACGCTAACACGGGGAGAGCATGCAAACTCCACACAGAAGAGCTGGATTCGAACCTGTGACCCTCTTGCTGTGACAGTGCTAACCACTGCACCACCGTGCAGCCCTTAGTATTTCAAAAGCTCTCAGCATGGCAGATGGCCAGCTAGTGCCTTGCAGCTAATGGTGCTAACAGTGCAAACAAGTGCTGACAGAGATTACGGTGTTAACCTGAAGGGGGAACCAGAGGATGGGAGCTACGCTTCTACGCCGACGTGTCATTCTGTTACCAGCTGTAGCCGCCGTATGACGACAGTGCAGAGCAGCATCTGTGAGCTAGCAAGGGCCGGTCCAGCTACGTCAACAAAGCACAAAGACGGATTAAAACAGAAAGACAGAAAGAGAGTGACTTCATTCTTTGCTCAGGATGCCTTATTCCACTGTGTCTTTACATAGATAATAGCCATCTGCTGCCGTATTAATGCTCTGAATATCAAATGTAGAACCTTTAATAAGCTTCTAAACTGAATCAAATGCCATAAACAAATACATACGCTCTATTTATGATTAGTTTACGTTTTGGATATTAGTTTTAGAGATTCAGCCCTCTGGGGGTCAGGTTTCTGTATCAGTGGCTTTTACAACACACTTCTTTCTTAGCTATTTCCTGGTAAATTTAGCCTGTAGTTATGTTTTCTATTATTTAGAAGGAAGGAAGTGAACTGAAGACGTCTTTTTAAAGTCTTCGTATGGTTACAGTCTAGAAGTTTGTGTTTTTCAGGTCTTTGACCTCCCTTTGGCCTTTATAAGACAGAATATAAGCATTGTCTCAGAGGGTTAAAGGTGCTCTTTTAAAACCAAACTTTGATGTAATGACATACGACATGCAGGGCAGTGTCAAGAAAAGTTCTGGTTTAAAAAAAAAAAGACTATTTGAAAGGTCATCTGCCTCCACGGGGATGAAGATTTTAGGTTTAGCGGTTTCACTTTGTGGAAGGTAATCTTAGCATGCTGACGCTATATCAGGGGTGTCAAACTCAATTTCAACCCAGGCCACATCAGCATTATGGCTGCCCTCAAAGGGCCGGTTGTAATTGTAAGACTATATAAATATATCTACTTTTGATCATATTTCAAAACTGCCTCTGCATTTGAGTATTATTAGTTTTAGTAATAATTTATTTAATAACTAGCTCTGAAAGCAGACGTCTAAGAAAATAATTGCAAGCAGAAATATTGCACAATTTATTTAAAAAAAAAAGTAGTTCAGTAACAAAAACACATGCTTGTGCATCAGTATATATATATGCATGCATACACAAAAATACTGTATGTGGGCACACACTCACATTTCTTTGTATTATTATAACATAAATCCCATGAATTTATGAGATTCAGAAACCCTCATCATTACTCATCCATCACATATCAAAATAATTCTCAAGTGAATAATAAAGGTCTTTTTTTACCATCACACAAGTATTATCAAACACAATTTCTTACATTAACTTTGTTTAACTTTGTGGTGGGAGTTGAGAGGGGCAGAACTATCGTCCATCAGATAAATGTGCTCTGATCTAACGTTCAGTTTGTGGCGTATAAACTGTTCCAGCAGCTGATCTGCTGAGATCATGTGGTAGATGACAGCGGTCGGACATACTGTGATATTGAGACGCTTCAGTACGCATGCAACAAAATCGAGATGCACTGTGGGACATCTAGTTTAAGGACACCGTACTAAAGCGGCATAGGACTGTATGATAAGCATAATATATTCTTTGCAAGCCTTCGCAGGCCACATAAGATGCCACAGTCCTTGAGTTTGACACGTGCTACATATGATCCAAGTTAAACTAGTGTAATATTGTGTAATTGCATTCAGAAAGAGGGTTGTTGATTACCCGTCAAAGTAAAGAGGTCAATTCAAAGAAAACATGTACTGTGTGAACTAATGCAGCAGTGTGGGCCCAGGGGGGAACAAAGAAGAGTGAGGCCCCCTTGAGCAATCAGGCTGTGGTTGTACAGAGCAGCCTCCAGCTACGATCGTGTGGAGGATGTGAACACGGCAATGAAATTGAGAGCATCGCTCCAACAAACTAAAAGTCAGCTCTGTGAGGAATATGCTGTATATGAACTGTATATCTTATCATCTTTCTTTTCTGCATCTTAACAAACTGTTTCCGGCTGAAAAATCATTATAAAAATGTTCCACAGGAAAACAGTATATTTTTTTTTCTTTTTTTAGCGTGTCCCAGGAGCCGCTCAGCTCTGCAGCCATACATGGTGAAATGCCAGACCGCTCTGACCTAAGACTAGAAAGACAGGAAGATGCAGAGTGAGAGAAACAACTTGACTGATACAGAAAGCCACAGCAGGCCAGAGAAAACAGACAATGCTTCTGCTGCCAGTCCAGACCAGAGAGGTAAGTACTCAACACATCCACGAAAACCAAAAAACCTGATACAGACTGTGGCTTTTCACATGTGAGAGTTTTGACTCCACAGGCCACATTCTCATGAAACTTGTTACGGATGTTCACAGGACTATTCTTGATTACACTGGGGACCTTTCCTCCAAGAGCACCCACAGGCCCGATTTCAGCCCATACACAAGATTAATTCAAATCTGATAAAGAGAAACCACAGAGTTTGTCGCCACCGCTGCTGTTTCTGCTCTAATCTCAATATTAGCAACAGTGGAGTCACCTCCTTTAGTGTTGCCATGTTAAGGTGTGTTTACACTACAAAATCAAATGGACTCAAAGGAAGATATTCAGGTATTGACAGGGGATGATTTGGCCCCGATCTGCCCTGCAGTGGATTTACTTTTTATTTTGGCATTCAGACCAAAAACAGCCTCTGTGCTAAAAGTATGTAAGAATCTGTGGGAGCATGTCAGGAAATCATTATCAGATTTATTGCCAAGTAGGTTTTCACATTCAAGGAATGTGCTTTGGCGTATTGGTGCATAACATAAATATATAGTCAACAACACAATATAGAAGAAAAACAATTAATATATGAAAAAAACTATAACAATAAGTACAAGAACTGTAAATACTAATATACAGTGTATAGTGATATATATAAAAATATGTGCAAGAAACATAAATAAAGAATGGAAGAAAAATACAAATTAAAAAATGTAATTTATTTAAAAATGTGTACAAGAAGCATTAATATGAGACAGAAAAAAATATTTAAAAATATGGATAAATACTATAAATCTAGAATGGAAGAAAAATACAATAAAAATGTGACAAAATACTATAAAAATATGTACAAGATTTATAAATATAGAAAAGGAGAAAAATACAATAAAACATGATAAAATACTAGAAAAACTGTACAGGAAATGTAATATAGAACAGTAGAACAATACAATTAAAATATGTAAAAATTGTATATAAACATGTACGAGAAACGTAAACAAAGCATCAAAGAAAAATACTCTTAATATATGAAAAAACTATAAAATATATACAAGGAACCATAAATATACGCTAGAGGAGAAAATACAATAACAATAGGACAAAATACAATAAAATATATACAAATTGCATATACATTACAATTACAATACAATATAAATTAGAAAAAATATTCAAAAAATGTGTACAAGAAACATTTATACAGCATAGAAGAAAATATAATGAAGTAGAAATATTAAAATAATACTATGAAAATGTACAAGAGACAAATATAAAATAAAAGAGAAATATAGTAAAAAGGAGTGGTGTTTGAGCGCAGAATTGCGTAAAACTGTCCAAGGAATGTACAAAGGTTCACAGTACTAACGAATATGGCGTGTACAGAGATATAGTCTCTACAGTGTATTATAAATGTTTGGCTCCACATGTCAGCTGTGACTTTACAGAAGGAAGTGTCGAGGATATATTCACTTACCAAGGCCCTGTCCTAAGCCGCCTTCGCCTCTTTCATCCTGCACAGAGCTGTAAATGAAACCAGTATTACATGTTAATTGATTGCATTCTAGCTGATAACGCCGTCATTCATTATGCTTTTAAAGCCCTCCGTGTCATTTTGTTGATGTAATTGTCGTACGGTGCTTATAACACATGAGAAAGTGGTAGAGGCAAAGAGAAAGATGGTGAGAGGGAGAGAGAGAAAGGGCATGCTCAGGGTGAAGAGGGATGGAGGGAGGGTTTACCCCATCAGCTGTGTTTACTCTGGAGGACTTACTGCTGCTGTTGGCAGCTTCACACACATTCTCTCGTCCCCTTTCTCCCTCTCTCTGTTCTCCAGATATAGCCAGCTATGTGGAGAAGCCTACAACTAGCTTTTCCCAGAGGCCTCCGTCTAAGAGCATGCAGGACTGATCTGATATGGGCTTTTGAAGCACAGCACCAACCCAAGACACAACTGAAACACACTCTAATGACATTAAAGTGTTTACCAATAGAATCTCACAAAGATTAAATTTAGAAAAATCTAATTTACAAACTCAGGTGGGTTGAAGGTTCCTTCAGGCAGCATAGGACTGGTTTTATTAAACATTACAGACTAATGTAGAGCAGCAGTGGGGGTAAATAGGGGGCTGCATGATGTACAGTATACATTAAAATGATATAGGTTTTCGTTTGTTAGATAGATAATTAATCCATCACTTCGCTGGGTTACAAAACACTAATGCTTTTAATGTGATTTCACCACTGCAGGGGAGCACGTCAGTCTGACTGATCGTCAGCTGACACGCTGAGCAGGGACGGTTCTTCAGGCGTCTCTGGTTAGTGTAGCCCAAAGTAGGCCCGCTGTAAGATTTCACTAAGGTTGTAGCAGGCTGTTTTAGAGCTACAGTGAAGCTGCTGGTATCGTATTAAACTGGAAAACCTGAGGAATCCACCAACCATGTCATACTAGCTTGTCAGGAAGCAAATAACACTCCGAAGTTAAGCTGAGTTTTAGCGAGGAAAAGACATCTGACCTCAAGATATGTGAATGTAAATGGGTTCTAGGAGTCTCCTCTTTCCAGACATGCCCACTATATGATAATCACATGCCATTTTGGTATTTTCTCCTATTCTGAAATAGCGTATTTAAATATGTCTGCACACAGGGGTCCATTAACAGTCTTGGAATTGAATATATTTAACGGTCACTATCTTGTGACAGTAGTGCATGAGACAGGTAATCTGAAAAAATCATGTTCCGGTGTCCTCCGGGGTCCTCCGGGGTCCTCCGGTGCTCCTAATGGCATCTGCAAGATTTCATAGACTGGAGGACCAGTCAGAGCCGAGCTGCCGTCTCTGAGCAGCTGTAAATCACAAACAATCAAATATGAATCAATATTCTGTTCTCCGTTGAATGAACAGCCAATAGGAGTGCTCGCTCTCTATCTGTAACGACCTGTGATTGGTCAAAGTCTCCAGTCACAAGCTAAAGTTGGTGAGGAGGTACAGAAGTCTAGTTTCCTACTTTGGAAACTTTGCCTCCTGCAGGTTCAAGTATGTAAAAGCTAAAAGAATAGTACAGTCAGTTAGTACCATTTTGCATCTTTACAACGCTATAATATTTTTGGCCCGTGGCCCTCCAAGGGCAAAAGTTTGGGCGGCCCTGGTATAGAGGTTCTCTGTGGAGCCATAATGTCTCGAGCAAGTACCTTATTAATTACTGCATACAGAGGGGATCTCCGTGGATTGTTATCTTCCATAAATTACATTCATAGTCAATTATCAACATAAGGAGAAACAGTTATTTTTGTTCTGATGAAGGAGTTTCGTGGAATGATAGGCATATGTGCCTTTAAAACCTTGTGTGTGTGTTTAGCAGCCAAAAGTATTTATTTGAAATATTTTTTTGATTCTGGATGATTTGACACGCTTGTCATATATTCTTTGGAGCATTTCATATTTCATAAATGGCCCTCCATCTCACCCTTTATCGGTGAGTGCGACCTAGCACGGCGGTTGCAGAAGTTGTGCCGTACACCCTTGTGGTATTCACACTTAATCCCATAACTCTTTGCATCCAGCCTGCTGAGGTGTCTTCGAGCAAGACCCCGAATCCTTTCCAGCTGCTGGGAGACGCTGCTCGGCTCTGCTCTGCTCAGAAAGCGATAAAGAGTTTCCTCCTCAGGGATCAAAAGTCCCACAGAAAACCTCCCCAGTTTCTGAACCCCGTCCCAGCTGCCAGTGCTCCCAATATACGATAACGCAAAATAAATACTTCAAATCCAGAGCAGCCATTCTCTGCCATTCTGATCTAATATCAAAAATACAGCACATCTCCTGAAATAATCCACAAAGCCATCATCTGTCCAACTAAAATAAACCAAACGCACCCATCATACTAAATATGAAACACCACAAATCCACAGTAGTTTCATTTCAAATCCAGCATGCCTGATGTTGAATCTCAGATGACTTCTAACCCGGCCTGCTTATGCACCACAATGGCCGGAAGTAACCGCAGCAGGGTACTGTTGTAAAGCTAATCCAGCCATGTGAATCACACTTCTGCAATAAAGCCACATAAAACAAATGCAGCCGGGCCTCCCGAAATAAAACCTCGCAAATCCACAGCACCTGATTGCCGTCGTCCCCCCCTGTCACGTATCCAAAATAATCACTCAAATCCAGCGCCTCCGAACGACAGCATTCCCCAGAGATACCCAGCAACGATCACTCAGATTCGGAATGCCTCGGGACACTCAGCCTCTAAAAATAACACAAATCCAGTGCACTAGATTTTTGGACACGGTTGTCATTCCTCCTAAAATAGAAATCAACTGGGGCCTATCTACCGTGAGATCAGAGCTATTACACTTTGAGATTCTGCTGAGTCTTTGTGAGCTCTAAAGAAGTGAATTTGTTTTGCTGCGAGCAGAAAAAGACATTCATAAGTCCTCTAGTTATGAAGAGAAATGATTGCATGTAAAAAAAAAAAAAAGAAAAGCAGCAGTGAGACATTCCTCATCAGTCTGTTCTGTTTGTCCTTCAACAAACACTGATGAGCGTTTTAAACTGTTGCTGCCTTCAAATGGCACTCCTGAGCTGGTGTTTACGACATGGGAAGTCGTGTACGCACTATGCGTTGTGTTCGGACGATCAAGACGTGAGAACGCCGCTGCTAAGCAATGGAAATATTAACGTCATTGTCGGTGTCTAACAATTTAGCAAGCTAGGGAAAACATTTTGAACATTTTGCTCAGAAATATTATAAAATTATGAAGAAAAGCAATATACGACTACATGCCAAACTACCAAGGCCTCCACCATTTCTGACAACATTAACAAACACGTCACAAGTCATAAACTTGAAATTTTCCACTTAGGAGGTCATAAATACGACATGAGGGGGCGTTCATATGGAGTTTTCACATGCACGCGACCCCATTTGACTCAAAACTCCTATTAGCCTTCTGTTAGCTGTGTACTGTTAGAGCCTTAATTATTGATCCAGCACTAAAAACAAGAAAACACAATTCAAAATCATAAGATAAGATAAGATATTCCTGTACTGGTTCCACAGTGGAGAAATTCACATATTACAGCAGCAAAGTGGATATTGCAATAAATAAGAAGCATAGATTTTAAAACAGTATTAATACAAATAAAATAAAATAATATATACATTATAGAAAGTAGAGCCAAAATATGTCCAGCATATCAATAAATAATTGTCCAGTTACTATAATTTGTGCAGATGATATAATTGCACATATGTGTTGTTATTGCACTTGTGTCCGGTCAGTTTGTTGTGAATGTGATTGTGGTTTACTGGGAGCAGTGCTGGTTGTGAATGTGTATGTGGTCTACTGGGAGCAGTGCTGATTGTGAATGTGTATGTGGTCTACTGGGAGCAGTGCTGGTTGTGAATGTGTATCTGGTCTACTGGGAGCAGTGCAGGAAGTGGACCTTCTGTAACGCTCCTTCGTACACTTAGGGTGTAGCAGCCTGTCACTGAAGGAGCTCTCCAGAGCTCTGATGGTGTCTCTCATGGGGTGGGAGTCCTTCTCCATCATGGATGACAGCTTAGCCATCGTCCTCCTCTCTCCCACCACCTGCACTGAGTCCAGAGAGCATCCCAGGACAGAGCTGGCCCTTTTGATGATCTTATCCAGCCTCTTCCTGTCTGCAGCTGTGATGCTGCTGCCCCAGCAAACCACTCCATAAAATATGGCTGATGCCACAACGGTGTCATAAAGTGTTTTCAGAAGTGTCCCCTGCACTCCAAAAGACCTCAGTCTCCATACTCAAATTTGTAATAACGTATATTACTTAAACAAAAAAAAACGTCTTTGGAACATAACCTTACTCAACAAACAGATAAATGAGACAGATGTGCAACACGGCAACAAATTGTCTGACACAATATTGCAGACATTTCTCTTCAGACGAAGAATCGCTAAGAAATAAATGAGTATTACTACAGTGTTAGAGAACAGTAACTCTTCCCGCTGTGACGTCCGGAGAGGACTACAGGAGCTACGTCGTAGATAATAATGGCTGCTAACTGCATAACTAAATGTTGTTGGGCAGTGGGCATTCTTTCCATTTGTCATCAGTATTGTGTGATCACATCAAGTCTATAAAAACATTCACAAAGGCAGCTTCAGGAGTACGACAGGCTGGTTTCAGTACAATTAAAATGCCAACAACAACAATTTACTATTTATTTATTTATTTATATTGTATTCTATTTGAACACTGGGATTTTGTAGCCATTATCTTTTAAGGTAATTATTTGTGCTTTTTTTTTCCACATTAATATCACTTTGTATATAGAAGTTTGTGGGCCTCATGTGACAATGTTTATGTTGAAAAAAGGTAATAAAATGCTAATAATAAAAAAAGATGCCAGCAACAGTTACTAAATCTGTAACATTATTACATTATTGTGATTAAAATGTGTCCTACATTTTTTTTTAGTACTTTCTTTCATGGAAATGCAACCAAATGGACTGATCCCTCAAAGTTAGCGTGCTAGCTCGCTAATGCTTCTTTTAGTAGTCCCCTGGGCTCTACATGCATTGTAATATTTGGCTAAAAAGTAGATTTAATATTTGGTATGTGATTTCATTATTAGAGCTTTCATCTAAGGGTACAGCCAACAGTTATTTTCATTGTCGATTAATCTGTTGATTATTTTCTGGATTAATCGATTGGTTGTTTTTCTATAAAATGTCAGAAAATGGTGAAAAATGTCAATCAGTGATGACGTCCTCAAATGTCTTGTTTTTGCCACTTTTGCCACTTTTACTGTCATACCAGAAAATATTCACATTTAGAAGCTTTTTAATCAATTATCTAAATAACTGGCGATTCATTTAATGGTTGTCAACTAAGTGATTGATCATTGCATCTCTAAAAAATTATTTTTACCTGTATAAGATAGACGGATAGTAGAGAGCAGACAGGCAAGACTGGCATTTCCAATATTGCAAGTTAATTCCTCAAATCTTTAACGTATTTATTCACTTGTGAAATGTTGGGCTCGCTGAAATTTTCTCATGAGGCCATAGCCAGGATTTTAAAAATACTGTACGAAGGTCATGAGTCAATGAATCAAGTTCATCTTGAGCTAAATTTCTACAGAAAGCCTTGTTTTTTGCTCATTTAAGATAGTGACATGCTGGAGGCTTGGTGTGTGTCCTTTTCAAACATGTTTCTCATGATCTTCCCTTTGAAATAAAATCTATATTCGCATGTCGGGCTCCGGTATTCGTCCGAACGGCCTCTGAGCAGCAGTTTGAACGGACTCTGCTCATCACAACACTTCTCAGGAGTGAGAAACATTTGGTTTGCTTGACGCAGTCGAGTTCACATATCTGAGCGGCTGCAGATATTTCGAGCCTCCTGATATGATGATGAAGTCATCCGAATGGCTGCGATTGGTTGTGGAGGTCAGCGTGGAGGACTGGGACTGGAGGCTGAGGTATCTGACGGGGCTTGATGTACAGAAGAGTTGGATCAGAGCAGTGGAAAAATAACTGCTCTATTTATAAAGAGCCCATTTAACAGAAGAGGGTCATCTGTGTCCTTCACAGGAGCACAAACAGTCAGCCGTGAACTCACTCAGGATCACTCAGGACTACCTGTTTACCCCTTTTTACAGCATAGGAAGCACAGATGTCAAAAATCATGATTTAAAAGTTTTACTCCAAGTCTATTGAGTTTATAGCGTCAGTACTCACAAACTGAGCTGGGAGCTGTTTCATCTAAACCCCCATGCAAACAAAGCAGACTCTACTGAGGATCTAATGTCGGTTCTAGTCCGAACTCATGTAGAAGTATAAAAAACAAAACAAAATATTAAACTTGTGTGGCCACGTTTTTAAATTCCTTCATATTCAGGAGCTCTTTTATAAAGATCGTCATCATTTAATATGCGTTTTCCACAGATGAACACTGCAGATATTTTTTATCAAAATCATGATAATATTTGCAATTATGTTAAATAATAATACCTCCCTGACCTATACCTTAAGATACACAGCGTGCTATGATTTTTTATACTATATGTGATTTCGGGTTGTCTGTTCACCCGTCCCATTTTCTTAAACACGATATCTAAGGAACGCTTTGAGCGAATTTCTTCAAATTTGGCACAAATGTCCACTTGGCCTATGAGTCCATATGCCAATCATAAGAATTTTACACCAATGGCAAAAAACAATTAAGTGATGATATTTTGGACACATTTGGATGTAAAGTGCAAGCGGAGGCATACAACCATGAGGTGGTAATTCTAGTTTATTTTAATGAGGTGAAATCATTTTCACGTGCTGGTTTCTTGTAGTCTGCATATGTGGATAAAGACTAACATAGTAAGTAGCGTTAAGAGAATGTGGGGCATTTTGCCCACTTATTGTACCTAAAGGTTTACTTAGTTTTTGAATATTTATAAGGCGAAATCTGTGACCTAAATACAGATGAAAGCAAACACCCATGATAGTGACTCACTGGTGTTTATAGATGCTCAAAGTTGAAAACAGCTCAATATTAGTCATTGATTTCTGATGTGAAAGGTCTAAAGATTAGATCTGTAATGACTGTAAACACAGTAGTATATTAGCAACTATAGTGCTGTCAAACTATTCCATTATGTCTTTATATAACAGTAAAAAATACAGAGTTTGGTGTTTGTCAAATTATTTTGAACCACTGTACATGTAGTATAATGGTGCCACCCTGTGGGCAGCTGCAGTTAACACCATTTACCAAATGATGATGAGTTACCTAACCTATTCAATCATCAAGGGCTTCACTGAAGCCAACTCACTCACTCACATGAAGCCAACTGGTAGCAGGTTAAGTCACTACAATCCAACAATATAAATCCAAAGCATTCACATTCTCATACTCTTACAAAAAGTAATGGGCTGTAATTTGTGTATATGAATTACAGCCCATGAAATCGATTCATATATAATCGTACAAAATCCTGAACTAGGAAGTTTCAAGAGCAGCAAACGCTGCGTATTGGAGGAGATCGGGGTGGATGGGTGGGTTCAAAAACATCTGTCCATGTCCCAGGTGAAGCCAGAAGTCAGCGCTGAGTTATTTGTCATGTAACTTCTGTACTTAAGATACTCCATGTCCAAAGTTATTTTGACCCAAAACGCAATCTTTTCCTAAACCTAAGTAGTTTCTGTCACATAACTTCTGCATATAAGTTACACTAATTACATAGTTATTTAAACCTAAACTATGATCTTTTCCAAAATCTAAACAAATAGTTTTTGTCACGTAAATCTGTACTTAAGTAACGTCACATCCAGTGTTATTTAAACCCAAACCACAATCTTTTCCTAAGCCTAACTAAATCTTTTTTGTCATATAATTCTGTACTTAACCTACATCACATCCAGTTATTTGTACTCAAATGGCAACCTTTTCCTAAACCTGACTAAGTAGTTTTTGTCATGTAACCAATACCTATAATGTCAACAATCATGTTCTTTACCCAAACCTAACTAATTTTTCCTGCCTAAACCTAACCATGACAATCAGCTGGTACAGAAAGCAAACAGGTTGTATCTAATTTTTGATTTAAGACACTGAAGGATTACAAATTTAGTCCATTTAGTGTTGCAGAATTAAAGAAGTCAATCATTTGGTCAGACGCTGGATGTTAAGTGTTTGTAAAGACAGAGATATAGTGTATGCTCTGTAAAATTTTTCGGGATCCAAGATCCAAATGTGAAACCAAAAGGAGGAAGTGAAACCTAATTGTCAACACACTGATGTCTGGCACAGATATCAGTTTTTTGTTGCAGTACAAAGTGAGTTTCTTCCAGTTTCTCATGTGAACTGAAGCTACAGTAGTGTTTAACCGTAAGAGGGAAGTGGTCTCTCAGCGCCCAGTTTATAGTCGTTTTAATCCCAATGTGCAATGGCACATTAAAAGAAGCTAATTTACAGTTGAGAATGCAGCTGCTGATATTCTTACAAAGTATGTGGGATAAACTGAGATGTAGTAGCAGGACCAGGCCCCCAGGAAGAGTGACGGTCATTGATACCAAATTGCATAGTGGCCAAATGGCGGTACCACAACTTCTGTGCTGTCCCGTGATGCTATTGGGCCCAAAAAGACTTTTCCCATAGACTTACATTGAGAAAGAGATGTCTGTAACTTAGCGGATAATCTTTTTTTTTAAGTGAATCAACTTCCCAGTATAAACACGCTAATCGTCTTTATTTCAAACATTAGGTCCTAAAAGTTGTAAAACTCACTAATAGTCACTCATGTTGAGTTTGACTTGAGTTTGATTTGGCTCCTTTAAAATATATTAAATATTGAATTTAATAGACCTAAACTTTAGAACCAAGAAACTCTAAACTCTAAAATAGATAAATATTTAGCACAAATATTATGTAAATATGGGGTGACTGGTTATCAGCAGTGAAATACAGTGTGCTTAAAGTCTGGTGATATTCTCTATTTTTCTTATTGTCAATGAATCTCATTTAAAGACTAAAACCAGCAACAAATTGATCCTTCTAACAAGTATTGTGTGTATCCAGAGCTCATATAGCTTATTCCTCCACCATAAAGTAAAAAACACCATCCAGATGCTGGAAATACTCACTAGAGCACTAAATGTGTATTCATCCACAGCTGAAAGTAGTCCCCAACAAACGCACTTATTCCTTGTGTTTGACTAATATTTGCTTAAAAGCATAATGCCCTGCTGTTTCAGTAGTTTATATATTAGATATTTGTTAGCTGTTTTAAATATATACATCTCTATGTGGAGGTGCAATATTAAATCACCAACCAAAATCATCAACAAGTACACCTTTAATTGTGGGTGGAAAATTAGCTTTTGATGATGTGATCGGTCCTGCTGATCAGCTATAATGTCTCTGTTGCTACTTGTTTTACTGTCTTTTTTGGTGTTAGACAGCTTTATAGTGTCATCTCCAAGTGTCCAAAAGCTATGATGACATTTTTAAGAAATGACAAATAACAGATAGTGAAATATATGTTGACATTGTTGTCTCTGACATCGTGTTTGCGATGGGAAACCACAAGCTAGTCTACACATTTCCCCTGCATTCATGTGGTGGCACTGTCAGGTTTTTTCAATTGCACGACCTTTGACCTCAGTTTTATTTCTTGGCAATGATTAAGAACAAAGCAAAAAACATTTTCAAAATTAAAACATTAAAAAAATCTGAAATAGATGAAGCTCATAATGGTGTGGTCAAAACCAAGTAATTTTTCCTATTAATTGTAATTTTTGCAGAAAATTGTGCATATTTTTCTACAGTCGTTTCATGTTATTGTTGCATGAGTTAATGAGGCTGCAGCGAGGCAGTGCCTGGAAAGGGCGTGTTTTAATGACACATGATTTTGATGGAAATGGAAAATGGTGAGAAAACAAATGTTAGTTTACTGGCTGAGACAAAACTAACTCAACAGGAAGTGGTTTCCACCTGAAATTATTTTTAAAGTCTGAAACCTATAATTGTAATTGTTTGGTGTTTGTGTTGGGATTAGTTCGTATTGTAATGATCTTTAACTGGAGGTCACGATTATGTATTTTTAGTTACAGAAACAGTAGAAGAAGCACATTTCTCTCAGTTTGCTGTAAATATGACATTAGCTTTGCTGGCTTTGTTCTTCGACAGTGAAAGTAGAGAGGGCCCCTTGGATCACTTCCTTTAGAAACCATAAACACACTTAACGGAGGTGATCTAACTGCTCTGACAGGAAGTAACCTGGATAATGGTAAGCGGCTGTTCTTCTTTCTTTTTAATATGATGAAGATGGTGATGAAGATGGCTGCTGTCTCCACCATCTCTCTGCTCCTGCTCTGCTGCTCTGCCATCTCCTCCACAGGTACCAAACAACTACATAACTACACTCCTCATGAAGTAGTACGATCTTATAATGTATACTATTAGTAGTGGTGTAGATCTCTGTTCGATACTCTTCCTGTAAGTAACATTTATGATTCTTTACATTCATTTTCATAAGATTTTGAAAAGCTAAACCTCTTTTCAAAGAAAAAAAAAAATCATATTTGAACTCTCTGGTCAACTGAATACTCCAAGTGCTTCTCAAATGTACTTCTACTTCTAACATGTTACTACGAATCAAGTATTAATGGCAGTCATTTTCCCACCATGCTGTGGCGTTTTTATATTTATTTCGACACAGTATTTGTTTCACATTAAGAGTTGCTGGATGATCTGTAGTTTATTCAAATAATGAAATATTGTAAGCTATTTTTTATATTTTTTAAAAAGTATAACTGCAGGCTATTGTTTGCTTTTGTCAATAATAAAAAAAATTATATTTAGTATATGCTCTTCCAAACACATGATTTTAAAAAATCTGTTCTGGAAAACACATAAATAATAATAATCATAATCATAATAAAATAATGGTTTGCTTTGGCATTTTTTACTGTAAGTTTAATTCTTTTTAAGGCATTGATGATGGATATATGTTAAATGGGCTAAAACTTGCAAGAACACTGGCTTTAAATTTGATTGACTAAAATCCTCAAAAACTAAATAGATGACATTCAAATTAAAGGCTATTTTCTAAATCAATAAAGTATGAAGTTGAGTTATTGCTGTGGCACAAAAGGGGAACCAGCAAAATGTTTGGATGGGCTGCGGGTTTAATTCCTGCTGACATGAAAAGGTTGGTTTATATTCATATGAGTGTGTGACTGTACTTGTTAATATAAATGTCTTCTCTACATTTGTTTTACGCAACTGTTACTTTGTTGAAAAGTTTGTGAGTACAGGTGAAAGCAGGTTGAAACCTCTGCCAAAAATATATCCGTGGTAGATAAAAGAAATCATCAAGCAGCTTTACCGGCTGCAGAAACACACTGCTGATGTGGTAACGTTGGTCTGAAATGAGGTTACGCAGGACAAACAGGAAGCAAAGCGAAAAAGCAAAGGCAATTCAGCACAGGTAACCGATATATAATATATAAGAAATAATAAAATACATGAATAAAAGTATATAAATGCAGCAAATAATAGCCTCATTTGAGACAGTTATGATGCAAAATCTAGATAATTATTTAATTTAATAATGCTCAAATCCATAAAAATGTAGAAAACCTAAAATGATCATAAATACATTTTTAAATATAATATACTCTTGTTTTTAGTCTCTTTTATCAAACGTAAAAACTGGTCAAGTTGTGGTTGATCAAAATAATGAAACTAAACTATTTATGTTTTCAAAAGCAATTGTAATGTAAAGTCCAGCTATTGAAGAAGAAGAAGAAGAAGAAGATCTACCTTTATTAGTCCCACAGTGGGGAAATTCAATTTACACTCTGTTAAACTCATACATGGTACATGCAGACCTGAAACACACATACATGCATTAATGGAGAGACGTCAGAGTGAGGGGGCTGCTCCTGACAAGCGCCCCGAGCAGTTGGGGGTTTGGTGCCTTGCTCAGGGGCACCTCGGCAGTGCCCAAGAGGTAAACTGGCACCTCTCCAGCTACCAGTTCACACTCAGTTTTTGGTCCATGTTGGGACTTGAACCAGTGACCCTCCGGTTCCCAAGCCAACTCCCTACAGACTGAGCTACTGCCGTTACTTTTTATCATTGTATATTCATAAAAATGCATTTGCTCAACTAAACACATGATTAAATCTGATTATTTTAAAAAGCAGTTTTAGTGTTGCAGATGAACAGTTTGGTTTTACTGCCTCTCATGTTTTAAATGTCAGAGTTGGCCAGTTTCATGGGCTGTAACCTCAGAGGCATGAAGATGTGGTGTCACATAAAGCCTGTTTGCTGTTGCTTCCTGGAATTAACAGTTTGCTCTGCGGCCGTAAAACAGCTTCGTTTAATCATCAATAACTGAGATCAGAGATTCCGACGATCCTCATCGTCTCCGTCTCCAGATGATACATCCTGCCCCTGATAGCTCTGGGACTTTAGGAGGAATGAGTCCTAGAAACTGATTTAGGTCAACCATGAGGCACAGAAACCCGTTATCCCGAGATAAGACATTGAAGTCACAAATACATCAAAACAGTACGTCATATCTTAAATCATCTAATCTTTAAAGGTGAACATGGGTTTAAAAATCTGAACATGATCAGTCTGTTATCTTTCAGATGGGGCATAATGGGTAACAGAAATGTCTTAAAGGTCTTATTGATAGCATTTTTTATGTAGTTCAGTAATTAAAAAATAAAAATTAGGGCTGTCAAACTCGACACAAAAATAACACATTAATGCTAGAAAACCTAAGAAATCCTACTGGTACCAAGGAGGTTAAATAACACTCCAAACTTTGCACTAACTTTTGGAAAACTGTATTCAAAGGGGTCCCTTGACCTCTGACCTCAAGGTATGTGAATGTAAATGGGTTTGAACAGATAAAAAATGCTTGATTAATCTGCAGGTAATCACGGACAATTGTGTGAGTAATTGTGATTAAATATTTTAAATGACTGACAACCCTAATTATAATAATATATAGTGTATATGTTGTGTTTAGCTGTGTGTGGCCTTTTCACAGACTGTGGTCTGAAGAAGCACAGCAGGATATAACTGAGGCTTTGTGATGAGATGAAATGATGTTTGCAGGACGGCTGCAGAGTTTCATTTCATATACATTTGTCTGTGTTTCGCACGGTGCGAAAGAGTACAAGTAGGTTAAAAAAACCTGACACTTCTTAAATACACGATGGAAAATAAAATATAAATAAAATGTCAGCTGGTCATTAATGAGTTGTACGTAGACATGAGGTAATTTAACATTTCTAGGTGAGCAAATGACGGTTTTCACATGCCACAAAACGTATTTATAACCGATCCCATAAGAAAGCTCAGCTGCTGCTGACTCCATAAAAACCGCAAAACTGAGTGGAAAAAATAATGTAGTTTTATTTAACATGTTATTAATGATGCCTGATGTTTCAGTTGTCCATCCTGTCAGTACTTTCTCAGCACAGAGCATGTGTTTATATCTGTTTAGCTCCACTAGTCGATGGTTAGTTGCTGCTGGCTCTGCTTTCATGAACCCAGCGCCACATCGCAGTCCGGTCGGGAGCCGTTTGAAAAGTGAAGTCAATGCTGAAGTGCCTTAAACGCATTCTTTCTAATAGCCAGCAGGGGGCGACAAAAAGAGGTCTGATTGAATAGAAGTCTATGACAAAATGAGCCTTCTTCTCACTTGATTTATGACCTCAGTAAACATTGTAAACATGTTTACGGTTTTAATCGCTAGTTTCAAGTCTTCTTCAACACAGCATGATGTTCATTTAGTAAATTATGGTCCCTTTTAGAGTCAAATAGACCAGACAGCAGGCTACCTTGTGATTGACTGACAGGTCACCTTGTCTGGTCTGAGAGTTGTCCGTGTTTCATCTTAGTTTATTACTTTATTTCACCTAAAAAAATGTCTTATTTAGCATTCGGTTGGCTCCACCCTCTTGTCCCACTGCTGGTTGTAAAAAAACAAGATGACAACAGCCAAAAACCAAGATGGTGATAAATGACGAAGATCAAAAACAAAGATAGCGACTGCCAAAAAATCGAGGCTTCAAAATGGCGGTCCACAAACTAATGACTACGTCCACTTCTTATATACAGCATAAGGAAAGTTTAGCCAGTGAAATATCTCAACTTCTACAGGATGGATTGGCACAGACATTCACAGACTGGTGCCGATGATATCTCACTACATATAAGAGTTGCCTCCTTTGTTCTTGAACTCCAGAAAGAGGCAGGAGGTGGTGGGAAGGTGTTGGTTGGCACGCAGACGAGGCTGGCGTTTGTCGATTTGTTGGTTCCTCTGTAGTCTTACTGACTCCGCTTCATGCCCAGTAAATGAAGTTTCATCCTAATAGAAGAATCTTGTGTTGGATATAGAAAAACTGTGAGACTATTGTTTTTTAAATGTTGGAGGCATATTTAATATTCACTCATTCTGCGTTTCTTCACCTTTCTTTCTGCTCCAAAGATTCTCAGGAAGTGTGTGACCACAAAGCCGCAGAAGGCGACAACTTTACCGTGCCTCTGTCCTACGCACTGGACAACTCAGAGTCACTGAGATGGACGCACAACAAAGAGATAATCTTATATCGAAGTGGAAGCCTGTTCGTTCATGGGAAGAAGGAGGATGTTTCTGAAAACGGGTCCCTGAAGCTGATAAATCTGACGAAAAACAAAGCAGGGAATTACATCCCTGAGGTTAATGATAAAGACGGAAAAGTGCGTGGGAATTTGAAAAGCATGCGATTATGTGTGCTGGGTAGGTAACAACAAACTGTTAGTACATTTTCTTTGTTCAGTCAAGCATATCGTGGTAAATCATAAAGGACTGCAGACACCTAAACAGTTTTCACTCATCTGTTGAATATGTTCACATATTCACACATGACATCAATATGAAATAACTACTTTTAATTATTTATGTTGTCCTAAAGTCTGTTGTGATGCATCAGAAACAACATTTGGTTTAATATCATGTCATTAGTTCAGATCACTAGATCTGTTTTCACATTTTGCTCATCATGGAAATGACAATTTGTGTTTTTCACAATGCATAATGAGCACCACTTTACATCCTGTTTGGTCCACTCTTCTCAGATCGTGTCCCGGTGCCTTCAGTGACGGCTCAGTGTCTGTTACCATCAGATGTCCGATTTACCTGCAAAGTTGCTCAGGTGATCAGCTTTTCTGATTTATCATTTTATTCATCGAAGTTAGAAACACAAGCAGCTCCAGCCCAGAGTTTCCCTCTGTGTGTTTTCTCTTACGAGGTCTGCATATTCCCATTAGGGCTGTAAATGGATTAAAATATTTAATCACATGATTGTTCATAGAAGACTGCAAATTAACCTTAAAGGGAGATCTGCCAAGTATTTAATCCTCTTATCAACATTAGAGTGAACTAATATGCTGTTTTATGTAAATGTATGTATATATTTATTGTTGGAAATCAATTAACAACACAAAACACAGACAAATATTGCATTTAGCATAATAAATATGCTCAAATCATCACCAACAGGAAACAACAGCTCAGTGTGTCAGTGTGCTGACTTGACTGTGACCCAAACTGCATGTGATTATCATAAAATGGGCATCGGCACCCATCTGGAGGTCTGAGGTCAAGAGACCCCTTTGAAAATGGTGCTTTTCCTTGCCAAACCAATGGATTCCTTAGCTTTTTTTAGTTTCATATGATGCGAATATCTTCACTCTATCTTTAAAGCTGAGCACCCTAGGAGCTAAAATCGCAAGTTGTGTTAATGCATTAAAGAAATTAACTCACTAATTCTAATTATGACCCCTCTAACCCATTTCTGACATTAATACCCAGCAGGCCAAGGATCTCATCTTTGAGTGGCGTCAGAACGGCAAAGTGCTGGAAATGGAGAAAGGTCAGACTCTGACACGAGGAGCCCAAGAGGTGAAATCAGATTCCTTCAGCTGCAACGTTTCCAACCAAGTCAGCTCTATGATCAGTGGTCCTGTTACACAAAGCTGCTTTAAGTCCCGTGAGTATTATCCAGTGGTCACTACAGCTATATCTCTGTGACTTTTACCTTACGTGGGATGGAAATCACACAGTTTGGTTAGAATTGATTGCATATAGAACAATATTTATAATACATTTGCTCAGTATTAAACATGTTTATTTTGGAAGCACAATAATTTAGTGGGATAATCATGTCTATGAATAATAATAAACCAGTGAATTAGTCAGCATCAACACTTATTTAACGTGCTTCTTCTCTTTTCTTCTCAAGAGTCCATTTTTCCTGAAAAACTATTTGGAATAAACACCTGGATTGTTGTGGGTGTTGGAGGAGGTATGTAGCTCCTCGGACAAAGTACTGCAGTATCTTTATCAGATCGTTTATACTTATCCATAACTGTATGTCTCTCCTCTTGGTGTCCTGTGGTGCAGCTGAAATACCGTGAAATTAGAATTAAAGCTACTATGAGGAACTTTCATTTTGTGTTGATTTTGGCGGCCCCTGTAGACAAAAGCGGTAGTGTTTCACCAGAGTCCCTTTAGAAAGCCTCTCATTTTACTGTAGTAGGGTGTGGCAGTCTGCGCCGCGCTGTACCGGGTCTGGTTCTCCTGTGCCTTCCTTATGTCCAGTGGGCCCAGCAGTGTGGTGGTGCTGTTGGCTCCCAGCAGGGAGCAGTGAGGTGAAGCCAAGCTTCTCGCTGGAGGAGGAGTTGCTGTTGCCAGGCGCTGAGCTCTCCTCCTCCGCCAGAGCTCAACTGCCTGTCAAAGGCGGCAGCGAAGCCGTATGATATCGCCGGAATCAGACCCGGTTGCACCGACCAAGCGTTATGTATAACCATACAAAAATAGCCAGTCTTCTCGCTGATCGTCTTGTTTATTTATGTACTGTAGGTAATGTAGAGGTATGTTTCATAACCAGAGAAAAGTTCCTCATGGTAACTTTAAGGGAATTACACTTACAATTGTTGAGTTTGATCTACATTAATGAAACTGTTATTCTTATCCGTCCTCATCAGGTATTGTTCTGGTGCTGATTATCGTCGTTATTATTTGCTGCATCTGCAACAAACGGAAGAAACAAATGCAACTGAAGGGTGATGTTTTATTTTGTTTGCTTAGTTGGTTCGCTGGTTGTCTTAATTAATGTTAAAAAAAAATGGGCTCAACCTTTTACCTGCCCATAACCTTCACTTAAGATATTTGTTGTGCTACAGTGATAACAAGTGTATTATTTATAATATGTATGGATTTAAAAATATACACATACATAAATGTCTTTATTGAAGAGCTTCATTTAACAAGAAATTGCACAATTTTCTTTCCAGAATAGTAAAAATAAATGTAAATAATCATTTTCTTGGTCAACAGAAGAAGGGGAGCTTCGTTTGGCGTGGACCAATGGCCAAGAACATCATCAACATCAACACAATCCCGATCATCATCATCATCATCATCAACATAACCATCCTCCAGATCAACGTCATCATCATCATCACCACCAGCAGCAGCCGGCCGGCCACACCGGTCCTCGCCAACAGCGCTCCAAACAGCACCGCGACCAGCAGCGCCCCCGGGCCCCCGACCAGCCCAACGGTCACCCCTCAGCCCAGCCCCAGAAGACCTGCGCAGGTAGGAGGTTACTATGGAGCTGATGGAAACATCAGCGTGGCGTCTCATCTTACACTCTAACTTCTCGTTTCCCATCAGGTGCCCAGACCGGTTAACAACACTGATGAGGAGCAGCCTCCTCCTCTTCCTCAGCCCAGGAAGAAAGCTGCCAAAGCACCAAGAGTGTGACGCCATGTGAGTGTTGGAGTTTAGAAAACATAATCACTTTTTCTGGGTTCACCTGCTCTTATTTACTAGTAGTTACTTCCTTCTTACTCTGTTGATGTTTCTGTTTCACGAAAAATTCAATCAAACTCAGGCAGGAAATGCAGATTAGAGACTCTTCATCAGGATGTGGTGAAAATCCATTTTATGAAGTGGTTTATAATCAAATATTATCAAAATAAAAGTTGTCTGTTAATCATCTTTAACTTTATAACAACATGAGGAGCAACCACTCCTGATTTATTTAATAACATTTTATGTATTTTTTTAGTCATCATAATATTGTGATTATACTTTGAACTTTTTTTTCTCTATATACCAAACTCTCATTATTATAACTGAATGACTTTATTATATGTGATAACGAATGATGACTGGAACTAGAACTTGGTTGTGTGTGTATTTGAGTTAAAATGACTGTTTTTGTGAATGCAGTCTGGTGGCATCTGGTCATTTAACCTCGTGGACCACGGGACTTGTTGGACTGTCTGCTGTTTGTGTTATGATATAACAATCTGAGCCTGTCGGTGGCAAAAACCTTTAGAGGATGTAAACTGACAAGTTGCCCCGAATGATGACGTTACAGCTCATTTAGCTGCTGGTGGCTGCACTTCTCCCTCGATGCTGGACTAATTTCAAGTGTTGTCCTCGATAAACACAACAAACATGGGAAAATAGGGTTGAAAAGTACCAAAGTTATTCTTTCATATTCATTTTCAGACAAAAAAAGTAAGTCTCTGTGAAGAGCTGCTTCCCTTTGGGTTGAGACTCAACAATGACGCCGATCTGGAGAGATTATGACGTATAAAAGGCCAATCTTATTATTATATTATATATTATTATTGCAAAAATAATGAGTTATGAGTAAGGGCATAATCTCGAACTGTTATTAAGAGTGGGGCTGTTTTTATTTCTGTAGTTTTGTTTGTTTTTATCATCAATCATCTTGGATAAATTACGTGTTTCTGTCAGAATCATCATTAAAAGTAATGAGCAAAATCCAGCAGACTGCCTTGGCTGAGGAAGACCATGAGATCCCAGAAAGCTCAGGAAAAAAAGCTGGTAATTGGACCTTGAGTTAAAGGTTAAAGGTGCGCTCAGTGATTTCACTCAGCGTCTAATTGAGCCCTAAATCCAGAAAGCAATACTGGCTGCTACTCCAAAATGAAGGAGCGCTGAGTTACACCCATCTAACTGTCGCACTGTTCCTTTAAACAACACATTTTTTATTTTGTATCTCATTTCACATAAACTATTGTCTGTCGTTTTCCTCCATGATTTTATTTTCTACCCAATTCATGGTCTGAAACGTGAAGTGCCTTTAACTTGTATTCTTTCTAATATCCAGCAGGGGGCGACTCCTCTGGCTGTAAAAACAAGCCTGATTGTATAGAAGTCTATGAGAAAATGAGTCTACTTCTCACTTGATTTATTACTTCAGTAAACATTGTAAACATGAGTTTATGGTCTCAATCTCTAGTTTCAAGTTTTCCTTAATACAGCATGATCTTCATTTAGTAAATTATGGTCCCGTTTAGAGTCAAGTAGACCATAAATCGGGGTATGATTTCGGGCGTGGCTACCTTGTGATTAACTGCTCACTGCCACAGTGTTGTCCATGTTTTCATCTTACAGTTTTAACCCTTTCACGGAGTGTTTTCACTTCATGAAAGTTAATTATGATATTTTGGGCACCTACAAATGTCGTATTTAACATTCAGTTGTACTTAGCTCCACCCTCTCGTGTCACGCCTGGTTGCAAAAAGATGGCAACGACCAACATACCGAACTTGAGCCTTCAAAACGGTCCACAAACCGCTGTGATGTCACGGCGACTCCGCCCACTTCTTATACACAGTCTGTTTCTACCTGATAGTTCAAATAGTAAATATTAAATTCCTTCATGTGCATTCGTATGCCGTACTTTTTCATCTCTTTTTTGTATTTGTGTGTGAATTAATGAATAAAAAAATGTTGCTGACTGTAATGTATCACAGAGACAAGCAGGTCACATTTTCTGTATCTGACAAATTATCATTTATGCTTTATTTTTGGAGACTTGGCTTGTGATCATGATAATAATGTGTATAAATGTCATACATGTGTTTCTACGCAGAAAACACAAGGAACTATGTAATATTTTTAAAATTTATCTATAAAACTGCCATACTAACGCATTTATCCACTGAAGTATCTGCTTTTAATGTAAAATCTGTTAAATAAATGGTGTAAATTCTGATGAGACATTTCCAGTGAAATATAAACGGGAAATGACTGTTTCACACCGCGTCATTTCCACCTCTGCAGCTCGCTGTTTTACAGGCCGAATGCTCAGAACAATGCAGGCAGACGGTGTGTGTGTGTGTGTGTGTGTGTGTGTGTGTGTGTGTGTGTGTGTGTGTGTGTGTGTGTGTGTGTGTCGGTCACATATCCTGTCTTTTTTGCTGAAAATATGTTTGCGGTCTTGAGTGTGTGTGCTGCATATGCTGAGCTACTGCATGCTAGATTAGTATCGTATCTTGTGTGTGTGTGTGTGTGTGTGTGTGTGTGTGTGTTTTCCTGTACGTGCAGCTTCTTTATGGCAAATGACAAAATTTGCATCAAAGATTGTTTGCAGCTACTCTGAAATGCTCATGAATTGAAATGTGTTTTAATTTTGGGCTCACTTCTGCTCTGCCTCATTGTGTTCTGCTGCTGTTGCTTTACACCCACACTGTGCTGCTGTTAACTTATTTTCACACCCGTCATTCCCTCTGATAATAACGTATGAATGATTGTTTGACCCATGAGATTCATCCTGCTTCCTGTTCGGGGGTCCTGACCTGTAGCTTCAACACATCAGCGCAGAACAAACCAGCTGAAAATGTATTCTGTGTTAATATATGCAAGACTCAATGACAAACACCTTATCATACACTGCATGACATTATCACATTGACTGGCAATACTGGTGTACAATATGTTAGAGCTATTCTTACACGTTTTTATTGTATTTTGCTACTTATCTGACTTTCATTTGACTATTTCTGTGACTATAATCCTGCAGTAGTGTCAGTTCTACTTACTACAAATCTTATAAACCTTGTTGCCCATTGGGCAAAGTGATTTAAGTACATTTACTCAAGTTCTGCAGTTCAATGTACATGTACTTTACTCGGGTATTTCCCTGTTATGCTATTTTATATGTCTACATTTTGGAGGCAAATATTGAACTTTTTTACTGCATTACGTTTGTCTGACAGTTTGAGTTACTTTGCGGATTCAGATTAATAAAGTTAACTATAAATCAAGTCCTAAATTATGATATATGATTATAGATTAAACTACCCTGTAGTACAATATATGAAGTATTTAAACTCCACATTTATCAGCTGCATTATTAAAGTGATGAACACATTAATGCATCAATAATTATAATCCAGTGATCAAATATGTATTATTCTGACATGGGACATAATGCGTAATGAGTACATTTATAATTTAGGAAAAAAAAAAAAAAATATATATATATATATATATATATATATATATATATATATATATATATATATATATATATATATATATATATATATATATATGTTTTTCATATATATATATTTTTTTTTCCCTTCTTTTTCTTTTCTTCTTTTTTTTCTTTCTCCCTTTCTTTTTTCTCCTCTCCCTTCCTCCCATAGATATATATATAGATATATATATAGATATATATAAATTGTATATATACTTAAGGGAAAGGTTGACGATGGATGGATGATATATACAATATATATACATATATAATGTTTTTTAATAAATAACAATATAATTATTTATATATACATGTATTTACATTAATAGAAAACAATATTATATAAAATTTAAAGTATATGTTTTATTGTCAGATATTTTTCTTCATTATATATATATAATAAAATAATATATACTTTATATATTACATAAAATAATATATATGATATATACATACATACACATATGCACACATACAGTATGTGCTGTATATATGAAATACAATTATAAGTACATATATTAAGTAGTGGATTTTTAAAATATTTTTAGAAATGTAGACAGTAAAGGTTGGATGTGAATCCCAGCCGCTGCAGGGCCAGCCTTCGTTCACAAGGCGCCTACTTTACCAGGTGAGCTACCACTGTGCCTCCTTTCAGTAAATTTTGATGCTAATAATTTTGTACTATTACTTAGGTAAGATTTTGAATGTCGTACTTTAACTTGTAACAGAGTATGTCTACACTGTGGTATTGCTATATTTTTACTGTAGAACAAGATTTGAGTACTTTTTCCACCACTGCATGGTGAAATTAAATAAATTATACATGGGAAGAAACATCAGCCAATCAGCGTGCAGACCCAGGTCGACATATACAATATGGGGTCAAATAGAGAGAAGAAAACATCACATTTTCAGATTTTTACTTAAAAGTTTTTGTCTGCATTGTCTAGTTTTGTCCACTAGATGGAGCTGTAGCTTCACGTACAGAGGGCCAATCAGCTGTGGGACCTGGTCCCAAACCACGCCGAGCTGATTAGATTTAATCCAATTTCTGCATATTGTATTATATGTATGATTTCTTTTATGTATATTCAGTTAAGTATTATATGTTCCCTTAAGGGCTGGCAATTGATTCAACATTTAATTGTGATTAATCACACTATTGTCCACAGTTAATCACAATTAATCACACATTTTTTGTCTGTTCAAAATGTACCTTAAAGGGAGATTTGTTAAGTATTTAATATTCTTATGGGAGTGGGCAAATATGCTGCTTTATGCAAATGTATGTATATATTTATGGAAATATATGTATGGATGTATTTATTGGAAATCAATTAACAACACAGATGACAAACAATGACAAATGTTGTCCAGAAACCCTCACAGGTACTGCGTTTTGAATAAAAAATCTGCTCAAATCATAACATGGCAAACTGCAGCCCAACAGGCAACAACAGCAGTCAGTGTGTCAGAGTGCTGACTTGACTATGACTTGATCCAGACTGACTAGGACTATCATAAAGTGGGCATGTCTGTAAAGGGGAGACTGGTGGGTACCCACAGAACCCATTTACATTCACCTATGTGGAGGTCAGAGGTCAAGGGACCTTCGGAGTGTTATTTAACCTCCTAAATCCCGAGCCTAGCTTTAAAACTGAGCCTGCTACAACCTAAAAATCACAGATAGCGATACTGTGTTAAAGAAATTAGTGGTGTTAAAATTAATTTGCGTTAACTTTGATAACTTTAGTTCCTTTACAGGTTGAGAAATTACACAGTGAAAACCCATCTAATAAATCCAAAAAGGTCATCATCAACCCCTTCAAGGTTTCAGCCAGATTCATACATTAAATATACATTATTTTATGCTGTGTCGTGATTTTTCCACAGTTACTCCTGTGAGGCCAGAAGAGGCTGCTGCATGTCCATGTTTCCTACACTCGGTCAGCATGTTGTCTCATAAGTCACAGCCTTGACGCCTGACCTTTGAATGAACACAAATTAAAGTATGAAGGATTTTTTTCCACCAAGTGTAAGGTTTTAGATGCTTTTCTGTGATTTTCAAGGTATCGCGTGAATGTGATCTGTTTGTTTCATTTTTTTTTTCAAAATTGAATTACTTATTTTTTTTTTTTTTTTACTGTTTCTTTTGCTGTTTCTACAATTTAAAGTGCCTTTGGGTCCTTTTTAAAACACTATGTAAAAATCGATGTTTTATTGTTATTATTATTATTATTATTAATAAAAAACTTTTGAGGGGAATAGTTGTCAAATTTAACTCCATGTGAATGAACTGTGAACAACTTGATTTTCAGATAAATTAGCATTTTGAAAAAGCAGTTTCTTTTCAAAATGCATATTATTTTAAAATTGTATTAATTTATTTTAATTTTTAATTTTCTTACTGTTTCTTCTGTTTTTACCTTGTGAAGTGCTTTTGAGTAGCTATATTATTATTATTATTATCAGCATTAGTATTATTAATAATAATGAAACAATTTTTCCATTTGAATGAATTCTGAGCAACCTGATTTTCAGATAAATTAGCATTTTTTAAAAAGTCGATAGATTTCTTCAAATTTTAATTATTTATTTAATTGTTATTTTTTTCTCCTCTTTTTCCATTTTTACCATGTAAATTGCCTGAGTACTTTTTAACGCACTATATATATATATATATATATATATATATATACACACTATATACAAAGCAGTTTTCATATGCATGTGAGCTTTTAAAATGCATGAAAATGTTCATCCAATTTTATAGATTTATTAAATTTAATGTTTTTAGCTGTTAATTTTTTTTCTGTCATATTTAACTTAAATCACTTTTCCTATCATGGCTGCTGTGTTGTTGCTTTAATGCACTTTATTGCTTCTCTGTGAAGAACTGACTAAAGTCTGTGTATATATAAAGATTTAATTCATTCATTTAATGCAACTGTTGCTCCTACTACTACAAAAAGTACAAGCATTAGGACTACTACTGATACTAAGATTAAAAGGTTTTGACGCCCTGCTGGTATGAGATATTTGACTGTATTCTGACTGCACTTTATCACATTACTGTTTGTCTGCAGCTTTGTCTGCTTTCTTACAGTAAACAAGTCAAAAGTGGAAAAGAGATTTCAGATTTATCATCTAAAATGCATCATATCTGAGGTGGCAGCCTGGCAGCGACTGGTTTGAAATAAAAGTCTGTTAGTGGTCCATTAAATCCAGATCCAGAGCCAAGAATCCATGGCCAGGTTAATGACTGATAGGGGAGTATGAAATAACACTGTGTCCGGTGTGAACAGGTGCTACACCGCGTCCAGACCACATAGTAGGCCACACACCCAATTCCTCTCTGCTATGCACATTTTAAAAATACTCAAATGCATCGCAGCGTGAAGCTGTAACCTTTGACCCCGAGGTTACACACCCAGACCTGAGACAGGCGGTGAACTCTGGCCTGCCTGGTGTCTCTGTGTAAATACACCTCCGTTGTCACCAGTAACTGACAGCAGGCAAGTGTCAGCCTTGTTTGGAGGGAACAAACAGGCGAGCATGGGTGTAGAAATATGGTTTTACTCCAGTTAAAGCAGATTTTTGAGAGACAGTTTGACTTTAACCTCTGATAGATTAAAAGACAAAGATAATAATTAATCAGAGGTGGTTTACAGTGACTGGACATGTAATTAAGACCAATATTTGCACCATTATTGTGGCAGATTGATGTGGGAATCTCTCCACCTGGGACCTCCCTGCTTCCCTCCACTCCTCCTCCAGCCCGTCACCTAACTTCCGGCCACTCTCTCTCTCCTCTACCAGCCTCCCTCTCCCTCTATCAATCTCGCCCTCTTTCCCGTGCACACGTTAAACCGGTTCAGTGTCAGTGTGTGAACCGTGTAAACACGTTGGACTCCGTATTTACTGGATCTAAGGAATCGCGTGCGTCCGTTTTGCTCGGCGGCTCCGCCCGGTGTGCGGTGCGGACTGACTGCTCACATCTTCAGAGTTTTATTGGATTGACCGACAGCAGCGGCGGGAGAGGACTGGTGTTACCCCACACGCAGGACAAAGAAAACGGGGGGAAATACAGGGGGGAAAAGCCAAGAGTGGAGGAAGAGAATAATGAAAATGGACAGCTGTCTCCTCACACTCGTCTCTGGTGTTTTAATGCTCGGTAAGAAACGTCTGTTTCCTTTCTGTTTGATAGCTAATTAACTCAGATCGGCGACAAGCAAGGACCAATGTCAATGTCCGTTTAGAAATCTGTCAATTTAACGTTTGCGTGTTTGTCAGCTAGTGTACATGCCAAGTAAAAGATAAATTAAAGCATTTCTCGTATCTTTAACACCCACTAGCCAGTCCGGCATATACCTAATCTATCAAGCAGCACTACATTACAATTAATATGAAACCTTTTAAACGCTGTTAGCCGCTTCATCCACTGTATTTCGCTGGAGGAAGTCCGGCGGTGCAACAAGCTAGCACATTGAAAAAAGTGCAGATTTAAGTGAATAAGAAGAGTCGCTTTGTGTGTTTGATATTGCCGAATTGAAGAGTGAATCCGAGGCATTGACAAAGGTTGATCAGCTTTGTTGTCAGAGATGTGTGCGCGTGACGACAAAGCAAAATTGCCAAAACGATATGTTGATAAACGGGGTTTGGCACCGTAGTCTCTGCCTGTGAAGGTTCCGGGTAGAGCCCCACTTCCCCAGTGTTGTGTTGAAACTGCTGTAGATTATGTTTAGCTGATGTAATGAATTTATTTCGACGGCTAATTACCCACCTAGCTTAAGGATAATTAAAACACTAGCATATTATGATTTTATTTAATTGAGCTAAAATGAAAAACAGGCAGTGAGTGACAGCTGCGTTGTAGGGTGAGGAGCGATAGTGGTGAATAACAGTGGTGCTCCAAGTTTCATGTATTTTAGTCTCTTTATTTAAGACTGTATTTCCATTAGTTGTCCAACATGAGGTATCCAGCTTTGACCAGTTCCCATTATCTTAGCAGTCAAACTTCTCAGCCTTATTATATTGCCTTGTATATATCATACCAGAGTCAAACCAGGCTGACTAATAACCCAACTGGTTTGTACCAAAGGGCCAGAACTGTATGATTAGGCTGTTTTTTTAACCACAGGGACAAACCAGGGCTCCTTCAGGGGCCAAACAAGGCTGAACAGGGCTTAACAAATACTGAAGTCACCATATGTTTGTGGGCATAACAGTGAATGCCTTAGAGGCTTAAATTAGTACAGTGTAAGATGACCAAATGTCACCAGCACTCCTGTGGTGGGTTTTCTGACTCTGCTGATGTGAAGTGACCATAGTACACAAATGATTTCCCTTAACGTGCCATCTCACCTGCTATCTGACCTGCTTCACCATTTTTGATGTGGAAATATTAACAGAAACCCTACTAGGTTCAGAGCAGATGATGAGAAATTAAAGGCACACTCTGCTCTAAGGTTTCAATTTTTGACATATTTTTAATGCCGTCTGCTTCTGTCGTGCACAAGTCTTACATCCCCCGATATTGACATTTATGTATGAGAAATATTTCATGAAAGTCAGGTCAGGCCAAGAGAGCAAAGTGCTCTTCAGAGTGAAGCGGTTTCTAGAAGTTGAGGGGAACGGTGTGTTTTTGTAGTGCTTGAAATCTGAAATTCAAGATAGAACCAGAAATGAAATCAATCATAGTAAAGTCCAAATCAATAAAACAGTGTACAAATACTATTACAAGTAAATGTCATTCAAAAAGTATTATCATCAAAATATATTGAAAGTATTCATTATGGAGAATAACTCATATCAGAATAGTATATTACTGGATTATAAATATTGATGCATTTATTGTATCACTTTAATGTTGTAGATTTTCTCGCCTAATATATAGATGGGGAGCTTAATCTATGTGTCATACTTTATGTTGATATATATTTTGTATTAATGATTTAAATCTGCAACTAGTAAGTTATCAAATACATGTAGTGGAATTAAAAGTATAATATTTCCCTCCAAAATGTTGTGGATTAGAAGTATAAAGTAGCATTTTGAGGCATAAAAGTACCTCAAAATTGTACTTAAATACAGTACTTGGGTAATTGTATTTCTTAAATAATTCTTAAAATCCATTTGCGTTCTGTTAGGTTTTTGCAGATGGAAATACCCACTTAGTCGTTGCAAAAAGAGGTTACCAATGTAGGGTAATCAAAGCTAATCAGTAAGATTAAGAGTGATGTGAATGCTAGCACTGGCTGAGTCAAAGTTAGCAGTGCTAAGTTACGAGATGGGAAGTCGTGAACACGATATGCATGCCGTTCAAGCCGTTACGTCGGGAAGAGCACCACCGCTAAGCAACGAGAATATTAACGTTACTGACCGAGTGTAGGAAACTAACAAGTGGGTCACATAATACAGGAAATGCAAAGGCATAATGACAGAGGTCGTTGAGAGTATCAACATTTTCCTCAGACATAATATAAAACAACCAAGAAAAACAATATATCACTAAAATTACAATATACTGTACAAGATTAACATTTTATGCTCCAATAAATGAACTTCCATGGTCTCCACCATTTCTGACGTCAACAAATGCATCACAAGTCGTGAACTTGGAGCTCTCAGAAACTTTCCACTTACAAGGTCGTGAATACGACATGAGGGGATATCACTATGTATTTCACATTCTTGGCAGTAATGTCTAATGAGAATATTACCAGCTCGGGGTTCGTTTGGACACCAAAAACCATCGAAGACCGGGTCACCAGATATAACTGTCTGTTTGTGCTTGTGTTGGAGTCTGAGTTGTGGTGAGGGCTGGTCATTTGTTGGGATTAGCGGACTCCAGTTTTAACCAAAAGTTAGCTGTTGTTGCACACTGTTAGCTCTGTAGCAGAGCTGAAGAGAGTAAAGACACCTGCCACTCGCGTGCCTGACGTCACACCAGTTGGATTTTCCCAGAAAAAATGTCCCATGTTTTTCACATTAAAAGCACAAACAGGTGGATAGAGGAAACCCAGAAAGTCACACAATCACATTAGCAATGAAAATATTCTTAAAAAGTTTATATGGGGAAAAAACATACATACTGTCCCTTTTTTAAAGGATAAAATAGTCCTGGAAAGCTGTTTTTTTTGTACAGATTAAACAAGAAAGACAACATGTTAGTGATGCTGAAGGGCAGATTTAGTTGGGTTTAGACAGAGCCAGGCTAACTGTTTCCCCTTGTTTTCAGTCTTTATGCTAAGCTAATCATCTCCTGGCTTCACGTTACCGGCATAGACACAACAGTAGTATGAAACTTCTCACCAGGAAAACTCCACACATGCCCACCCATGCCACACTGATATCTTGACTTGTTTATTAAACTTCCTGGGTGTCTTCAGGCTCCACTGGCTGTGCAGCATTCCTTTCAGGAGAGGCTTGAAATTGAGTTTAAAACCCATAAATCTCAGCACCTGCAGAAAATCTGAGTGTCTTATTTTTAGTGATGAATGGCCCTCTCACCTCTCCCCCACACACATATACAGGTATACCGTATATGATGGTCATTTTGTGATGTGGCACGGCAGAAATGTTATTGCACCTTTTTGAACGTACTGAATCCAGAGAGTGTTTTGGGGTTGCTGCAGCTCACACGCTCTTGATGCTGGATTTTCTCGAGCTGATTGAATCACTTTGTCATATTAGCTTGAGGTACGACAGCAGAATCTGAAGTGTCATGCTTGTTTGACGATAACGTTGTAGCTGTCAGACTCCTCGGAGAGCGGCGTGTGAGGAACCTGTCAGTTGGTGGTTTGTCTGATATGAAGGTAAAGATTGACTTAGATAGTGCACAGAGGCGGGAGCATGCAGTGGGTTTTATGTGGTACGTATTTCACTGTGACTTGTTACTTGCTAAAGCAGAACAAGCAGCAGGAAAAGCTCCCAGTCAGCAGCCTCTCACACACATAACACCAGGCCAACTGCCAAAAACTCAAGTATTGATGGACCATACGAGCACAGGACTTGTTTATGAAGCACTTTTTTTTTTCTTTTTTTTAAACCAAAGCTGATCCAGGTTTCTCTGAAAAGACTTTTATTTTTTTGCAGAGGTGTCCTCTGTATGATAACATGGCAGTTAAACACTTGATATTAAGTATAAAACTATCCAGATGATACTTTATATGGCTGTTAATGAATATACTTTTTGAAAATCTAAACCTTTAGTGTTATATATCTTAAAATTAGGGGTCTAAGAAAATATCAATACAGTTGATTATTGTGATTTTTTTTTTCAAAAGAATAAATTTTAGTTTACATGCAAAGATTTATGTAAATATGGTGAGCCTCATCTTTCTATTATGACAGTTTTCCTGAAATTACATTAAAGAAATCACAATATATCACCTCGCTTACATGCTTATATATCTCCTGTATCATGATACGTACCGTATCACCAGATTCTTGCCAGCCCTACACAAAACAGTTTTAAAATCTTAAATATTTGTCCTATTATGAAACCAAAATAAGGCTTTCTTTGATTCCTAAATGTAGGCAATATATACTTTTTAGTTCATTTAAAGGGAAAGTACGCAGGGTTTGGTAACAACCTGTCTGATGCTCTCACTGGTCGGGTTTTTGGCGTGTTGGACCTATTTTTAGAGATGCTGCAATGCGCTCGGTAATTACTGTGGTATCAGT
This sequence comes from Pterois miles, assembly GCA_947000775.1. Classification (NCBI taxonomy): domain Eukaryota; kingdom Metazoa; phylum Chordata; class Actinopteri; order Perciformes; family Scorpaenidae; genus Pterois; species Pterois miles. The sequence goes on along the minus strand of CAMQGK010000076.1, from coordinate 214,372 downwards.
GCTAATACGAACCTTATTAAGCTGATCTGATGCTGGCCATGACATGACCGGTCCAGTTTCTTGGTCAGTTTCTTTATAAATTTAAAGCAGTAACATACATCCACTCAATCACTGTGTCACTCCGTCAGGGTCATTCCATACCATCTCAGCAAGACCTCCTCCTTTGTTGATAAAACATTCAACTGCTCCCTGACGTCAAATTTCCGACTCAGAAAGAATCCAAGATGGCTGCTCTATGCGTCAACAGTTAAAAAAAAAAAAAAAGCTGCAGTAATATACTGTTTATTAGCACTTCTGTGCACTACTACAATGTTCATATGCGCAAAACACCGGTGTAATGCGTTGCTGGTATTGCTAACAATGGCTAGCCTGTCTGGAGGAAACGCCTTTAAGTTTTCTGACTTTTTGTACTGAAATTCGGTGAGCTCGGGCGTGACGTCATTCCTGGCTCACACTATTGATTTCCAACCTTAATCATGTGCAGCGATTGGTGTGCAGATTTTATATTTAGGGGGAAAAGAGACCAGTATCAGACTGGTAGAGCTGAGGTACTGGAATCTGTATCAGTAGAGAAAATGTTGGATCGATGCAACCCTTATTAATCACAGTTTTAATGGAACAAAATAATGCACGTATCAGATGTTAAATATCTCAACACAAGCTCCCTTGCAAGAATTTTACCTCAGCGCATCGACAGCTGTTCCTGCTCAGTGATCACTGTATTGGACAACCTGCCATGACACAAATGTGTGTTCAGCTGTAGTTCATTAACAAACCAGCAGCTTGTAGCATCTCCACTTTACCTTCAGCTGGTCTAAGTGCAGACGTCAGGGTCGGAGGTGGGTGTGTGGCGGCCTGCAGCCGGATTCCACCAACCAGGAGCAGTCCGACTCCGCTGTGTTGTCACATGCTTCACTCAGCTGGAATGTCAAGACACTTTGACGGAGGAGGAGGAGGAGGAATGTAAACCAGGTGGTTTGACCCAGCCAAACCTCATGATATCTGTAAACGGTGCTAACTCTATTTCTTCACTTTCGTTCTACATAAACTTCAATCTCTTGCTGTTGTTTTCTGGTTTTGGGAAAACTGCTGGAGTGCTGACATAACCGTCGGTCGGTGTTCTTGCCAAACAAAACGATGTGGGCATGAGTGTTTGCAGAAATACATGTGCGCAGAGAATGCAGTTCAGGTTTTAGCATCAGCAGTACCGTTCAACTCTGCACAAGCTGTAACAAGCCCTGTGTGTGCATGTTGAAACAGTGCAGATTGAGATTGGTAATCCATGTGAGTTGTTGCCAGATCTGTCAACGTTATCCCGAAACCACTACATTAAACTTGGCCAGTGAAGCATTTAGCTCACTGCTGTGTTACTGCTTTAATACAGACAGTCCTTCTAGTCATCAGGCTTCTAATAGAGCAAGATATGTTCCTGTAATCACTGCGTTGAGCATCGATTGGTCTCAGCCTTCAGAATAACGATCAGAGGGGTTTTGCTCACTGAAGTTAGACTCTAAAATGGATCCAGCCTCAGTACGTTTATTTGTTTCTGTTTAGCTGCATTAGTTATTTAATAGTGCATTATTTTCTTGTGATGTTTAAATATTCTTTCCATCCTTGAAGGTGGGTGCCTGGCCCGGGTGGTGACGGTGTCTCCTGGTCCGTTAATCCGGGTGGAAGGTCAGCCGGTTTCCATCAGATGTGATGTCAATGACTACAGTGGACCTCGTGAGCAGGTGAGTCGCTGTGTGTCACACCTGGGTGCATGTGACGTCCCTGACAGACGGATCACAGGTTTAAAGGAAGAGGCTGATTGTTTTCTGTGCTATATTTTGTTGTTTGTCTCTCAGTGTCAACATTTGTGTTGATGGGTGCATGATGCAAAGAAGGCACCACAATCTATAATGGAAAGGTACACAATAACAATAAAAGAAGAGAAAAAGATCAAATTAATTTATCTAAATCTGAGTAAATTAAACAGTAATTATAAATAAACACCTTAAAATAAATACATCAAAATAAGTAAATAAAAGAAAAATAAATTAAACAAAATTACATCTAAAAGCTTTAAAATAAATAAATAAAAAAAATGAATAAATAAATGCATAAAATAATAGAAAAACATATAAAATGGATAATAAATAAACTCAACTGACCATAAAGACATCAGGAGTGCAATGTATACAATAAAAAGTTATTAAATTAAATAATATAAATCTAAATAAATAAAATACAAATAATGAATGAATACCTCAAAATAACTAAATGAAAATAAGTAAATACAAAAAAAAAAATAATTACCTGACCAGGCTGGTCCTCTCAGCCTCAACCAGGACTACTGACTAACGTCACATATAATCAAGTAATATGTACATATAATAACAGACAGTGGCTGTAACTTGAAAGACAAAGTACTCAAAAACAACAGAGGAGAAAAATGATTTAAACGGTAATAATAATAACATTTTTTAATTAATTAGAAAAAAACATTAAATAAGAAATATACAACATGAAATAATTAAAATATAAATAAAAAATGAAATAACAATTAATAAATAAATTAATAAAATTCATGCACACACCAGATTCCCAACACCTACTTGTGTTATAAATATCAATTTTGACCAGATGAGATCACCAGAAACCTAGAGATTGATCCACCGAGGTCACCAAAATCATTAGCTATCCTCTTCCGCCTCTGATGTCATAGTCAGTCATTATTATGCCACTCTGTCATGCAGGATTTCGAGTGGATGATGTCCAGGGAAGCGAACGGGGCGAGGATAAAGATCATCTCCACCTTCGACGCCGGCTACTCCCACGCGTCGCTCAGCAAGCGCGTGGCGTCCGGCGACATCTCTGTGGTGCGTCTGCAGGACAACGAGGTGGAGCTGAAGATAGCGGAGGTGAAGTCGCTGGACGCCGGCTTCTACTGGTGTCAGACGCCGAGCACCGACTCCGTCATCAGCGGCAACTACGAGGCTCAGGTCCAACTCACTGGTATGGGAGAGGTGTGTGTGTGAGTGTGTGAGAGAGACTTTAGTCCATTTCAACTTTGTGTCTCATGATCTAAATGAACTAACTTCTGATTTATAATAACTTGGGGCTCGCTGCCTTAACTGTGTTTTACAGTGTGTGAAGCTAGCTGGCAATGCTGCTTCATTTAACAGCTATCCCCATGACTTACTAATGCTCTACTGACCATGTATATATCCTCCCTCACACACTCCCACTGCTTTTAGACAATTACTGGCTTATAATTTGGCTTTCACACACACCTCAACTCGCTGGTGGTGGGGAGCAGATGTCAGGTGGGAGTACTTGGCTTGTGTCAGATTAGGGCCAGGGAGAGAAGAATATAAATATCATAGGACATCTAATGAAAACTCTCCACAGGGACAAATGTTAAATTACATGGTGAACAGTCTATGTTGAGTGGAAACGTTACCAACAGTCTACAGTTGACATCAGCCAAACGTGACTTTTACATACAGCCGTATAACTTCATCACCATCCATCAAATCACCTGTGAAATGATGAGCAGTATATTACAACTTATGAACCCTTCACTTGAAGCTGATTTTGTATTCAGCACCATAATGGGAGCAGCTGCTGATGAACAGCACAGCAGGGAGGAAATATAACTAATTCTTCAGCATACCGAACATGAATGATAATAAGATTACACCAAAAAACACAACCTGCTTTACAAGAATTTAACTGTCTGGACAAGGCGTCCATTTACGAGTCCAACAAGATAATCTAATACAGCATGCGGCCTCACCCCACTGCTGATACCAGAAAAATCACCTACTTCCTCATCCAACGCTGTAAACATAACATGGCGGTATACAACATGCACGCTTCCTCATCTCACCTGCACTAAGTGTACGAATACACTCTCATTTATTTTTCCAGCCTTAACACACAACGTAAAGGCGTGCAGGTGAAAGGTTTATTTTACTAAGGCCTGCCACTGTTTACTGTTGATTCAATAGATAATGGAGGTATTTGCAGTCGCATCAACAGGTATATGGTCTATATTATACTGTATATATGTGTATATATATATATATATATATATATATATATATATATATATATATATATATATATATATATATATATATATATATATATATATATATATATATATATATATATATATATATATATATATATATAATATATATATATATGTAAAAAAATCTTATTTTAAGGATTTTTCCAAAACAGTTTTTTTCAAATAGAAATTATATCACACAAATATAAAACACAGAAATAAAATATATGGTACTTTTCATTTGAAAACAAAAAAATGTGTAATAATAAGAGTAATAATTGAGAAAGTTTGCAATTAAAGAAAAAATTAACAAAAGAAGAGCAATTTGGGGAGATGGACCTTTTCCACACTTTCCAAATTTCCTCGAATTTACTTTTCTGAAGTCCAGTTCATTACAAATATTTCATAAATTACATCATGCCAGTTCTCTAATGATGAGGTATGTGGTTTAAGCCCAGACTGCAGACTTTAAAATGTCTTAAACAAAGAATTATTGTGTAAAATAACTAAAAATAATCCCCCTTGTCTTAGGGCGCTTTCACAAGCCGTAGTCCGTTTAGTTAGTCCCAAGCAGAGTGGAACTGATACTCCTGGTTTGTTTTCTGTTTAGTCTGGTTCAGTGTCAGTCCACATATTATATCTTATCTTATCTTATCTTATCTTATCTTATCTTATATTAAAGCAGACCAAATAAAAAAGTGGGCCGTGTAGGAGCAGGGCTGGAAGTCTTTCTTATTGGTCAGAAATTTGGAGCAGAACGCATCACAGATATTTGTTGATACTGGCAGTAATCCTGCTTTGGTGTTCCTACCAAACACATTTGGAAAGTGTTCAGGTCAAACGTCTCCAGTTAAGGTTCTTGGTTCTCAACGATTTGTTGATCCACTGTTGATCAGACATCTCAACATATGCAGGCAGACCATAATCCCCTTCATTTTGGTTCACTTCCTGCAGTCGGGTTGCATTATGCTCCCGGTGCAGTCGAACTGTGCTCGTGTTTGCTCGCAAACGCTCCGAGACCAGCTCTCGCAAGCGGACTTGGAATGGTTTCTTTTGATCCGCGCCAGAGTTGGATTAAAGGTGCAGTGTGTAGCATCTAGTGGTATCTAGCGGTGCGGTTACAGATTTCAACCAGGTCCTATTTAAAGCCAATGTTTGGTCCGTCCGTTCTGGGTAGAAACATGGCCGCTGGGTCTATATGTCAGTATAAATGCCTCATTCTCAGGGGAAAAAAAGCAATGTCCATTTTCAGGTGATTATGCACTAATGAAAACATATGTATTAACATTATTATGCCCATAGCGCCCCCTAAATGTTACACACTTCCTTTAAAACAGACTAAATGTTGGCTTATGAAAGCTTGGGCTATTTGTATTCAAATCACATATAAACTGAATTCCTTTATGAGTTCAAAGCTCCGCTGTAATAGTTGGATCTCATTTAATATTTCAAAATGTTTTCACGCCTCCAGGTATTTGACCGCATTAGTGACTGAAAGCAGCAGCTCTGTTGAACGGTCAGTTTGACATAATAAGCGTTACTAGACGTACAGTGGAAACAGCGTTCCAGCTGCTTTAGCATCGTCTACAGACCTCGCTGTGTACACTTTCCTCATTTGGAATATTTTCTGACACAGAAACAGAGCAGGAGAAAAACCCATATTCAGCATTTTCCTTTGATTTTAATTGAGTTTTCTCCTCACAGTTATCCAGTCGGTAATTACACACATATTTTGGTGGTTCAAACCCAGCGTTAAACTCAAGCTCAACACCATGTTTAAAAAAAACGACAATTCATTTTTTTTTCTTTAGAAATGAAACATGAAAGGACATCTTATGCTGCGCGCCCACAAATTTGAGAGATGAAGTCACACGACAGCAGGTTAGTTAGCTCCATAATGCACCATCATGTTCAGCTGCTTCCCAGCACGACTCCCCAGACACCTTGTTAAATTTAGACCTGAATTAACTAGGCAGCGGCGCTGTTTGTGTGCGACGGAGATGGTGTCGTGTGTATGTAGGAGCATATGTATCGGTGTGTTTTGCAGTGTATGAAGGGGAGAGTGTTTGTTAACAGAGATGACGAGTCAGATTTGTTGCCGGAGGGTCTTTACCAGTCGAGACTTGTGCACCACGTTCATCAGTGCACACACACACACACACACACACACACACACACACACACACACACACACACACACACACACACAACTGCTGCTGTTGCCCTGCTGAGGCTGTTTGGTTATGTAAGAAACAAGTCGAGTACAGGTCGCTGAGGGTTTGAAAACTCCTCTCAGGCTAATTTTAATTGATAGAGCAAAACGCAGATTATTCGTACTGCCTTCGTTATCTGCCATAGACACTCACATCACTGCAGCACACAGCAGTGCTCTATAACCACTGTAGTGCTGTCCAGTCCTGTCCTGTTATGTCCACACTTTAAGGCTTCAGCTGTGTAGGAAGATGATGTCCCTGTCCTCCTGTAACCCACCTACAAATCTCTGATTGGTCAGTTGTTTCTGTAACTGGTAGAAATCCATCACAGGGGCAGTTACGTGTCTGTAACTGTGTTTCTATATAGTGCATTTTGAAGTATCGCGTTAGAAAAGCCGTGTGGAAACGGCGAAATTAGGTAAAACTTCCTCAATTGTGCAAAAATGTTTTAAAGCTCGCTTGAGGTGTTTTTTTTGTCTTTGTTGAAAAAGAGTTGATTGTCGATTAAAGGCCTTCACACACAGAAGGCAAACATTACTCAGCGAAAAAGCAATGTCATTTTTTTTTCCAGAACGAGGTTGATTTTCTGAGCTCTCATGCCGTGAATGAAGGCGTCAACTAATCATGTTGTGCAGAATGGGTTGAGTCGCACCTGTGTTTATTGCACAACAACGCAGAGGCTCCGTAGTCTGAACCAAGATGACAAACTTTATTATTCCTTTCAACCTTGACAAAGGCAGCGCTGACCACATCCTCTCCTTCCGTTCTTACCTTTCACAGTAAAAGCCCCAGACGTATAATATTCACAGGCAAGTATTTTGCATTTTCATGTCGTGAAGTCCTTAAAGTCTGACGTAACAAACATTTAAATCACATGACTGATCAGCTGCTTTCACTTATCTATACTGTCTCATTTCTGGACCATATGAAACATGGTCAATCTGACATGAAAGAACCATTAAGACTTGCCCAAAACAAACCCCTGAAGACCTCTCTCCGTTTTTCTCTCATAGATCACCCAAGGCAACTAGTGGTCATGGCTAAAAGGTAACCCCTAAATTACAAAAAAATCTTGCGAGACTCACTGCCCGACAACCTGTCCTAACCTCAACTATTCAAGGTCAACACCTAACTTAAACCATTTCCATGTGGGTTACCTTTTAGATACAGCCGTGAGTTGTTTTGTTTTGTGTTCCTTGTGTCCAAAAACATCCCTGTGGACACGTACCGTAAGACCACATCAGTCACATTAATCACACAAAGCACAAGTTATCATGTTTGTTGGTATCTCCCATTTCATCCGTGCAAACACTTGACAGTCAGACCTGCTGCAACAGCTGCTTAATGTCTTTTTGCCTTACAGCTCAAAATCAATAAGCTAATAGTTCATTTGTGGGGAAATAGCTTCTCAATAATTAAAAGATTCTGGTGCATATTATGGACAGTTCAGTTCATCCTGTTGAGAAGAACAGTTTTATCTTTCTGAACACTTAAAAATCTTTCCCACAGGACGTGAATGTGGCATAAATGTATTTCCCACAATGCACTGCTTCGTACTCCTCACTCCCAGCCATCTGCCACCTCTTGGATTCATTTGTAACACGACTAAAATAAGCTTTCAGAAAGCATTATTCACCTTTTATGTAAAGTATTTGGGGATGAAACTTCATGTTGGAAAGACTTTAAAATGTTGATTTTGTGTTTAGAAGTAGATTATTAATTAAATATCACACCTGAAGTCAGATTAACATATGTGGACACACCCTGCCTTCGCTCATAATTTCTCTTTTTTCATATGCAGAGTATCAGTCAAGTCGGTGGTGATGATAAAACAGAGGCTGTAATTGTGTTTAGCAGTCATCCAGCCTGCCACTCAGCTTTATTATTAACCCCCCATGTCTTCGCTGCAGACATGCTATTCATCAAAGCATCTAATGCATGTGCTCCTTCACTGCCCCTGTTGTGAAAAGCAGAGGTAAAACTCATTTTGTGGATGCATTTGAAAGCAGAGTCGTGCTCCCAGCAGGATATCCAGCAGCGACGAGTTCCCAGTTTTTTAATTTCCTCTCACACAGTGACTCATCAGCCTTCTTTATGTGTCACAATGAGAACAGATACAAAGCAATGGTGAAAAATCTGCTCTGTTAAGAAGAAAAGAAGAAGAAAGATATACCTGCTCAGAAGCAACAAGGAACTTTTTCATTACCAGTGGAAGAGAGTTTACTGTGTTACCTGAGCAGGCTAGTCATTAACCTTTACGGACACTCCTCTGGGTGTGTTTCATATACACACACTCACAAGTTTACCGCCTTATCTGGAGCTGTTTGTTTGTTTAACTCCCGTTCAGCCAGTGACCTTGACAAAATGAGTAAGCAAATCAATGTACTGCTGTGGACGCGATTTTCGCCACCTAAAAGAAAGGCGCACCTAAAAAAATCTAAATCAGCAAAAGTGTACGCTAAATTTAGAGTATTTTCACCGGTTTACCTTGCCGTGAGATAGCTATACAGTCTATGTTTCGGACGGGGGACTGAAGCTACTATGCGGTCTCCAAAGCCACCAGACTCCATTGACAAAAAGAGTAATTTTACCTCGCAGAAATTCATGTAAATGAACGGTAAATGGACATTTATATAGTGCTTTTCTAGTCTTCTGACCACTCGAAGCGCTTTACACTACATGTCAGCATTCACGTATTCGCACACATCCACACACTGATGGCAGAGGCTGCTAATGCTTTTCCTTCGGTTTCTGAAAAACCTTTTCCTGTCGGCCCCGTCCACAGCAGGATCTTGCTTTGCTCTAGTGCTGCAACTCCTGTCTATCCCTCCCTCTAATATAAATACCTGTGTTTAATGGGGGAATATCTTAAACCATCAGGTTGGTGTGAAATTTAGTACTTAGTTGAATATTTTAACTCCCTTTGAAGGTATTTTAGTTTTTACATACTGTACATGCACTTCCATTTTAACATGTCTGTGTTTAATCAGACGTCCCTGTCAGGCTCATTTCCTGTATGTCTACACGATTTTCCCTGCTCAACATCATCCTGCCGGGGGGATGGGCTGTGAAGAGAGCAGCACAGAGAAAGGCATCGCTTACCTTGACGATGTCGTCATGTTGTTGCTTTTGTTTTTTTTTCCATCTGGTTTTCACCCCAAAAAATATAAGCAGTTCTTTTTAAATTGGTTTAAACAGATTATTGCAGTAAACAAGATCTTCTTGCGCACAGCTCAGATTCAGAAAATGCCTCCGGTAATAGACGATGAAGAGAAATGGGGAAAAAAATGCAAATACGCCGCTGATTATCCAACAAGCTCTGAATGAGTAACACCAGAGAAGAATAAAAAAGTAATGCAAAAGAGAAACATAAACAAATTTTTAATGAGAAAGAGGTTTGGAATACGCTAAACGTAGATTAAACCAGCTTGGTAATGGAACTGTGCCAAACTCCTCACCACGACTACTGTTTTTATTTTATCTTTGACGTGTATTCAATGTGTCTTTAAATTATTCCTAAAATTTTGTCTCTTTCCCCGTCAGTCATCCCCAACACCCTCAGGGTCTCTCCCGTGACTCCGCCCCCGGTGATCTCAGAGGGAAGTGACCTCACGCTCTCCTGCAACGTCACCCGCGAGCTCACCCACCCCACCTACCTGTCCGTCACCTGGTCGGTGAAGAGGGGCGCGACGTCGGAGGAGATTTTGACGTTTGGCCCTCAGGGAGACGTGGTCACAGGGGCGAAGTTCGCCCGGCGCTACTCCGATGGAGGCATCCGATTGGTCCCCGGGAAGAACGGACTGTTTGAGTTGGTGATTACTAAAGTGACGACGTCTGACGAAGGGATTTATGAGTGCAACGGGACCGAGTGGACGCATGAAAGTGGAGGGAGGTGGATTAAAATCGTGGAGAGCACAAGAGAGATGGGAACTGTTGCTGTTACTCCAACAGGTAAGAAAACAAACGATAGTAGCTACTGTACAAGATTTATAGCAGGACTAGTAACACTCATACTTCACAGTTCATTAAAGCCAGTCGCTTTTCATCATTTGGCGTCCTGTATGGAAAGCAGCTTCCATACAGCAGCTGTAACAAGATGCCTGCAGCTAATTCTCTGTATGTTAGCTGGAAGTTGTTGACATGCTTGAAGTATGTCAGTATGTTATAAAGTACAACAGGGTGATTAATGTAAGGCTGGTTTGCAGAGCTGTCACTTGCATGATCAGAAAACAGCTCTGGAATTGAAGCTACGTTAGCCGTATTAGCTTAACACTGTACTGTGTCCAATTATGTTATAGTAGACGTCTCTTTGCCGGATGTTTCAGCCAGTCACGTTCAGCCGTGGTGGTTGTTGTCCGGCCTTTAGCTTCGTGCATGCGTGTAACCAAAGCGGGGAGTCTGTAAGTCTTCCTCCCAAGAAATATTTCAGGATTTCAGAGACTTTTGCTTCCAAATTTTCTTTTTTTTTTTTTTAAATCTAATTTTTTTTAATACAAGCAATGATGGTGCAGATTATTACCACAGAGATGTGGAATCTGTTCAGGATCTTTCAGGACAGGATATAATAAAGCTCCAGGGATCATCAGATCATCATCATCTTGGAGAATCAGAGCCTGTTTCATTGATAGCAAGTTCATTAAGTCGTTGCGCCACACTAAAACAGTTTGGTTTACGTTGTTTCCAGTTCATGAAAATAATCTACTTGGCTGCTAATTTTTCTTTTAATTCTCAGGAAATAACAGAATAATTCACTCCTCAGGGGTTGAACTTGCATGAATCTCTGGCATAAACTAATATTCATCAGTTTGAGTATTTCCTTCGCTTAATCTCGAGGGCTGCAACGTATTGTCATTGTCGATTAATCTGTTGATTGTTTTCGTGATTAATCAATTAGTTGTTTGGTCTATAAATTGTCAAGAAACCAAAGCCCGAGATGACGTCCTCAAATGTTTTTTTTTTTGTCCACAACTCAAAGATATTCAGTTTAATGTCATAGAGGAGGAAAGAAACCAGGAAATATTCACATTTAAGAAGCTGCAATCAGATAATTTAGACTGTTTGGAAATATATGTCTGGATCGTGTATGGTCACTTTGTGAATTTGTGGCTAAATTGCTCCACTAATAGTTATTAGTCATGTATATAATGTCAAATCTAGCAGTACATGTCCACCAGGTCCACCCGATCATTGAACGCACCTGATTGGTTCCTGGTGTTCTGCTCACCGTTTCAAAGACAACATGGCGGCTGGATCGTAAACTTTCTGTTATTCCCTCGAAAATATCCACCAAAAAACATTTTAAACGGGAAATAGGCGATTGCCGTTGCTGAATTTATTTTAGATCAGCCAGTTTCACGTGTTGGTCCAAGTATCGTGAGCTGGACGCGTCACGCAGGACGGGTTGTTCCCCGCCTTTTCATTTAGAAAGAGCAGCGACCAATGAGGAAACACCAGCATTGTGTAACACCTACTCAGTTACAGATTTGAGTGTCTAAGCCGATTAATCGATTATAAAAGTTGCAGATTAATCTGCTGCTTTTACGCTTCATTTTTCTCTCCGTCTCTCACTCACTGAGGAAGCATGAGCAGCTCTGCTTGGCATCGCATTCGTGCCAGGAAATGACATTTGGTGTATTGTTATTTTAGAGTCGTAGGGCTTATACACTGTACAGTGTCAGAAAGGGACAGAAAATTGTGAAAATATGTCATAAATCGGGAGAAATCACCTCAGGAGGAAACAGGAGTCTCCTGGGAAAATTGTGAGGGTTGGTCCTTATCTGTGACAAAATATTAAATACGTAAGTGAAAAAGATGGTAGCAGGTGTTAAATCCAGGCGTCAGAAGCTCCCTTTCAACCCTGAGGCTGTCTACATCAGAGGGTTTCAAATCGTGAGGGGCGTGGAGGGAGAGACGTGAGGCGTAATTAGTGTCAAAATTCTCTGAGTCCTAACTCGAACGTGAACGCACAGACACAAGCTAATCCTGCATACTTTTAATGGTGCCAGCTTTCAGGGCCACAGACGCGACGTCCAAGTGATCCTGCGCAACATAAACTTGGTATTAAGGGGTTCCCTGCGCATCCTCAACAGTAATTACGCCTGAAGTAGCCGAAGTGCTGTGGTAATAAGATGGAATTACTCTAAAGGGAGCAATAGATAATCCTCAATTCTCAGTCTTGATAAATAAAAAGGTCGGTGCAGTGTGTGCTTCATTTTCCTGTGTGATAGTGGAAGAAAATGAAGGATGAGGAGAGAGAAAGGGGAACGTGGGAGAGTTCCCTCTCTGTTGTGTGGCTGTCTTTATTTTAATGGCATCCTCTCCTCTTTGCCTCGCTCAGTCCCAGGAGGCTCGTGACCCTCAGTCTGTCTTCTCGTCTCACCCTGTCCTCATCCTCCCCTCCTGCAGCCTCTCTCGCTCATTCACTGTGGTTGCTGTGGTCACCGTATCTTATATCTTTCTGGGCTGCTATATCCTCTTTAAGTGCTGGAAAACACTCAGCGGTTTATAATGAAACCAGAGATGAGTGCTGCACACACACACACACACACACACACAGGTCTCAGGTTCATTGTGTGCCAGTCAGTTCATATTGACTTACTGACTTGAGTAAAGAGGATGAGAAAAGTCAAACAGAGTGGGCTTTGTGTCTTTTGTCCTTTTCCAGACACCATACAGAGACTCTTCCCCACATACCGGTGTCTAGGTTGTTACTGGAGACCCCTGATCCAACTGTTGAAGATGCAATTCACTGTTTTTAATAGAAACTTCTTCTATAGCATCACTGCTGAAGGGAAAACAAAAGTGCTCCTTTTATAGATTAGGCTTTACGTTGTCTTTTAAGATCCTATTCGCTCATCTTGTCTGATTTCAAACTTTGCTTCTGATGGACAGGATGACCTTTTATGCTCCATCATGCGATTGTCCATAGTTGATCACGATTAATCGCACATTTTTATCTGTTCAAAATGTACCATAAAGGGAGATTTGTCAAGTATTTAATGAATCAACACTGCAAATGTTTGTATATATTTGTCATTGGAAATTATGACTTTCCCCAAACTGCATGTGATTATCATAAAGCAGACATATCTGTAAAGGGGAGACTGGTGGGGACCCATAGGACCCATTTACATTCACATATCTGGAGGTCAGAGGTCAAGGGACCCCTTTGAAAACAGCCAAGACGCATGTAATTTTGGAGTGTTATTTAACCTCCTTCCTGACAACCTATGTTGTTATAAACACAGCGTCCTAATTATAAGACTTAATAAAACACTCTTTGTTGAACCTTTATCTTGTTTACGCAGTAGTTTGCCTGTAATTGACTGATGTTTCTGTTTCTGTCCTTTCAAGGTCAGTCCCTCAGCGTCAAGGCTTCATCCTCCTCTTCTCCCTCCACCACGCCTCTGCTCCTCTCCCCCGGCGACACGCTGACCCTCCTCTGCTCCGTCGCCGCCGACAACTTGCCCGCCCTCGCCCTGGAAGTGGCCTGGCTGGCAGACGGGCGCGACATCGTCACCATGGAGCGCAGCGGGGTGGTGATCTCGAACACGTCCTCGGGCGTCGCGCAAGGGAAGCGGGGGGAGGCGAGCCTGGAGCGGACGGGAGCCGGGGAGTACAGGCTGGGGGTGAGGCGGGTGAGCGGGGAGGACGGAGGGGTGTACGCCTGCCGCATCCGGGCCTTCATCGAGAAAGGAGGGAGGAGCTCGGGAGGAGGAGGGAGGTGGCACATGGCAGCCGAGAAAACATCCAGCCCTGTGACTGTGAAGGTGGCGCAGATCAGTGAGTCAAAAACCTGTTTCTCTTTAAAATGTTCAGATGATTAATGATAAAGAATTGAGTTGGTGAAATCACGTTGCATAAAAACATGCACATTTCTGGCAGAAAATGACCTACAATCAAAATGAAAACACAATTATGACCATAAAAATATTATGAAATACCGTAATATCATGAATAGTCGCTTAAAATCTTGTCCCATATGCATGAGAGGGCATATCGTGTGATAATGCGCAAAGCATTTAGCATGCGATAAGAATACCTTTCTTGCTTTTGGTGAGTCATTTGTACGCCATGTAGTCTGTACTGATTGCTTTGTTAACGCAGCAGCATACATATGTTACGCCCAGAACTGGTGACGTAGTATAGAAAGCGAGAAAGATCACTTATAGCAGGCGGGTGGGAGGGTTTACAGGGTCCAACAAACACACGACCTTTAACCAGGAGACGGTGTTTTGTTCTGTAACTTCAGTTTGTGACGTGTTTTCGGTATTTATGTTTCGCTGTTTCCGTACATATTGTACGTACTGACTTTACGCCTTACCATGACGTTTTTCCTAAGATGAAGTTGAGTTGAATCAGGTGATGAATGAATTTGATTTAATGTAGTTTGAATATAGAGCAGTAAACACAGCTAACTCTTTGATGTTGTAGATTTTTCAGTGTTTCACTTGACGATTCCGATGAATTAAGAATCATTTTGTTACGAGCGTGTTATGTAAAAATGCTCTGAAACTGTGGATTGTGGCATTGTGGACATCCTGCACCGATCAGTGACCGTCATAAACATTTTTATGATCTTAATAAAGGCACAGTATTCACTCACTCATCGTCAACCTCTTATCCGGGGTCAGGCTTCCCTTTCCTGGGCCACATTAACCAGCTCTGACTGGGGGACCCCGAGGCATTCACAGGCCAGTGTGGAGATAAAATCTCTCGTCCATCTAGTCCTGGGTCTTCCCTGGGGTCTCCTCAGGGGGGTTTCCTTACCAGATGCCCAAACCACCTCAACTGGCTTCTTTCAACGCAAAGGAGCAGCAGCTCTACTCCGAGTCCCCCATGGATGGCTAAGCTTCTCACCCCATCTCTAAGGGAGACGCCAGCCTCCATCCTGAGATTTCGGCCACTTGTACCAGCGATCTAGTTCTTTTGGCGATCTGACCCAGCCCTCGTGACCATACATGAGAGCTTTGCCTTCCGGCCCAGCTCTCTTTCTGGCGCAGTAAAGTGAATGCCATACCGCCCCGCTGCTCCGATTCTCCGGCCAATCTGACGTTCTGTTGTCCCGTCACACTGATGTACTTGAACTCCTTCACTTGGGGTAAAAACTCATTTAAACACAGTGGTCATCCTTAAACTATTACATCATCACTGTCAAGATCTGTGGTACAAAATATTTGATTTTGTCATTAAGGACTGGCACTGTAGTTCTGGAGAGACGCTGACTACTTGTCCTGGTTTTTACTTCATATTTTGTCATTTCTTGACATTAGAGTTGTTGGCCTTTCTTAGCAGCCTTTATTGAAGACGTTTGGGGACAGTTCTGATGTCCAGCACAGTGGAGAGTTGGACAAACAAGCAGATACAAAGGACCGTATGCTTGTTGTGATTTCATGATTTCTGGATGTGTATGAATCTGGAGTCTCAAGGGGAAACTCTTTAATCCTGTAGTCAGCTGTCGGCTCCTGCTGCGAGGACGATTGATTAGTCATGCCTGTCCTGCACTCTGCTACCTCTGGCTATGCTGTTAGTGTGCGTGTGTGTGTGTGTGTGTGTGTGTGTGTGTGTGTGTGTGTGTGTGTGTGTGTGTGTGTGTGTGTGTGTGTGTGTGTGTGTGTGTGTGTGTGTGTGTGTGATGCTCTGATCCTGTCTCGAAAGAGCAGCAGTGTCAAACACAGTCAACACAGTAATCCATTACTGGTGTGGTGGGTGGTCTGTGTCTGTTCCCCTCCCTCTTTCACTGCCTCCTTGAGTTTTGCATCATGTTGGGGAATGAAGTTGGCTTGTAAGGTGTTTGATATGAAATTAGTTTCTGTCTTTCCTCCTGGATTAATATAATGTTGATTTGTTTGTTCACACCTCGGTTCTTCATGTTCTCTCTTCTCAAGGAGGACGTTCCAATCAGGCTTGGAGGAACAATATCAGGAACGTATTTCTTGTGATTTTTCTAACCAGGGTGTGGCGTTTGGGATGCAGCTTTCCTCGGTTTGGTTGCCATGGTTTGGTTAGCCCACAGGTGGCCAAACTTTTTTGATTGACAGTCATATACAGAAAAATATAAGAAGTCACAGACCAAACAATAGGAAATGAGTAGTTTTCGACTAGTTACACTTCAACAAAATGTGTGTTTCTAGACAAGATACCCCCATGTGCCGTAGTAAATGAATTATTGATGAATAAACACTAGTAAACAGTAGAGGTGGAGGAAAAAAAGCAATTCACCTATGTATCACTATTTTTTAACATTTCAGAAATTGTTTTTATTGAACGCCATAATCGATAAATTTGCTTCATTTGAGTCCATATGGAGGTAGAAGGAAGTTACCGCTTTTATTATTGTAGTCCAAGTAACATGACGTCATATCTGTTACGTATCCGTCACCCAAAACAAACCGCAATGAGCCAAAACGAGAAAGTAAAAAATGGCGGAGGGGCTGCGTGGATACGGCCTGCACCCTCACATGTTAAAGCCGATGTTGGTAAACGCTACACGTACCGGAAAGGATGGAAACACTTTGGGTTTCACACATTGCAGGAAAAGCAGAGCTAGACATCACGGCTAAAGCTGCGCGCTAACTCTGTCACAGACAGGAAACGTTATCATGTTGCGTATTGTGATGCGGTCAAACCAGCCGTCACTCATCTCTGTGGTCAAATCAGCCGACGTTGCTGCACCTATATACTGACATTTATGTTAAATGCATTCAGTCGGCCCTGATGGAGCTGAACATGGATGTATCGGGAAAACCGAGCAGACGGGAGAAGTTAGAGGAAGTATATACATGTGACCACATCTGGTTTTCAAAATAAGGTGTTAGAAAAGGGAACTGTGTATGCAAAACACATAAGGATTAAGATTGATTGGATTATATTATATATATTATATTATATTATAATATATATATATATTATATATATAATTAGAAAACATGACATGTCCCTTTTATAAATTAAAAAGAAAATACCACTAAATTGTGAGAGAAAAAAATGTAATAAATAATTCCTGACAATGTTCCTGATATATTTGACTTCAGGACATCTCCAACTAAATAAATGCTGAAAATCAAACATTTTTTACTGTATTAATTTAGAATAAAGATAGATAAAAGTCCCTAGAAGTGCGCGATTCAACTTTCCCCCATGGTCTATTGTTAAAAAAAGTTAACAAACATCAATAAATCGTAAAATCAAATCGCAATACATATTTGATTGGGAAGTATTGAATCGGGAGATAGGTTTATCGTCCCAACCCTACTAAACAGTTTAACAATTCAGATTACAGTCGTTTACTTCTGTGTCCACATATTACAACCCGTATTTGTACATCTGTTGCTCTATAAGTTTAATTTGAAATGAATTCAGTACTTTCAAACTCTAATATAGGTCGTGACATAAGTGTCTACTTAAAATCTTATGGTGTTTTGTGTAAATATGCAAATAAGTCACGTCAAAACAGGCTGAAATTGCCAAATACATCCGTTTCTGTTCATGACCTAAGGGCCCACTTAAAAGATTACAATGCAAATATAAATGTAAGATTTAAATCTCTAAGACTAATATTAAGATGCAAGAAAGAGAACGGGCAGAAATGGTAAAACACTAGTTTTAGTGCCAAGACGAGATAATTTCACTAAATTTGCGTAGTCGACAACTAGTGTTTAAACTAGGATGTAGAATGTATTATAAATATGATGAAGCCATATTCTGGTTTATAATAAAAAAAATCATCTGTGGGCTATAGTTTGGGCCACCCTAGGATTATCCCCTGGATGTACAGATCATATAACGAATAAGAAACTGAGGCTGGAGGAGCATCCCATGCCATTAAGACCTACAGCGATATGGTTTCTCAGTGAGCTCCAACCACAGAGTGGTTCATTAGACAGAAACTGTGGCTGCGTCTCTGGAAACATTTCAGCATCACCTAAATACTTCTACAGTATCCCTGTAATGTGCATCCGTACTATGGTGCCAACTGCCAGTGCTGCAGGGCGACAGAGCTACTTAACTGTGTCAAACTTGACTTAATAGGCGTAAAGATTTGAACTGAATTTGAAAAGCTGAAACTTTTCTGTTGACTCGAATGGTTGAACTTGGTCATGAAGGAATAGTTTTGTAGGAACGTGCTTTATATTGACATTTTTTGGATTTTAGCATTGTAATCTTCACAGTACGACTTAAGTCTAGGGCTGCGACTAACGATTATATCGTTGTTGATTAATCAGACAGTTATTTTCTCAATTACTCTGTAAGGTGTTTGGTGTATAAAATGTCAGAAAAATGGGGAAAAATGTCTGTTTGCCGAAGCTCAAGGTGACGTCCTCAAATGATTTTGTCCACAACTCAAAGATTTCATTTTACTGTCATGGATGAGGAAAGAAACCAGAAAATATGATTCAATGATTAGATTAATTTAATATTTGAAAATTAATTGATTAATCAGTTAATTATTGCAGCTCTATAAACTGAAGTGTACAACGACTCGGAGGCTCTGTAGTCTGAACCAAGACGGCAAACCTTATCAGTCCTTTCACCGCTGACAAAGGCAGCGCAGACCACGTCCTCATGCATGAATATATCCAGACCTTGCATTAGAAAAGTGTTGCAGCTGACGCAAATTTACGTTGCTGGCAGTATGAATAATTTTGAAATATTCGTAGTATTTGCCACGTCCCACAGTGTGTAAAGGCCTCCACACCTCGGTCCAGTGGGTGCTTATTTAATGTTGACATATTCTTCAATAAATGACAAAAGTGTTGTTATCTTCTCTGTTTGTTTTGACTGAAAACATATCAAACCTAATATTAAATACCTCTGACTGCCGTTGTGTCGCAGCACTTCTGACAAATGCTCAATGAAATGGACCTTAATGAATAAGTAAACACTTGTTATATAATCGCTCTCAGTTCACCTACAGTACTATACTTGATGCTTTTGGGAATTCGCAGCAAGTGCTTTTGGCAGATTGACCTGCTAAAAGTTTAATGTGAGCTCAAGTACAATTTCATTTCATTTTATCGCCTCTCTTTTCTATCTATACAGTAGACAATAAAAGACTTTTAATATTGTCAGTTTATTCCCTCTAAAGAGTTAAGGATGGATTGGTGCCACATGATACTGACGTCTAACAGAAATCTGACTAATTTTAATGTTTATTAACATATAATTTAACTATAAATCCCTCCACATTGTGATTTGCCATCTTCTCCCCTCCTTTATTCAATGATTAGATCTGAAACTAATTAGGAAATACTTCTTTGACGAGTCCTCTAGACTTTTATTCCTCTAAAGTCCCTTTTATTTTGAATAATTGTTTACTATAAATGATAAAACATGGTGCAGTGGTGACTTATATCCAGTTATTTAGTGTTCTTGGCTGATTCTACCACCTCTTTGGGAGGGTCAATAAGGATTTTTGTTTTAAAGTTGCCGTTTCGTGGCTTGCACACAATTTGGACCAGCGTGCAACAATAAATCTCCCCGCTGAACCCAGACTAACACAATTAAGACGTTCACTACACCCATTTAACGCTGAGGGGAATCCC
The DNA here is from genome assembly GCA_947000775.1 of Pterois miles. Classification (NCBI taxonomy): domain Eukaryota; kingdom Metazoa; phylum Chordata; class Actinopteri; order Perciformes; family Scorpaenidae; genus Pterois; species Pterois miles. The sequence continues at coordinate 194,555 of CAMQGK010000076.1, read as the reverse complement.
AGTTTACTGAAATAAATGAATCAAATTAAATTAAAATGCCATTTAATAAAAATGTATGAATTATGACTGATATTTCATAACTGACTGTTATCCTCTTCCACATCTCTTTGCGGTGTTTTTTCCTGTCTCTCATTGTTTTTGTTGTGACTTCCCTGTTCTGTGGCCGACAACTTCCTAAAAGTTGTTGAACACAGAAATAGCCTGAATCTGACTTTAGGGTCAAGGTTGACTTTAGTTGTCATTTTACAACACCTGGTTGCACAATGAAATGCAAGTTGCAGCTACACATAGAACATATACACTATACACATACCATAAAACACTATATACATATACCTATACATGTGTACACAAACTATGCACAGTTTGTGCAGTCATGTCAGTGTGTTATTGTGTGAATGAGATTAGTGCACGAGGTAGTATGGTATGGTAATGTGCATAAAAGAAAGTTCTACATACCGTATATATGATAACTAAGAGCAGCAGTGTTGATATCAGGACAATCTACAGTATCTGTTATAGAGCAACATTTTGCTTTTTGTGATTAATGTTGTGTTAACCACATAAACTTGGTAAAACGTCACAACACAATAGATTTTGTGTCACCTGAAGTCTCTGTATATTTCTGGGCTAATTGTCTTCAACAATAGGGCTGTCACATGTATTTTATTATTAGTAGCATTATTTATTTTTATATTAAAAATAATAATTATTATATTATTGTTTTTGTTGTTTTATGTATTTATTTTTCTTTAATTATTTTATCACTATTATTATATTTTTCTCCTCCCTTGTTTTTTAATAATTCGTTTTTCAATTTACAGTTCTATCTGTTATTATATGTACATTTTGCTTTTTTGTTGTGGTTTAGGTTGTTGTAGTAATTTTCTAGGAAACAATAATAATAATTTAAATAACAATTAAACAATAGGGCTGTTGCATTGCATTTATTTCATTATTTATTTATATATTAAAACAATTTTATGTTTTCATGTTATAATTTTTCTTTTTTGTTTTTCTTTTTATCTTTTAATTATTTTATTACTATTATTATCATTTTGGCATCTGTTATTATATGTACATTTTACTTTGCTTGTTATGGTTTAGGTTATTGTAGTCATTTTCTAGGAAACAATAAAAAGCATGAAAAATAGGGCTGCCATAGTAACTGCAATGCTGCGCTATTAACAAGCCAACTGCAAGCGAAGCCAACCAGCCACCACAACGGCTACGTTCAAGGTTTGTCTTTATTTTTTCATCCAGCAGCCTGACGAGTTACTGAGCGCAGAGACATTAGATAAAACACTGCACTCGTCACTGTCGCTTCTTACCCAGCCATCCAATCACAGTGGAGGCAACAAAGACCAGCCGTCACATGGCCGACATGCACACCGGCTGAGCAACAACAGTGATGCAGGTGAAAGCAAGTACCGTACGTTGCCCAACATTTTTACTTCAGCGGATATTTCCATATCAAAACAACCGAAGCGTCTCATCTATCCCTCATTTTCTCTGTGTTCTGCATTTAACACTAAACAAGCATGTAATTATATTTTAAAACTGCCATCTTTGTCATTTAAAAAGCAACAACATGCCCAATCATAGCCTAACAACAAAGCTCATTTATATAGCAATAAAATCAGGATAAATTAAGTCATTTGCAAAAGCGAAACAAATACCGCTAATCGCGTATCATTATTGCCGCAGGGGAAATTCCTTCACCGCGACAGCCCTTTTCAACAAGCCATGTATTTTTTCATGTACAGTAGGGTTTCTAACATGTTGCTGCAGCTTTAAAATCACAGACTTGTTCTTGCTTTCATTCATATTCAGCTACTAGAGCATTTGTAGGACTGTGAGGTGTAGTTCTTGTATAACGCTCCCACAGCAAAGCAGAACTGATGCATTTAATTAAGAATAGATCAGTGGGAAACTTGTGAGGTTTCAATAATGTAATGTACACAACATCTACAGTTTTAATCAAAGTCAGAGGACAGTACCAAGTGTGTTTTCTGGCTGTAAAGAATCCTACTTCCTGTTCTTTATGTCAACTGGAGCCTTCAGTTAAAATAACAGAAGATTCCCAAAGCCTCGAGGATCCGTGTTGCATTTACAAATATCAACCAGGCAGTTAGTTAGTTAGTGTGAGTGCGCTGCTGAAATATCAGTGATCCACATTTTGTCAGCGTGTGTTTACACGGGCGATAGCGTGCATGTTATTTGCTTACTTATGTGCGTGTCTGACGGGCATTTTACATGTGTGCGAGGGTGAAACTGGGATTGTTGAAGGCTTTCTCCAGAGAGGAAACGCTGCGTACACATGCACGCTTCAAACACCGGCCGGATCTGTGTGTGTCCCACATACTGAGGGTATGAGGCTGGTGGAACTCCTACATTGTGGCCTGCGGGTATACATTCCTTCATACTGCGTCTGCCGACACACACACACACACACACACACACCATGAGAGTCTCTAATTGACTACAGCTCATAAATTTCATCCTCATCCCTCTATATGAGTTTAAACTAGGGATTGGCATGATTTTCGATTTCAATTTTCTGTCTAGTTTAGGCGACTATTCATCCCATCTTAAAAAAATCGATATATTTCCCTTGTATTAAACGTTACAGGCATGTGTGGCATGTAGTGTCTTATGTCAATCAAACCTGACAAAAACAAAATAAAATTCACCAAAACCATCTTGGTTTGTCTCTCCATCATCCTCTTCCAACAACATGGTTGAAATTAACTCTTAATCCGCAGTGTTAGATGGCAAAATGTCTGTGTGTGTGTTGTATTATGTTTTTGAAAAATAATCGACTAATTCCCGGTGATTTTGGAAACGTGTTTTTGCTCTGGATGCACGTCTATAAGTTTGTGTGTCTAAGTGTGTGTGTGTGTTGTCAACCAGTCGGTTCCTATTCTATTGATGTGTGGCCTTGAGGTTGCCCACTCTTCCCACGATGCTTTGCTGTGAGTGCAGCCTACCAGGAAGCACAGAAAGAGTTGGCGAACTTGTTTAGGAGCTCCCCATGGCAAGAACACACACACACACACACACACACACACACACACACACACACACACACACACACACACACCTCACCCTTGGCTATACATCGGCGTGTGTTGTTCTCGTAGTGGACTTTTTCACACCAACTAGCTATGAATGTGGGATAGAGATAAATGTATGTAAATGTATTTTGTACTCAAGCTCTTCAAGATTTGTACTTACAAATGTAGCTGTTTTTGTACGTCTGTGAATTTTTGTTGAACTAGAGGAAAACCAGTACGACTGTTTTAATGTGAGGTAGTCACATCACTGCTAAACTGTGGACTTTCTTTTTTAAAAGTAATCTAAATCGTGTGGAATGCAGTCAAATTTAATGATCTAATGATCTAATTTTTTCACTTTTAGTATTTCTTGATTATTTATTATCATTTCTATCAGTTGTTGGGGTTGAAGAAAATAGTATTAGGATATTACGATTTGTGATACTTAAGGATGCCGGCATCACAGATACAGGAAGTTGGCTCTGGACTTCATCTGAGGAGTTGTAGCCTCGTAGCATTTCATCACTTAACGCCGCCACACAGCAGAAAGCGGCTGCATGTGTCGACAATACACGCAGCACCGTGGCTGTTGACCCGTTGAGTGCATCTGTATTCTCCAGGTTCCTGTGTAAACAAAAAGGTACAAATAGAGACAGGTGGCTGCCAGTTTCTACTATAGTCTTGCTTTCAATTAGTCATCAGCCTTCAGCCACTAGGTATATGTGGCAAAGACGATTGATCCAGGCCCAGTTGGCTCAGTATGTCCCAACACTGCTCCATATTTAGCTGTCGGGTTGTGATCTCAGATGTATATACTACAAATATCTAGATGAGGACCAACTTTTCCATTTCTGTGCTACTCAAACCAGTCTGTCTTTTTGTAGTCACTTGCACTGAGTAGAAAACCAGCAGTCTGAAACGAGGCCTCTCAGCAGCAGCCTGGTCGGCCTCACGCTACGACACGATGAGGAATTCAGCAATATGAGTGTCTCTCTGAGTGCAGCTGCTCCCCCACGCTGAGCGAGGTCACACCCCCCACTCGTTGGGTACTGTTCCAGCGTGACTGATGGGACACCCAGAGACCTCGATGCAGAATCCCTGCAGGGACTGTGTCTCACAGCTGACCTGTGAGGGCCGGGCGGATAGCTAACAGCTAACAGCTAACACTGCTTCATGTTAAAGCTGCTCTCATTGATATTTTTCTTTAAGCAGTGGGTCAGATGACACAGTTATTAATCGATTAGTCGCCTAATTGACCATTCTGGTCTTAGTCGACAAACATTTCTTTAGTCGATTATTGGGATGCTAATTTTGAAAAATGTTTTAACCGATAACTGACCCTCGTTAACCGATTATTACCCGTAAACCGACGAGCTGTGCCTCGCTTGCAGCGATGCTCCTTCTGCAGTATATGAGCACAACAGACAACTGAGTCAACAGCTACTGTAGCAGCCATGGTGCTGTGTTCACTGTCTCCCGATCACTGTCTGGAGTTACTGTAGCAGCCACAGTGTTGCGTTCACTGTCTCCACATCACCATCTGGAGAGTTACTGTAGCAGCCACGGTGCTGCGTTCACTGTCTCCACATCACCGTCTGTAGAGTTACTGTAGCAGCCACGGTGCTGCGTTCACTGTCTCCACATCACCGTCTGGAGAGTTACTGTAGCAGCCACGGTGATGCGTTCACTGTCTCCACATCACCATCTGGAGAGTTACTGTAGCAGCCACGGTGCTGCGTTCACTGTCTCCAGCCACAGACTCTCTTAAGGTGGACCAGCTTTTCTCCATACAGTGATGAGCCTCCTCAGCTTTTTAATCAACTATTAGTATTTCTTTTAACTGTTTTAACCGATAGCATTAATTGGTTAAAATGCTTAATGCCGGTTATCGATTTAATGGTTAATTATTAACATCCCTAGTCGATTAATCATTTTTTTTATGCTTTTTTCATGCTGAGTGACTTATTTCCAAGAAACATACAAGCACATCTCTGGTAAACACCAGATTTAAAGTGGTGCTTTTGTGTGATTCTTTGTGGAGAAACTAAGTTTGGCTGATCTAAACCAACTCATCAATTAGTCAACAAAATCGTACAAGTGTCAGTCGACTAAGAACTTCTATGGTCGAGGACGGCCCTAATTTAAAGGGGCTGATCGTAACCAACTCTGCAGTCCTCAAAGCTTTTTTTTAAAGCAGCTTTTCTTTCCATTCTTTCTGCAGTGAGTGCAGGGATTACGGTGTGTTTATGGGACGCTCACCAGATGTTCAGACTGTCGGTGTGGAGGCGAGATGATGAAATACAATCCAGGAATACCACGTTGAGTAATATATCCATGAGTCAAGCAGCTATTTTATTTTTCCTGTCTAGATGATGGCAAGGTAAACAGCAGAATTCTACAAAGTTAATCTACAAGAAATCTGCGCTTGCGCTTATTTGATTTGACATTGAAGTGAATTAGAGAAAAGTTGTTTTTCGACAAAAGCATCAGTCGAGTGTAACGTCTTCCGTCACGCTAACTTTAATTCATACGGGACTGACTGATGAAACCTGCTTAGCATTTTCCTTCCCTTAGGACACAGTTTGAGACGCTTCCTGCAGCTCCCCAGCAGTTTTCCTAAACTCAATGAAAATCTGTCCTTTGGTGAAAATTGAAAGCGGCTAAATTAAGGAGGCTGTGTGTCGCCACGGGCTGCATGAAGCTGTGCTTTTATGATGTCGAGCATCTATATTGTTCCTGCTGGAGAGCTCCCACCTTCAGCGCAGTTTGTCTGTGTGGAGCAAATGTTGCCTTCATGTTCCTCATATATTATTAGAGGGGTATTTATTATTTAGCTTTATACATGTACATATCATACAGTATGGTGGACAAGCGTGGCCTAATTTTTGAACATGTGCATAGCATGTGTGTTTTCTTGTAAAACAACAGTGATTAAAATTTCATTTAAATGTTTAGTAGTGATATTTATCTGATGGTGGACGTCTCTGTCTCAGCCCGACATGGCTAGTAACAGATGACTGTAACACACAGTAATCTGATTACATGTTTTAGCATACAGCTGTTCAGTGAGTGTCAGTCCGTCCTGAGAGACGCACCGAGTGCTGACAGAAGGCGGGAACTGCTCGAGTGGCTTGTTCCTATCTGGTTTCCCTATCACACGCACGCCTGCACACTCCGCTGAAACCGGAGTCTAACATGCCTTTGGTTGTTTTGGCAGCATTTTCTTGTGTTCCTGGAAACCGTGCCGTGGTTGGGAGTTCAACTCCAGCTCAGTGGCACCGTCGCTGCCAAGGTTAGCGCTTCACTTTCTACTCTTCAGCTTGTTAGCAAAGACATTATTATGATGGCGTTCGGCCCACCTGTAAATGAGCCAGAGCAGAGGAGGCGATTCAGTGAAAGCCCCCTATGTGGCCCCTGTTGACCCCCGTTTTATGATAATAAACTCTTTGGGGAGAAAGGGAAAAGGACATCGTGGTCTCTGGGAGCTTCTGAGGACATGTTTCACAATTTGCTGACTTTTTAATCGTTTATTAATTGAGAAAATAATTGGTAGATTAAATCACCAATGAAAATAAACCAGTGTGTGCTTTCACTCTCTGAACTGAACAGTCAGCGTTTGCTAATATAAAAAATAATGAATGAGATCTCATAAGAAAGCAGTCAAATGGATGTCACCATTATACAGTCGCTGCAAATGAACAGAGAGCCTCTAGCTCCTTAAAACGAACACATGCAGTGTGATGCAGATGAAACAGTTTGTTGTGTTATTGACATTGACCTATTTTCCTTCCCTCTGCCTCCCCGAGCCACACACTACACTAACTGAGCCTTTTCTGCTTTTTAACGCTTGTTTTTTGCACAATTTCTGCTCTGCTAAAGTCTGCGGAGTGCAGAACAGCCGGACGTGTTGCGGCACAAGGTCGCCGGCATCACTGACTGCAACGTTTCCTATTTACAGACGCTGCCGGGAGTTGGGTGGTTGTTTTGGTTTTTACAGGGCTCGTAGTGCACTTCCAGATTTGCTGGATTGTTGTTGCACAGTCTGTGTAGTGTACTTTGAGTTTATGTTGTGATACGGATCTGTCTGCTGGAGAACCCTCCTGTTTTTTTTCATGTCTGTTTTCGTTTCGTTGTGTCATCGCGCACAGAAAAGCAAAATAACTTATCACAGTGACAGTCGGAGGGGAGAGAAGGTTTGCTCTCTATCCCGCCGGTTCAACCAGAAGTATGTCAGCCATGTTTGTGAAGATTTTATCTGACAGCAACTCCAATATACTTGTTTGTCAGGCAGGAAGAGAATCACCAAACTCCCTTTAAAAAAAAAAAATCAGCTTTTAAAATTTCTATTTCCATCATAATCCTAGTAAAACATGATGCTTCACTCAGTCTGCAACAAGTATTTTATCCTTTAACCCTAATCTATAACATAGCACCACAAATGCATTATAAATTAGAGAAAAGGATTTATTCAGCTGCTTTTTCGTATTTATACTTGATGTATGACATTAAGATTGCATGTAACAGCTGATTTGGATTCAAATTTAGCAAATACAGCAGTATTTGCTCTACATGGACAGTAGACTGTATGTGAGCAAATACCAGCTGCCAACAGCTATGGAGGATTAACCTTTTAAAATAACACAGAAACCAGTGGGACGTGTTGCTATCTCTGTAAATTATTAAATAAACTGCTGATTTGGAGAACTTCTGTTGAGCACTGTAGTTCAGCTACCTGTAGGATGTGACTGGTTGGTCTTTGTGGAGTTTTACCCAAAGTTACATATTTCAGCTATCGACGACCAGAAAAAAAACGCCATACGTGCGTCAGAGGAGAATAGATGCTCAGCGCCTCACGCTGCTGCTGTTTGTGTAAAAACATGGCAAAAAAAACATGAACATGGCGGTTGGTTGCCATCCCCTGCAGTGGTCTGTTTATTCAGTATACTGGTGCTGCACTGATCCGGTATACTGGTGCTGCACTGATCCGGTATACTGGTGCTGCACAGATCCAGTATACTGGTGCTGCACTGATCCGGTATACTGGTGCTGCTGCACTGATCCAGTATACTGGTGCTGCTACTGATCCGGTATACTGGTGCTGCACTGATCCAGTACACTGGTGCTGCTGCACTGATCCAGTATACTGGTGCTGCTGCACTGATCCAGTATACTGGTGCTGCACTGATCCGGTATACTGGTGCTGCATTGATCCAGTACACTGGTGCTGCTGCACTGATCCAGTATACTGGTGCTGCTGCACTGATCCAGTAGGCACTGAGTGCCGCTGCACTGATCCAGTATACTGGTGCTGCACTGATCCAGTATACTGGTGCTGCACTGATCCAGTATACTGCTGCTGCACTGATCCAGTACACTGGTGCTGCTGCACTGATCCAGTATACTGGTGCTGCACTGATCCAGTATACTGGTGCTGCACTGATCCAGTATACTGGTGCTGCACTGAACTGGTGATAAGTTTTTCTGCTAAATAAGGCAATGAGAGAGAGAGAGAGAGAGAGAGAGAGAGAGAGAGAGAGAGAGAGAGAGAGAGAGAGAGAGAGAGAGAGAGAGAGAGAGAGAGAGAGAGAGAGAGAGAGAATGGTTAGTTGGCAGAGAATCTTCACACACTCTCAATGATCAAAGTGTGTGTGTGTGTGTGCGTGCGTGCGTGTGTGTGTTTCACAGCAGATGGTGACAGTGCATGGGTCTGTGTGTGTGTGTGTGTGAGTGAGTGTGTGACGTCACACAAACTCCCTCCTTTGCCAAACACACACTCAGACACACTTTTACATATGGGCTTAGTATTTATTGTTTCTGCTGTGTGTGTGGGTGTGTTTGTGTGTGTGTGTATGTGTGTGTGTGACTACTTGTATATGCATACTCAGTGTGTCATTATGTCATTGTGTGTGTGTGTGTGTGTGTGTGTGTGTGTGTGTGTGTGTGTGTGTGTGTGTGGATAACTCAGGTGGAAATCTTTGTGTGTGTTTCCTGCTCATTGAGGCGTAAAGGTGCAATCTGGATGTCTGACTGAGAGGGCCTGCCATATACACACACACACACACACACACAGTTAACACACGCCTCATCAGAGGTGTGTGTCACGGCATTTGTCTGGAGATTCTGGGCTTCTGTAAAATGACAAAACCTGTCGATGACGAATGAAAGGCCCCGCTGGGATGGCAGTCATCACAGTACTGTAACCCCGTACCGTGTCGTCCAGGTGGAAACCATCGGGATTATACACACAGTTCAGTCCCAGAAACAGGTTGAGATAACAAAAAAGTGGCCATAAATTGGTAGAAATACAGGAGAATTGTGACCCTGGAAGGAACCAGAGAGAAGGCTATGAAAACCAGGAGTCTCCTGGGAAAATCAGGAGGGTTGACAAGTATGTTGAGACTGACCATAAATGAACTGGCTGGATGCTATTGTAGAGACAGGACGGTACAACGCTCTGCTTTTCAGCAGCAATTGTTGGGTATAACAAAGGTTTTGGGTTGGGTTTTTGTCCCATTCTTTCGGCCTTTCTTTAGGCTTTGTGTATGTTTTTAGGTGTGTTTGCTGTTAATGACAAGTGTCGCAGGGTGTCACATGGTGGTTGCAGCTTGCTTTGCAACCTCATCTTTGTCATAGAGGCTTGGTAATCCATCAGAGACACACTGAGTTGTTTTTGACACTTGATAAATAATGAAAGCGATAATCTGATGTTCTAGGGACTTTTTTATTTAATGTTGACGATACAAACAAATCAATGTCGTTACTGGTTTGGTGAGAGATTTACGGAGCTACGGAACGATTTTGGCACAAGTGACGTCGTCCACAAAAGGGTGGAAAGTGTTTTTTGTTGTTCACCTGAGGCATCAAATGTGAAGACAGCAAACACATAATTATATGTTGTAGAAATGAATGAATTGTTGAAACATTCAACTACTGTTTTACTGTTTCTTTTGAATTCTTGGCTTTTTAACTTTTTCTAATATTATGTGATATCACTGAAATATTCATATTAAAATAGCCCATATTCTGCTGAAAAAACAGCAGTTGCCTTTCAGTACTTAATTTACACATGTTTAAGAGAGTTGAAACCCCAGTAATTTGTGGCTCACTTCATAAAGGGTTACTGCTTATGTCAATGAAAGTGTTTGAACTACATACGTTAAATTTTCTGTTTTTCCTCCCCAGAACCGAGCTTCACGGTGACCCTTGCAGCCGTCTTGAACCCCCAGATGACGGCGGAACCCACAGAGCTGGCGTGTCACGTGACCAACGTTACCCATCTACCCCTGGGAGGCCGACTGGGTGTCAGCTGGGAGCACACCACACTTCCTGGTATTTTTACCTCCAAAATCTTTCTTTTTAAAGACTAGAAATTATCATCTCATTGTTTTCTGTCCCATCACCTGCAGGTGTAGGTGCTGACCCTCAGACCTCACATCCCATCGGCTCTCTGGACGGCCACGGCAACCTGTTGCCGGGGGCGATGTACTCTGACCGGCTGAAGAGCGGCGTGATGTCTCTGAGCAGAGTCCAGCCCGACACGTTCAAACTACGATTCCTCCGCACGCAGGTGAATATAATAGCCGATGTGTTTAACGTCTGTCTGGCTGTAGTAATGCTGATCACTGACTCGTCTTCATATCTTCAGGAGGTCGACATGGGCCAGTATGTTTGCACTGTGTCTGCTTGGAGTATTAACAGCCAGGGTGACATGGTGACCACCGCCGAGTACCAGAGCTCGCCGCTGGCTGTACGATGGGACACCAAACGTAAGGAAGCTTCGTTTATCTGCCCTCATCGGTTGTTTTTGGTGGATTATATTACTGAGTGATTTAGTCATACTTTTAACCAAATTTTTAATCATCCAAATGAATCTGGCCTTGGGGAAATCAAAATGTACTCCAGGTCGTATGCTGTGATTTTAATGAGGTACTTTTGGGAGAAATTCAGAAGAAACTGAACCATTAGTTCACATTCATGATTAAAAAAATCCAGTATGCTGCCAGCCGGTCACAGTAACCCTGCTGTTGAGTTTTATGAATACGCTCTAATGTCTACATATCATTTCCAGACTTCAGAGTAAAATCCTTCAACATAACAACAGACCTCTTGTATCAGCCTCTCATGCACAACACATACTTCCTCTCTATTTCAGTCCTACTTGGTGCCCTCAATTTAGCTAATTGAGTCATGATGTAACCGCCTGCTGGATCAGAAGAAGTTCATGGTGTAATCACTTCCTGTCGGCCACTTTTGGGGGTTTCCCCCTCTGAATGATGTCCTTTTTAAAGTTGATCTGTTCTATTTTCAGGTCCCACTCTGAATGTCATGGCCAAACGCACCCGCGAAGCCTCAGTGGGCGGGGCTACCTTTGAGATGAGCTGCACCGTGGTCACTGAGAACCTCGGTGAGGCGGGCTACTCAGTGCTCATCCAATCACAGGACAGCCTGGAGGGCAACGTGAGAACCATCATGACCCTCAGCCCTGACAACGTCCTGCAGCACGGAGGAGCCACAGACCCCAACAGGAGGTACACACATGTATACACCCACACAGTGACGCCTGATTTAGACATTTTATTTTGAAATGCATTCATCTCTCTCTCGCTCTCTGTCCGCTCAGAGACAGTCTGGTTCTGGTGAAGTCTGGTCCAGCAGAGTTTCGGTTTCGCCTGGCTGGCGTCCAGCTGTCCGACAGAGGTTTCTATTGGTGCGACATCACCGCGTGGACCAAACAGCAACCGGGACAAATGTGGACCAGAGCCACCAGCGCAGAGTCCAACAAAGTCAGGATCGACTTTCAAGAAAATGGTGCGTTACTGTGTTTTGTGTTCACTTTCATTGAGTTTCAACACTATTGTAGAACTTCGCCAAAGCTTAAAACATTAGTTGACCTTAACATTTCCCACAGAATTGTTGTTTTTGGGGGAAAAACATTGAAGCTGCAATACTGTGTAAAAAGCTATGAGAGAGAAGTCAGAGTCAAAAATTATAAAACTTTTTTTTTCCCTTTTTTATTCTCTGCATTCTTCCCCCTTCTCTCCCCTCCTTATTTTAAATATCCTATGGAGAGAGACAAATCTTTTTATCCCTTTAATGCCCTTATCCTTATTTTTTTAAATATTGAATTTTGCAAAATACGCAATTAGAAAGACGAAACACCCAAAGCTTGTTTAAATGTCTCTCTCTGATGTCTGTGTGTTTCGTACTGGGATGAACTCACACCAGCAATGGGTCTCGCTTGTTCTTTCTCTTCTTTCTCTTCTGTCTCTCTTTCTCCTCCCGGTTGATATAAAGACCAGGAGACGCTGGATAAAACACATCAGGTCAGATAATGTTTCATTCGTGCGTGGAACATAGCTAAGTTAGCCAGCTAGCTAGTGTTGGTGATGTATCTTGTGCGAGATGAGAGATGTAGTTCACTGAGCGGTTTCACAAACTAAATGATACTACGACAAACTGAGACTTTCTTGCAAAATTATCTTTAAATTGATAAATGTCATATGTGATTCATGGTGCAGTTCAAACGGGATCAAATAATTATTTGTCTCTCTTCGTTGATTACCGCTCATATTTCTTCCAAAATAAAGGGTCCATTGGAAGGGGTGGGACTTCACCTCTCTGTGGCTGACTGGTTGGAAAAACTGTTATTTTCAACAGTATGGCATCCTTAAAATGATCCTGTGCTTGTGTGAAGAGGAACACTGAGTTCACCCTTAAGAGTAAACTTTCACATGTGAATTTAGAGTGAAAAAACACTTAAACTGACCCACTTTGCTTTTCTGTTGAGGCTCATATATACTCCCACTGTGCCTTCGTTGTCCCATTCCTTCCTGTTTCTAATTGTGTCCCATACGTAACCCTTTAGTTTTCTCTTACACGTTCCCAATTATTAATATTATTAAGACGTTGACGCTGCGTACAAAGAGCTAGAAGACTAAACGCTGTCTAACAGTGTAGTAAGAGTGATCATTAATTTAACTTTCATAACAATCTGAACAAATACTAGAGGAAAAACTCCATGTTAATGATCATGGAAATCCTGGAGTAACCGTCTATACATAGAAATATGTTAGCAGCTCTCCTCTGTACGTTTCTAGACACACACACCTTCTGCCTACACAGTGTTAATGATAACCAACATAAATTATCTAATAATCTGCAAAAATAAAGATGCACACACACACACCTTAAGCCCTTTGACGCCCACCACAGCCACTGGCCTACTTAACTTTCTTTGATCTGACTGGGAAGTGGGAGACGGGAGGAGGAACGGGAGTGTCAGAAAGGAGAGGAGAGGAAGAGGAAGGAGGGCGACGAGGAGGAAGACAAAGAGAGGGAGGCATTGAAGTGGGCCGAGGAGGAAAGGAAAAGGTGACTGAGGGTGAAGGGAGAAGTGGTAACAATGTGGGGTGAGAGGGGAAGGAGGAAGGTTAGAGTGCTTTATAATGAAAGTCTTTAGCAGAAAAGATAATCTAGGAACACAAACTAACATAATGCTATTAGCAGAAATAGTGTATGATCCTGAAACTAGAATTGTTGTGTTATAAGTAGCTTAGACTGAGTCCTTCATATCTATATAGGGTGCAGGTCCTCTTCATGGTCCTCCATGTTGCTCTCTACAGTAGCCCAGAACAGACAAACCAAACTCTGGCTCTAGAGAGAATTTTACGTTTTTACGTTACCCGAAGGCCGCCGTAGCTCTTTGACACGCTTGTGAAACTGCGGTAACGGCGCACTGAGTTTCCTGTATCTGTGTCACATGGGTTTCACCGCTGCCCCGCCCCTTTAGGGGACTAGCAGCATGTGCTGAGTCTATTAACTCAACAGGAGAAGTGAACGCAAACACAGGTTATGACTGATTCCTTTGGTTCATAGTCACCAAAGTAAATATTGGACCCATTTTTCGCAAGCCACATATCTGCCAAACATCCTGATGCTTAAATGACATTTATCAAACAGACAAATTAGGACAAAATTAACTTTGTTCGAGACCTTTCTCACTCTTGTCAGATCTGGCAGCTAACGCCCTAGCTAACTAATATTTGTAATGCTAAATATGGTTATCTGTGTAAATATCTAATGTTTGCAAAAGAAAATAGCAGATTTTCCAGCTCATGTGTTGTACCGCCAAAGATACGACGTATTGACACATGATCCAGCCTCCTTCCTTGTCAAACTTCTCAGTTGGCAGAGACATTGATGAAGTGCAGAGTACAGCTGTCAGTCCGTTAAGGAAATGGCGAGTGGACACGATAAAGTAGAGTAGAGGATCCACCAGCGTTGTTTCACTCTGCTGTGTGGGAGCATGGCAGATTTGGTGTCCGTTTAATGGTGACAGAAAAACGTGGTGGATAAAAACATCAACACGTGTGGCTTATGCAGGCAGCAATGCTTCCACTATGATGAATCATTTACGGAGACATCACGCCGGTGTGTCTGGTGATAGGACCAAGGAGGAGAGTCGGGCAGGAAAGAGCAACTCCTTCTTCCAGCAGCATTTAAACAGCCTCTACATGCAGACTCAGACAGAGCAAACAACACACCTAAAGTACTGGTGATGTTTATAGCGAAAGAGTAGTCGTGGAAGACGCTGGATTTCAACATATGATTAGAGTACTTTAGCCACTCTATAATGTGCCGTCTCGCAGACACATAAGCTACACAGTAAATCCTGAACTGTATGAACAGACACAAAGACGAATTGTGAAAGAAGTGTCCAACACAGACCATGTACCTCTGACTATGGACGGATGGACATCCAGGGCTGCTGAAAGTAACTTAAGTGTGACTGCCCACCTCATCACTCACCGCTGTACCGAGCCAAACTGAAAACAGGTGACCCCAAACAGTGATATGAACCGAACCGTGAATTTTATGAACCCCTAGTCGAGCTGTACTGGGCTTTACTGTGTAACCTCCCTTCACATTACTTTGAACACATTTGCTAGAAGACACATTTTCAACCATCTGCATGAGGTTTGTAGGAGGAAAAAAAAAAGAGTGTAGGAGCGAAGAGACGGTGCAGAAAGAGAAAAAGATGGACTGAAGACTATCTTCCATCTATCTCTGGGGAGGGCAGCAGCCCTTGAGCATTACTTCCTCTATCTCTCTCTTATCATTTGCCGTTTTTCCTCCCCCGTTCTCTCCGCCATCCTTCCACTGTCTCCCTCTACCTCTCTCGCCCCTCCCTCCCTCTCTCTCTGGGACATCTTCAAAGTGAAGCCCTTTGGCCAATCAGCCAGCTGCAGAGAGCTGCACCGCTGCTTTTCCTTTTCTTCCCCTGCCTGCGAGTGTGTGCGAGTGTGATCTTTCAGTTGTTGGTGCGTGAATCCAAGTCGAACATTTTGAGTTGACCCCACACAGAGCAGCACACACTGACGGCGTTCAAGCTTCAAGCTGAGCAGTTTTCAAGAACCCCTCATACTCGCCTTAGGGGACGGAAGTTGTGTGCACTCAGTCGTGTATGAGTGTGTGTTACGAGCTCATCCGCAAACTGGCAAGCCTCCCAAGGTTCCAGCTGTATCTTGAATGTTTCAGACGTGTTGTGGTGTTTTTGCCCGTTGAGGGATCTTTTTCTACGACGCCGTATATGGAAATCCAAAGTCTCACCAGCACATTTACTGTTAAATAATTCAGTGTTAAAGTGATTTTTGTAGATGGATGGCAACATAAATATGGAATGGCCAGAGGAAAAACATCTCATCTTGTGACCAGAGTAAGGCTAGTGTAAAGATTTACCAATCTCCTCCTTCCAAACTTGTATTTTATGGCTTTAAGTCTGATCTTTCAAACATATTTTAAGGGAGATTCTACAATTTTACAACCTGGATCAGATTTTTATTGTTCATTCCTGTGGGTTATTATTAAATCTCCAACTTTACCACTGAGATCTGGAGACTCTATGAACTTTTAAACCACAAAACACTTTTCTGTAATTGTTTGGGGCGTGTTCCCCTTTTTGTTCTTGCTTCCAAATAAGTGGTTTACATCATTTGGTTGAATGGCGGACTTGTTTAAAACATCTGACATTTTCACATCTCAGCACTGAAGTTGCTGGGTAAATATTATAGTCAATAAGCCAGGGGGCAACCTTCGGGTCTGAGAAGTCAGCCTGCTTCTCACTTGATTTATTACCTCAGTAAACATAATAAACGTGAGTTTATGGTCTCAATCGCTGGCTTCAAGTCTTCTTAAATACAGCCTGATGTTCATTTAGTGAAGTATGGTCCCTTTTAGAGTCAAATAGACCGTAACGTAGGGTATGCTTTGGGGAGTGGTTACCTTGTGGTTAACAGGTCGCTACCACAACGTTGTCCAGTCTGGGCGTTGTCCATGTTTTCGTCTTAAACCCGTTCAGTATGTATTTTCAGTTCATGAAAGTTATATTTTGGTCGCCTAAAAATGTCTTCAGCGTTAGGTTGTAATTGTCACTTCTGGTTGCAAAAAACAAGATGGCGACGGCCAAAATGTTGAACTCAAGGCTTCAAAATGGCAGTTCACAAACCAATGGGTGACATCACACTAACTACGTCCACTTCTTATGTACAGTGTATGCTTCAATCAAACATAAGACCCAGGTTGTAAAAAGAAACTTCTTAGTGGAGACGCCTCTGAAATCATGACGCTTGTAGGACACGATGTGGTTACTGTGAAAATAATGAATTCTGCATTGTTTGTCTTGGAAGCCGATGAAACATTGTTATTGCTGTTGAGTGGTTTGAAAGCTGTTTCAAAGGCCTTTCCACTGTGACAGCAGTGAAACTGATGACAATACTTCAACATTTAAGGCGGTATTTTGTGGTGAAGAAGTGTAGAAAAGGAGCGGCTGTTTTTGCAGGTGGTGCAGCAACAACATGAAAAATCAAGTAATAAATGAGTTGCTTAATATGCTGGTGATAAAGAGGATTAATAATAATATTTCATTACATTGCTTCCTATTGTAAACATCAGTTGTGTTGAACATTTTGGAACGGGGCCGTCTGTTTCTTGAATGCTCCTGTTGGACTCAGGAAAAGGCTGATTTACTCACTTACAGCTCACCAGTGCCAAAACCCAGAGAAGATGTTTTATATCTATCCACATGGTGTTTATGTGGCTCGCGTCCATGTATTATACAGTAGATTGTTTACACATGACAGCATGAGTACTGCAGCATTCTCGGGGAAAACTGTCAGAACATCTCGAATGTTATCCGAGTCAACTTGAAAGTATCCACATGCTGAAAACCACAACTGGACTGCAGCTTTCACACTTGAATGAATTTGTACGTCAGAGTTGTTGTTTTACAGACCGCTAAACACAAATATTCAGCCAACAGTTATGTCTTTACTGAGACCAAATAACCAGGTAACACATGTATCGGGGTCCAAGAACAGCAGTTGGTTTCTGTCTGTCCGCCTGTCCATCTGGGTCCAATGCTGGAGTCCAGAGCAAAAGGACACGTGGTTGGATCAGGATGTTTGGTGACTGTTTGGTGACCTGTGTGAGTTCTTTTCGAGGAGCATCATAAATCAAATTTTGACAAGACATAACAAAATGTAATGCACTGATTGTAGTTGTTTTTTTCCCAATGAAGGCATGTTGACATGTCCCAGCAGGAAAAGCACAGGTGTAAATGATGAAATTAATGGATGCTGGTAGTGTTCATGCTGGCTCACTGTCACACTGTCGTGACTCACTGGGACACTTTGTTAATGTCATTAGCAACACCTGTCCTTTTCTTGCTATAACAAGACAAAATGTCTGCTGTGATGAATTCCTGTGCCAGCTTTGCACAATAAATAATAAGCAATAGGCAGTCACCGTGAAATTCATTGTGTTGTTGCTGCATTTCTTCAATTACTGACCATTAGCTCGCCAGGCTAATGCAACAGATTGGCAGCGCTGCATTTCACTCTTCCCCCTGCATTGAGGATCCACTTAGCACGCAATGAAAGGATTTCTTAAAGGGAAAAGTCTTTTTATGGGGATGTCCAATCAGAGTTGATGGTAAATACAGTCGATTAAGGCGATAAATTCCCCAGTGCGTGCTATATTGACCCAGGAAGTTGAGCTCACCTGCTTACAATGCCGTGCCAGCAGTGCCTCCATGTCCCAGGATGCATTGCTTCCCGATGCCAGAGGGTCCCGGTCGGCCGTATCCTCACCACAACCTCAAATTCGCTGCATTTCTTTGACAAACCTTGTTTCCTACAAAATTATTCCCATACAACTACACTGCGTTCTCTTTACATTACATTCCTGGATTACAGTTCACCACTCGCAGTGGACTTTCTCACTTGTTATAGTTGTTATACCACATAACTTTCAATAACGTTATTAGGGTCGCTCAGTATACTGTGTCACCTGCTCCACACGTTGCTCGTTGTATTACATCTCTTGCGGCCGTTCGTGGACGATTTGTGATGCGTCAAAGTTAAGTGTAATCCACAGCGAAAACAAATCTTCCTCCTCACCATAATTCAGAACGCAGTTTAGTTGTCTGGGACGTAATTTTTAGGAGACAGGGCTGCTTAAGACGCATACTCCGGCTCGAATAAATACATGTGAAAATTAGAGCCAGCCAAAAGACTGTAAGCTGTCTCCTTGTCCATAACATCCTGTCTATGTAGAGGCGGAGACGAGAAATCCAACCTGAAACAACCTGTAGTTCATCCTTTCATCCATCATTCATTCCGTCATTCATAGCACGCACAGGAATTTATTGCCTCATTTAACTATATTTACCTTCCACATTAATTGGACATCTCCATAAAAAATGGGGATTTTTTCCTGTAACATATTACATTTTACAGCTTTACGCAACAAAAGTCAAAGTCACCTTTGACCAGTTTTTTTTAAATTTAGGGTGTATCATGGGTATGATGTCATCAAATGGGGCGGGGTCAGGAATGCAGCAGCGGTATTTAAATGTTTACAGCTCAAATTGCTGTTTCCTCCGTGCTGATTTCAGCATATCAGAGAATCTTTAAAGCAGTATTTACCAGTAAGCATCTACACATCTACTGTTGTTCCTCGGGGACCTGAATGCAGATTTATAGTATGCGTAGGTTTAAATGAATCCTTTTGATCTCAGCTGAGTTCCTCTGCTGTTTACGGTCTGTGTCAAATGATTTTTTTAAAATTTTAATAAGGCATATTTGAGCTAATGTATTTGGTGTTGCAGGCCCGTCCTTCTCCGTCGCCATCCACTCGGACACCACCAGCGTCTATCCGTGGGAAACGGCCAAGATGGAGTGCTCGCTCAGCGTCTCTGGATCCTCCCCGAAGACTGGCGCAGACACAGGTAGACCACACGTACCACACTCATAAATCCTTATCAGTGACTGTTACTGTTTTTCTCCGGCATGCATAAAGAAACACACACTTTGTACTCGGCTGCGCTCTTCACCTGCCAACCTGTCAACAGCACTGCTAATAAGAATGATGTGGCTGCTGCATTTCAAATGGCTGTGAAGATGAAATAGACTCACTCGCTCTTGTTAACACACGCAAACACAGCCATCTAAATTATTTCACTTTCTATTGTGGGTTGCGTGGATGCGGTTTGAAATACTGCTTACTCCCTATGCTGTAGATTCTAATAACATATCTAGCTTAGCTATTATTTCTCACATCTAAAATTAGCTTAAAGGGATAGTTTACCTACAGTAGATGACGGTAGACGTGCCCCAAACATATTTTAGCCACCTAAAAGAAAGGCCTCGCCTAAAAAAGTAAATATATTTAGAATATTTTTGTAATATTTTCTATGCCCTCGCCAAAGTAAATAGACTCCATTGAGGGAAAAAAATGTACTTTTTGAGTTTGTATGCGTTATTGTGTGACTTTAGTCAATTGAGATTCACCAAAGTCCCACAATAACACAAACTAACTGACTGAAGCAGCAGTAGATCAGCTTCTCCAAGTAAAATGACTGTTTTTTCAATGGAGTCTGGTGGCTTTGATGGTATAGGTGAGCCTTACTTTTAGGACGCTAAGATAGATTTTTCTGCTGCTCCCCATCTACAGCGGTACATTGCTTTGCTCTTGTGCTCCGAACTGGTGGACTGCGGATGAATACCTCATACAACTCCACTTCAAAACCCCCGAACTATCCCTTTAACATGATGAGAACAGGGGAAGAACATTGTAGTATCACATCAGAATGCAATTATAGATTCATTATGGATAAAAATAAACATAAATGTGGTGTACTTGTCCAACACTGTGATCCAGAGTGACAGATTTTGATTATTATTTAGCAGATTGAAATATTCATTAAAACTGTACATTACAATAAATGTTCGCGCCTTCCCTCCTTTAGAAACTAACCATCTGCAGTGTAACCCACAACTATTTCTTCTTCTATCTCACCCCCTCCTCTCCTCTCTCACTCCAAACATCCATCCATTCTCTGGCCTCCCTCCTCTTCCCCATCACTCCATCCTCTTTAACTTCTCGCGTGACGTCACACATCGCTCGCCACCTCCCTCTGCCCATCTGTCACCATCTCTCCTTCTCCTCCTTTACGGTCTGACATGTGTTTCCTATATTACATCCCCATAACAAGCAGACTAAAGAGACCTCGTGTGTGTGTTTGGTTGTTTGGAAATTATTTCACAAATACAAGCCGAGCGGAATATTATTTCCTGTAGTGTTTGAAACACATGTGAAAACGTTTTTTTTGCACCTGTGTCCTCACAGGAATGTATGTTTGCGTGTAATGTATGCCCATACATCAGCATAAATGTTTATTCGCAGCAGTGGAGCGCTGCAGGGATTGGCGGGTCGGAGGTTGTGGAGCGTGCTCTCGCAGACAGCTGCACCATGGGAAGAAATTCCCCCTCAGCACCACAGCTGAGAGAGAAGTTACGCATGGACGTGTTCGGTATGGGAAGGGAGGAAAGGACTGATGTAGTACAAATGAATATACTGTATTATTAGCAGTATTGGCAGTACAAGTGCAGTGTTTTCAGTGTGGAACTGTCTGGAGGCCAACAACATAATCCAGTAAATCACCCCTCATCCTCGTCACCCATTGTTTCTTCTAAATTTAGTCTCTGTCTCTGGTCGACACGCGTAAAGAAATAATTAAAAATGCCTTTACAGACAACAGTGTCCTGGTTCCTGTGCATAGATCTCACTGTGAGCGGTTGTCAGTGGGACTACCTTTGAAGAGAGTCTCTTTAAAGTGTCCCCAGCGAGGTCTGGATTATCCAGAGTAACAGGCACATTGTGTTCTGAAAGACGCGCTCCTGTTGAATATTTCAGATGTAACTATTGTTTTGTGGCAGAACAAGTTTGAGAGATACAGAAAACTATGCAGGGAATTATAATTTTTTAGGTTTACCTTGCACGGCAGCTGCATTCTCGCGACCAAATGTCATACGTAAACGTCAGGCTTCAAGTAATACATTTGTGTCCGGAAAGCCAGATCACGTGCCAATCAGGATCCTGTGAGGAGCTCCTGCCAGCTGGGCGTGGCTTAGGTGTGTGACATCATAGCCTGAGACGACACGGAGCGACTGTTCGTTCTAGACAACGGCGGCTCATGAAGAGGTTAGCATAGATCAGACCTGGGCATTATACGGTCCGCGGGCCAGAACCGGACCTTGTGATGGTTCCGCCTGGCCCAGGAGGTCTCAGACAAACCACACAAGGCTCAGACACAACCACAAAAGAAAAGTAAAGATTAAAAAAGCAGCTTTTGTTTTGAAATGCTTGTGTACTGTTCATGTGCTTCTTCCTGTCACACCTGACATTGATGTAAATTGACGTGAGTGATATTTGAAGCAGCGTCACCTGCTGAGGCGGCACGTCTATAATAAGTGATGGACTGCTAAGTATTTTTTCTCAGAGGTTGGTGGTAAAGCTGTGAACTTAGTTTGCAAAAAACGTGTGTCTGTATTCAAAGAATACGACTTGAACTGTCGCTTTGAGACAAAACATGCAGAAAAATCCAGAAACCTGTCTGGAGATGAGAAGGAGATATTACAGCAGCAAGGACTTTTTACAAAGCTGCATGCAACCAAAGAAGGATACGTAAGTGTTAATATTAACTTGAATGTTAAATGTAAGTGTTAATGTTAAGTTAAATGTTAGATATAAGTGTTAATGAATTGGATGCTGCTGTAACATCAGTTATATCAGAACTGGAGAGTATTTCTTTACTGAAAGAAGAGCAAAGAACGGCTCTGATGTTTTCGCCTTCAGTTAGTTTAGCGTTCGTTCATTTGATTGACAGATGGTTCATCCAATCACCTGTTGAGTATTTTTTTAAAGTGCCTGCCTTTTTCCAAACAGTTTCCAAGGACGACTTGCTGTTTCCTCTTCAGTCACTGTGACTCATTGTTTTATGGGGTGTAATCAGGTTTCAAGGTAAACTGTAACCAGCTGACTGAAGTGGTGTTCAGGAACTGAATAAAGAAGTGCATTTGTTGGGGACTATTTTCAGCTGCGGATTAATACACATTTGGCGCTCGAGTGAGTATTTCCAGCAGGTGAATGGTGTGAGTGGGACCGACTCAACATAAACTACAGTGTTTACAGTACTGAAGGAACAATGATGTGTTTTTAATAGTTTTTGGGGAATAATGGAGCTCTGTTGCACAGAGGAATAGAGATATATCAAGCTTTAGCTACTTGTTAGTGGAATTGACTCATTGCTGGTTTTGATCTTTGACAAACAGGTTTATTAAGCCCTTTAGTGCCAGGTAACAGAAAGTAAAAAAGCATTAATGACACATGTAAAAACTAACAAAGGTGTGGCGTTTGCATTTGGCTCAGCGACTTCCTCACACACACACACACACACACTTTTATTTAAATTTTTCCCCTTGAATCAAAAAAATTTCCTCCTTTCTTAAAAATCTCCCAACCACCCCCCAGTTTTTCCCTTTTATTATTATACATACCACCCCATTATCACTTTAAAGGGAAAGGTGGTCACCCCTCATCACCCTAATTTAATAAATACCACCCCCCCCCTTCTTTCTGGGGCAAAAATTAAATTTTATTTTTTTATTTAGGGGTTTAAATTTTCTTCCATTCCATTCCCCTTCTCTTACATTTCCACACACACAAGACAGATTTGGTTTTTTTCGGACCGTTTCCCCTCTCTCGGTTTTTTAAAAAGAAATATTTTCTCCTTCACCCCCCCCAAAAACCAACCCAAAAATTCTACCTATTAAGGATTTTGGTTATTTTTTTTTTGGCAGATTTTAAAAACCCTTTAACATTAATTTGACATTTTCTTGTGGGTCAAACGTTTTCTAAACTGAAAAGGAAAACCATGCACCCCCCCCCCCCGAGAAGACAACAAGAGCCCCAGCCACAGCCCCACAGCACACCCACCACAAGGCAGGCAGGGGGACAGCAGACGAGGCGAACGAGAAGCCACGGAAAGGCAAACGTCAGACAAATCAAGCCTCCCTCAAAAACAGAAGGTTCAACAGTTGAAACAAACGGCGGCGCGATGGAACGGCTCAGCCCCTGCTGGACACACAAAGCCCTAATTCCGCGCTGTAAGCACAGGGTCCGCCCCACCCGCACAGGGCCGGCTGCCTTATTATCCAAAATGTCGCACACGCAGCAACCACACCACATCTTCCACCTCCCCCCCTTCCCCCCTCCCAGAAAACAAGGAAAAACTGGAAAAGACAATAAACACCTGACTGAGAAGAAGAAGAGAACAGAAGAGAGAAGAACAAGAGAGCAGAAAGACAGAGCAGACAGAAGGGGCGGAAGAAGAAGGCAGAAGAAGGGGCAGAAGAAGAGGGCCAGAAGAGAGCAAAAGAAGGGGCACAAGAAGGGGCAAGAAGAAGAAAGATAAAGAAGAGAGCACAAGAAGGGGCACAAGAAGAGGGCAAGAAGAAGAAAGAAATTGAAGAGAGCAGACAGAAGAGGGCAGAAGGAGAGGGCAGACAGAAGAGGGCAGAAGAATGAGCAGAAGAAGGGGCAGAAGAAAGAGCAGAAGAAGAGGGCAGAAGACAGGGGCAGAAGAAGAGGGCAGAAGAAGAGGGCAGAAGACAGGGGCAGAAGACAGAGGGCAGAAGAAGAGGGCGGGCAGAAAAGGGCAGAAGAAGAGAGCAGAAGAAGGGGCACAAGAAGGGGCAAGAAGAAGAAAGAAAGAAGGGCAGAAGAAGGGGCAGAAGAAGGGGCAGAAGACGGGGCAGAAGAAGAGGGCGGGCAGAAGGGCAGAAGAAGGAGCAGAAGAAGAGGGCACAAGAAGGGGCAAGAGAAGAAAGAAAGAAGGAGCAGAAGAAGGGGCAGAAGAAGAGGGCAGAAGAAGGGGCAGAAGACGGGGCAGAAGAAGGGGCAGAAGAAAGAGCAGAAGAAGGGGCAGAAGAAGGGGCAGACAGAGGGGCAGAAGAAAGAGCAGAAGAAGGGGCAGAAGACGGGGCAGAAGAAGGGGCGGGCAGAAGGGCAGAAGAAGAGAGCAGAAGAAGAGGGCAAAGAAGGGGCAAAGAAGGGGCAGAAGAGGGCAGAAGGGCAGCAGAAGGGCAGAAGAAGGGCAGAAGAAGAGGGCAGAAGAAGGGGCAGAGGGCAGAAGAAGAAAGAGAGGGGAGAGAGGGGCCAGAGGAGCAGAAGAAAAAAAAGAGGGCACAAAGAAGAAGATATAGATAGAGAGATAGATAGATAGAGGGATAGATAGATAGAGGGAGAGAGAGAGAGAGGGGGGGGAGATAAGAGAGAGATAGATAGAGGGGGAGAGAGAGAGAGGGGTAGATAGATAGAGGGGTGGGGAGATAAAGAGCTAGATAGATAAAGAGCTAGATAGATAGAGGGCTAGATAGATAGAGGGCTGGGCACACTAAAGGGATATTTTCTGGGGTGATAGAGACAGATAGCATGCTGATAGTTTATTTTTTAATTTATAATAAAATAAAGTTAGAGAGCAGTTTGCAGGTAAAGAAAGGAGGAGGGGGGCAGAGAGAGCAGAAGAAGAAGGGAGAAGAAGGGGGGGGGGGAGAGGGGAGGGGTACCAGTTGAGTAATATCTGCTGTGTCACACAGAGAGTTCAAGCATGTATTGGCGTGTGTGTTTGCAAATGATTTGCTGATTAGTTACCTGCTCGCGGTCGTAGCTCATTGTTCTGACATAATGAGACGGGAAGGATATAACTGAAGAGGTTGAGCAACTGTGTGTGTAGCACATTCCTCAGGGATGGCTGGAAACGGCTCTCCTGTTGGAGCTTGTTTTTATGATGGGCACGGTGAAACACATTCGCACACAGAACATCCCTCATTACTTCTCACTGCTTCGTCAGATGGTTGTCACGTTCACCGTGCTGTCTTTTTATTTGTTACGGGGGCGGCCATGGCTCGGGAGGCGGAGCGGGTCGTCCTTTAATCGCAGGGTTGCCGGGCTGATCCCCGGCTGCTTCTTGAGCAAGACACCGAACCCCAAGTTGCTGCCGATGGGGAGCTCCACCATGAATGTGTGTGAATGAGAGGGAAATTTGAAAGTGCTTTGTCTGGTAAATTAGAAAGGCACTCTATATATATGTGCAGTCCATTTACCATTTATTATTGAAGCTATTGACCACTCTCAGGAAAATACTTAACTCTGTGTGTATGTGACCTGATATGAACCCTTTACAGAGAATTGAGATCAGAGAGACTATATAGAACCTGTGTAACGCTGTTAGGAAATCTATTAATGACTGAAAAGATCATTTATCTCTATCAGAGCCTCACTATGTTTCTCAATGGGTCATTAATAATTACAGTACTGCCAGGTTTGGCCTGATAGCAGCGAGGCTTACAGGGAGTGGTTGGACTGTGGGTCACTGGGTTAAACCTCACAGAGCTGCTACAGTAGCATGACTGTGGTCTAGTTAACCCTCTGAACCTGAACATTTTACTCACTGTGGCCTTGTTTTTCACTGCAATATGTAAGTCCTCTATGGAAACAGCACAATCATTACTAGAAGTAGGGAAAAATGCGTCAACATTTTCCAAGCGCCCACAGTGTTACCAGTGTTGGAAAGTGAGGTTTCACATGCTATACATGTTGAACTATTTACATTTTTACAACCTCTACGTACTCGTGCTCTTTGTAAACAGCCTGCAGTTCAGCTGAAGTTCACAGATATTTTTGTCACATGACCGTTGGTCTCAGCCTAGTCAATCATGGCTTCCCAGTTGCGCAGGGGAACGCAGAATTTAATGTTTTTGACCGGATCTAATTAGAGCAAACGGTTTGTTTTGGCAGAATTTTAAGTGCAGATTAAAGCGATTGTTATTTTCAGCTTTGATTTGGTTACGTTTCTAAGCGTTCGTTACACGTGACTCGTTCAAGGACTGTTGGAAATTTGAAAATCTGATGATGATTTATGTTTGTACAGTTTCTGGCGATGATAAATGCTGTAATTTTGGTGATTTTTTTTATTCAGGATGAACATCTGCTCCACCTGTCTGAATCTTCTCGAAGCTAAGATGCTGTAAACATAAACAAGTCCAAAGATGATACACACACTTAGATCCATGCAGTATTTCACTTGATTCTTTAATACGAAGCTGTCGGTCTATCAGGCCTTCATCAGAGCAAACATTCATGTTTTTATTAAAAAAAGAAAACCTGCGTTTGAAACCCTGAGGTGGGCTGTGCCTCTACAGTTAAATCACCAGTATAGTTTGTTGCATCACTTGTGTATTGTTGGCGGTAATGAGCATCGTAGTTTTGAGAGACTTCTTCAGATTTTTAATCTTCTAATGTTTAAGATCCAGTTTCACTCACTGATACCAGCAGACAGCAGCTGGTAGGTAATCTGGTGTGGTGGTGGTGTCCAACACTGTGGTGGTGTGGCTTTCTGTAGTGTTTCTGTCATCACTTCCTGTCTGGAGTTTTCCCACCAGTGACGATGATGAACTGAATGTGGATAAATATGTCAAATCTCATTTAGAGAGGACTTGTTGTTAGCTTGTGATCACTGCGGTAACGTTTGTGCTGATTTCTTGATCAGTTGTGACAATCACTGATCCTGTCTCAGTTGTGTTTTCAGTACGTTTGTGTGGCTAACTTTCTGACCCCGTGTTGTTTTGCTTCGGTGCGTTATCTCGGCGTGCTGCTGCTTGCGGACACACAGCGTCCATTACCGCCGGAATGACTGGCATGTCGGCGCAGTGTGTGTTTGAGAGGCTCTGCATACTTGAAATCGGCGGCGGTGAGATGACATCAGCGTTAAGAGATATTTTTCCATCCTTTGTGAAGCTCTGAAACGGTGACAGTTTTTTCTTTTGTTAAAATAACAACGTACCACTCTGATCCTCCTGAGAGAAAATAAAGCTTTGTTCTTCATTTGTTCACACACAGATGCTGCTTTTAGGCTCAGAAAATAACAACAGGAAAATAAGTGTCGATCAAGATTATTTCATTCGGATTCAGTGTAAAAAATGGTGTTAAAGGGACTAATCAAGTTAACTAAACTCTCAACCAGAGATCACAATAATGCAAATTTTGTGTTCAAAAATGACATTTGTATTCTTGTTTCAAGTGTTTTTATTCAAGTCAATATGAATTATTATGAAGCATATTTTTTGAATTACAAATTAATAAATGATAACAGATAATCTCAAATAGCTTGCATGAGTATGCTCTTATATACTGTGATGTAATCTAGGAATTAGCTTTTTTTGTTTCATGTGTACTTGGAAAGTAAAGGTGAGTCGGTATCATCTTTAATACATGCTGACAAGTATGTGCATGCTGAAAACCTGCAGGTGTTTCTCCCACAAATAGTCGGCCAGTTTTGGCGCTCACTTTTATTATTATTTTTTTTAAAACGCTACAGTAGCTGGTGGAGTAATTACTCCTCCATGTGTCTGCCAAACATCTCTTAGGTTTCTCTAAAAAACAGTTTTTGATCTGAGTACAGTAGCGCTCGTACTTTAGATTATCATATCGTATTATTTCATTTAGTCCTTTTTAAAAACTGTATGCTTATTTAGTGAAAAACCAAGAAAGTGGAAGCTGATTATTAAAACTTCACTTATATTTATTTTAGAGAGAAAGATCAAGAAATGTGGTAATTTGTAAATAATAGTAATAATCCTCAATTAAAATCCTGTACTGTATTCATTCATGAAGCCCTGCAAGTCAGTGCATGTCCTACAACACTGTCCTGCACATATTTCAGAATAAAAGCCTCGTGTCCACAGGGAATAAAAAATAAAACACTTGAGGGGTTTTTATTTTAAATGAAAGCTTTTTTCATGACTGTGATATTTTCAACAGATATAGCCATCAAAAGTGTAGTTATGTTGCTGATATGATGTCAATATACAGTCAAATGATCACTTTCACCGTCTGTTGCTGCTGTTAAACACGCAGCTCACGTCAAAAATAGGCGAAACCTCAAATCTCTAGAAAAGTCACGTGTCTCATGCTGACGGTGTGGCTGCTCTAATCTGTTAACATGGACGCCGAAATAAAAAAACAACAGGTAACGCAGCCGACCACGCACTCCTGACGCGTCTGGTCTGGTCCAGGGTTTAAGTAACGAAACAAGTATTATTTTAAAGCTGCACCAGTTGTACCAATAGTTTATATTAGCCATGGATCAAATCACTTTCTGTGATGTGAAAATACTCAGTGCATCAAAATGTGCAGTCTCGCTCAGCTCTGAGGAGTTTTAGCTTCTTGTAGCTCATTGCTTCGGTGTTATGGCACCTTTCACTGCTCAGTTATAACTGATTTGTCTGTATTTGCAGCTCTTGGAGCAAAATACTTTGACTTTTCAGTCAATAATATCTATGTACACATTAGCAGATTTGTCTACATATTAACAAATGTGATTATGCTCACAGATTCCTGCACACATTCACAAATCTCAGTACGCATTTAGAGATTATTTTACACATTTACAAATATAATTATGCACACATGAATTGCGATACAGTTACACATCACTCCAGACACATTTGCATATACATTTGCAGCAATAATGGCCACCTGACATTTCCTTTTTTGGTTCAGTCTGAACATTGTTTCCAGCTGTAGCAGCTCTTATAAATCGACTGTACGTTACCCGCCCAGCATCAACCAGCAGATGGGTAAAGTTAGCAACTAGCTGGTGAACATAGTGCAGCATTTAGCACCTAAAGGTTCAGATATTTTCCTCAGGCATTGTATGGGAAGCTGTATGGAAACAGTTGCTCTATGTAAGGTGGTATTATGTCTGTCTTGTGTTTACAGCGTGTTTTTCTGCCCCCAACTGGCCTAAAAATTTATTACAGCAGCTTTAACCTGATGAAGCTAATGTTTAAAAGTGTCAGCTAACATTTTTATATGGACCTTGTTCAGTTTTCCCTGCATCCTCACATCCCTGCATGCTTTCCCACCTTTAGTCTGTCATTCACTAATGGCTGCACATAAAATCCATGCATTTTAATGAGGAGTACAGCATGCACACAGGATTTTTGCACATTTGCCAAACACCTGGCAATGTGAACTATATTTTAAAATAACTCTGTGTGGTAAGTTTAATGATACATCCTTCTCTCCTCTTTTGGCTCCTCTACTCCTCATTTCCTCCCTCCCTCCTTCTCCGCTCTCCCCAAATTACCCAGCTGTCTTTGCAGGGCCGACAGGCAGCCGTTAATTAGCCAATCTCACGCTCCGTTAGCCGGCCGGGGAGACAGAACGAGGTAGAGGAATAATAGACGACGAGATGGAGAGAGAGAGGGAGAGAAGGTGGGAGTGAATAGGGGAGAAGTGGAGGAGCTAAGCAGATTGTTAGAGTGAGCGAGAGTGGAAGGGAGTGAATAGAGGAGGCAGTAAATGGAGGAAGAGTGGCTCGAGAACAGCATGCAAAGTTTCCTGAAGAGACCAAGAATGGGAAGAGTGGACGGACAGTAAGGATGAAGTGGTGCAGGGATGAGAGCAGAAAGACTGAATGAGTCTCACTCCATTAACTGTTTCCACTGCTGATAATACTGATGTTCATTTTAAATGGTTCCAGTTGGAGCCACCAGCGTCCACAGCTTTAATAAAGCTAGTAACAGCGTTAGAAATGTAGAGTTGGCCCATATTCGTGCAAACTTCCTATTAGCTTTCATGCTATTTGTGTTTCAGCTCCATTCTCTCACTATTTATTCATCCGTTGTCAAAAAAGTCCTTTCTAGTATTCGGTGGCCTCTCGATGACTGCAAAAAAATCCTTCTTTCAGGTGTTCAGCGGAAACGAAAGAAGCGTCTTGACTGAAACATCAAACGCCGCCTCACTCTGGACGTTTATACTCTAGTAAAAAACTAGAGCGAATGGTGGCTAACCAAACATAAAGAGAGAGTATAAAAGCAGGAGTGGAAGAGAGGGAGGACAGTAAAATACAAATTGAAACTGTTGAGGAGATGGTGCTAAACAGCAGAGCAGCGCCATCATTTTCACTCCATTAGGTCTCCCAGTTAAACAGGAATGGGAGCGGACAGGCAGCTTTAAAGGAATCCTCAGGAATGGCGGATTTCAGTGTGATCCCACCGGGCAGACTCTAGATTTTAACAGAAGTTTTTAAACAACAACATCTGTTAAGGTTTACAGTGGAAGTCAATGACATTGAACAGGAGAAACCAGATGAGTCACAAGGTCCAAAGCTTTGATTCATTTAGGTGTCAGAGTGTTTAGAAATATAGGCTGCAGTGTTTATTTCACTCAAAATGCCCAAAGCGGTGTTACGATATACATGTATTGATGATATTTTAAAAATGAAATATTGATATTATGTTAATGATACATATTTAATGTTGTTTAAATAATGCAGCACCTCTTAAAAAATTTTAAATACAGTTATGGTTACAGGCTCTCTCAACTCCATTTGAGTGTAATTTATTTGCCAAAAAAGAGACAAAACACAGTAAACAAAGTTAAAGATTATTTGACTGGTAGCATTATTATTGTTTTTCAAATTTTCCATAAGCCTAGATATCCTGATAAACATAATTCAGCTTTATTATCATTACATTAAGAACTGAGAGTGAATTGCTTCATGCTAGCGAGAACTAAAACCGCAATGGGAAAGTAAATGTTCATTTATAAGGCTGACGATTTTAAAAATTGTCGTATTTGATTCATAGAAGTTATTAGAGATGGATGCATTAATTCCACACTAGAAAAGACTGAAACAACATTTGAACTCTCTACTGCAGTCTCTGCTCGTGTCGACACCCTGCTGCTAATGATTAAATTCATTTTGGGAGATATCAAATCCAGTATTTTAGCCGCTAACATAAAAAGGTGTTGGTCTAATGAAAGCAGCACCAGTGTAACTTGTGTACTCACGTCAAGTATTCAGAAGGCATCTGCAAGTAAAACATGGCAAATATCAAATAAAATTAGCATTCGTTTACCGGAGGTCTTATTAAGCATTCAGCGAGTAAGAGGGGGAACTTTGCTTCCCAGTGGCTTTGTTTCTGTGGGGCTAAATAGTGTTTTTATAGTGTTTAGTATTCCACTCTACCTTGCTGTCCTGCTTTATGGAGCAGAGAACACACACAGTTTCATTATAAGCACTGCTGGTAATTGTCAGTCTTGAGTGTGTGTGTGTGTTTGAGGCAGTTGTACACCGAGGACTCTCCTCAAGGGATTAATCCAGAGAAATCCAATCAGACTGTCTTCATTTCCACAGACAGCCATTTTAGTTTTATTAGCCCAGACAGGAGCCAGATATTCTATTAGAGATGCACCGTAGTTCCTCCTCAGCCGCCCAATCACCAGGATCTGCCTTCCTCCTGCTTATTGGAGCTGCTTCACCACCCAAAACAGTGCGACTAGTAATGAAGCTAACATGTTGTCAACTAGTCTGTCAGCTGACTGCTAGGCTCATTATTACACCCGCCAAAATTTTGACAATTTTCCAACACAGCCATTTCACAATAACTCTGCAGTTTGACCAAATTGTTAAAAACTTATTATATAATATTTTCTTTTTTCTTCTTGTCAACAAATCATATGAAAACTCGGGGCCTGAGGGAGCTTTTCCCCCTTTCCCATAAAGTGAAGCCAGTGCTGAAGTGTCTTAAACTTCCATTTTTTCTAACACCCAGCAGGGGGCGACCCCTCTGGTTGCAGATAGAAGTCTGATTGATAGAAGTCTATGAGAAAATGAGCCTACTTCTCACTTGATTTATTACCTCAGTAAACATTGCAAGCCTGAGTTTATAGTCTCAAGTGCTAGTTTCAAGTCTTCTTCAACACACCATGATGTTCATTTAGTAAATTATGGTCCCATTTAGAGTCAAATAGACCGTAAAGCAGGGCATGTTTTAGGGCGTGGCTACCTTGTGATTGACAGGTCGCTACCACTGTCTTGTCTCTGAGTGTTGTCTTGCAGTGTGTGTTCAGTTCATGAAAGTTAATTGTATCATTTTGGTCACCTAAAAACTGAATGTACGGCCGTACTTAGCTCCAGCCTTTTGTGTCACTTCTGGTTACAAAAAAACAAGACAGCGACAGCCAAAATGTCGAACTCGAGGCTTCAAACCAGCAGTCCACAAAGCAATGAGTGCCATCACCTTGGCTACGTCCACTTTCTTATATACTGTCTATTATTGAACCAGTATTTGTCCAGTATTATCCAGTGTTGTTACCAAAAACCGAACAAGCCTTTAATCATGGTTTATATCTGCCGTTAAGTAGGGGTCTAAAGAAATATTGAGCGTAGCTTTGTTATGATTCTCAAAAACACAATATCTAGTATCTGCAGATTTTATGCACATGTTGAGGTGCTCTTTATACAATGACAAAAAAAAATCACAATATATCACCTTGCATATAGTATTGCAATACTTGCAATACTGTATATTGCAATATATTGAGTTCTTAGCCCTCTCTCATATCGCCAGATTCTTGCCAATACACAGCCCTACCTTAAGTGTATTTTTGATATTATGTTTACATTAAGGGTGTGACAAAATATCCATACATACAAATGGGTCTCTTGACCTCTAACCACAAGATATGTGAATGAAAATGGGTTCTATGGCTACCCACGAGTCTCCCCTTTACAGACATGCCCACTTTATGATACTCACATACAGTTTTGAGCAAAAAGCATGCAGTTTTTTTAACGCAGTAAAAATGTCTAAATCTAAAATGATGTATTTCTCGGGTGTTCTTTACACTATTACAGTTTTCCTGAAATAAGATTTTAAAAAACTGCAATATATCGCCTTGCTTACAGTATTGAAATATATCACAATATATTGAATCGTGATACGTATGGTATTACCAGATTCCTGCCAGTACACAGCCCTGGTTTGCATGCACATAAATTATGTATAGACATGTTTCTGCTCACTCCGGGTTTACAGGGTAGCTGTGCAGTAAGGCAGCGTGCACTGTAGCTTATCAAGTGTCTGTTTGGAGGGGTCGGAGAGTTCATGAGTTCATATAGAAAGGTCCGTATGAGGCGACGAGGAGAGTCTGCATTCAGCAGAGGAACAGCTGTGGGCGAGAGGATCAGATACTCCTATAGCAGCACCTCCCATGAGGAGGGGGGCGGTGGATGTCTCTGGCGATACTACATGCTCTCCAAGACGCAGCTCGGGATGCGTTCACACTGCTGAGGGCCTCTCGCTACTGATTTATGGCTACGTGATAAACCAAATAATCTCCTCAGTCACTAAGTATTTTCAAATCCCCCCCCCCCTTCTCCTTCTCCGTCCTCGCCGCTGTCAAGAACAAAGAAAGTAAAGGAAGGGGGCTAACTGTGAGAAAGCAGAGGCTGTCTAATTATAGCTCCGTTCCTCGAGTATGGGTGTCGTCTCTGAAACAAGCAGCCGGAGTTCATGCGTCAGTCCTGCAGAATTATGCAAAACGCGTCTTTGATCATTAGCGGCAATGTCAGACACTAACCTGGTGTTATCAGAGAAACACTCATATCTTTTGACTGTCAGCGAGGCAGTTTTAAATGATGTGATTATATAATATAGTCATAGTTATTATATAAGGGATTAAAATAGTTATCCTGTCATCAGAAGTAAATATATGTAAATGTGTTGCCATCACAATAATGCAAGTTATTTCACCTGTTTTAGACACATATTCAAATGAAATTTTGTCTTAACCAACAATGCAGAACATACAGTCTCTATTTTAAGGATAACTTTGGTTTATTACAGTTTGGGTCTTATTTGTATTCCATCAGTTATCATTACATCATAGTCACCAAAGTAATCAACAAGCTCTAAATTCTGCTAATAATCTTCATTGCACAGGATCACTGCACACACAACTAGAGTAAATACAGTAGGTCAAAGTTGATGCAGAAAGTCACCTTTTTATATGTGTACAATGCACATTTTGGGTAATAACCTTTTCCAAATAAGTTTGACCAGCTTAGAGAGGTCGAGGTGGATCATGGGGTCAAAACACAGCAGACGTTTGAGACTGCTGGTGGTGACTTGTATGAACCCAGAAGTCAGCATTGATTTATTTGTCATGCAACTTCCGTACTTAAGTTACTCCACTTCCAGAGTAATTTTAACCCAAACCACAATCTTTTCCCTCAACCTAACCAAGTACTTTTGTTGCCTAAACTTGACTAAGTAGTTTTGTAGCCAAAACTTAACAAAGTAGTTTTGTTGCCTAAACTTAATTAAGCAGTTGTGTTGCCTAAACGTAACTAAGCAGTTGTGTTTCCTAAATGTAACAAAGAAGTATTGTTGCCTAAACATATCTAAGTAGTTTTGCTGCCTAAACTTAACTAACTAGTTTTGTTCGTTAAACCTAACCAAGTTGTTT
Source organism: Pterois miles (assembly GCA_947000775.1). Classification (NCBI taxonomy): domain Eukaryota; kingdom Metazoa; phylum Chordata; class Actinopteri; order Perciformes; family Scorpaenidae; genus Pterois; species Pterois miles. The sequence continues at coordinate 159,780 of CAMQGK010000076.1, read as the reverse complement.
CCTGTGAAGACAGAAGTTTATTTTGAAAAGACTGTAGCAGAAATTGACACGTGTGTCATTTGTTGCTGGAAATTTGCAGGAAAACACATGAAAAATGAGGAATAACTTTTCATTAGATTTCATACAAAATGTTGTGAGGATATGTTGATATATGTTAAAAGTATGATTATTAATAATAGGAATAACGGCTAAAACTACAAAAATCAAGACCCAGATTATAATAAACTGGAATCACTTAGTTGTGGTCCACACTTAAATTAAGGTGATTTGAATTATGCTCAAAAAGTCAACTGATTGATTAGCTCATTTCTGCCCAAAGACTATATTTAGCATGATAAGATAAGATAAGATAAGATAAGATAAGATATTCCTTTATTAGTCCCACAGTGGGGAAATTTACACGTTACAGCAGCAATACAAATAAAATAAATAAATTAGTATATACATAATAGAAAATAGAAAAAAAAAGTAAAGACAGAAAAAATGATGACACATGCCACAACATTTCTTCTGATTGGTCACAGGTCTTGAAATTATTAAACAAATATTTAATAATTCAACTTTGACATTTTTAGATCACATGAAAAATCACAGTTATTAATAGACAAAGTCAAAATATAAAAAAGAAATAGGGAAAATGCTAACATTGTGGTTTTTTTTATGTTTTTCATCTAATTTTGTATTACATTGCATATGTCTTTGATATTCAACTTGTTATTAGTTCATAGATATCAAATACCTGGTTGTGCTCCTTGTAGTTTCTGAGATACAGACATTTTCTTATCATACTATATCTAGTATTTGGGCACATGGGACTACTGTTTTATCCTAAAATATAATGGAGTCTATTGCAAAAACAGTATGATAAGAAAAACTCACTTTTCAGTCAAACTTTTTGATTTGATTTAAGCAAGCCCAGAGAACACTTCCACCGAGGAAATTAAAAATTTCAGGTGCAGGCATGAATGGGTGAGTTGATTGACTATAAAATGAAATGAAAAATCAATTGTTTCATTTGTAATTTTTCCAGCAGAAATGGCAAACATGTGCTGCTTCCAGCTCTCAGATCGGGGGAATTGCTTATTGTTTTTGTCATAACTCATGGTGAATTTAATATCGCTGTGTTTTGAATGTTAAGTTGAACAACTAATTAAAACGTGTTATAAGTGGAACCTGCAGATTTTAATGATGCTCGACTCAGGTGGATAGTTAATGCAGAGTTATGTTCACACCTCATGTTGTAATACACCAGGTGAGAGGTCAGAGGTGCTCACATCAGGTCACATTGAGTCAACCCTCCAAGAGATCATCATTCTCTGCACACCCATCCATCATCTTGTTTTTACTGAACCATGTACCGATGGGAGCCCCGACTGATAAGACGGGTCCGGTTTGGTGGAGGGGTCCGTGCTGTCAGTAAAGCCGGCACTCCACCCACGCAGAGGGTCTCAATGGAGTATAGGCTTACGTTGAGGCAAGCCTCAAGAAAACAGCTCGAAATATTTCTTTTATCACCTTCGATGTGGTGTCAGAGCTAAAAATGATGAGTGAAAATCAAGCATTAGCAGTGAGAATGGCACCAGGGTACACTATAAATGCACTGATTTTTCACCAGTCTGTGTGAACTGTATTCTGCCATTAAGACACAAAGAAGTGACATCTATACTTGCTTAATGTGTAAGCTGTGAAACAGATAAAAATATTTTTGATTTAATAGGTAGGACAAAAGTTTTTTTTTATTTTAATGCACATTATTTACTAGATTAATCATTTAAAATTTAACATTTGTTCCCTAAAAATAACTAAGTAGTTTTGTTACCTAAACCTAACTAAAATTTTTTTGCTTAAAAGTAACTTAAGTGGTTTTGTTACCTAAACCCAACTAAATATTTTTTGCCTAAACATAACTAAGTAGTTATGTTGCCTAAACATAGCTACTTTTTTTGCATAAATGTAACTAAGTAGCTTTGTTGCCAAGACGTAACTAAATAATTTCTGCCTAAACATAAATAAGCCATTTTTTGCGTAAACCTAACTAAATATTTTTTGCTTAACATAACTAAGTAGTTTTGTTGCCTAGACCTAAGTAAGTAGTTCTGTTGCCTAACCTTGACTAAGTAGTTTTGTTGCCTAAATTATATAAGAAGTTTTGTTGCCAAAACCTAAATAGTTTTATCTTTATGAACTATAGACACAACAAAATGACATTGATACTTGCTTAATGTGAAAAAAAAAAGATTTTAATTGAATAGGTAGGACAAAAATGTGGGACAATTATTTTAATGCACATTATTTACTGGATTAATTGTTTAGTTAAGTCTGAAGTGTCATGTCTTCAAATTGCTTTTTGTCCAGCAAACAGTCCACAAGTCAATTTACTGTAATTTAAGAGAAGGATAAATAGCCGTTTCTTTCATTTGACAAGCTTGGACCATCAACTGTTTGCATCTGTAGACTAAACTGGTTTGTCTACAGTGCTTCAGAGTGCCTGTTGTGTTACAGTAACAGTGTTGATGTTGCTGTGAGGAGCCATGTGGGCTTTCTTCAGGATGCTAATGAATGAAATCAGCCCTCTCTCGGTGTCACAACGTCACTCATCAGTTGATTCTGGTCAGCGAGTCTGGAGGGGTGTGTGTGTCTTCTTGTACAGCTATCGTTGTGAGGACCAACTGGAGTTTTAGACCTTCAGAGGACGTTTTTGGAAAGTGAGGACACTTTGGCCCTCACCTTCGGACAGAGCTTCAAAGGCCTTTTGGGGGTTCAAACTTGGCTTTAAGGTCTAGGTTAGAATTAGGTTTAGGTTAGGGTTATGGTGAGGGTTGGAGTTGGGCATTGAGATGTGATGGTTAAGGTTAGAGTAAGGGGCTAGGGGATGCATTATGTGTCCTCACAAAGATAGAAGTGTGTGTGTGTGTGTGTGTGTGTGTGTGTGTGTGTGTGTGTGTGTGTGTGTGTGTGTGTGGTCAGTCGACCCATTCGCCCCCCTCACTCGATGTCACCTCCTGTTTCCTCCTCTTTGGTTGGATGGACTGCTCGGCTACTTTTCTTTGTGCAAAAAAAAAAAAAAAAAACCCCGGTGCCCTCTTTCTGTGCTGTCCTAATGCATCTTCATCACCACCATCATCATCATCATCATCACCGTCACATTTGTGTGTGTGTGTGTGTGTGTGTGTGTGTGTGTGTGTGTGTGTGTGTGTGTGTGTGTGTTTTCCCTCTTTTCTGTCTTCTGTCATTAAAAGTGGGGAGACCTTAATTATTTCCTTTACCTTAAAGATCTGAAATCTTCTAGTTATTTGTAAATCAATTTTAAAGTCTGTTTTAACAAATCATGCACAATTAGGTCCTAATTTACATTTGCTTAAGTCAAAATAATATTCTTCAATACAGCATGTTGTTCAACTTAGTAAATTATGGTCCCATTTAGAGTCAAATAGACCATAAAGCAGGAGATGATTTAGGGCTCCACCCTCTTGTGTCACTTCTGGTTGCAAAAAAACAAGATGGCGACGGCCAAAACGTCAAACTCGAGGCCTCAAAACAACAGTCCACAATCCAACCGGTGGCGTCACAGTGATTGCATCCACTTATTATATATAGTCTATGATACCAATAGAAAATTTAAGTACATATTTATGCAACAATGCAGCAGCTAATATTACTTATTAGTAAAAATAAGCTTTATTTACTACATTGACATATTTCGCATTATATTCCAGGGATATAGTGCTCTATATTGATGAAATTATTTACTAAAAATTCACATTTTCACATAAAGTCGTGGGGTTAAAACTTTGTACAAAAACTACTTGTGGATAATCACTAGCTTTTAAATTCAGTTTCATGTACAAGCCTGGTTGTGGCGCTACAGAACAGGTGACTAAAAAGGATTGTTTGAGATATGTGGGGACGTTTCGTTAGACGAAGAGCAATAAAACTTATTGCAAACTTGGCAGGAGGATACTTTAGTGTCACGTGGATTTGACAAAGTTTTCAGATGATCAATACAAAGACCACGGGACGCTAAAGTAAAACCAAGGCCAGTGTTATTACTGCCGCTGCTCGTACTACTGCTGATTTTTAATGATGTAGCACTTGAATATTAAAACCATTAGGGAAGAGAGGGAGAGAGAAATTGAGATGTGATTCATTACTCTGCTGTGGGTGAGTTCACTCCTCTCCTCTCTTCATTATATTCTCCTCTTTCTTCCTCCTCATTTCTCCGTCTCTCATTCTTCCCTCTTTTTTTTTTTTGCCGTAATTGTTTTTCATCATCATTTGTCTTTTTTTCATGTTGTCGTTCGCAAATGTTCTCTTTATTTTTTCATCTGTATCCTCTATTTGTCTCCTAAATGTCAGAGGATGAGTCAGGCTGCATGGGGTTTTTATTGTGTGTGTGTGTAGGAGGTACAGTGTTAATAGTCCCTCTCTCCCTGACAGGCTAATGACTAGTTTGTGCTTCTCTCTCTCTCTCTCTCTCTCTCTCTCTCTCTCTCTCTCTCTCTCTCTCTCTCTCTCTCTCTCTCTCTCTCTCTCTCTCTCCCCTCCACGTCTTGGAAATAATTAGCTCGCTCGCCCTCTTTCCCAAGATTACATCTATTTTCACAAACTCCTTCGTGTCCCTGTTTTCTTTCTTTTGTCATCACTATCCTTATTTTTCTGTCACATGTCCATCTCTGTGTCTTCTTTATCTTTCTCGTTGAGGGAGGAGAAGGAGCAGCAGCCGGTGTGTGTTTTTAAATGATGCGACGATAACGGAGTTGAGTTCTGTTGCTCTGTAGTCATCACAGTGAAAAAGCTCCAAAAATAACGCTCTCACTTCATTTCCACATTGTTATAAGCACAGGAGCGCTTCTCTGTAAATACCTGAGGTAGAAACGTCATAATGCAATGTTACTTATTCTGTTTAAGCTACGACTGTTTACTGCAGTTTAACATTGCTGATTGCAGGCAGGCTGTTATCTAAAATAAATGTTAGCTTAAACTAGTGACTTTAAGAGTCTGTGTAATGGGAGCTGTAGCGTTCGGTGACGTCATCCTGCACTGGTGGGAGCGAATGAAAGGTCCACCAGATAGCGTTATCTCAGATCTTTCAACAGTCGTACCTTTCTACCCGCTCTGTCAAATAAAGGTGGCCTTTTTCTGCATAACTAACCGTCCAGTGGTTTACACTGTTTAAGGAAGTGAGTGAACAGCGTTTGGTGGCTGCGTTACCTCACGGCTGCGTGATTCACACATCCATTGTTCACATCAGCAGCATGTCAGCTGTGTTTCTGCAGCATTTCTGCTGTCCTGCACATATATCACAATAAAAGCCTTGTGTTATCAAATGAAGTTCTGTCTCGAGAAAAGATAGCACTTGAGGGGATTTATTTTGAAATTAAAGCAGAAAGTGTTGATTTAAAGTATTTAAAGTATTTACTTTTTTACATGTCCGTGACATTTTCTACAGATATCTAAACATAGAAAGTGTAGTAATTTTGCTGATATGACGTCAATATACAGTCAGAAGATCACCTTCACTGTCTGTTGCTGCTATGAACCGTGCAGCTTGTGACAGCTTGTGACTGCCAAAATAAAAAACAACAGGTAATGCAGCCACCACGTGCTCCTCAAGCGGCTGGTCTGGCCCAGGCTTAAGAGATCCGCGGGGACGAGGGCGATCCCGACCGACCCAGTTTTAGGGCTAGAGTGAAGCTCTACCGGTACCGACCATGTCATGCTACCATGTCCCCGACATGGTAGCATGACATGGAGGCTAAATAATGATCCAAAGTTGGGCTAAATTTTAGCAAGGAAAAACTGGCATGGCCATTTTTAAATGGGTCCCTTGACCACTGACCTCAAGATATGTTGATGAAAATGAAAATTTACGATAATCAGTTTGGGGCAAAATGGATAGCTTTCCTCGCGAGAATGACAATCAGATGCCGCTAATATGAAATATGAAATGAGTGTACGACATCATCTGGTGACTAAGGGAGCTAGTGCACTGGAAACACTGCATTTTGTTCTCCGCAGCCGTAAATCATGCCTTTGTTTTCCCGGTAGATGGTACCCGGTGGCAGACAGAATTGCATAGTGAAAACGAGGCTTATGGGGAAGCAATTTAAATGCAGATGGTGCCGTTACAATGTGCAATTAACATTTACTTCATAATGATAAGTTAAAGCAACAAACTAAAAGTGTATTTCCACTTAAAGCTTTGGAAATGACTGAAAACAACACTGTTGTGCATCATTCAACCAGCTTTAAGCTGCATTTGTACGGTAACATATAGTGTACATGTAGGCACAAGGCAGCTGAAAATGTGGAAAGGTCGTCCATCGTCCAATTGTAATTGGTGCATTGAGAGAAAGAGGCGGTGCTTAGGATCGATTAATTCCATCCGAGCACATGACGAACTCTTTTGATTTGACTTTTGACTTTTGGTTTGAAAGGTGATTGGAGCTTTTGCTTGTGAAATAACATCAAACAGAGCAGTTTTTTTTTTTAAATACTTATTGGCACAAGTAAAGTAAACAGGGCAGACTGGAAGCTGAAAACCTTTTTATTTAATTTGGCTTATGATTAATAATTACTACTTCTCTCATTTTTTTATTATTAATGGTCATGGTCTCTGTTTTTATTTTCACTCATATATTTTCACATCTGCTGTCCTTTTGTTGTCTAATTTTAAACTAACTAAAATGTATCTGTGTTTGCCTCTCTCAGACGACCTGGCGTACGAGGTACGTTGGTTTTTCACCCGACTGCGTGGCGGAGAGACGACGACCCAGGTGGCCAGCGTCGACCGTTTTGGCGTCGTGAGGAAAGACGCTCGCAACTCATCCAGCGACGTTTCGATAGAGCGCAGAGACACACACACCTACATGCTGAACATCCATGGCACTCAGGACAGGTGAGTGTGATTATGGGTAAAGAGCGGTGGGTCATCTGCGAACATGTTTTGTTCTTTAATGCTCCTTGTGTGTGTGCTCTTTGGTTCCAGCGATAGCGGCGAGTATCACTGTGTGGCCACTCCCTGGTACCTGTCAGCCTCAACGGGTGCCTGGACTCAAGCCGGAGAGCTGACGTCGTCTCGAGTCTTCCTCACAGTCAAATTTGCTGGTGAGTTAACAGATTTACAACAGAACTAGTATCAATTTTACAGTTATTTTCTCCCATTAAACACCACCGTGTCTCTCTCTCTGTCTGCAGTGTGGGAGTCCCTAAAGTTACCTCTCTTATATGGAGTAGCAGCCTCGATAGGTAACGTAACCATCATAAGCCTATGTTGATTCATTCAGAATTTAGATGTTGCTATTTTGGAATTTAAAGGTGCCATATTGTAGAAAGTGAGATTTCCATATCTTTTTTTGATCATGAAGCAGGTGTAGGTGCTATATAAATACTGTGAAAGCATCAAAATGTTCAATCCATGGAGACACATGCACACGGTCAATATTCAGAAACTGTGCCTTTAAACGAGCCGTCAGGGCTTTCGTAAGGTTGTGATGTCACAACTATGCAGTCACCAGTACAAGCGCAGCTAAACACCATGTAGTCGACACACACCGCGGGTCCCCGGCTGCAATGATGCTGTGAAGACGGCGGCAGCAAAGATGACCAATCACAGCAGACTGAGCTTTCTTTGGAGGCGGTCTTAAAGAGACAGGCGCTAAAACAGAGCGTTTCAGATCAAGGGTGAATACACTTATATTCATACAGACAGTATGAGGAAAATAATGTGTTTTTTCAATATTAAAGCATGTAAATATGTTCTAGTTGAAAACCAGTATACATGTATGAACCTAAAAATGAGCATGATGTGTCCTCTTTAAGGTGAAAAATATAAGGACTATTTAGTATACTGCTCAGTGTTGTATGTTGCTGTTGAGCTTGCTGAAATATTGAGTTAGATGACCAAAATATTGAAGTTTTAATGCAGTATCTTGCCAAGATCAGCAGTAAAATGTCACTGAAAATGTGCAAAAGTGAGGTTTTTTTGTTCATTTGGCTCGCTGTCAGTGTGGACATCTCCACTGAAACTGCTGACTGATAGACAAGAGTTGCTCTTTTTGTGCTTGACTAGCTGACAGTGCTGTGCTCGTGCTTATTTAGGACACATGTCTGACAGCTGGCATTGCCAGGGCACAGTGGATTTAAACAAGACAAGAATCTGAATTAGTTTAGGCTTAATATAGCCAATAACAATCAATAAAACATGCCTGAACTGGCACTGACATTGATCTTGTAAAAGGACTGGGGACATCCCTAGTGGCTATTCATAGTGACAGTCTTAGCGGCATGTAGAGGACGTAGTACTGGTTGCTGTAATAGCCTGTAATATCAATTAAAGTGCCACTTTTACTGTGTGAAGGAAGTTACAGTGGCTGCAGACTTCACCCCAATAGTTCAGCGTATCCTCATAGAGTTAATATGTTACACAAAGTTATCTCTCATTTTTCATGCATTTTCCTACAAATGTTCAGCAACATGTGAATTTCAGCTTGTTACATGCATACAGTCTCTCAAAATAAACTTCTGTCTTTACATGAAACAACTTGTTTAAGTTTAGGCAACAAAATTGCTTAGTTAGTTTGTTTTTTGGGTTAACATAACACAAAGTGGCGTTACGAAGTATGTAAGTTAGAAATAAATCAACATTGACTTCTGGTTTCACATAGGACACACACAGCGGCCCCCTCCACCCATCCCGACCTCCTCCCTACATTTTATCTTTATACTTCCTGGTTCATGTTTATGTGGATTACATACAAATTGATTTCGTAGGATTAGGGACTTTTTGGGGCCAGGAACTAAATTTAGACCCTAGTTTCTTTGGTTAAAATGGAGGTAAGGCTCCCATGCTGCTGTGTTGTACAGGCTTATTATAATCCAACTAGAAGTACTAAAACCACTATTGAAAGGCTGCTGTAAACATAGTAAGAGCTCTTAGATTAAAACAGATCAGTAGTAGCGTTGGTAGAGGGAGTAGTGGTGCAGGTAGGGTTGGTATTTAACCATGTCATGTGTCTCCAGGTGTGGGCCTCTTCTCTCTGGTCCTGGGTCTGGTTTGCGCCCAGTGCTGCTGCCGCAACACCACGCACACTCCACGCTCACGCAACAAACTGATGGACCTGGAGATGGACTGACAAACACTTTCCCCCGCACCCACACACTGCAGCGCTCACAGGAAACACCACACACACAGCAGACACACGCCCGTAGACGATTTCTGGGACACCCAGTTGTTTCCGTGCGACGGACGTTGGGAGTAAATAAAAAATAAAATGACACGTTGCGTCGGAGGCCTGACTCGTCCAATCGCAGCGCTTTATGAGGTGCTTGGGGTTTCTTCAGCTCTGCAGTGGAGGAGCAGGGGACTTTTACAATGAGACTTCAGTTTCTATGGAGATCCATTGAAATCTGTGAGCTTCCAGTGATTTTTACACAGGTATCCTTGCTCCCCGTTATGACCATAAGACTACAGGAGGCTTCAGAGACATCACTGCCACTTGGGAATAAAGGAACACGAAACAGATCTGCTGCCTGTCTAACCACTAGGGATAACACGTGAAGCGCTCAGGCTGGACTACTGTGGGTTTTTTTTTTTTTTTTGTTGTTTGTTTTTTCTTTTTTCTGATGCCAAGGCTCCCTGCAAAGTACAAAGTGATCCTGATCGAGTCTCTCAGAGTAACGGCACACCAGCGTACCCCCTTGAATTTTCTTTTTTGAGGAAGCACAGAATATTCATGGGGAGGTTGGTGTTGGAGAGACACGCACCTGAGCCTCAACATATTCCTGTTAAGTCACATGTTATCTTGTATTTGCAGAGACTGGCGGTTTAGGCAGCCTGAGCCTCACGGTCATGGAGTAAACGCCATGTTCAAACGGGCAGCAGAAGTCCAAGAAAACAACGTGCTTTCCACACGAGAGGTATTGCACTACCACCCCAGAGTATTCCTACCTTAACAAAAGGACAATATCTTTTATTCTCAACTCTAGTTTTTTGAAAATTAAGAGATTTTAAGACATTTTTAAGCTTTACAAGGAGATATGCAGTCAGTGTGTTTGTGTGTGAGATATACCGTACGTGGTGCCAATATTTTGAAGTGACGGAGGTTCATATCGCCAAACGTCAACACTTGAACAGCCGCTAAAAGTGGCGACAGCAAGCACTCTTCTTTTCTAGATATTCAGAAATGTATCCTGCTGTTATTTTACCAGAGTCTCGTGTGTGTTGGTGTGAGTGCTGTGCTACAGTATGAGACAAAGAGTTGCATGTACTGTTCTGTAATGACAGACTGATGTCAACACAAGCCTTTTCCTGGGTCTCATTCTGATGACGTCAAAGCCTCCTAAATCCAGATTTTTAAACCTTGCGGCCACTAATCTAGACTAGCAACATGACTCTGGCACAAGAAACTCTATTACTTCCATTCACGCATGTTTCTCGGTTTCACTTTTGCTCTTTAAAGGACTAGTTGAACATTTTGAGAAACGTCTATTTGCTTTCTTTGTGCATTGAGTACAGAGCTAGTGCCAGGTGGTGTTAGCCTAGCGTAGCATAAAGAAACAGTTAGCCTGGTTCTGTAAAAAGTGAATAAAAATGCCCACTAGCACTGCTAAAGCTCTGTTCTATAGACATGTTTGTTTTATGGGAAGTTACATGCTGAAAATATTTCTTGGCTGGACGGATGGATAACCAAGAAATAGTTTTAGCATGTAACGCCTAAAAAAATATGAATTGGCATTTTTTTCAATTAACAATTAGTTAATTAGAGGCATTTTTATGAATGTTAGCTAGCTCTTTTTCTCTGCTTCCTCTGCTAGAGTCTGGTGCAGTTAGCCTAGCTTAGCATAAAGACTGGTACTGTTATACTAAGCTAACCTTGCTCTGATTAGAGAGTACGGAGCTAGAGTCTGATGCGGTTAGCATAGCATAGCATAAAGACGTGAAGCAGGGGGAATCAGCTAGCCTGGCTCTGTAAAAAGGTGACTAAAAACGGCCACCAGCACTGCTAAAGTTCGTGATTTAACACACATTAACACAGGTTTGTTTAATCCGTAGACATGTTTTTTTATGGGAAGTTATATGCTGTAACTATTTCTTGGCTGGACAGATGGATAAAATGTTTACTAAGAAACAGTTTTAGCATGTAAAGCCTCCAAAACCTTGTCAATATTGCAATACAGTTTGTGTACAGCTTAAACACACAAGACACAATGTGTTAATTAGAGGCATTTTTTTAAATTTGGCTAGCTCTTTTTCTCTGCTTCCTGTCTTTATGTTATACTAAGCTAACCATGCTCTTACTCGATGCACAGACATGTTTCATGTCTCTGCATTGAGTACAGCGCTAGAGTCACGTGTGGTTAGCCTAGCTTAGCATTAAGACTGGAGGCGAGGGAAACAGCTATTCTGGCTCTGTAAAAAGTGACAAAAAATGCCCACCAGCACTGATTAAACACACAAGACACAATGTGCTAAGTAGGGGCATTTTTATGAATTTTAGCTAGCTGTTTCTCTCTGCTTCCAGTCTTTATGCTAAGCTATGCTAACATATCCTGACGAGAAGCAAACTTTTTATCAAACTCAAAAAGGAAGCAAGTAATTCCCAAAATGTTTTGAAATATTTTTTTAAACTTCACATGACTTAAGTGGTTAAGAGGTTAATCCTTTTGTCACTTATGGTTTCGCTAGGCTATTGCTAGCAAACAAGCTGTACTCTGATAATGTCAGACTGTTCCTTAAATGTCGCTAACTAGCATGAAAACTTAATCAGTAAACTCCAGCACTAGATCCGGCCCTTTTCCAAATCATTTGAGATGATTTATCTTGGCTCTTTCTGAGTAAAAGTAAAAGTTGTACCTTGCACTTAACATCCAAAAGTGGAAATCATCAACTTTTCCAGCTGATTCTGAAAGTCAGCTGTTCCCAACATGTGCCAGCTGAGTCTGTGGTGTTTTATAGCATGCGAATGAATAGTTGCGTTACGTTGACTGTTGTGTGAATGCACACTCACAGTTCCAGCAACAACAACAACACAAAGTGAGGTCGTTTCTGTCCAAACCCAGCGGGGTCCAAACAGACCTGTTAGGTTTGTAATAACATGTGCCAGGCTGTGTTTCCTCCCTCGCTGACTGGGCTTGGATAGGGCTTCGTTTGAGGTTTTAAAAAGGTAATTTAAGCAACTATCTGAACTTAACGAGCAATATGAGGCTGTAGTCAGGTCACGTCTTGGGTAAAGCTGCACTCTGAAGGTAAAACTGGTGTTTTCTGATTGGTTATTACATATTCAGACAATGCATCCGTCGCATGTCTGACTTTGTGCACAAACCGCCTCAAATTCAGCCTGGCCTGGCAGCCAGGGAAGAACTTTTATCCAATCAGAGCCCAAATCCATAAATATCTCTGACTCAGAGAGTTTATTTCATAGCTGCACAAATGCACACCATCAGCTACAGGAGACACCGAGACAAACTTATACAACATGTGTGTTTTGGCTTCATTGATGCTGGCAGTTACTTGCTGAAACTTCCAATACGTCTCCATGAATCCACTTCACAGGTGTGTGATAGAGCAAAATGGGCTGTACCACTATCATTAACACACATTAACAGTACTTGAGGACACAGGTGAATGATAGGGCTCTGTGCCAAATGCTCTTAACAGAAAACTTAGCGTTGATGCACACCAGTGAACAAGCCACTGCAAGGTTTCCCCAGTGTCCTTTTATTTTGTCATTTTATTGCAACGAGTATGATGAATCGTGATGACTTTTTTTTTAATAAATAGATTTGTAAGATGTATTCATTTTGTACATTATTTATATGTTCTGTTTTTATTGTGTTTTTATGCCGATGATGATGAGTTGTCAATGTTACACCGACAAGCAAAAGCCGCTGATGTCGGCATGTGCAGCTGAAGCTTGAAAATGCTTGTCAGAGTTGCAACAATGATTAGAGACTGTAGACGAACAGCCCAGGTGCTGTCATCACAGTTTATGTGACAAACGAATAGACAAAGAAAGAGTTTTAACTCACTTCAAAACCACAACTTGTTCTTTTGTTTGCATTTGTTTCTGTAAGGTGAAGAAAGAGGCAATATAACTGGTAGCTTTTTCTGTTATAGAAAAAGAAAATAGGTGCTGTTCCTAAATTGTTAAAGTCAAAATGAAAATGTAATTATCTTCACTTTCTTGTGTAAGGAAATATAAATTCTAAGCATAATTGGACATATCTGTAAAGCTAACGAATGTTGACACAGTGGTATTGTATTGTTACCATTAAACCCACATACCGTTGGCTATCAAACTTTAACAAATTTAACAATTTAAAGCAGCTCTCCCTTTTTCATGTAACATTTGGGAGGACCCAAACTAGCTTGCTAACGTTAGCGCAGATTCCCATTAGGAGCTACTTATGTTCATGTTATTTCAGCTCATTGCTGTGTTCATCTGGCATTTGAAAAGAGGTGGACTAGCTGGTGTTAGCTGTCTCTCATTCATGGGTCCAGTTCCTGGTGATCAGATGACTAAAGGCTGGTTAATTTAATGGCGGGGATGCTAGCACTGCGGACAAATATAAACTTTAAGCGCACAAGTCAAAACCAACACCAGGGATACAAATCTACTTTAAACTACTCCTTTAACATTTATTTTATGATCTCTTAGGTTTCAAAGTCATGCAAGCACCAAAAAGTTAAAGGTACAGTGTGTAGGATTTGATGGTATCTAGTGGGGCAGTTGCAGATTGCAACCAACTGATTATCCCTCAGTAACGTGAGCCGCTGAGGTTTTGCACTCTTCGGTTCACATTACCGCAGTTTTACACACATGTCGCAGAACTACGGTGGCCTTCAGGTCATGAAAAACACTAAAGTCTCTCTAGAACTAACGTTTGGTTTGTCGGTTCTGGGCTACTGTAGAAACATGGCGGCGCAACATGGAGGTCTCTTTCTGGATCCGCTTCCTGTTTAGATATAAAGTGAAAGCACAACAATTCTTAGTGTCGGGGGATTATACACGAATGAAAACATAGTTGTGAATATTTTATTCCATTTCTGCTAATAGATCCCCCAAAATCCTACACACTGGCCCTTTAGATGAAGTCCGACCCACAGACCAGCAACAGGAGCTGTGATTGGCTGCTGTTTGTTAATGGGAGCTAATCAGAGCGATGGGGAGGGTTCTCTCTGCTTCACCCAGAGCAGCATTTATGTGTTTGCTTTTACACATTTCAGCTGGAAAAGTTTATTAATTGTCTGAATAACACCGATAGGTATTTAATCGTGGAGGGAGCCCTGGCTGGCCCACATTTGCCCCTTCGGTTGAAATGTGGCTGCTAATTTTTTTTTTTTCCTCCACAGGATGTTGATGTGGTCGTGATCACAGTTTCTACAGTGAGACTTGTGACAAATATGGGCCAATTTGGTTTTTCTTCTCCATCTCTGGGCAAGCCATCAATCAGGTTTTTCTATGCTTGCAAACATCTGAAAAAAAACCCACATGACTTCAAAAACTTCCAGTAGAATAAATGTTTTATAATTCAACGTTGGACCGCGGCTATATCTCTTCCTCTTTCCTCCGTGTCTTTAATACTGTGTCACCCATCCCCTTGTTGGTCTTATGGGATTTATTTTCTGTCTGTTTAAAGTCTTTGTCTCTCTCTCTCTGTTTGTCACCGATCCCTCTTTCACTCCACATCTCTCTGCTCCACTTCTTCTCTGTATTTCTCTCCTCACCACACCGATCTTCGCTCTTCATTAGAAATGCAGATGAGTTCAGTCGCTCTCCTGGGTTTTGATTTTTTACACCTTTAACAACAGTTTTTCCATCCAAGTCTCTCTCTTCCTCCATTGCTCTTTCTCTTCCTCTCATCTCCACATGAGATGGAGATGAGAAAAGAAAGATCCAGTGTCGACTGGCTCGGTCTGTGGCTTTTCTAACTTGCACTCCTTCTCTCTCAGGGTCCATTTGACCCAGTTTCCTCGTCTGTGTGTTCGTGCCTGTCATGGATCATTTGGTAAAGTGGCCTTGTCAAACCATTGTCTTCCTTAATTGACTCGAAAAACAGCACAAGATATTTCTTGCTTGCCGCCACCGTACGCTCAGAGGTGGCGCATTTCGTGGTGTTATCCACCGGCTCCGACTTGTCGCAGCTTGAGGGTTGCTCCACATAACAAAAATTTCAGACGGAAAAATTTAGCAGCGCAAGGAGGGAAGTAAGCAGCCTGTTCTCCCCAGAGTCTACCAGAGGCGACACGTTTTCTCGTATTCGTTGTAATCAACGCTGATGTTTACAGCAGCTCCAAACAGCCAGCAGCCTCGGCTCCGTCACACCAGTCTGCTGTCTGTTTGTTGCCCGTTTAAATGCAGTAGTTTGGTGTGTTTTGTCTCTTCACTGTTTTTGTCTCAAAATTAGACAGAAGCAGTTTATTAAACAGATTTGTTTCCTGATGTGCCAATGTTCAAAAAGAAAAAGATAGCAGAAATTGAAGAGAAAATGCAAATGAGCTGATCAGATTTTCACCCAAAACTTGCACCATTGATGTTTTTCATCCAATTTTCACCCAATTTAATATAAATGGCACTCCAGAGACATACAGTCGTATTATACTTTCATAAAGCTGGAAGACTTAGTAGGAGTCACTATTGCAGCAACTGGAAACCCATCGGCTTTTGGTATCCAGTCTTTCAGGGGGTTCTGGTGTAGCCAGCGGTCCTCCTCTTTCTTGTGCTGGTCAATTGATTACAGTCTAATTAGTAACTTGAGATGTGAGAATAAAGCTGGAGTTGAGAGACGAAATGTACAACTGGATTTTTTCACAAGTAGCCAGTTTATCCTCAGCTAACTGCTTATTTTTTAGCTAATAAACAGCTGGAGGGGTGCAAGACTGGACATGTGTTGCCTTCAAACAGAACTTGAGCCACAGAGGCTAACAATATAGTAAGCTAGCAAGTGGGTAACATGAAGAAGGAAATATAAAGGGATAATGACAGAGGAGAATTATGAGGCAATATGACAATATCAACATTTTCCTCAGATATATTATAAAATTACCAAGAAAAACAATATGACTAAAATTATAATATATTGTACATTATTAAGTTATTATGCACCGATAATTGAACTTCCATGGGCTCCACCATTTCTCACTACGTCAACAAACACGTCACAAGTCGTGACCTCGGAGCTATCAGAAACTTTCCACTTGAGGTCATGAATACGACACGAGGGGGGCGTTCACATGGACCCAACTCGTAAACACGACCCCATTTGAAGGCACCAATGAGACTGTATATGAGAAGTGGACGTAGTCGCCGAGACGTCACTCATTGGTTTGTGGACTGCTGTTTGAAGCCTTGAATCTGGCATTTTGGCCTTCGCCATCTTGGTTTTTTGCAACCCGAAGTGACATGGGAGAGTGGAGCTAAATACAACCGAACACTGAATAAGACATTTTTAGGCGACCAAAATATTCTAATTAACTTTCATGAACTGAAACATACTGTGAACACAGGCAACTCCCAGACCAGACAATTATATATTTGACTCTAAATGGGACCATAATTTACGAAATGAACATCATGCGGTATTGAAGAAGACTTGAAACTAGTGACTGAGACCATAAACTCGGTTTACAATGTTTACTGAGGTAATAAATCAAATGAGAAGTCGGCTCAGTCGACTTCTATACAATCAGACTCTTTTTGCAACCAGAGGAGTCGCCCCCTGCAGTCGACCCCTACAACCAGTTGTATTGTATATGCACTGAATCTGATGTTGTATAATTGGTAGCAGGAAAAGAAATGTTTGACAGTATCCTGTGTTTTTGACCTCCACTATGGAGTAGACTGGTTATAAATTCACAGCATGACCCTTTTCCCACCATTTCCCAGCACACAGATCAGCTCTGACATGAAGCTCACCAGCTGTTTCCCTACTAGAGCTGCTGCAGTCTGACTTGCCTTGGTGTGTGATGGTGGACATCTTCAAACCCAGACCCCGAATCACCCAAAGCGTGTCTTTTCAACACCCCGTGATGAGGCTGACGGAGCATGGCGACCCGGCCCGGGGTGAGATCTCACTGACGGCGTCCATGTGGCCGAGTCGCTCATCGCCAGCAGCAGGAGGTTCACTTCAATTAACATGTACCGCGGCAGCACGGAGAGGTGAAACAAGGCGCTGTGCTTTCTCACACCAACACTCATTTCTTCTGTCCCCCACAGGTGCTACTGCACCTTCAGCAGCCACAGTTTACCCACAATGCTCCGCCTTGGCTCCAAAGCATGTGGCGCTACTGTGAAGTGTTAATATACTGAAGTATTTATACAACTTAAGTCCCCTCATTCCTGTAGCTCTGCCTTGGATTAGTTAAAGAATGTAAACCGGATGTGTGTGTGAATGTGTGAGGTGTGTCTCTCGTCTGGCTTTTATCAAGCAATTTCCAAAATAACACAAACAATGAAGGTGCAGCACGATAGACATACAGTATATCATGTTTCAGTTTTGCAGGCCTGACTTCATTGCATCAACACCTCATCAGTTATTGCTGTAGAAAGAAAAGGGCCCCAAAATATACAGTAATCCTACACGGGAACACTAAATCTTTAGGGCCAGAAAGCAAATACTGCTCAGTCCACTCACTTTACACCTCACAAGTGCTGTATTTAATTGAGTATTTCCACTATATGCTACTTTCTACTTCTACTGACGATTCAGAGGCACATTCAGGTTCAGATAATAATACGAAATATAACCAACTAATAAATTCTGATGATTATTATAGGTTGAGATAACTGTTGATCCCCTAAAGTAATCAACCAAAGTGATGCACACATTAATGCTTTAACTATAATCCAATAATAGGTTTTACATTATTCTGAAATATGGCTGGGTGATAGTTGTAGTGAAGTGTAATGATGATGAACTCGATGATGAATGTCAGCATAGCTGGAAAAAAGACTATTTATCCAAATATCACGGTAGTTTTTACTAAAAACCTCAATATATTGCGACGATACTGTCAGGTTGACTCTCGGTTCTTTGACAAAATATTTACACAATGCGATTTTAGATAAATAATCATAAGCAATGTGCTTATAATAACTAAGTGAGTAAAAGCAAATAATAGAAAAACTACAGCTGGTAAGTTCAGGAAATTGCATCACTGTATTGTAATGTAGTCTTTAAAACTGGGAAAACACAACACTCACACTATATTACCACATCTAAAATATAAGACGATATCTCATATCATGATATTAATATAATATTGATATATTGCCCAGCCCTACTAATTATTTTTTCTGTATAATTATATGCTCATTTTGCACTAAAATGAGAAAATACTTCATACTTTTCATTTGTATTTAATTCACATGGGAGTCTCTAAAAATTGGCTTTAGCATGTGGCTATTTTATATAGACTATTTATTTACTGACCTGCCAGAAAACATGCTGCATCTTGATAGATATTATCTAGATATGAAATTTCCGATATCAGGATAAAAGATTTTTGGCCATTCAGGTAGTATATTTTCATGCTAAAACTTGTACTTTGACAGACATTTTAGCAGTACACTGTGGTATTGCTATTTCTGATCTGAGTACTTCTTCCTGAGAGCACATTTTAACTCCGGGACACTGTGAATCTCTGGGATGTGTTTTTTTAATTGAGGCAGCAGCAGTTAAATATTGGACTAGGAGAGATTGTTAACTGACCCCCCCCCCCCCCCCCAGTAAATCTTTGTGTGTGTGTGTGTGTGTGTGTGTGTGTGTGTGTGTGTGTGTGTGTGTGTGTCACAGGAATGCAGCGATGGCGCGTCAACACCTTCCCCTCACCATGGAAACTATGTCAACACATGGGTGGGGGATGGATGGAGAGAAAGTGAGTATCCGAGATGGGGTGTGTGTGATTTATTATTAGGTAGAAGATATTTGACCTCACTTCTCCATAAATCTCTCTCTTGTGCTTTCTCTCTCTCTCAGAGAGCGATATGGACTTCAGAGCAGTTAGATCATTTTCAGAGTCTCTTTCATCTTCCGTAGACTTTCACTCAGTTGATTTATAAAACATTCATACAGAGACACATTAAGCGAGCGACACTCTGTCAGATAGCATGAAAAGAAAAAAGGGTCACGATTGTACTTTTATTACAAATCAGATGTGTCCCAGTCGATGTTGTCCGCCTCTGAAATGATGCATGTGATGCAGCTGAATTGACTGAATGGATCACTCCCGCTCTGCTTGTACGCAGAAATCCCTCAACCTCATTCGCCTCTAATGACAAACTTTCAGATTTCACATTTCCATGTGTGATTTGTGTTTCCAGATTAGAAAAGTAGTCCCATATTATCAGGAGCATCTTCTTTGCTTGTTAGTCTTTTGAAAAATGCAGTGTCTCCAGTATGTGTTTAGCCTAGCTTAGCACAAACACTTGAGGCAGGTGGGAACTGTTAGCCCAGTACTGTCAAAAGTGAAAGACTTATTTTGTACTTGCTAACAAGCTAGTCATGAGTTAGAGCGGTGCTCACAGCTAACAACTGTTGGTCAAAAAGACACATAACGTCTGTTAAAACCACCATATCTCATTTTACAGCTCTCTACATATGAGGCTACGTGCAGCCTCTTGTTCTGCCAGTTATGCACTTTGTAGGAAAGCTGTATGGAAACAGCAAAATTTCCTAAAACTTCCTCAATTGTGCAAAAAGTTTTTATGCTTGTTGAAAAAGAGTTGATGCATTAAATGAATTTGGAAACAAATAAATTCTCAGGTAGCAAACATTTAACTCACATGCTGTTTCTGCTGATATAATAATAATAATAATAATAATATAGATTTATATTATAGAAACAAATATAGCAAGTGAGAAAGTCCTCTATTATTAGCTTTATTATGTCTCATAAGCAGCAATTTTTGGGTTGATATCATTTGTTACACAGATTTACTGCTAAATTTAACCGGTTTTTTACCACTCTTGCATTAATGTAAATGATAAATAATCCCTCCAAAATACCACATAAATACCACCAAGGCTTTGAGCAACACCATAGAAAATGTCATGCTGTGATCTGGAATCAAAAACTTTTGACATTTGGAGATTTCTGCAGAAATTGCATTTTTCAGCGATTAGATGATGAGCACTTCTTTTGTGTAAACTGCTCAGAAACCCCCTTATTTTCAGTCTAGCTAGTAAATCCATCCATCGTCTGAATGCTCCAGGTCTCTAGTTTGTGGCTCTAAAGTTTCTTTAGGCTGTGATTATCCTAAAGGTCACCACAGGTCATTTTATACAGTGAGGTCAAGTTTAACTACAATGAAATGGCTCCTATGGGGACTAACATCATATGAATACAGGTGGGCTCATTGGATCCGCAAGAGTCTCAGCTTTAGCGTGATACCCAAGTTATGTAATTCAACTCGTGGGTACCCATAGAACCCATTTTCATTCACATACCTTGAGGTCAAAGGTCAAGGGGCCCCTCTGAAAATGACCATGTCAGTTGTTCCTCACTAGAATTTACCCCAAATTTGGAGCGTTATTTATCCTCCTTTCCGACATGTTAGCATGACCATAGGATTTCTTGGGTTTTCTAGTTTCATATGATGTTAGTCGCTTCTCTCTAACCCTAAAACTGAGCCTGCTAACGTCTCTGAAAGACAGTGAAGTTCTTCTTAAAACATAATGTTAACCTTTTTATCCAAGCCATGATGTTTTGTTGCCTAAACCTAACTAAGTGGTGTTGTTGCGTTATTTGTTTTGTTAGGATTCACAACATTAACCACATGTTTAAAACTGAAACTGCCACCGTAATCCAGGAGAAAACACATCTCCCTGGAAATGTGACTGAGAATACATTTGTATGGGAACGGCTCTTTGTTGCTGGTTGCCGGACCGCATGAATCCAGCCAATAGTAGCTGACATGAAAGAACGATGAAAACTTTAACATTTCTTTCTACGTGTCTACTTTATATGGGTTAGATTAGATGACCAAGGCGATTTGTTTTGTTTCAGGTTTGCAGCCTGTACTTGTACTGTGTTTACTGGAAGATTACAGCCATGCGTCACCTGCAACATAAGAGATAAGATGAACTTTTATTAATCCCCGAAGGGAAATTATCTTTCAGTTACATCCCGTCCAAGAAACATAACCAACTGTACCACCAACCTCTGATCAAACTACACAGTATCTGAGTTTATTTGCTCCAAACCAGTTGAATCTCATTTCTTTTTTACAGCATTTTTGCTTCTAAAAGTCTCGTGACAATAATGGAAACACAGTTAATGATTGTCTCTAAGAAACATTTAAAACAGCACACAATTCGGCAGCAATAACCAGCAGCAAAGTGTGTTATTCGTCCTTCTGTGCTCCACCTGGGTTGACCCGTCGTGGAGCTGCAGCGGCGCCACCCTGCAGACGGCGTGACTTGTCCTTGTATGGTGCTGGGTCTGCAGCGCGGCGCCGCTCCAGCTCTTCAGCAGGCACACGTCCACATAACGCAAACACATCCAAGTATACACAAATAACTGGTACTGTAGGTATGACTCCACATTGTTTCCCTCCCCTCCCTCCTCTCTCTCTTTCTGTGGCGTGATGCCAGCTAATACCGCTGACGGACCAGGCTGCAGCAACTGCTGTGAATTACCTCAGCCGCCAGATGGGAAGTAAAACTCGAGGGGGAAGGAAGGGAACCATCTTAGGCCTCTGAAGACCACTAAAGGGGTCTTGTAACCAAATTATTAGATGTACTGCCCTCCAAAATGATATCATTTATGGGGACTTTTGGAGCTGCGTATTGAATATATTACATTAGTGCATGTATCCCTGACTAAAATGCTCATTGGTAGGCTACCACTCACTACAGGCCCATCATTTAGGCCCCCAACAGACTGTCATCCCCCGTGGACTCAAGTGTCAAATTTGTATTATTGCAGCTGTTAAAATATGCACAAAATAGTGATGATGAGCACTCCAGACACACACACTAATCACCAACTATGTGTATTGACTTCATAGCTGTAATTCCACGGCTGCAGGGATGTGAGCTAACGCTCCGCGAGGGAGCATTAAAGCAAAAAGGGATAAGGGAAGTCAGAGTGGCTTCGACATGTCTGCGTTTGAAGTAGTTTGAAGACGCTGCGACTGTCGTTTGCTGCAGGGTTTGGTTGCTCCCTCATCTGCCTTTTTCACGCTGTAGACACATTTGAGTTCATGTTTTAGAGCAAACTAGCAACAACTAACAAGTTAATTTACAGGAGCTGTTTCAAGATATGAATAACTCCCGTTTTTAGATCTGAAAACAAGAGCCGTCCGTATCAGAGTTGAGTAAATGTCCTTGTGAAACTCTACTCGACCTTGTAATCCTTGATCACTTTAAAAGGGTCACAACTCACAACGTTGTGGCCTGGATTTATACACATCAGATTTTTTTATGTGAAATCCTCAGCTTTATTGGATCCTGTGCAGCGTTGCAGAAAGGTCGACCTGCTGCTCTCAGGTCAGCCTCACTGCAACCTCCTGAAACACTGACGTTGCTCACAAACCAAGTTGGTTTACTGCTAGAGCCGTCAAAGTTAACACACATGAATTTGTTTTAACGCCACTATTTGCTTTAATGTATTGATGCAACTTATGATTATTTGGTTGTAGCGGGCTGATGTCTTACCAGCTTGTCGACAAGGAGGCTAAATAATGCTCTTACGCTGGATTTTGGGGAAGAAAAACTGTCACGGCCATTTTCAAGGAAATCTCTTGACCTCTGACCTCCAGATATGTGAATGTAAATGGTTTCTCTGGGTACCTACGAGTCTCCCTTTACAGACATGCCCACTTTATGATGATCACATGCAGTTTGGGGCAAGTCATAGTATGCTAAATGTTTCTGGACAATAATTGTCATTGTTTTATGTTGTTAATTGATTTCCAATAATAAATATATCCCTAATTTACATAAAGCAGTATATTTGCTCACTCCCATCGGTCATCATCCCGAAGAAACCGGCCACTAACAGTCTGAATGATTACAGGCCAGAGACTGGTACTGCAACACCTCCAAACCAGTCTCCCGTCAGCCTTCAACCAGCACCAGTTTTCCTGTAGACAGGGAAGATCTACCTGTGGGAACTATGTGAGGATGCTGTTCATTGATTATAGCTCTGCATTCAACACAATCATTGCGAATATACTGATCAGCATGCTGTCTGGCCTTGGCCTCCCTACTCGCACCTGCACCTGGACGTCCTAAGAAACCACCCACAGACTGTCAAGCCTGGCCCGGATCTCTCCTCCACCATCACACCCAAGGCTGTAAGATCTCCAGATGACACAACAGTTGTTGGGCAGATGAGTACAGGGACGAGGTCCTGAAACTGGGTGGTCAGCCAACGATTTGACATTAAGATTTGACACAGACCCCCCCCCCCCCCCCCCCCCCACCACCACTATTCAATTCCTTAATACCCACATCTACGATAACCTCACCTGGTCTGTTAACACCTTGGCTGCTGTGAACAAGGCTCAGGAACGCCGTCCTGGTGAACTGCATTTCATTCTGGTGCACCGGCTGCTCAGCAGCTGACAAGAAGGCTCTGCAGAAGGGAATAAGTACAGCTCAAAAAAATCATCATCTGTCCTCTCCCCTCCATGGAAGAGACGGCTAACACCCGCTACCTCAGCAGAGCTTCAGCCATCATCAGAGACAGTACTCACCCAGGATGCCATCTGTCTGACTTGTCGGCCTCTGGGAAACGCTACAGATCACTGAAAACCCGGACTAACTGACTCATTCACAGCTTTTTCCCTACAGCAATACTCATCTTGGACTCAAACATACAAGATGAGTGTTTCTTTTTCATGTGTGCATTAATCTTAACATGCATCTCTCACAGCAGTTTTTAGCTACTACATTAATTTATTGTTTTTATTCATTATTTATTATTAGTGTGTGGTTCATGAATGAATGAATGAATGTGTGGGGGTTGTGTCTTTAACTTACAGCATTTTACAGGAGTTGCACGCCAAATTTCGGACTGTAAGCTTTATTTACTACATATACAAAATTCAAATAGTTTTGTCTTGCTGTTTTGCCACTTTTTGCAAATGAAGAGCAAGCAAAACCTGCAAAATGTGAGTTACGAGATGAATATACAGATAATGTGGCCTAACGGCTTTCACACACTGCTAACAATAGCTGCAAACACTAGAATTACACATTTCATTTGTGACGACCATGTTTTATAGCACGTAGCCATGGCTGCAGCTGTCGCAGCGTTGAGTCGAGGGGAGTGGCGTCTGCTAGCTGCGGTACAATGCAGTTTTGACATCAACCGTCAAAATGTGACGCGTAACCTCGCGTGACCCAGATCTGCTTCTTCTGCCGTGTTTGGACAGCAGAGCGAAGATGTGGGTCAAGTCATCCTCAAAGATACCGCCAATCACGGTCACATAAACCCAGAGCGAGGGAGTGGTGAGGAGACAGCATGTCACACTTCAAACACAATCACCAACCATTAAATCTTGAATGTCATTACACAGTACACACACCTCCTGCTCATGCATGACAGCACAAGAGCTGTAAATGTAATATACATGCATTCAGACTCATGTAGGAACAGCATTCAAGTGTAATTTTATTAAAATAACTGCTTAGACTGGTATTTTCTCTAAAAAAAAAAATAAAAATAAGGCCAAAATAACCATCAACTAGGCTTCAATTAACTTCAGTACACACCAGCAACTGTGGATGCTGCAGCAGGTGTTTGGTAGCTGTGTCCAGGTGTAGCCGTTTAGCTCATTGTTGCACCAGTCACATGGTTTGCATGGAGGACAGGACCAGCAGCACGGTAAATCAAAAGCGTTCAAATTAAAAGACTGGAAAATAATGTGCATCAAAAATACTAACTTAAATTCAAAATCTCACATTACATGCATTAAAAGTGAAAATGTGACGGCGAGTGGACGCGATATTAGCCTACGGAATGATCTAGATCATTTATTTTTGTTTTCCTGTAAAAAAGAGGAGTAATTTCATCATTTGACGACACTACAAGCGTTTTATCCTCCACTGAGTGTTGCTCTGTGACTTCCCTTCATCCGCTCCAGTTTGCACCTCACAGAGCAGTGTGTATATATTATTATACAGATAGAGTGTCTCATCTCATCATTATCACACTGACCCGTCATTATTCTGGCTGTTATGATGCTCTGTGGCTGCTCATATTCAGCCCGAGGCCAACTTACATTAACCTCTTTTCCTCTGAAAGTTTGACCCAGCAATGCAGTGTCGCAAGGAGCTCACTTATCCTCAAATAGAATAAGGAAAGATGTTAACTGTTATGCTTTTCTGTCGCTGGGTATCATATTTATTCAGCTTATAGCAACTTACAGTCTATAAACTGTAGCATTAGCACATTTTCAGTGTGGCAGTGTGCAGATTTGATATATCTGACTTGACACTTAATGCTGAAAAAGCAAACAAACATCACGTAAGCTGTAATGAAAGCAACATTTGCGCTTGATGCCCAGTATTTTTAGCCCTCACATGATCAATCATATAACCGTCTTCAGCTGTCCAGTGACATGAATGTTGTCAAGTTGTTAATCCCTTCTTCTCCAGCATTCACTGAACAAATCAATTCACATATTTTGGATCCCTTTCTGCAAAATTGGAGGTTATAGCAGTTTGAAATCTGTTCGACAAAAAGCTGAAGGACAGAATTAAAAAGTTGAATGTTTCTCCTCTGACGAATCAAGAAGTGGTGAGTCTTCAAATACAGACCCAGCAGCCTCCGAGGCCACATTCAGTCAGCGATGATAAACCAGTTTCTGCCTTTTGTGTGAACTTGCAACCCCTCTGAGATACATTTTGCCATTTTTGTCAGTGCAGCTTTTTCTGTTATTTTGCCAGCGCAAAACTTCAAAATGGACATGGATCTTTCAGTGTTTGAGGGAATTAAACTATTTTATTTATATTATGATGCATGGACGCCCCAAAATTAGACATCCGAGGTATCTCTGAAGTAGTTGTGGTATGTCGGATAGGCGATAAGTGAAACTGGGTCAGTTTTACTGTCCCCTCGTCACAACTACAACTTCTATTTATTTATTTATAATTTTTGTTTCTACAAACCAACTAATGCATTAGATTTAACCTTGAATACTGTGGCAGTAAAGTTCGTGGGGGGGAGATCATTAAAATTTAAAGGGGACATGTCATTAAAACTTCTTATTCATATTTTGAAATAACTCCTGTAAATTGACTTGCTAATTGTCGCTCTGTTGCTCTCAACTCTCAACTCAAACGTGTCTAAAGCATGAAAAAGGCAGATCGGCGAGCAACCAAACTTCCCGTATCCCTGCTGCCATCATGGTTTGGCTTAAAATGACTGTGCAGTAAGTGAATGTTGACTTTTAGTTTGACGTGGGACATGAACAGAAGTCTCCTGGACAAAGTCTGTTTGTTTGACCCATCCATTGTTATATTCATGAAGAAATTATGTCATTTTCAATAACGTGCGTCCTTCTGCGGACTATTAATGATGCGTCTAAGACAAAAACATACAGTTTAGGGGTTCATGCAGTATTGTTTTCTACTATTATTATTTCTCCAAACCATGATTGCTACTGATGCATTTTGATTTATAAACGTGTATGTGAACTAGATGTGTTTATTATTTATATAAAATGTATTAAATATCTATTTTATTTATTTTGTATTTATTTTCTATTCATTGTTATTTCAGTCATTGCTTTGAATGTTTCTTATATTTTTGTTTTCATTTACTCATTATTCTAATTATTATTATTATTATGAAGTTAAATTATATTGATAGAAGTATACAGTATGTTCATTATCAATAATACACCATTACCATGTTTTTTATTTATTAATTTCTTATTTTATTTTTCTAGTTTCCTTATTTGTTTTAAAAACAAAAAAAGAAATGTTGTTGGAATTGAATTTTTAAAATAAGAGTTTTATAAAAATAATTTAAAAAAACCTTTAGTTGTATGGCATAAGTATGTAAACATGTTGTAGTAGAAGCACAGAATACAAGTATGAGGCTGAAAATGAGCAGGATATGTCCCCTTTAAAGGTAAGATATTTGAGTCTGGAGCAGAGAGATGAACCGTTGTCCCCTGAGCGGTGCTGCTAGCATGGCTAATACACCAAATCCCATTAAATGAACCTCTGAGACACTAGATCAGCAGCTCAGTGATATTACTTTTTAAAGCTCAGTTTGCACTTTGCTGTCGAACAGAAGAACTCTCCTGTCAACCACTAACGCTAACCTTCAAAATATATCATTTAAAAAACAAATCCTTGATAGATAAATAAACATTATTGTGATCTTATTGACTTCAAGTGATCAACTGACATGGAGAGATTTACTTCTTTTGGGTCCTCCGCTTCAGAATAAAAGTCAAACTGCGCCTCAGGTTTCTAAGAAACGCCGCCGACCTCCTTCTCTCACTAACACACATGCTCTCCCTTGTTCTCCAGGGTCATCTCCTCCAACAACAGTACTGCCTACAGCTACATTTCAAATGAAAGAGCAGCTCAATCCATCTCAATCTTGTCCTGCTGTTTTACAGTGTTTGCTATTTTTATATTGTGTTCGACCCTAACCAGTCGGAGTAATTTAAAACACAAGAAAATGACTTAGTGTTAGCCTGATGATGTTGGTGCATGCTGTGTCCTGTCACAGCATTGACACCTCATGATTACTGAGACTTTTCTTCTCTTGACTGTCTTCTTAGTGAATTGAACACTGCGTTCACTCGACACTGAGTACAGCAAGTCACGTCATGATGCTTATTCTCACTGTGATCACTTCCCACAGGTCTGTGGACAAGGTCGACAAATGTTTTGGGAGGTGCAGGGAGCGTTTTCACCACCGCAGGCAAAGATCACAGAGGTGAGTGGAAAATATCTCCTTCAGAATAAGAGACTTTGATAAATACATCCTTCTAGCCAGTTGTGCATTTACAGCAAAAACCTATAGAGCAATAACTGCATAGTGAGCTGGGAGCTGCCCAGTATAACCAGTCTGAGAATGACCAGAGGACATGTACTAAACTGAGACCAATGATGCTCTGAGACCTGGACGTTTATCCCCAAACTCCCAGCAACCTCAGCAGCATTTCACTGGATATGAATCATTCAGACACTGAATGTTAGTTTTACATCTCTAGTGTGAATCACAAAAAGGTATTTCCCCTGGGTGGTGCACTTGAAGGTCTCCCAACTTCCATGTTCAAGCACATTATGATATATCTGCACCACAGTATAATCTGGAGACTACTACTCGACACTTATAGTGATAAGAGATAATTCCAGGTGTGTTTTTGGATCTCACTTTCCGGCATGTCATTTGTATGCCAGGCAACAAAACTACATTAACGTACACAATTTATCAGACATTTATTTAAATGAATCTGTTCAAGATTATTACTTAAAAGTGCAGAAGAACTACTATCAAAATGTCTTAAAGTGAATTTTCACTTCACTGCTACCCTGTTCCAGGTTTGCTGTATGGTAGTTTTTCAGTCATTAAACACAAATTTGATTACGATCAGGCACCTTGTAAACAATTAAAATATCAACGGTGTTATAAATAGAGTCGACATACGGCTCCTCTACGTGACGGAGCCTCAAGTTAGAAATGCTGGAGCCACCTTAAGGCTCTTACTGTTTCAGTTTATATTGTGCAATTAATCAGTTTGCCACATAGACGGCCTGTGGTCTTTGGGTCTGGGCCCCCCGGGGCAGTTACCAGCTGTGTGTGGTAGGTAATTCAGCCTTATTCTAATTTAGTGATAATAAAGTAAAAATATTTACTTATTCCTGAAGTCCCACAGAGGTAGTCAGACTACAGTGATGGTTTCATTTGTTTAAAGTTACTGCAGCTCACATTGTTTCCACTAACGTCTCTGAGGCCGATGAATGATGCACTGATGTTCAGACGTTCCACATTAGGGCCGTTCTGTTTATAGTAAAGTCAATGTGAGTATTGGCGAGAAGAAGCTTGGGTTAAAGCTGCGGAAGAATTGATTCACTTCATGAATAATAGCTCAAGTTTGCAGCAGGAACAAGAGTTCATCATGCTCGATCTTCACTTTAACCATTAATCTGTGAACATGACTGATCATACCGTCCACTGAAGTCATGAGGTTATTTAAGACCACTCACATTCAGGGGGACTGAGGTCGGGCGCTCTGCATACAGCAGCTGACTGCCCTTCATCACTCAAATGATCCAGAGGACTGTCTGAACCAGGACTTACTGGATTAACCCTGCACACACACTCAGAGTGGGCCGGGTGGGAGGCTCTTCAGTCCCAAACCACCATGCGTGGCTCTGCTGTTCCTGTTCGTGGACAGTGATCTCTAGCAGTCTGACTCCTCCTGGTACCTACATCCTGAGATCAGTTTGTATGTGAACCAGGAAGTATAAAGACCACATGGGAGGAGGTCGGGGTGGATGGTTGGGTCAAAAAACACCAGACTTTTGCCCAGGAGACCGCGGTTCACTTCCCGTAGTAGTTGATTTATTTGTCACATAAGGGAGTTCTAATTTTCCTAAACCTAACTAAGTAGTTTTCTTGCCTAAACCTAACCAAGTTGTTTCCTGTTAAGACGGAATTTTATTTTGAAAAGACTGCGTGTAACGAGTGAAAATTAACACATGCGTCATTTGTTGATAGGAAAATGCACAAAAAATGAGGAACTCACACGAACCGTTGTGTGAGAATACGTTGCCTTATAAGGTGTTTTTGTAACCTTACAAGTTTCAGAGCCGACCTGTCATTTATTTAGCTCAATAAGCTGAAGAGCAAATACAAAAGCCGGGAATAAGAGAAAGACAGCGCTATATCGTACAGTTCTCTTCTTCAATTTAGATCAGATTTTTTTATGGATCAATGTATTTTTTTGTTTTCTGGCCACTTTATGGCAGCAGGACTAGCTTAAAACACAACTCACATATCACCAATTTAAAGGAGCAGTGTGTAACATTTGGGGGGATCTATTAGCAGAAATGGAATATATTATTCATAACTATGTTTTCATTAGTGTAGAATCACCTGAAACTAACTTTTCGTTAGCTTCGTTAGCTCCCTATCTACATAGGGAGCGGGTCCTCTTCACGCAGCCCACTATGTTTCTACTGTAGTCCAGAACAGACAAACCAAACACTGGCTCTAGAGAGAGACATTCATGTTTTTACGTGACCTGAAGGCCAACGTAGTTCTCCAACATGCTTGTGAAACTGCGATATCGTGAGGCGCAGATTGCGTAACCGTGACACCGGCAGCCGCCAGTCAGACTCCTATTGCTCCTATAGTGGTGTTGTTATGGTAATGATGACCTCTGTGCGGGGTGAACGGTGTTACCACGGTTTTGCGCAGTCTTGGAGATGGAGGAGTGAACGGAGCGGTAGTCACTTGGTTGCAATCTAAAACCACACCACTAGATGGCGCCAAATCCCACACGCTGCACCCTTAAGTCACTTTTTATTGCTGAATGAGGTAACACAATGGTGACTGAGCCATTGTATCTGTGGCGACATTCCCGGAAAAAAATCACAAATAACGTTCTCTGCAAAGTGAGAGGCTGCAGCTGCCCTTTATTTCCATAGGTACCACCAAAGAGGACGAAACAGTTCTTCAAGTAATATATAACAGTATTTGTTTTTGCAGATTAAGTCTTTTTTTTTTATCTTTCTTGTGTTTTCACGTCAGCTTTTTATGATATAAATGTGTAGTTTCAATACCAAAATTCCTTTTCTGATTTCTTTGAAACATTCAATTATGCGCTAAATGTCTCTGGCAGAAGAGCGAATAATAATTCATTAACTATTTTATTTTTAATGTTTCAGTCTCCCTATTTATTTCCCTCGTGGGTTAAATCATCATCCATATATCTGAGCTATTAGCTCATTAAAAAACCTCTTACTACAACAGAATTTGTTTCCCGCGGTGGCACCAACAAAAAGGCTGGAGCCCTGCAGGGTGGAAATGTTATTGATTTGATTTTATTTGCTCACAAAGGTTTTCATTCATGGTTAAGCTGCCTAAGTGTTAAGAAGCCCAAATAAGCTCCTATTTGTAGTTTGAAGCAGAAGTTTAGGAAAAAATTGGGGTCTTTCCCAAGTGTTTTATTAGCCATTTTTCTCACCATGAGCCTGATTTTCCGTAAACGGAACCACATTTTTACTTGTAATGAAAATCGTATTAATTTTATTGCATATATTTACAGTGTGCAAGATTGTTTGCAAGTCAACGTTTCATCTTCAAGTAGCCGTGTGTCCGACGCCGGAAGCTTTTCTTTTTCTAATCTGCTTTTAATGGATCACAATGCCCTTCAAGAAAAACATGTTACCAAGTCTAATACATGTAAGCACACATCCTCAGCAGTTACATAAGAGCTGTGAGCGCTGGTCCACTGCATCGCTTCTTACTTCAAAGAAAGAGAAAAACAAAGAGAGAGAGAGAAAGCGAGCGAGAGAGGATGGGGTTTCTTCCTCCTCATTCATCTGTCAAGTTCTCCCTCTCTGGTCAAAAAGCTGAGCTAGCGTTTGGTGTCAGCATGTTTAGGAGTGTGTATGTATCAGATCTCCCCCCAGACAATAAGACGCCCTTATTTAAAACAACCGAGAGCCAAAAAGAGAGAGAGAGAGAAGGAACAACCAAGGAATGAAAGAAGTATTTCTTTTCTTTCTCTGTGACTTTACGTTGGACCGAACTCTAATCCCACAGAGATGGAAAAATAATTTGAGAGGACGACATTAGCTTCACATTTATTCCACACGTTCCAAAGTAAAAGTAATGCCAAAATACTTTCCTCATGTTGTACTCTTCCTCCCATATGTTTGCTGTTTTTATACATTCAACGTGCTATGCATATGTGTAGGAACTGTCCCTTATTATGACATATTATGGCATTATATAAAACACAATAAATAATTTGAAAAAATTAAATTAATTGATAGTAACAAGTAAATCAAAAACCAAAGTAAGTATTTTAAAGTCATAAAATCATAAAATACAATAAATAAATTATAAATAGATAGATAAAGTTAAATTAATGAATAATAATACTGTAATAGTAGTAGTAGTAGTAGTAGTAATAATAATAATAAGAAGAGGAAATTAAAAGTAAATAAATAACTTAAGTACATTTAAAAGAATCTTGAAAATTAATATTATTTTTATACACTTACTCTCCCTGATTATGACATATGACATTGAATAAAATGCAATAAATAAATTAATTTATGTATTTTAAATGTGATTCATTATTAATTAAATTTAATGCATTAATAATAATAATAATAATAATAATAAATGCATAAAAAGTAAATAAATGATAAAAAGTATTTTAAAATCATGAAAATGTACATATTTTATATATCTCTCTTATTTATTTAACACATTATACATATGTACAAAACATCTCCTTGATTTTTTTATTATATAAATTCAATTAATAAGTAAAACAAAATAATAATAACAATAATAATAATAACAATAAACGAAAGGTAAATAATAAATAACGTATTTTAAAAAAAAATTTATCGAGAAACATGAACATTTATTTTGATTTTAAACATTTAACACATTTTGCATAAGTTATACATACATATTATACGTAAATATACATTTTATTGAGTTGTATAGATATGCCGAATTTCCCTCCGGGGATTAATAAAGGTTCATCTTATCTTATCTTATCTTATCTTATGCATTGGATACTATTAAAAAAATGACATAATTCAAACAAAACATTGATTGAAAACATGTATTTCTTGACACCGTGGACCTTTGTGCTCCCACATCAGACAGTGTTGTCATAACTGATACACATGACAAACTCAACTACAAAATACTGTCGTTTTCCTCTAAGATGAACCTCCCTGTCATGTTTAGCCACAGCTCTGAGATGAGCTTCAGCCACGCTCAGCTAAATATTTATTCTCAGTCAGGGTTGCTACGACCGTAAACATGATAACCTCCGAGAGTTTCTGTCTGAGACCAGACAGCTGAAGATTAGTGGTTTCCCTGTTGACCCTTAATTTGAATTCTTTCTGCTTTGTTGATAAGGCCTAAACACTAACAGCTGGCCCCACAGCCCTAATTTGCACTGTTTCAGGTAACATGGGGTTTAAAAGTCTGTGCCCCCATCAAAAAGAAGGAAAACAGGCAGTAGTATTGTCAAATACAGGACACTGATGAAAAACGTTAGTTACTGGATTATTATTCTTTGTCTTACTCCAGTTTGGGGGATAATCCTGCTCTAAGCTCCTATAATTTGTGGATTCTGGCCGATGCAAACAGAAAGTATAATGTTGCCATGGAGTCAGTTACAGTAGTTAGCTGTGGGCGACAGCCTGAGCCCCTTTTGTTCACATCTTGATAAACTGAACTTTAAAACTATGCCGAATTAGCTATCAGCTGTTTCTGTCTGAATGCACAGACAACGACCACTAAATTACTTTTATACTGAACTTAAAATGTGATTATTCTCAGACAACTTCTGTACTGCACTGTATAAGGAGCGTCTCCCTATTATTTCTAGGTGGATTTATGGAGGTTTATTTGCGACTATGATAAGTGGAGCCATGTTTGTGTGTGTGCAGATTTGACTTCAAGGAGGAGTATTAATTTTGACAATAATAACTTCCTACAGCGATCTAAACCTTTGATTCACTCTGTCTTTCTGCTTCACGCTCAAGAGAAGAAGAAGTCATCAGACTGTGCTTCATGCTGTCAGGGGTGTGTTTGCAGAGGTCACAAAGTCGTGTGTGTTTCTCAAGTTTCTCAGCCTCCTCTCTACACTCACACATGCGTATCACCATAGCAACAGCCGTGAACATACATTTACTGCCCCTGGCAACATCAGACTGTACATATGCATCAAAATGTCATCAGCAGTTATCTCGTGTCCTGCTTCAAGTCAGGACTGACGTTCTCTTTCTTTAAGTTAAAAGTTGCCTAAACAAAAAAACTTAAATGTCCATCATGGCACCTCAGTGTCACCATAAACGTAAGTCACCATGTCAGCATTATTATTATTATATATTAATATCGATGTTAGATAAATCTGTCTAGGTACAAATTAACATACAATCCAACAGGATGTGAAACAGCAGAAAACATCTTCTCATGCCTGCAGAGATTCACGAAAAAACTTTATTTCTACTGAGACAAAAACAAACATCAGATACATCACCACAACGTATAGCCGCTCTCTCTCTGTCTCTCTCTCCCTCTCTCTCTCTCTCTCTCTCTCTCTCTCTCTCTCTCTCTCTCTCTCTCTCTGTCTCTCTTTCTGTCTCTCTCTCTCCTCTCTCTCTCTGTCTCTCTCTCTCTCTCTGTCTCTCTCTCTCTCTTTCTGTCTCTCTCTCTCTCTCTCACACACACCAGTGTGACTTTTAGTGCTGGTGTTTCTCAAAATTCAATCACATTTTTCATTAACCCCGGGGGAATCATCCCCTCACACACACACACACACACACACACACACACTGAGCTCGACTCTTCTTGACGATGATAAACATGTTGGAAGTGATTTTTCCATCTGCCTTCCTTCCTTCCACCATCTGCCATCGGCAGCAACTCTCTGAGCTGCAGCTCTGTTTGTGTTAGAAGAATAACGGCCTCCTCCTCCTCTAACTCCTCGACCTCCTCCTCCTCATCCTCCTCATCCTCATCCTCCTCCTCTATCTCCTCTATCTCCTCGACCTCCTCCTCCTCATCCTCCTCATCCTCATCCTCCTCCTCTATCTCCTCTATCTCCTCGACCTCCTTCTCCTCCTCCTCATCCTCCTCATCCTCCTCTATCTCCTCGACCTCCTTCTCCTCCTTCTCCTCCTCCTCTATCTCCTCGACCTCCTTCTCCTCCTCCTCCTCCTCCTCATCCTCCTCCTCCTCCTCTATCTCCTCGACCTCCTTCTCCTCCTTCTCCTCCTCCTCATCCTCCTCATCCTCCTCCTCCTCCTCCTCCTCCTCTATCTCCTCGACCTCCTTCTCCTCCTCCTCCTCCTCCTCCTCCTCCTCCTCCTCCTCTATCTCCTCGACCTCCTTCTCCTCCTCCTCATCCTCCTCCTCCTCCTCCTCCTCTATCTCCTTGACCTCCTTCTCCTCCTTCTCCTCCTCCTCATCCTCCTCCTCCTGCTCTTTATCTTCCTTCTCTTTCTTTCTTCCTCCTTCTCCACTTTCTCCGCAGCCTTCTCATCCTCCTCCTGTCCTCCTCCTTCTCATCCTCCTCGTCCTCTTCCTTCTTTTCCTCATTTCCTCTTCTTCTCTTCCTTCCTCTCCTCCTCAGCCTTCTACTTCTCCTCCTCCTTCACGTTCTCCTCCTCTTTCTCTTCCTCCTAATCTTTCTCCTTTTCCTCCTTTTCTCTTCCTTCTCCTCCTCCCCCTCATCTTTCTCCTCTTTATCTTCCTGCTCCTCTTTCTCTTCATCCTCCTTGTCATCATCCTTCCTCCCCTCCTCATCCTCCTCCTTCTTCTTCTCATCCTCCTCCTTTTCCTCTTCTCCTCCTCCTTCTCCTCCTCCTCCTCCTCATCCCCTTGCTCCTTTTCTGTCATAGAGGAACCACTGACCTCCTCCTGTACAGATGTAGATTGTGAGATAAATCAGTGGTTTGTTTATGATGTGAGCAGCAGATTCAGTCCCAGCAGTTTAAAGGTCCAGTTTAAAGGCCCAGTTTAAAGGTCCAGTTTAAAGTTCCAGTTTAAAGGTCCAGTTTAAAGGTCCAGTGTAAAGGTCCACCCAGTTTAAAGCCCAGTTTAAAGGTCCAGTTTAAAGGCCCAGTTTAAAGGTCCAGTTTAAAGGCCCAGTTTAAAGGTCCAGTTTAAAGGTCCAGTTTGAAGGCCCAGTTTAAAGGTCCAGTTTAAAGGCCCAGTTTAAAGGCCCAGTTTAAAGGCCCAGTTTAAAGGTCCAGTTTAAAGGTCCAGTTTAAAGGCCCAGTTTAAAGGCCCAGTTTAAACTCACCCAGGCTGATGATCCTGATACTGTTCACTCTACTTCATAAACTCTTGAGTGGGTTTTGAAGCCAGAGAGTCGTGTTTAGCTGTTTGTCTCTGTCTGTCAGTCAGCAGTGTGGTAGACTGGCGGCGATGCTGAGGGATGGAGATTAAATATAGTCTGTAAAAACTGCCTTTTATCTGATGTTTTGGCTTCCCTCAGTAGGGATACCCGATTGTGTGTATGTGATTGACAGCGTGGGTTCTTGAAATTTCAAGTCAGTATTTCACCACAAAAAATGGCCTATTAATATTTGATGGGTGAAGAAAAGAGCGGCGCGTCTCTTTTTCTGAATCTTTGTGAAGAGCGATTTCAAGTTTGAAGGGAGGTGGGAGAGCGGGAAAACATTTTAGAGGTGTGATGCAGGGACCAGAGAGGAAGAAATGATGTTAAATCTGATCATATAATCCAATCCATCCTACATTAACAACTACATAATCTACAGTACTATAGGGCTGCTTTGTTGTAACAGTATAGGATCAGTTTAGTGCATGGAAGAGAGCGGTGCTGTTTGTCCAGTGGAAGAGTGGCGCCATCCACAGTTTAAGACTTTAAACAGCACTTTGCTCCACGACAAATAGCAATAAACTGTACTGCACATGATGAAAAATTGCAAGATTGAAACTGGTTTAACGCTCCATGACGGAGATCCTCCAAGTTTCTAGATCCTTTACTGGATGGATTGTTGTCTTCAAGGAATTTTAAAAAGATGTAGGAGCCTTTATTTGCCTGTGTAGAGAAAACGGTCCCAGTTATCCCCAGATGAAAATTATTTTATTTTTTGTTTTGACCTGAAGGGTGACTCACAAGTGCTTTAACATTATTGTCAGTTTGTGTATAAAAAAGCGTGAAAAAACAAAGTGCATAAAAAGTGACATTGTTTAACGTAAACGTAACGTTAACAGTAAAGAAATTAGAGACAGAAAAACAAAAGACTCAAGTGAAATAATAAATAAATGCAATAAAACATTTAAAACAA
This sequence comes from Pterois miles, assembly GCA_947000775.1. NCBI lineage: Eukaryota > Metazoa > Chordata > Actinopteri > Perciformes > Scorpaenidae > Pterois > Pterois miles. Next base: position 122,778 of record CAMQGK010000076.1, on the reverse strand, counting down.
GACAGAAGAAATAGACATGAAATTATGGTAGAAATCACTTTAGTCAAAAGCCAAGCTGAAGTAGTTGACTGATAGTAGTTTATGTTTAAAAATATTTTTAAAAATCCCCTCAGAATCATTAAAAACTATATATAAAATGTTACGTATTGCGTAAAATATGCACAGAGGTAATACAATACAATAATTAAACATTATTATTATTTTAATCTTTATTTTGTCAGGCAGTCTTATTGAGATCAATATCTGATTTACTAATTTATCACTTTAAAATAATAATAATAATGATAATAATAATAATAATAATAATAACTGGAAAAAAGCCTGAAAAAATAAAACTTAATCTTCACCCTGGATGGTAATGAAACACATTGAAAAATCAAAAAACTGCTTTGAAAACAGTTTGAAACCAGCATTGGTACTGTTTTATTTCCCCCCAGGAGGGTGCCTATGGTGTCTAGTATTATTATATTATTATTATTTATTTTTAATTATATATAAATATGTAGAGTACATATGATTTGAGTGAGATGAGCTTAAAGGAACAGTGTGTAACATTTAACCTGAAAATAAGAGTTGTTTATCTCTACATTGGGAGCTGGTCCTCTTTGTTTTCTTCTGCAGCCTCACCGCTAGATGCCACCAAATCCTACGCACTGCACCTTTAAACATGCAGAATGGTCCTTTGAATACCACATTCTCCACAAGCCAAAAACAGGCCTAAACTCGCCCTGCGGTGCAGAGGACATGTTGTCTCTGTCTGAGAGGAATCCTTCAGGACTACGTCAGGTCGTTCCAGTGGTCAGCTGGACCCACGTTGTCTTCGTTGGGGAGATGCAGTATGTCTCCTGATGAAAGGCATGAGCTGCTGCCTGGTTACTGCACTTGTTCAGCTCACTTTGTTGAGTTCCTGATCAGAAATACAGTTTAATGAGCTCCTTCAATGCTTGTTTTCTAGGTATAGGTGATTTATAGGTATAGGTGATATATAGGTATCAGTGTAGATATGGGTGTTTTATAGGTATTGGTGATATGTAGGTATAGGTGATATATAGGTATCAGTGTAGATATGGGTGTTTTATAGGTATAGGTGATATGTAGGTATAGGTGATATATAGGTATCAGTGTAGATATGGGTGTTTTATAGGTATTGGTGATATGTAGGTATAGGTGATTTATAGGTATAGGTGATTTTATAGCTATAAGTGATATATAGGTATCAGTATAGGTGTGGGTGTTTTATAGGTATGGGTGTTTTATAGGAATAGGTGAATATTAAGTCCATTTCTTGTTTGTTTTTTTCCTTAAAATTAGCAGAATGAACAGGTAGGTAGGTTGATTGATTGATTAATTTATTGATTGACTGATTGATTGGTAGGTAGATAAGCAGATATGTTGGTAGATAGGTAGGTAGGTAGATAAGTAGATAGGTAGGTAGATAGATAAGTAGATATGTCGGTAGATAGGTAGGTAGATAGATAGGTAAGTATTTGTATTGGTAGGTAGGTAGGTAAGTAAGTAGATAGGACGGTAGGTAGGCAGGTAAGTGGGCAGGTGGCTCTGTGGATAGGTAAGTAGGTGGTAAGTAAGTTGGTAGGTGGGTGGATAGTTAGTTCGTCAGTCAGTCAGTCAGTCAGTTAGTTAGTTAGTCCACCTCATGTCCACCATTAAAACATACAAATATACAGTACACAGTATACGTATACAGTATACGTATAGTGCAGTGGGCAGGTAGCAGCAGGTTTTATAAAATAATAATATAAAATAAAATATAAAATAATAAATAGAGCACATTAATTAAAATAACAAGTGTTCCCTGGTGCAGTCATTCAGAGTTCAATGCTGGTACGGTGTAGGGAATAAATTAGCTCTGTATGTTGCAGTTGACCCATGGGACCCTAAATCAACAGCCAGACATGAGCAGCTCGATCTCGTAGTGGATGTGAGGTATCTGCAGTATCTGTTTAGTCAGGTGAAGTTGAGATCCCTGGATTAGTAACCTCATACCACATGGTCACACCAATGAAAGCAGTAAAAAAGCTTGAATTGTCATTGAGAAGAGGTAATGTTTCCAGTGCTGCTAATGATGTTGGCTACTGTGTTGTTGTTTTTTAGCAGAGACTGAGGATGGAAATGACTGAATGAGAGAATGGAAACTGACGAGAAGCCAAGCTGCTCCAGAAGTGGCCCGCCTGAGCCAAAAGAGAGGACAGTGGACTTCAAATATATGGTGAGTGATGGAACTTGCTTCAAATGCTGCACCTTTGAATCTTTGCATTAGCTCCACTACAGGTTGCATAGAGCAACAGCAGCAATGTAGGCGAACAAACAAACACACAAAAAAAAAAAACATTTAACAAAATAAATCAGCCTCTATAAAAAGACAAAAAGCATAATGTGATAATATAAACACATGCATACAGAATAATAATGTGCCCCATGTAAGTCAGTCCACTGTAACATCACCCTCAGGTCTGTCAGAACATGCAAAATCATGATGTGTGTGCAGAAAGTAGGATTTTGCTGTCATGGTAAGGTCACCCCGTTCATGGTAATGGATAATGAGGTGTTCACAGTCCACGCGCACACACACACACACACACACACACACACACACTAAAAATAAACCTGCAATTAAAATAATTTGCATGCCTTCATGCAGCAACCCTATAAAATAAACTAAGAGGTCATGCAGGTTTAAATTACAGCTGCAAATACATACAATATATATACATTTAAATTACAAAAACAATACATATGCAGGCACACAGGGCAGAGTCAGGCAGCGTCCACGTTCTCATGACTGGTTTATAAGTTACTGTGCATGTATGTGTAAATGTAAATATGTGTCTATGTACCGGATGCATGTCAGGTCCAACTAGCTGTACAGTGTTTGTCCCAATTGGGCAAATGTCAGTGTGACCTTTTGGTTTACTCATCAATCCATGTGCTGAAATGAATAGAGTGAAACAAAAACATGTTGAAGAGTAACAGCAGACGTATTATCAGGAAGTGGTGATGAAGACTCCTCGTAGATATCTTTGTTGAAGAGAATATCTGTCTGAAAAAGTACATTTGTTTACTTTAAAGCTTTAACATCGTTTGCACTTAAAGCCGCAGCAAGTAGAAATAGAGCAAATATGATCTTAGTTATTTTTCTGAAACGGACACTAATATGAAAAAAAAAAATCATGTTCCTCTATGTCCTCCACTGTTCCTAACGGTATCTCACAGACCGGAGGAAAACATCCAATCAGAGCTGATATGGAGTCGGCCGTCCAGCCGCCGTCTATGAGAGCCACGAGTCAATCACTCGCAAAGTTCGATCACCGTTCAATCATCGTTCGATGATTCGAACGGTCAAACTAGGCAACGCTGATCAAATATGATCAAATGTCAGAAACATCTCGTAGTTACTGTTTGGCTGTAAAATGAGAAAGTTTGTGATCCGGCAGCCATGTTGAGATCAAGGTAACACCAAGCACCTCCCACCAGTTGGAGCACAGCCAGCTCTCTCTCTGAAAGCACCTGTGATTGGGCAAAGTCTCCAGGTTAGATTTTTTAAGACCTGAAAACAGAGCCACGAGTAGGTGCAGTCTAATCTAGTTTTCTCTCAGAACACTTGAATTACAATATGCTGAAAGGTTACTGCCCAATGATGCCATAAATACACTACCCACTGCCACTTTAATGATAACAAATAGTATTAGATCAATAGATACTTTGTAATGATGATTGATGATGATTCTGTGTTTTGTTGACGTAACCGGGCCATCCCCACCGACGGCGCAGTCCCAGAAACATAGCACCCACCTTCCGGTTCCTCCTCAAGTTAACACCGTTAGCTCTGTTAGCATTGTTGTCTTTATTTCCCCACTGTGGGACTAATAAAGGAATATCTTATCTTATCTTATCTTATTTTCACGACTAGCACCGTCAGCACTGTGAAGTATGAGCTGCCAGCCATGTTGAGAGCTGTATGGAGGCAATAGAAATGCTCCCAAACTCGCTTTTAGCAACTTTCAGAAATAAAGAAACCTGTTTTACGATGCAGGATTACGAAGCAATCCGGTTAACTAGATACGCACTTCAGAAGTGTTTGATAAGCGAAGAGCCGGTAAGCTCCACGAAAGACCATCGGTTCTCACAAAGTAACAACAGTTTCACCAGCCCACCCCAAAGTTTAGCTTTTCTGCTAGAGGGGGTCGTCAGAGGCTCCAACTGGGCCCAAATAACCAGCCTCAGGTAGTGTTGGATACCTCTATGAAGGGATATGTTGATGATTGAAAGTCATGAAAGTTACTGAGGAGGGAGACTGGGTGGTGCTGAGTTAGACTGAGCCAGCCGGTTCTCATTCCCAGGGCATTAAATGCTGAGGCTTTGTCACGACTTAGCATTCGGTACCGCCCCGTAAGGCGCCCATTAGTGCCGCAAACGCACCAGCCGTTCCATTAACTGTAATGTAAACCCATCCACGGCAACAGTAAACACTCCAAGAAAATGCACTGAGAGCAGGAGGGGAGGAAGATGTGTCAAAGAAATACAAGGATTTCATCCAGGAAACCACTGTTTATGTCCTGAGCGTCATGTTGCAATCAGCTGTTCATTACAGTCCCGTGTTCACAACGCTTGGTGTCATTTTCACTGCACAGATGTTTGAATTTTAACTGTGTAGTTCTTTCCCAAACTTAGCTATAGTGGTTTAGTTGCCGAATCCTAAAATGATGTCAAAACAGCGGTATAGGATGAGCTGGGATCAGAATGCTAGCTATGCTGTGCTATGCTTACTGTCAATTAAGCCCTAACATAATTAAAGGATAATGTACAGCGAGCTGATCATTGTTGTGAAATAAACTTGGTCTTGCATCGCGCTGAAGGGGTTTATTTCACAACAATGACCGGCTAGCTGCACATTATCCTGCTTATTACACGGCTACTTACTTAAGAAATCAATACATATAAATCAATCTGATACCAGAACTGGGCCCATAGCAACGGTCTGTTATACATAGCAACGATCTGCTATAATGAAATAACCTACCATAAACATACCATGCCGTGATTGGCCAGTCACAATTAAGTATTTAACAAAGCTGTGTCGTAATCATATAGTATATATTGGTAAGACTTTGTGCAACAGCAGTGTTTGAGCTATGAGATGATAACAACCACCCCTGTTGGATGCTTAGCAACGCTTGATCATAATCAGTCCATAGTACGTACAGATTGTCTTCACAGCCTCAGTGTCCATGAAGTTCAGTCCAGCTAACCTGTACGTCTCTGATGCATTTCATAATTGAGTTATTGAGGGGAAAAAAGAGAATAAAGTCATAATATTACGAGAACAGTCATAATTTAATGATAAATCTGTAAATTCAAACTATTTAAAGGAAAATAGGTGTAATATTACAAGAATAAAGTAATAACTTTACGCGGAAAAAAGTTGTAATATTACGAGAATGGAGTCATAACTTTAAGAGAAAACAGGTCATGTCCTCCTCTAAAGAGTCTCCAGGTCTGTGTGGGACTTTCTTCACAATAAACACTTTCCTGTACAGTCTTTTCAGTTTCCTGATACTGATGATAAATTAGTGCTGATGTAATAAAAGATGAAGTATTTGGTTATTTGTGAAACCTATACTAAAGTATAGCTTTACAAGATGCTCCACGTTTCTCATTTTCACACAGACAGCACACTACTTTATTTCCCCTCTAAAATAACACGTAAAATTACTACTTAATAATATTATTACTTTATTCTCATCATACTACAACTTTTTTTAAAAACCTCTGACTTTATTCTCGTAATATTATAGCTTTTTTTCTCAAAAACTTCTGATTTTATTCTTGTAATTTTACGACTTTTTTCTCATAAACTTCTGACTTTATGCCCATAATATTGATTTTTTTTTTTCCCTGTAAACTTAAGACTTTATTCTCTTAATATTTTGAGCTTCTTCTCATAAACTTCTGTCTTTATTCCCATAATATTGATTTTTTTTCCCTGTAAACTTAAGACTTTATTCTCTTAATATTTTGAGCTTCTTCTCATAAACTTCTGACTTTATTCTTGTAAATTAAGATTTTTTTCCCATAAACTTATGATTTGATTCTCACAATATTAGGACTTTTTCATCGTAAACGTCTGACTTTTTTCTCATAATATTACGACTTTTTTTCTCGTAAACTTATAATTTTGTTCTCATAATATTATGACTTTTTTATCGAAAACATCTGGTTTTATTCTCTTAATATTAACAGTTTTTCCCATAAAGTTGTGATTTTATTCTCATAATTTTATGACTTCATTTTTGAAATCTCAGATAACTTTTTTTCTTCATGTGGCCCTAATACCTCGTTGTATTGAAGGAATCTGAGATTTTGATTGACAAATAATGAAGCTTCACCCTTAATACTTGTACATAAGAACAAAAGAAGACACGCTATCAACTGTTAATCTGCACATCATCATCATCATGATCATCATCATCATCATCATCATCATGATCATCATCATGATCATCATCATCATCATCATCATCATCACATTAACATCGCGAGACGTTAATGGTTGATTGATGTGGAATCGTTAAGGAAGGGTCGGTCGCCGGGCAGCGAGTCTCGCGAGAGTTCATGTAAGTTTTTGCCAGGATTCGCAATTTGCGGGTTACCTTCTGGACATGACCCCCCCCCCCCCTCCCAGCCCGGCCTCCACCCAGGTGGTAGCGGTGCTGCGGTGGGCGGAGGCTCCCGCTCCTCTTCATAGACGAACCTGCTGGTCTCCAACAAGCCAGTCCGACCGCCGAAACTTTCCACCGCAGACAAACCGGGAGAGACACGGAGGAGGTGAGCGTCATGTTCAATTAATCATATTCAGGATGGCGATGGCCGTTTTGTCACGTGCTGTAACTGATTTTATTGATCAGTTGTGTCTCGCATGTTTGTCTAATTTGAATATTGTAGAAACAGAAAGGAACATGAATGTCACTTAAAATGAAATACTGTAAGATTATCATGAAAGATTGAAAGATACAATGGAAAACTGAAAATACATACACTATATGAACGATAATTAAAAAAGTGGTGATAACAATGTAAAGCCAACAAACACATACTTTTTAATATCATAGGAAACTGTTCAATGTAAGCTTTTTATTGCAGATAAAATAATCTCAATTTTACATAAATGATAGAAATTAACAAAGCATGTACTGTATAAAAACTGCAGGAATGTAAGAAATATCAAACTTTTATCACTATTGTTTTTATTTATTATACTTAGTACCACAGAATGCCCCCTTTGAAGTATTTCAATTATATTATGTAAATAGTAGAAGTTAAAAAGTATATATTTTATCATGGTTTGTACAGAAACTACAGGAACACAAGAAATATCAAACTTTTATCTCTATTGTTTTTATTTACTATATTTTCAGTACCACAAAATTCCCCCTTTTGAAGTATTTCAATAATATTAGATAAATAACAGAAATTAACACAGCATGTACTGTATGTTTGACTACAGTAATGTAAGAAATAACAAACTTATATCACTAGTTTTTTGTATTTATTATACTTAGTGCCACAAAATGCGCCTTTTGAAGTATTAGTGATATTAGATAAATAATATAAATTAAATATTAGATTAAAAAATAGAAAGCAAAACAGTTTATATTTACCATGTTTTGTATAGAAACGACAGGAACACAAGAAATATCAAACTTTTATTACTATTTAATTGTTATTTATTATACTTTCAGTACCACAAAATATCCCTATGGAAGTATTACAGTAATATTAGATAAAAAAAAATAGAAACAGTATCAAAACAGTATATATTTTACCATGTTTTGTACAGAAACTACAGGAATGTAAGAAATCAGTTTTACTGCTGTTTATTTATTGCCACGGGGAAAAGACCCAGGCAAATTATATGTCAAAAAAATGTGTCTCGATTGGAAATAGTGTTATTTAACGAATTTCCAGTTCGCAAATTTTTCGTGACATAAAGTGCAAAAAAATACGAAAACTTATGCAGTGACAATGAATGGAGTTTAATTCCAGAAAATTAAAGTTTTCATCGATTTTCAAGTTTTAAAGGTTTATTCTGCCTAAATCAGGGCCATAATTAAGGTTATTAATTATGCCTGTGATCACTCTGCAATATGGCTGCTGTGAAAAAGGTAGATTGTGAAGAGTCTGACTTTTTGCTGAATGGCGTTGCCATAGCATGCCTTGGCGAAATTCGCCATGTAACAGGAAGCTGTTGTAACTTTAGCAGACTTTGTCAGATCTGGTCCAAATTTCTCATCCATGATGGCGGTCCAGACCTGAGGTCATTTACATGACAACATAATCTCAGAGCCCCACCCCAAGATGTTGGCCACGCCCCCTTTCATAACTCCTGAACCGTTTGTCGTAGACTCCTGTGGGAGGTGTCATATTACACAACAGAGTCCCTGTTTTATTGGTATTTTCCCCACCCACTACACATTAGCCACGCCCCCTTTCTTAACTCATGAACCAGTTGTCATAGACTGCTGTTGGAGGTGTCATATTACACAGCAGAGAGTGTCCGTTTCTACTCCAAATCAGATCAATCAAATCAAGCACCCAGGCATAGCTATATACTATAAACACCATGCCCCTCCATGGTAACTCTAAGGTTTTCTGGTCTCTATGACAACTCTGTTACAGTGGCTGAATATTAATTGTTTGAAATCTATCAAGAATCTAATCACAATGTCCGCATCCCGGCAGTAGCCTCCACATGGTGCTATTGAAATTTCTGCAAGAAATTATCTGGTTTTACTTATTATACTCTCAGTACTACAAAATGTCCCTTTTGAAGTATTACAGTAATATTAGATAAATAGTAGAAATTAAAACAGTATATATTTTTCCATCATTTGTACAGAAACTACAGGAACACAAGAAATGTCAAACTTTTATGACTATCTGTTTTTATTTATTATACTTTCAGTACCACAGAATGTCCCTTTTGAAGTATTACAGTAATATTATATAGAAATTAAACCAGTATATATTTTACATATTTTGTATAAAAACGAAAGAAATATCAAACTTTTAAACCCTGCATGGTCCATCCACATGTGTCTTCATTTATTTGCATATTTAGATGCCTCATTAGAAGTTAATCTTTATCGTTTTAGTTTGGTGATCTCGTACCGTTGCAACTTATCGCCACCAAACTTGAATGTGAGCAGAGGTCTGATCTACTCTAACTGTGACAGGTGACAGGTGGAAACACCTGAGTGCATTTGAACTGCTGATTCCTTCAGAAGACAAAATGTGCACAAACATGCAAAATAAAATGCATTCAAATTTCAGTGTTTCATTTGTAGCCGTACGGCTGAGAGAGCAGCAGAAGTGAATTCCTTTGTTCAGTGGAGATTGAGGTTTTGTGTAAAAAGCTGCAGGCTGTGACTAAATGGTTATGAAACCTCCCTGCAGGTGGAAATTTGTTTGACAGAGCTCTTTAAGTAAAACTCTACAAGGGAAAAATGGCTTCAGTTGCCTTGTTGAAACTTGAAAGGACAAAACCTCTGTTTACCCAGCATTCCCCTGGAGACGTCTCGTATATAATTGTTTTAAATCAATATTGATTCTACTGCAAGTAGCATCAGGGTTAAACCCTGCACATGGCATTCATTTACAGTGGTGCAACATTTTCATGCTGCCAGCACAGAGCTCAAACAAAGCCTGTGTGGAGGGATTTTCTAAAGACTTGTACCCATTCATACAGTCAACCCCAGCTGTCCTCCACAGACCAGTTACAAACACCAACCCTGATGCAGGACCATCACACTACAGTACAGTTTCAAGGCCAGTGGTAGCATTACAGCCAGTTATTACTAGAAAGCAGCTGAAATGTGACTTCTACAAATTGTATTTGGAAAATTCCTCCCAGAGCCTTAGTTTCCATGTTAGCAAGGCATTTGGTGCCAGAAAATTAATTACAACTTAATTTTATACAATAATAAACCAACTATTTTGGGGTTGGACAAAGATGTTACCTTGGGTTATGATTTTTCACAATTTTCTTGCATTTTTAACAATCAGTCGATTTAACTGAGAACATAATTAGCTGAATAATCAATAAGTAAAATTGTTAAATAGTTACTTGCAACCCTATACCCTAATCCCCCCGACCCTCTCTTTAAAGGCAGCAGTAACACCAACATGCTAACATGTGGACCAAAGCGTTAGTGTTTCCAAGCACCAGACTCCCTTTAGAAAACCTCTCGTTTTACTTCAGCGGGGTCTGACAGTCTGTTCCGCCCAGTCCTGGTTCTGGTTCTCCCATGCCTCCCTTCCCTCCAGCCTGGGCCTCCAGCAGCATGCTGTCAGTGTCGGCTCCCAGCGGGGACGAAGCTCTGCTTCTGGATGGAGGTAGAGCTGCTGCTGTCGGGCGCACAGTGCTCCACCTCTCGCCGGAGCTCCGACTTCATGTCAACAGCGAGAGCGAAGCTGGATCTGGGTCTGTCCGCAGTGGACTGGTTGCTCCCAGATGCCCTACTGGAGACTGAACTGAAGGAGTTTCTGGTGAACCTATGTGCCTTAAATCATTTTGTCTGATTTGATGGGGAATCGGACCCAATTACCCGATTCTCTGATAGTCTCTATAGGTCATATAGAGGCATCAAACTGAGACTGTTTCATAACCAGTTAAAAGTTCCTTGTAGTAACTTAAACTTTTAGTGTCTAGTATGTTCCACTACTTCCCTATAATGTAACTTGACAAAAACTCCCTTATCTTTCAAACTACACCCTATTGAGATAACACATGATGTTTGGGATTCAGGGATTTGCAATTTGCCTTTGAATACCACTGCGCTGGTCTATGGGGCTCTTACATAATCTGTTCCTCTTCCTGGTGACGTCACATCTGCTCTGTCACTCTTAAAGGACAGTCTGGGAGAAAGAGTTAACTGCCGACTGCTCCACATCCCTTAGACTCCACACAGACAGCTGTTTATCATTCCCACATCTCCTCCACCCCCCTGAAAGGCCACAGAGAGATGTGGAAACATGGGCTTTATGAAAGGCTCTGCTGTGCAGGTGCGTCAGGAAGAAGAGACGGAAAGGAAAAGAAACATGTTTTCTGTGTTTACGCAGCTTGCAGGGGTTTTGACATAACCAGAGGTTGTATTAATCAAGACAAATTGTATAAGCCTTCATGGATATTTGTTGAATAATTTAATAATTTTGTGTTTGTTGCAGGATCCAGATGACAATGCGCCACCATTTTGCATGCTACCAAGCTGCAACCTGCATTGATTCCCAAAACTGAGGTTAACTACAAAAGAACAAGAAACATTTATCTCAAGCTTCTGCTTGATTACTGTTTCATACTGTATATATGATGATGTTGTTGCCCAGCTGAATACCACTGTTTGACACTAAAATCAGATTAAAACAGGACTTAGTTTCAGTGTGTCTGCACATTTTATATCTAGGGTCATAACTAGAAATAAGGTGCAAAGTTATCTTCAAAAAAAAACGCAGCAGTTCTGTTAAAGAGTTACAAAAGTGCTCAAACATGGCCGCCACCATGGACGCGGCAGACATCTCCGTCGTAGCAGCCTACTTCACCCTGGTGCTAGCGATCGGTTTCTTTGCCATGAGGAAAGCCAATAAGAGCACAGTGAGTGGCTACTTTCTCGCCGGGCGCTCCATGAATTGGGCGGCCGTGGGAGCATCTCTGTTCGTCAGCAACATCGGAAGCGAGCATTTCATTGGACTAGCTGGATCAGGTGCTGCTAGCGGGCTCAGCGTGGCTGCGTGGGAGTTAAATGCTCTCTTATTGCTCCAGTTGTTAGGCTGGATATTTATCCCGGTGTATATTCATTCTGGAGTCTACACCATGCCGGAGTACCTGTCCAAACGGTTCGGCGGGAACCGACTGAAAGTGTATTTTGCAGCATTATCGCTCATACTGTACATCTTCACCAAGCTGTCCGTGGATCTCTATGCCGGGGCCTTGTTCATTCAGGAGTCCTTAGGGTGGAACATTTATCTGTCGGTCATCCTCCTCATTGCCATGACTGCTTTGCTGACAGTCACCGGAGGTCTGGTCACCGTCATCTATACGGATACGATCCAGGCGTTCCTCATGATCGCCGGAGCACTCTGCCTCTCAGGCATCAGCCTCTTCAAAGTGGGAGGACTTGAAGGTTTTTATCAATCTCCATTATGCATGAATCATTATTGTAATGAATTAAACTGCAATTTGATCTGGATACTATTCTAAACCATGTCCTGCCATGTCATTTTAAGGGTTGTGGACCAAGTATATGCAGGCTTCTCCAAACATCACCGCCATCTTGCTGTCTTCACCCAACTTGACGTATTCTGAGTCCTGCCACCTCCACCTCCACCCGAAGCCAGATGCTCTGAAGATGCTTCGTGGCCCAAAGGATCCAGACCTGCCTTGGCCCGGTTTCTTGCTGGGCCAGACTCCTGCCTCGATTTGGTACTTGTCCAGGTCTTTCCACATAGACTGACTTCCTAACTGGTTCCATGTTGTGTTCATATACGTTTGTGTATGTCTCCAAGAATCTGAGCCCACGTGGGGAGTGAACCAGTGTCCTTGCTATAAACAAATCCGGGGAAATAGTACGCCATTACAGCAGCAGTGTCTCAAATTCAAACGTTTCCTCATTACAATTCCTTATCAGCTCATGTCCGTTCGACTGTCCTTGTGGACAGTATAACTGAGGCTTAACACTGCTTAGCTAACATTAGCTAACAGTGTTAAATCTCGCAGATGCAACAAGCTTAAATCATACTTTAGTGGGCTGTGTAGGGGCTGCGATGGTCCCACAGATTAAATTAACTCAATATTGTCATATATTATTTCCTTTAACAAGGGCAACATAATGATCACAAAGTAAACATCATTCGGTCGGCATCACAAACAGGACACGTAGAAACTGTCTGGTTACCGTGTGAACTGGCGACTCAGCCGAATGCGTTGTGGTCAGCTTGTAAAAGCCCTCAATTTTACTTTAACCAAATCTAAATACATATCTATGTTTATTGTTTACGCTAACCACTTAATAATTTACTACAAGCATCCTCAGATGCATTCGTCTGAAACTTAATACTGTTAGCGGACAGTAGAGTCACTATGGCAACACCGGTACATGGTGGAATAAATTATGGTTTCCTTTAGAGTCAAGTAGACCACAAAGCAGGGGATGTTTTAGGGTGTGGCTACCTTGTGATTGACAGGTTGCTACCACGGTGTTGTCCATGTTTTCGGCTTATACCTTTAAATCTTTAATAGTGTGTTTTCAGTTCATGAAAGTTAATTGTAACATTGTGGATGCTGAAAATGTCTTATTCAGTGTTCAGTTGTACTTAGCCCCGCCCTTTTGTGTCCTTTCTGGTTGCAAAAAACCAAGATGGTGACGGCCAAAATTACAAACTCAAGGCAGTCCACAAACCAATGGGTGTCCTGATGGTGACTCCATCCACTTCTTAAATACAGTCAATGAGTGGAACACACAAAACGGTCACTAGCTGCGTCAATAATGCTACTTGAAACTTTATAGAGGACTAATTGTTAACTCTACACGTCCTTTCTGTGCAGGTACTGGTGTGCAGATCAAGTGATTGTACAGCGGGTTCTGGCAGCGAAGAACATTGCCCATGTCAAAGGTTCAACTATCATGGCTGGCTCTCTGAAAATCTTACCCATGTTTATTATCGTCATCCCAGGTAAAGCCATTAATTGCTTTTTGAGCACACCTAAAATCCTGACTGGGCTCTCTAAATAACTGATTTATTTATCGTCATGATTCCAGGGATGATTTCCAGGATCTTCTTTGCTGATGAGTTGGCATGCATCAGCCCAGAGCACTGCGTGGAAGTGTGCGGTTCAGCGACCGGCTGCAGCAACGTAGCTTACCCGCGGCTCGTCATGGCAGTGATGCCCGTCGGTCTCCGCGGCCTGATGATGGCCGTGATGATTGCAGCGCTAATGAGCGACTTGGACTCCATCTTTAACTCTGCAAGCACCATATTCACGTTGGACATTTACAAGATGCTACGAAAGCAGGTGTCATCCAGGGAGCTGGTGATAGTCGGCAGGTTGTTTGTGGTTTTCATGGTGATTGTCAGCATTGCATGGGTGCCAGTCATCATTGAGTTGCAGGGCGGCCAGATGTTCTATTACATCCAAGAAGTAACAGATTACCTGACTCCACCCATAGCTGCTCTCTTCTTGCTCGCCGTCCTGTGGCATCGCTGCAATGAGACGGGCGCCTTCTGGGGCGGGGTGGTAGGGTTCGTCCTCGGAGCAGTGCGTCTGATTTTGGCATTGGTTTACCGCGAGCCTCACTGCGACCAGCCTGACGAGCGGCCATCTTTCATCAAAGATGTTCATTTCATGTATGTGGCAGCCATCTTGTTTTGGGTGTCGGCTTTGGTGACTGTGGTTGTGAGTCTCTGCACTCCTCCGCCCAGAAACGAACAAATCAGAACCACGACCCTGTGGGGGTTAAATAAGAGAAAGAAACTAAAAGAGCAGGACAAAGAGAAAGCTGGAGAAGAGATGAATGCTTTGAAGCCTCTAAACCACGTAGTCCTGAATGGAAACAGTTTGTTCTGTAAAGAAAAGTGTCAAAAGCAGCCAGATAAGCTCAATGGCATTGAGGCCAATCATGAAAATACTCAACCAAGCAATGGTCGTGCTACCAGAACCAGCGACAAAGAATCACACCCGATCGCTGGCCCAAAAATGGCAGAAGAGGGAACAGAGGAAGGCTGTCTTGGAGGAGGAGGAGGAGGAGGAGTGGAGCATGTGAGGTGTATGAAGGCTTTAGAGTGTTTCTGTGGCTTCCGCGATAAGCCGTCCGAAGCTCAGGTCATTACCATCCAGCAACAGGAGAAGATCGTGGACGAGCTTCTCCACGAACCTCTACGAGCCCGAATCATCCTGAACTCAGCGCTGGTGGCGATTTGCTCTGTTGGGATATTTCTCTATATCTATTTCTCCATATAGGCTCATTTAATCCCAAGAAGTGGGACACGTTTGTCCACAAACTACAAGCAGGAATGGAGATGCAGATAAGCTACTCTTCAGTTTTCTCTGCTAAAAATTGCCGTTTTCTCCCATGAGAGCATTTAAAAGGCCTTCTGTATACACAGTAATGGCTCCTGTTTGTCCTTTTTTTCTGCAAAATGGTCTCTAGAACCCAAGTAGATTTCAAATATGCTCAGGATCAGGCCGAGGAACCAACTCTTGAAAAGAGGTTTGTTTTTCTAATACAGAGATTGAGTACTTTGTTATATATTATATAATGTATTTTCTGCACTATACTGTACTGTATATGTACAGTGTGGCGGTAACTGTTAGCGGTTCAGTATGCATCCAGTAAACATACACATACATACAAGCGTCGACTTGTAGTATTTGCACAGCAGTAATGGATCTATACGGACATAACAAGATGATTAACTCGTTACTTGTAATGTTTGCATTCAGATGGCCCACTGAGCTGACAGCATAGGCGTAAACATTCATGGCTGACAGTCAAGGACTTGGAGAAGCATACTCGTGTAACTACGTCTGGTTTTCAATGAGGTGTTAACAAGGGAACACACAGTATATGGAAATGAGATTACTGGATTGTATTCACCAGAAGTGTAAAATTTGTTACCTGTGTCTTTTATTAACTAATACCACTAAACTGTGAGATAAAGGTCTTTATACTTTGATTTTTGGATGCTGACTAATTCCTGACATGACTGATATATTTGAGTTGAAGACATCTCTGACTGCGGACACAAAATTCTTACACTAACTTCCCCCGTCGGCCACGGATGTATATATCCATGCCATCACTTCAATCTGGGCAGTTTGGCATACAAAGATTTGTAATCTTAGTAAATAAATAAAAATGATTGAATAAAAGAAAACAACCTTTTGTTTTCTCGCGACAAAGCTTGCGAGTGAGCGAGCTAATGACATAATTAACTTGAGCAACGAGGATCACAAATCAGAAAGTATTCAACAAAGCCGTGTAATGAACTTGGATGGAAACCTGGCAACACTGTGAACTAACAATCAAACATGCATCGGCAGTTTGAATGTCACAAAACTTGATGGATCCAGACACCAAAAAAGCACTTTGTTTGAAGCATACTAACTTTCACTTTTTGTGAAATTTTCATTAAACACTGTTGGTAGTTTTTTGCCCAATTTCACTGTATCATAACATCCACTGAAGGAAATAGTCTTTTTATAGGGGACTAACAGGAGATGAGTGCAAATGTTTGGTGCTGTACGGCAACAAAAACTGGCATTATGGTGGTTAATAACATTCATCCACATATTAAGAAAACACACCCCACCATCCACCATCTGATGTGGGGTCACTTCATCAGCATTAATCATCACATCCAGACATAAGATCATTTTAATTTAATATATATAGTATATAGCGGTATGGCCAAGTACAATGTAAAACCTTTTGTACTATACGTCACCTGTCGTGTCTGTGTTTGCTGTTTGGGATGTGTACATATAAACGAGGAGCTATATCCTGTAACACCATTGTGTAAAACACAACACTGTTTTGAGATTTCACGAGAATGGACCGTTACTGGAAATGGGAAAATGATCCTTTTATGTTTTGCTTTTTTCTTCTCAGTCGTTTATATTTGAAAGGGTAGTAAAGTTATTATCAAACATGATACATACAGTATATACTGCTCAAGGGTTTGATGAAAAATAAGCATTTAATGAGATCTTGTCTTTTATTTTCCTACACCTATTATAAAACTCAAAGGGTCTTCCACTCAATCTTTTTTTTTTTTTATGAACGTTATTATGAATTACAGTGTTATTGTGTTAATTTGTAAGAACTCATGTAAAGCCTGATTTCTGATGTGAAGGAATGCTCCCCTGGTTTGATCCACCTTGATAACTTTAGTGGTATTTCTCAATGTGACTATTGTGAGGATTTTCATGAAATGTCACTGCCTGTCAAGTGCAGGTGCATTGTGGGATTATGTGGCTACAAAGTCATTTTTGAGGATGGTCATGACATTAAAAATATGCTCTTTCTTGCCTGTTCTTGTATGGTGTAATCTATGTTTCATTAGCTGCATGGCGCCACAGTGCTGAACTTGACTCCAGTCACCATTCTCACATGGAACTGGTTGTTCTGGTTACATACAAATGCTGCTCGAACACTCAGTCAGTTGGTTCAGGTTGAAATATCTCAACATCAAGACAATGACATTCATACCTCACAGCAGTCCATATGCTGGTATGAAACATACCAGGCGTGCCATTAACTGTAATGTAAATGCGACAATTGTAAACGGTCTGAGAAAGTGCACCAGGAGTGTGATGCAGTTTAAAGGATGAAAAGACAAGGCTTTCATCCAGGGGACCGCTGTTCATCCCTAAACCTAACTAACGATTTTGATGCCTAATCCTAAAGCGACACTAGGGGTAACTATAGTGATGCCAAAAATATAGTAATGACAGGCATAACAAAGCAGCAGTATGTGATGAGTTGGGATGATTTTTGGTGATCCTTTGACTTTTCCTCTAGCGCCACCATGAGCTTGACAGTGTGTCTCAACAACTATTGGATAGATTGCCATAAATTTGGGACACACATTCATGTTCTCTGCAGTACAAGTACAAACAATATTTATTTGAAGGGTTCCTTTAAAAAGATACCTCTGTGTCTGTGAGCGCCCGCCCCCTTACATTTAGTTCTTCAAGAAAGAGGTCCGATCTGAATCAAACAACCAATCGGGGTTAGCTAGCAGGTAACGAGCCAATCACAGCGACTGTATAAACAAGGGTCTCTGGTTCTGTGTTGTAGTTCGGCGGCTCGCATGCAGAACGGACGCAGAACTTTTTCCTTTGGCTGTAACGGCGTTTAGTGCCAAGCAAGGAAAAAGAAAGAAGGCCATTAAAGACCATTATGCCCCCAGTTTGTAATGCTGGCTTTCTTTTTTTAAACTTTTCCAAAATGCAAATGTTGGCTCCTCGTCGATGCTGTCCTATCTAATTGTCTTTCTCAGGGGAACATCGTGTCCTCTGGGGCTTCAGCTATGTACAAAAGGGCGAGGCAGCATTGGGGAGACACAACCTCTACATCTGAACACGTAAGTCAGATGTTCTTCAAAATGAAGGACTCTTTATTACTGCAGAAACTGCTTAATTCTGATTGGCCAAACAGTGTGCATTATTTTGCATAGCTGCTCAGACAGAGAGCCCTTATAAGTCTGTTTATTATGATAGACTGATAACATGTACAAGATTGATATGATTTTATCAGAGGCTATGTTATAAACAATCTAATCTGAGATTACTATAAATAATGCAGTCCTTCATATATTGTGCTTCTCAGTTACTTGCAATTTATTAGACATATTGTGGAAAATGTGGATATAGTTATTCACTGGGAATCTACGTATAAGCTGTAAAACAACTGAAAGTACAATTTCTGCTTGAAGGCAAGGAGATACTGTGTAATGAACCAGCAGGTCATGGTATGCGGTATGTGAAGTACATGTCTCATCCTCCAGTAAAAGACATAACAAGTAAATATGCCTCCAGTCACTCAGGAAAGATGACATAAAAAACAGACTCTGCCGCAGTGGAAAGTTACAGACTGGACATGGAAAGTTACTGGGTAGACACACACAGCACTGGGGTTTTTTTTTTCTTTCACTGGTGTCTTCAAGTTCAAAATCCTACAGTACACGCTGTTGAAAGATGAGCTGCATACAGGAAATGTCACTGTTCTTTCTTGATTGCTTTATTATCATCAGACATGAGAGGAAAGTGAGTAAAGGTGCCAAAGTAATGGGAGCAGTTTTTACAAATTAATGAGAAAGTAAGTGAAAAATGTTAAAATATGATGTGCAAAAGTATGTATGTTGTAAAATCAGTGTGCCTTTATCACAGCCAGTATTTTGTTACTACTATCATTAACAATGGCACATTCACAATATCAGGAGCCTAATACTGTCATGGTGCTTTTGGATATCAGCGACAGTCCAGAGGGAGTTAATTAATTTGAGAAGTTTGAATCTTTATGTGTAAACTGCATTGTGTCTCCAAACCCCGAAAGACTGGCGCCATATAAACAAGTTGCATAACCACAGTGTGATATTGTATTATAATGCTGAATTAAAATCTCACACCAGCACAGACAAACAACCATAAAAACAGTTTGGTGTCTCAAACCTATGCAGAATGTAAACACCGATGGTTTATGGGAGGGTTGTAACGGCTTCGCTTGTGGTTTGTTGTTGTGATGAGATTTCAGTTTCCAAAACCAGAGGTCAATATGTTCATATCAATAAAGAATGATGAGCTGTATAAATAACAAGCTGCTCTTGAACAGCATCTACAGTAGCAAATATATGTGTTTGTGGGTTACTTTAAAACCTACAACATGCATTCGTAGAATATTTAATACTGGTGGACCACCAACCATTATGGTAAACCAGTTGTTGGCAACAAAATCACATCTTGGAAAACAGTGTGAGTCAGAGTGTGAGCTGTAGAAGTGTATCAGAAAAAAACACCACATATGCACATAATGGGAAAAAGGAAACACCAGGTCAGCTTCCACTTGTTAGCCTGCTCGACAGATTAAAGCAAAATGGACAGCTTAATGCTGGATCATACCATTCCCATAATGCAACCAATACTTAACGTTGCATCCGAGTACCCTGGAAATCTAAGGTTGGAGCCGGGAATGATGTCACAGCCGAACTGACCGTGTTCCAGTTCAGCTAGTCGGAAAACTTAATGGGTTTGCTCCAGTGCGGGTAGCTTAGCCATTGTTAGCAATACCAGCGATAACAACAAATTACACCGGTATTTTGCACATTTAACACTAGCAGCATGTCCACAGATAGAAGTTGGACAATAGTGTTAGTACGACTGATTTAATGATTTAACACAAATAAGGCAGAAGCGGCAGTAGCTCAGTCTGTAGGGAGTTGGCTTGGGAACCGGAGGGTCACCGGTTCAAGTCCCGACATGGACCAAAAACTGAGTGTGAACTGGTAGCTGGAGAGGTGCCAGTTTACCTCTTGGGCACTGCCGAGGTGCCCCTGAGCAAGGCACCAAACCCCCAACTGCTCGGGGCGCTTGTCAGGAGCAGCCCCCTCACTCTGACATCTCTCCATTTGATGCATGTATATGAGTCCTGTTTGTGCATGTGCGTCTCGGGTCTGCATGTACCGTGTATAAGTAAAACAACAGAGTGTAAAAATTGAATTTCCCCATTGTGGGACAAATAAAGGACTATCTTCTTCTTCTTCTTCTTAATATACCATAGATGCTGAGCAGCCATCTTGGATTTAGAGGTCGGGGTTGGTGAGATTCATTCGAACTTGGAGGTTCCAACTTCCCAGTTCAAATGAAACGCAGCATTATCATGATAAATACCAAGGTGTTTCAAACTTCTCATCACCAGTTTGTGATTTGTAGTGTCCATGCCTAAACTGAGATGACCCTGATGACATCACTGTGACATCACAAGGGTTTTCTCTGAAGGCATTAAGAGTTCTCGTCAGAGACAAATTGGTGAAGTTTCCCTTTAACGTGCACTTCTTATAAATTTCTGGGAAAATAGTGATGTTAAGGAAATAACAGAAAGCCAAGAGGTGGGTGTCCTGGTGGTTAAGTGGTTTAAGAACCATTCATAGTTAAATTCCTGCTTGAAGCCTTTGTTTGATGGCATCACCCCCTCTCCCCATGTGTCTACAAGCTGTCTATACTATCAAATTGCATCTTTCATGTGCTGTCCAAATTACTCATAAAGATGACACTGTTTAGTGGTGCCCTATGGCAAACAAGTATGATTGTAAAAACATATGTCACATATTCTTTGGACTGGTTCTGAACACTAAACTGAGGGCAAAGCAACACAGTGGAAACTGTTGTTGTTCATTTCCACCACAAGTGGGAAGCCTTTTTCCAAGCTCACCCACAACCACTGATGGTAGGGAGTTCCCATTCATAAACTGCAGTGTGTTGCACTATAGATAGCTGTTTGCATGCTATAAAGAGCTGGGGAGCGTGAGTTTAAAAATGACACATTCGGTATTTGTTACCTCAATGAAGAGAGCGGTAAGTTAAAAAAACACACTCTAACTGACATGGTTTGCTTCAGGGCCAAGAATGGAGGATGCAAACATCTTTCAGTGTCCTTTATGAAAATCCCCATAAAACTTTCAGAATAAAATGACTCAAGATGTATGCAGTTTTTACAAAAGACTGAGGCAGCCAGCATGCATACCATCACCAAAAACACAAATAAGGGAACAAATAGCAGCTTAAAGGACCCATATCAAGCTCATTTTCAGGCTCATACTTGTGTTTTCTATTTCTACTGGAACATGTTTACATGCTGTAATGTTAAAAAAAAAAAAACTTTATTTTCTTCATACTGTCTGCCTGAATATGCCTGTATTTACCCTCCATCTGAAACACTCACATTTCAATGGATTTCAAAAGAATTGCATTGCTAGGCCAGTTTGAATCCATGAAATCTCATACTTGCAGTTAAACTGAAGTGTCATTGACAGAGCTGTCTGCCATTGTCTGGAATGAACATTGTCGTCACTATCACATTTCATTTCGGGTTGTTTATGTCACCGTAGTGTCCATCACTGCGTACTGTAATATTTCACCAGAAATAGAATGCAAATTGCATACTGTTAGCTTCCTACAAAGGTTTTGGACATACTAAAATATCTCACATACTACTTTAGCGTACTGGACAGAAATCCTGATGGCTTGTTTCAGAGGCACATGGGCTGTATTTCTCTGTGGATTGAGCATTTTGATACTTTCATGGTATTTATAGCACTTAAACCTGCTTTGTAATACAAAAGACAAGAAGGTTTCACTTTTTACAATATGGGACCTTTAAACAATCAAAGGCTATGCAAACACAACAACACTGGCAAAGCCAAACTACATGCAAAGCATCAGTGGCAAAAAATGAGAATACCACAATTAGACATGTTTTAGTGCTTTTCACACACAGACGGCCAGCATCCCATTAACTTTGACACCGTTGATATCACATTATTTTCACTTACTTTTTACTTTTTCTCATATATATATATATATATATATATATATATATATATATATATATATATATATATATATATATATATATATATATATATGGAACACAATGCACAGTGCGCAGACCTATGTAGGTATCCCATGTAAAATATTTATATTTCTGTGAAAAATTGATGAAACTTTTTAGAGGTAAGTGAAGGTGGAAAGAAGACAATTGACAAGCGTCCCTCGTGGCGATATCGCAACAAATTTAGATGCAAATCTCGTGTTTTTTTTTTTTTGATTAATAGCATTTGGTCAAGTTCGGCAGTGTTAGCCTGCGGCGGTCACGGAAGTACGGAAATTAAGTTGTTATTGAAATATATATTTTTTAATTTTTATATAACGGACTATCCTATGTAAAATTTGAAACATATTGTAGACGATTATATGCACCAGATATCCGTTCAAACTGACTACTCTTTGTAGTCACTGAATGCTTATAAACAAAACACCAGCAATGTGGAGTCACATTTAATCGCATGGTTTTGCACATGTAGGAAACACAACATAACATAAATGTATTTTTATTTAATTTACCCAAATCATATCATACAGATGTAATTAGGGACACATACATCAAAATGTAACATTGACTCGTGTTTGTTTACGTACTTTTATTTTGGCGCTACCGGATGTTTTTTTCGGCTGTATTCGGCCTGGCTTAACTAGTGCATGACGGCTTCATCTCAGCTTCAGCTAACCGACACCAGCTGAGTTTGCATGAAGTACCATCCTTGTAGCTTAAATACAGGAATTTATCATCACGTGAAATTCAAGAATAGCATTTACAAAGTTAAGTTTAACTGTTCAAACCAATGAAATAACTGTCATCTGCCGTAACCACAGAAACAAGATAGGGGCAAAGGAGAAATAACACATCAAACCCGGCTAACAAAGAGGTCCTTTTTTCAACGACAACATTTTTCCTCCATATTCTATAGTTATGAGTCATGTGGCCGTCGAAAATGTCCACGGTCTAGAGCAGCAGGTAAGCCGCGTCAGTTTAATGTGTCTTGCAGCGTCTGTTGATGAAAAGTGTTATAACGGTAGGGATAAATGTTAGCTTACCGGCTAGCCTAAAGACACCGCTAACGAGATGCTATGTAGCTAGTGCTAACAGTGTTGGGTGCGCTTCTTTTCAACACTTGTGTGACCAGGAGTGGCTGCGGAGCTGAGAGCGAATCATACCATGTAGAAAACAGTATTCGTTCTTCAGACTTTTAAATGTTGGATTATAGCTGTATATGTTACATTAAAGAGTCGTCCAAATTATTTAAGAAAGCTGTAACGTTAGCTAAAACTTAAAGTTAGCTTGGAATGGGGTCTAGCTAAATGAGCAATTACGCCCGAGTGATCCGTCGGCTTCCCCTTGTGAACACATGAAACGCACCCATCAACTATTATCTTCACTGCGTTTGTCTTGCAGCTTGATACAATAATAAAATGGAGGTATGCAGAGATGGAGCTAGCGGGTCTGACACAAACAATGCGGTGTTTGACAGTCTAGCCCGCTGGCTTTCGCATCAGACGCAGTAATGCATAGTTTGTCTTGACTGTGTCCCGCTTAAAAAAAAAAAAAAAAAGCTCATTTCTTCTGCGTCACTAGCAACGTAGTGTAACGTTATCTGTGTCTGACTGGTCAGACAGTTGGATGGCAACAGAAAAGTACTGTATGTTCTCTGTTGATATTTTGGAAAGGTCTGATCAGCAACATATCTACGAGAGCGTTGGATGCACAACATTTAGATTAATTACATATCACTTTTGCTCAGGATGGATGCAAAAAAAGCTGCACTGGGGTGTTTTTTGTGGAGAAATCAATTATTAGCTTAGTTCACTAAATGTTGCTGCAGAGGTGCAGATAGAAATTCAGTTTCTGGAAATAAAAGCATCACTTCAAAAGTTTTAATAACTGCTCAGGGAAAGCTGGATTGCCCCTCATCACTTTGCTTTGTCTTTTCGACCATTATTGCAACACCAGCAAGTTACAGATAAGAGCAGGCTCACGATTACATTTTGAACATTTTGCCTCAGTCCACCCCTCGCCCCACCGCTAACCAACAGGATAGTGATAGTCACACAGACAGAGCATCCTTATTTAGACATCTTTTAAGTCAGATATTAAGTTTCGTCCACATTAAATTGTGTTTAGGTGTGCATCCTTGACTCTAGGTCCAGGTAAGAAATGTCCAAAAAGCTCTGAAGCCAGTGAATACTTGAAATATCATGAGGAGGTTTCCAATGCTGAGCCACAATCTTCTGAGCTGCAGTCAGGCCTGCCAGCCAGACTTGTTTTGTCCTTAACGGAAAGGCGGGATTTTGAAGATGTACAGCAGCGTCCATGTGTAGTTGTACCCCCTTTAATTCCATACCATACCATAACCTTCCCCCCAAAATCAAAAACTCCTGGATGTTCCCATACAACATGTAGAATCCACTATCATTTGTTGTGAAGTATCTCGGACCAGCTGTGTGCAGACATCACCACCATAATAGGATTTCTGTACCTTGCGGTTCAAATATTTTTGATGAAAAAACTTTTGTTCTTCCTTTTCAGTCTGAACAGTTCAGCATGTCTAGTGTGTGTAAGCAAACTTTCACTTACCTACTCTGATGAATGAACAAAAAATGCACTGCTTGCTTTAGTTTTCAGGTAGACAGCAGGTTTTGGTGTCACCTCCTGCAGCGTTTTCCAGACTCAAACTTATAGAACAATACTGGGTAGGATGTTCTGCTGAAATTACTCTTGTGTTTCTATTTGTGTCTGTTCCTCCAGCTCGCTGTCCTAGACTTGAGTGCGGCAGACGGACAAGGTGGAGGCACTAACCGTAAGCAGCCGTTTGAACTTCTCATTTTCTCTCACTCATGAATGTGCATAGACACTCACAAACCTGAACGTTTTACCTCCACACGTAGTAAACTATGGTAATAAGGGCGCAAACAAGGAAGTACTCCACAGAGAATAAATTGGGAAGGATAGGAAAGCAACCAAGGGAATATTCTTTATGTGAGAGAAGTACTACAACGTAAAACTCCTTTGAAAATTAAAACTAATCTGTTCACTGATCATAGCAATTTAGTGCAGTTTAAATGTGTCTGACGCACAAAAAACTGGAAATGTATATTGGATTTCCACAGTTTCTAGTTTCAGATGTGCACCATAGTTCAGTGGATGTTGGGGGTGCTTCAAAAGTTTTTAATAATTTTAAATCAACTCCTTAAAGTCTAATAATTCATTAAATGATGTTGGACACTGTCTCTCTCTGTCTGCAGGGCGATACATTCCTCCACATTTACGGAACAA
Organism: Pterois miles; assembly: GCA_947000775.1. Classification (NCBI taxonomy): domain Eukaryota; kingdom Metazoa; phylum Chordata; class Actinopteri; order Perciformes; family Scorpaenidae; genus Pterois; species Pterois miles. The sequence continues at coordinate 97,321 of CAMQGK010000076.1, read as the reverse complement.
AGACGCTTCCAAAAATGGTGTGTAGCATCAAGTTAAAGCTGTCCTGTGGAGTTTTCTAGTAAACAAACAAAAGTTATGTTTACATTTAGTGTTACTCACCAAAATACATTGTGTGAATCCTTGAGTGTATTTCCTTCCTCATGAAACAATATATTTATACTGAATATTTAGCATTGTTTACATCCATGGTAGCTAGCCAGCTAGCAGCTGCTTCTTCTTCTTCCGTGCCTTTGCCGGTGCATCGCTACGTTTCTTTGCACAGATACATTGCTGCTGTTGATCAGTGGAATAGCGTGAACCCGGTGGCAGAATGTGAATCGCGGCGCCCGCATGCTTGTGTGTCGAAGTATGCTTGCACGATACGAACAAAATGGGGACCCACTTGGAAAAACATTGCTCCAAAATGCTACAAGGGGTCAGAAACTCCACAGGGTACCTTTTATTATGTGCATTTGGTTCAGATAAAAACCACAACTGAAACACTGTCCTCCTGTCCAGCAGGAAATGCCTTTGCTGCTGGTCGACAGGGTGGCTACACCATAGCGCCCACAGCCAACTGTAAGTTACTCTCTGAGCTTCTACTAAACTCTATTTTTGCTCCATCCACTGCTGTTCATTTTGTTATGACATATTCCATAACATTCCTTACTTTAGCATCACTCATCTGTATGTTTTCTGGTACGTTACCCCTCTCAGTGGCGCTTCCATGGCAGTAATGAGTAATAATCCTGCACACATGGTGTTCTTAGATACAAACTGTTATTGTTTGATTGTTGTCCTTCTCTCCCTCTGCAGATGGATGGGATGGGGGGCGCAACAACTTTGTTAATGGCTACCATGACAACCGCATGGGCGGCGGCAACTCGTTCAACCGTGGCCCACCTCGCATGGAGCGGGGCCGAGGTGGGGTCGGAGGAGGTTACCGCGGGAACAGGGGCGGAGCCTTCAACCCCATCAGCCCTGCACAGCAAATGGCCTTCGGTGGCTACGAAAATAAAGGTGGGATTTGATTTTACTGAACGAAACTTAAAGGACCACTGTGTAACAATTAGGGGGCTTGAGTGGCCAGAGTCTCGTTCCCCTCACCACTCCTCTCTCTGTCTTGCTTCACCACTCATTTTCCTCGTATACACTGACTCTGCTCAAATGACCGGAGCTACTCTGACAACAAATAGCTCTAGAGAGGGCCTTTCGCGTTTTTTGCGTCAACCACAGTAGCTCTCCAACACGCTTGGAGGGGCTTCAGCTGGTTGCAATCTGCTCACCTCTTTGCTAGATGCCGGCAGATCCTGCACACTGCACCTTTTTAAAAGCCCTCTATAGTGTAAGATCGGCAGATAACATCAAACTATTCTTCTATATTTGTGTTTATTCTCCTGTCAGATGCAGGCGGCTGGAACACTGCCAAAGAAGCCTATGGCAGTTTTGGTAACAACCGAGGGAAGTCTGCATTCTTCAATGACAGAGGCAATGCCAACAGAGGGAGGTAAGGAGATGAGACACAGAGAGACAGAGACTGAATAACTGCTGTCACTGTCTTTGTTTGTCTTTTCGCCATTCTGCTACAGCTTCATGTTAACATCATGTGATCCTTTTGTGTGTGTTAAACTGTCTTGCTGCTGAGTGAAAATAAACGTGTAGTGTTACTTCATGTATATCATAGCTGATTAATGGCCGTTGGCTGTCTCTGCTGACAGAAGGAGCTAGAAGCAACAGTGTGAGGCCGTTCCAGAAAATGCAGGTGTGATTTGTAGACTTTGTAAACCATAATATTATCACACATCTTGTATTATTATCTTTGTGTTGTGCTCAGGTTTGATCATGGTGGATTTGGTGGCGGAGGAGGAGGAGGAAACAGCCGCTGGGTGGAGGAGCCCAGAGAAGAAGGAGATTGGTCCAAACCAACGCCACGTAACGAGCGCCTTGAACAGTGAGTCTGTGACTTTACTTTCACTACAGATAATGTCAGATGGTGACAGTGGTCTGGTTTATACCGGAAGCACGCATCATGACTGAAGGGTTGTAAAATCAGCATTAGACAATTTATGTTTTATGGTTGATGTTTTATTAGGTCTTATGTCATAGAATAACATAATGACTGCTTGGATTTGTGGATCACACCCACTTTGTCCTTTAAAGCATGCAATCTATTGTACAGTAATAAAGCGCCAGTCTTACATCACAATACTGACAGTATACCAGTATGAAAGAGTCACTCATGTATGTCTGTTATTTTGTTGAATAGCGAGAATAATGAGTGAGAATGACCAAAATCACAAAAGTTTAAACTATTCATCAATTATTTGACTGAAAGAAAATAAATTAGCAACTCTTGCCAATAGTGGTGACTTCCTGTTTTTCTCTATGTTAGATGTTGTATTTGTTTGTACTATATAGACCCTTTGACAGTTGACCATCATGATTAAAACAGTGTTAGCTGGAGGCAAACACAAAGCACCACAGAGTAACAGGCTAAAGTTACACATCAAAAATGTCATCTCGATGTGTTGTTTGGTGCCAGAATTGCTATCATATATTTGATCGAGATTCCTAATAATTTAGCTTATCCTTCTTCTCACCGTAATTAGGTGTTTTTCACAATTCTTTTTGACATTTTATGGACCAAATGATAAATCAAGAAGTTGATCAACAGATTCATTAATGGTGAAAATAATCACTGGTTTAAAAATCTGCCAAACAATTGAATAGCAGTGAGTGACATTCATTTACAATCACAATAATTTACCAGGATGTGTTCAAAGACTTATTGTTTTCATCATAATAAATCATTGTCAAATTGCATGTTTTTTTTTCTCCTGCTCCGCTCCTCTGCAGTGAGTTGTTCTCCGGCAGTAACACTGGGATTAACTTTGAGAAATACGATGACATTCCTGTTGAGGCCACAGGACAGAACTGCCCTCACCACATCGAGAGTGTAAGCTGCTGTTGTTCACCACAGGGTTGTATCATATACAATATCAGCTGCGTTATTACTTTCCACTGCTCTTTTTATGCATGTGTTTGATTTTGTGTGTGTACTGTGTAGTTCCAAGATGTAGATATGGGTGAGATTGTCATGGGTAACATTGCGCTGAGTCGCTACACCAGACCGACCCCTGTCCAGAAATACGCCATTCCTATTGTCAAGTCGAAGCGAGACCTCATGGCCTGCGCACAGACAGGTAGGACACACACACTATGCCACAGCTCTAGAAACCTCTTGAGATAATACTTTGAAATAATGCTGAATGCCCGTGGAGATGGACAAGATTGGCTTTGTGTCTGTAGGTTCTGGGAAGACCGCGGCATTCCTGCTGCCCATTCTCAGCCAGATCTACACTGATGGACCAGGAGAAGCTCTTAACGCAGCTAAAGCATCTGGACAGGTAAGAAAAAATAATAGCACGCTATTTCGTCAAACTTCTAAAATGGATTAAGGCTACATCCACACTAAAATGTTTTCTTTTTAAAGTAGATAACTTTAGCTAGCATCCACACTTCTTTGCGTTTTCGAGCCCCTAAAATGGAAAACAATGAAGGAGAAATCCATGTTCGCTTCGTCACAACGTGTCCTTCCCTGATTCGTCACGTCTCTATCACATGACACTTTTCCAAAAGAAGACAAACATCAGCGATTACTTGACTACCAGTGTTTAATTCAGCCTGGATAACAAATTACAGGTGTTGTTAGCCTTGCTGTATTTGCTAGCAGCTGTTGTACTTTTAAATTCTGCATTTTACAATGCTACTGCTGGAAGAAAGCTATTCAAGTAATTTACTAGCAGTGTGTCCAGCGGCGCTTTCAGCCCAACAGAGTAGACCTTTGAAGACATGGTTTGCAGCTTTGTTGAGGGTGATGGGCATAAAAGGGAGAACTTTCCTTTTGTTTTTTATGCTTATGTTGTTCTGCACAATTATTGTGCAACTTCCAGCCACGCTGCAGCGCTACAAGTGTGAGAACAGACGCTGAAAACCAAGGGGAAATTAGTGAGACGTGTGTTGACCAAATTTCTTGACCCATGATATAGTAAAACTTTGATTTGTAACTCTTCATATTTCAAGTAAATCTGATGTGTGTAAGAGGAGCGATGGAATAAGTCTTAAGGCAGTAGCAACAGAAGCAGCCAAACTGTATTTGAAAAGTAAAACTTGTCAGTTTTCCACTAAATTCATCTTTGTTTGAGTGTGCGGGAAAGATAGAGGAAGATCTTGAGTGTCAAACAAGACATTTTATAACAGGAAGTACAATCGGCTTCTCATTTGTATTTTCTGTAACTAACGAACCACAGAATGGTCATGTGATATATGTTTTCAGGTGTTTTAGTATGAACAGAGATTATTTCTAAAACGGTGCTAAAATGCTTTTGTGTGCGGAGCATTTAGTGTGGCTTTAGCCTTTAAACAGCCAACACAACTTTAAACACAACATGGTTCAATTGCTAGGTGAATTTTAAAAAATGGTAACACATTTTTTATTGAAGTATAATGTGTTATGAAGAAAGTCTTTTAGATCAGATGAATTGCTCCACATTTACCGTAGGTTAGATTGAGAACAAGCTAGACAAGTAGTTTGCCAAATGGTAGCTAATAGTAGACAACACCACGACTACACAAGATGGCACACAGAAACTGTTTCCTAACACACATCATTAGTGAGTGAACCACAAACAAACGACCACTTTTCACCTGCTTCAGCGCTGTTTCTCAGTCTATTATATTAAGCCATTAAAGAAATGCTGTTCTTGGGTATATTGTCTTCAGTCAGCTGAACTGATTATTTTCTGCATTGTGAAGCTGTTATGTGGGAAAAAAAATAATCAATCAGGCAAATATTGTCAATCGGGACATCTGTAGTAATAGGCCAGAAGTATTTCACAAGAACAAACAGCAATTAAAGAAACATTTTTGTATGTTTTGTTTTGTCTCTTTATTTTGTGTCCTCCCCCAGGTAGGTTTAGGGGTAAGTCCTGATAGAGTGGTGACCTTTATTCTGAAATTTATGGTGGTGAAACCATGGGCTCCCTGCTCTTAATCCTTCTGCTGAAAAAAACAAAAACAAACATCAGCTGTTGTTGGTGAAATGTTATGTTGTCATTGTATTACAGGAGAATGGAAAGTATGGGCGTCGTAAGCACTACCCCATCTCACTGGTACTGGCTCCAACCAGAGAACTGGCTCTGCAGATCTACGATGAAGCCAGGAAGGTACACACACACTAGCATAGCATAGCATGAAATCTGAACAAACGTATATCTGTATTTCTTAAACCTTGTCGTTCTTGTCGGTAGTTTTCCTACCGCTCCAGAGTGCGTCCCTGTGTTGTGTATGGAGGAGCAGACATCGGCCAGCAGATCAGAGATCTGGAGCGAGGATGCCACCTGCTGGTGGCCACACCCGGGAGACTCGTGGACATGATGGAGAGGGGCAAGATTGGACTGGATTACTGCAAGTACGGCATGGATAAAATAGGGATTTCTTTCATGGACTGGCTCAATTTAATATCATAGCTTAATTTTAAAGGTTGTAACCTCTTCTTCTGTGTCCTCTTCACTTCAGCTACCTGGTCCTGGATGAGGCAGATCGCATGTTGGACATGGGATTTGAACCACAAATAAGACGCATTGTTGAACAAGACACCATGCCGCACAAAGGCATCCGACAAACCATGATGTTCAGCGCAACCTTTCCTAAAGAGATCCAGGTACATTTGCAGTACTCTAGATGATCTGGATACGCCTTTGTTTTGCACTGTTGTAGCACAGAAATATTTTTTTGTTCTTATGCTACAGGCAGACCATAATGGCTAACGCACATGAGTGAAGTCTTACTGAAAGGGAAAAGCAAAGCAGCATTAATATCAGAGTAAGCAGCACCTGAAATGTTAAAAATGCATTAACTCTGCTCCCTCTCCAGATCCTGGCCAGGGATTTCCTGGAGGAGTACATCTTCCTGGCAGTGGGCAGAGTGGGTTCTACCTCGGAGAACATCACTCAGAAAGTTGTGTGGGTGGAGGAGAGCGATAAGAGGTCTTTCCTCCTGGACCTGCTCAGTGCTACAGGTGAGACAGCCACATAAGAGTAACTGCTCATTGCCTTCAGATGTGTCCTAACACTGCAGGTTCAGAGCTACTGCTAACACACTTACACACACACACACACACACACACAGTGCGGTTTTATTTCCCTAGTCCTTTTGCCATTATCATACCGTTGTCCTCCCTCCCTACCAATACATTCCTGTGTCTCATGTTTAGAAAAGCGTAATGTCTAGCAACACCTTTTCAAAGATAACGTTGGTATTTTTCCACTCTATTTTTGTATGTTTTTGTGTCTAAGTGAGTAATAGGAACAACACTTTGTAAAGTGGTCCAGTATTGAGGGAGAGCAAGCTGTAACGTAATCTTTTGGGGCAACTTGTTAGCATCTGTTTACGTCCACTAAAAGTGCTTGTTTTTGCCCCCGACAGACTCAGATTGTTATTATAAGTGTCTGACAACATTATGGAAAGGACCTGACAGAGAAATTAAACATTTGTCTTACCTTTCCTTTTGTCATTGACTTGTTGCCGGAAAACAACGGTGGAAACATGATCTGTTGGAGTACAGAAAGCAGCATTTTTCAACGTTGTGGCTGAATATTTAGCTGATTTCGACGATGTGGATTCGACACAAGGTTTCAGCGCGAGACCCACAATTACAAACAGACTGGATCAAGGTAATGGTAAAGAAAAACACCTAATTTCCCTGTAGGGTCCTTTCCTTAATGTTGTCAGACGCTTGAAATAACAATGTGAGTGGATGTAAACCGACGGTACCAGGTTGCTCCAAATGATTACGTTGCAGCTCATTTAGCGGCGACTGCATTTTCACTTAATACTGGACCAAGTCCCCATTAGTCACTTAGACATGAAAACATGGGAAAGTAGGGTTGAAAAATACAGAAGTTATCTTTTAAGTGCCGAACTTTCACATAGTTATTTTGAGTGAAAAACGTCTGAAATGTGGTTCCAGGTAGCATGAGGACGGGTTCAGAAAATCAGTGTTTTTGCTTTCTGAAACATACTCAGAGTCCATTTTAAGTTTGTCGGCATCAACAAGAGTCCCTGAATAAAACAACTCAAGGAGGTTTCATCCAGTTACGTATTCTTGTCTTGGCCTCAGGAAGGCAATAGTGAGGATGGTCCATAAGATGTAATGTCCTTCCAACTCCATAACTTTAAACAAAATATTTTATGTTCCTTTCACTTGAAGCGACACTTTTGTGGTTGGAGAAAACAAGCCATTTACATCTGGTAGTAAAACACCTTGTGTGAGCGGAGGCAAACGTTGGGTACATCAGGAACACACATCAAATATATAGAGTTGGTTTTCTACTGCTGATTGAGTGCAGTTGACATGTTGGTGGTTTGGTGTGGTTTTATCCAAAGTCATCCCCAGCGAGGTACAGGACAATACTGGAGACAACATAGAGAAACCTGGTAAGATCCTCAGTGGGGAATCATATCTGTCATTTCATATTTTAAATAATTTTGCTTGTCCTTCTCTGTGGATGGAGACTCCTTTTGTTTATTTGGTTCTGTTTGATTCTGTGTACCATTTCATGGGTTGCTGAGCTTAAATCAAACATGCCTGTCGTATTTTTTTTTTTTTTGTTAGTTTTTGTGGCATCATTCTGTACAGTATGTTGCTGTGGTGTCTTCACGTCAGAGCCTTGATGGAGAGAGTCTGGTAATGTTGGAGTCTCAGCAGCTAAATACTAACGTAGACCAATTCACTTCACTTCATAATCATGGAGGGAAGAACTATGACCAAACTCTTTCCATCAGTTGCTCCAGTCATAACAACACAGTGCTGCTGATACTGTTAGCTATTGTTTCTTTTAATTATCATTATTATTTTTCCCACACTGCACTCCCTGCTGCCTGTTGCTGTTCATAGAAAAATGTACTGTAATGTGATGTGAACAATGTAAACTAGTTAAGGTGCATGTTATTTAGATGTGTGTATCACACCGGCGGCTGAAACGGCCTCACCAGCAGACTTTTAACCTGCTAGTAATTGATTTAATTATACACTGAAGATTAGACTGTCAGTGTGACGCAACATATTTTGCACCTACAGCTCTTTTTTTAAATGGCAAATGAGTGAATAAGATGCAATAATATGGTGAATTTCAACTGCAGTGTTAGATTTTGACAAAAGGATTTCTGTGTTTGCCAGCTGCAGGAATCCAGATGTTGTTATGTTCCCTGATAATAACACAAGTTTAAGTTTAAGCTCTCTGAAAAAAAATATTGAGACTTAAGGCAGCATTTTTTGTGCAATTAATTTGTTGGCAAACATATTTTTTTTTTATGTTTTTGTCATGAATACGTTGATACAGAACATGAATATTACGTGGCAAAAAAAGACAGTTTTTCGTAGTTTTCGTTGTCTGAACCGAAGGCAAAATGTATTACTCCTTTCAGCTGTGACAAAGGCAGCACAGACCAGATCTACTTCTTCAGTTCTTACCTTTCACAATAAAAGCCCTAGATATATAAAATTTGCAGTAGAGTATAATTTGTCACGGCCCTGGTGTGTAAAAGCCTTTTGTGTCAAAACCTTATGATTGTGTCTCATCAAACTGTGTCAAAATGTCACAAATCTACCTAAAAGCTGTGTTTATCAGTGTTTTGTTGAGTATAAATAATTGATCAGGGCCTGAAAGAACAACCACACCGAGCGTTTTTTGCAGTTTGCATTGTCTTTTAATTTTACGTTGTTAGGCAACCGAGCAAATGAGTGCCAACGCTGATTACAAACCGTGAACTCTGCACAGCCCAAACAGTTAATAGAACAGTCTGAATGAATGAAAACAACTTATGTGAAATCTCAAGTTGCGCACTAATTTACTTCCTGTTGTTTTCTGTTCGGATCATGATAACTATGGTGGGTAAAGTCATAAAACTCCAGGTATCCAGCAAAAATTATCACACAAAAGACGCTAAAGACGTTGGCGCTTTTCTGCTCAGACTTTAATTTTTTTCATCTGGAGGCGTCCAGGGTGCTCCTGAAAAATGCGAAGTGCATAAACATGATAAACATGAGGCGCTCAGCAAAAGCACTGCGCTAAATGCTTCACTGTCATTGAAAATTATTAGAAAAAAGCCACCTCAGGCTGCTAAAACACTCTTTAATCTGGGCCGTATTCATTAGTTACAAGTCAGATCCACAACGTGAAATGTGAACATCTGATGTGATTGTTGTGATTGTTTACCTCTTCGGTTCAGAGCGAGATGCCTCGTCAATAAAAGATCAGCTTTAAGTTTCATATGTGTTTAATTTTGTATAGACACAAATCTTCACTAAGAGATTATTCCTCGTGATTTTGGTGACTTTTCTTCTTTTCTGTATTCAAAGTCTGAAAAACCCTACCGCTACTTTATTGTCAGCGAGTTTAAATCGGCACGTGTTATAAAATCAGTGACCGCCGTGATGAGCAGCTCACCTTTAATGATTAACATCAGGTGTCTTTTCTCTTGGTTCACCAGGCAAGGACTCGTTGACTCTGGTTTTTGTGGAGACCAAGAAAGGCGCTGATGCCTTGGAGGACTTCCTGTATCGGGAGGGCTACGCCTGCACCAGTATCCACGGCGACCGCTCCCAGAGAGACCGAGAGGAGGCCCTGAGCCAGTTCAGATCAGGGAAATGCCCCATACTGGTGGCCACAGCGGTCAGTTAAAATCGGATTACGTTTCCTCTTCTTGGCATTCAGAAACTCGTCGTATCACTGCATGAGAACGTGTGTGAGTGACCTTTTCTTTCTCGTTTGTTCATACTCAGGTAGCAGCTCGCGGTCTGGACATCTCCAATGTGAAACATGTTATTAACTTTGACCTGCCCAGCGACATAGAGGAGTATGTCCACCGTATCGGACGTACAGGACGAGTCGGAAACCTGGGTAAGGCTACAGCTAATGTCAGTAAATGGTTTTGTCTCGTGTTACATAATCTAGAATGAGGATTTGAAGAGCCACACCCCACAAAAGGCTGTGATTTTCTGCTACTGTTACTTACTGCTATCTTATGTGTAGGACTGGCCACATCGTTCTTCAACGATAAAAATGGGAACATCACCAAGGATCTGCTGGACATCCTAGTAGAGGCCAAACAGGAAGTTCCCTCATGGCTTGAGAGCCTGGCCTATGAACACCAGCACAAGAGCAGCAACAGAGGACGCTCTAAGAGGTACGCATCCACCCCAGCTCCTCTTAACTGGTAAATGTTGTGTCCAAAAGCAGTGAATTTCACTTTGTGTTTGATGTAAACAATGCAATTTGATTTTGCCGCCAGGTTCTCTGGTGGTTTTGGAGCGCGTGATTATCGCCAGACGGCCGCCGGAGGCACTGCTGGAGGGTTTGGAGGACGTGGCGGTCGCAACCAGGCAGGACACGGTGGAACCCGAGGGTTTGGAGGAGGTGAGGATCCGGTCTTAAGATATAACTAGTGACGTCACGACACCAGAAACTTTCTCCTTTTTTTTTCACCAGAAAGTTTCTTGACAAAACAAAAATTTTACAAGATTACATTTAAACTAGGGCTGTCAAAGTTAACATGATTATAAGGCATTAACACAATTTAGTTTTAAAACCATTAATTTCATGACCACATTAACACAACCTGCTATTTTAAGGTTGTAGTGGTTCAGTTTTGAAGCTCGAGAGATCATGTGAAACTAGAAAACCTGATGAATCATTGGTACCAACCACGCTTCTGAATTCAGGGCCGGTTGTTTTTGACAATTTCTGTCATGGCCTTTTTCAAAGGGATCCCTTGACCTCTGACTTCCAGATATGTGAATGTAAATGGGTTCTCTGGGTACCCACCAGCCCCCCCTTTACAGACATGCCCACTTTATGATAATCATAGTCAGTTTGGATCTAGTCATAGTCAAGTCAGCACACTGACAGCTGTTGGGCTGCAGTTTGCCATGCTATCATTTGAGCATATTTTTTATGCTAAAGTCAGAACCTGTGAGAGTTTCTGGACAATATTTATCATTGTTTTGTGTTGTTAGTTTTCAATAATAAATATATACATACATTTGCAAAGTGCAGCAGATCCACTTTTTCCCACTCCCATGTTGTTAAGAGTATTAGATACTTGTGTGCGCAAAGTGAGATTAATTTGCAATTAATTATGATTAAATGTTTTAAATGATTGACAGCCCGAATTTAACCACATCATGATAATGTTAGAATTTACCTTCGCCCAATACTCATTTACACTACTACTCTACTGAATAGTGCCTTAGTGTTGTAGCTAAAGTAAGATGAGGCGATCTGGGTAAAGGGTCAGCCTGGCGGGATCCATTTCTTCTTGCAATCATACATAGAAGTTTCAAATTTTTACTCTTCTAACAGCCAACACCCTTACTTTTATAGCCACCTGTTAACACCCTTATCCAGCTCCATCTGGAGATACCAAATCAGGATATTTCTGGTTATCTAACCTCTGTTGTTGTTGTTGATGTCCCGTGACCATCCTGTTTTTCTGTGTGACGGACTCTAGGGATTCTCAGCCAGGTCAGTTTCACCTGTTCTCGTAAACACCGTACGCTGTTAAGAGTACGGTCAGACTCTTGGCAGGTCGTATCATACAAACTCTAAGTGTTTTTGTAAGACCGGATTCCGGTCTGGTGGAAACTGGTCATATGAAGACATGAAATCTGCTTCATTAGCAGCCAGTAAACAGCACAGTCCAGTTGTTGTTGTTGTTAATGTAGCATTATCATGGAAAAAGTAGGGTGCATTATGTGGACATAGGTGAGTTTACTGCGTCCCAAACACATTTTCCATCGTCTCCGGGACAACGGGACACCTGACGCTACCAATGAATACTGTCCGTTTTCAGAATTTTGGCATCATCTTGATACCGAAGTATGTGACAGATACGACTAGTACGTCATAATGAACTGCACCACAATCTGAAGTTTCTTGTTACTTTTAATTTACCGGGAAAACCTTTACTTTGTTGACTTGGCGTCTTCTATTTCCTCCCTCTCAGGTGGCTTTGGTAACTTCTACACTAGCGACGGCTACGGCGGGAACTACTCACACTCTCAAGTCGACTGGTGGGGCAACTAGGGTCCTCCTTCCCTACTTTACTCATCCCTCTTTCTTCCTCTCACTCGTCCTCCTTCCTTTCTCCACACTGTTGTCCGTTCCCTTCATTAACCCAGAGAATCCACGTGCATGTTATTAAACTATTTATACTCATTTATATAGCCCTCCTTCCATCCCCATGTACTCAGATCTTTTCATTCTTATCTCGTTCTTTGCATCTCCACCTTCGTCGTTACGGTCCCCCATCTTTTCTACTTTTGATTTCTTCATTTCTGGTAAATCTCACCTCTTACAATAGGCCACAATATAAAGGGATTCTTCAGTTTTAGTTGGTTATGTTTCAACACGAGCTAGCTATCACCTAGCAGCGTCCTTTAGTTTCAGTGAGGACATTTTGATCTATTTTCCCTCTGTGGCAAGTGCTTGAAGAAAATAACCATTTGAAATAAAGTTGTAGGTGTTCCTTTAACCCCCTAAGATTAGACGAACATTTAATATTTACAGTTAGTCCTACAAAAGTAGAGGAGCAGGGGTGAAGTTCAAGTCAAGTTATTTTTTCACTTTAGATCTGAGTTTTGGCTTCATTGTGTTTTTGACTGCATTCACCCAAAGCCAGCCAGGCATCCTGTGTACCTTCACGTCATCTTTGTATGTAACGCATGGCCATGTTGTAAATCACCGGCCAAAAACTTTTCTAAAATATAGCGCAGAGATAGGCAAGATGTCAAATCTGAGCAAAATATGTCTGCATATAAATTCAGAAATGGGAACAGGCTGAAGTCTCCTTCATTCACGTGATAGATACTTAAAAGTGGCCACAGAAACAGAAATATTTTTTTTCTTCACCTTTTTAAAGCGTATTTGAAGTCTTCATTTCCAGAGATCTTAGAAAGACGTCTAACAGAGACAGAAGGGACAAGGGCCTGGACAAAGAGAGAGCGCCCATTAGCAATGATGCTACCAAACAGCATTTTCTTTGTTTGAAACAAAACATAACGGAGGATCATTTGTTTCTGTACTGTGCCTTTAAGAATTTGAACTTTGTCTCTTATTTCCGTTGTTTTAATTGCCATAATACGTACGTGGCTACAAGTATTGGCCAACTGTGACTAAAAAAAAAAATGTGTATTTAATGTCATGTATGGGTTTAAACATGTTTTTCTTTATTTATATTTGGAAGGAAACAAACTAGGCTTGAACTAAATCAAACCTTGGCAAAAAAAAAAAAAACTATCTAAAACCGCGATGAGGAAACTCAAAGCAATTCCTTATCTGTCTATTGGAGTTCAAATTCGTCAGAAGGTCTCCGATGAGCTGATTCCCAAAAGCATATTACCACTGCAACCATATTTATATATTCCTTTGATATACCCTCATCCGAGTGACTGAAATTAATTACAAAAACAGGCCTGTGAGCTGAGATACCAACAGTGGTTTTATGCTTTTGGGAATCCAGGTCCTATTAATCGAGCTATATGTCACAGCTACAGCTCTGGTTTGAGCTCGAGTTTGAGTTTCTCCGAGGCATCTTGTCACTAATTGTTGAGTCATTAAATTAAAGAGCCACTGCAGCAGCAGTCATGTTACGTCTTGTACCATTCAAACGTGGTTGTAAATATAGATTGTGTTCTTCATATCGTACTATACTGTAGAAAGAGCTTATAGTGATCTGTCTGGGTCACGCCAGCGTCCATGCAGATGAATGACGCCCCTTTGCCGGGGCTCCTTGCTCGCTCACACAGTAGTGGCGTCAGTGTTGCCAACTCCTTTACAATAAAAGTAGCTAGAAGTAAAAGTGGGAATGAATTACAATATAATGAATATATTTCTCGCTTTTTCCTTCATGTAGATAAGTTGCTTAATTTGTCGGTAGTTGCTTTTTAGCAATAAGTCGCTAAGAGGGTTTGAAAAGTTGCTAAATCTAGTGACAGAGTCGCCAAGTTGGCAGCACTGAGCGGCGTGGAAGGAGATGGATGAGAGCGACGGTCGATGGTCATGATCGGAGTGGCCGTCAGGTGGCGCCATGGGGCCCAAAAAGACTTTTTCTCATAGACTTACATTGAGAAAGAGACGTCTGTAACTCAATTTTTAGGTAAACCAGCTTCACAATACGAACACTCTAATAGCCCTTATTTAAATCATTAAGTCCTAAACGTTGTAAAACACACTAATAACTGAATCCACAGTTATTTCCTTCCTCTGTTTATGTCGATGGAGACCCAGACCGTGCCGACAGCACAAGCCCTGCTGCGCATATCCGATAGCAAGACCCGGAAGACCTAGAAGATCCGTGACCCGGAAGTCTACCACTGAGCAGCTTTCATAGGAATAAACGCCATATCCAGTTTCTTTGTACATCCATGGCGCCGATCTGCATGTGTGCCGCAGAGCCGGTCGAGGATTGGAAAAAGTTTCCCTACGGGGGCATTACGTGATCTGGCATTATCAATCAATCAATCAATTTTCACCGTGCGCATTTCGTTTTTCACTCCAGGTGGAAATCAGGGGAGGCAAAGTTTAACGGGATTAAAGCTTCTGTTAGCGGTTGATCACTATAGGCCATAAAGTCTGATGCCACTCTGAAGTCAATATTAGATTCCCAATAATTAGTAAAACAAATCACTCTTTAACTTAAAAACCTTCTGTAGACGTCAAGATTCGTCAAAATAAGATGTATTCACAGTTACCCATAAAATAGGGAGTATCAGTGATGTGAGCAACATTTTCTTTGTGGTTTATAGAAGTGAAAACTCCATGTCTGCTGCTGAAAACAACAACTGTGATCAGTGTCTGTGACTCTTAGTGCCACCATGCTCCTCTGGGAAACCAGGCTCCGCTTCCACCACAAACATCGAACCCCTTGTTTGCCAAAAGCTTCTTTCAAGGGGATACACAACTTTAAAAAAAAATAAAATAAAAAAAGGAAGAAAAAGGCTTAAAGAGTTCAAAAAATTTTCTTGCTCACTCTATCCTGGAGAGTTACATGAAGAGTCTTCTCTAAAATAAGTCATTCCAGTTTATTCGTTAGGTCTTTTAAGATCAGGGATAAAACGTAAAGAGCCTAACCTATTTCACAGCAGGGACAGATGGGGGCTTTCCACTCGATGTAATGCCACAACTCCACAGAACATTTTAGCCACGTCCTGTCTTCCTGTAAAATATGATCTCCAAACGTCCTAAGTCCAGTTTTAGCATTTCTCTAAGGTTCTCTACGCTGGTATTCTTACCATTCATTCAACAGATACAAGCCTCGTAGTTCCTCTGTGCTACTTCTGTCTGGGTGGTTGTAAAATAACAGCTACTGTGCGTTAAAACAGGACAGGACCGATAAAGTGTGCCAGTGGAAAAGTGGCACGACGGAGCCGAAAGTCTTTAGCTACGACGTGGTTCGTGGTTCGTGGTTAGCCCCGCTTCGGCCCTGCTGTGGAGCCAGACGTCCATGTTTCACCCCTGATTGAATGTGTAGGAACTCCGATGAACGTTTGGACGGTTCAGCGGTAGAAGTCCAGTAGCTCCACCGCGGCAGAATGAGCCAAAAGATGCTCTGTTGCTACCTGGTGGGGAAAATTATTTGTCATCAGGGTCTTAATTTGTTTTGTTTACATGAACAACTTTAGTGAAAATATAGATTAAATGTAAATAGTTCATAAAACAAAAAGAGAAGAATCTCCAGTGAAAAAGATTGTGAATTACAAGTGAAACACTTGTTGTGCAGAAAATCCAGTTTAATCACTCGACATTGGACCAGGCAGTGTCTGGTGAGCTGAGCTCAGTGGGCAGTTTGAACACATTTATTCTTTAGAGGTATTATTTATGTGTGTTTGCACATACCTAAACCGATTCATTTACAAATTAAAGCTCCTCCTCCTCAAAGTGCCCACTGATCTTTGACAAATGACAAGGCTGGACCAAGACAATAAAACATATGCAAGTGTTGTTGTTTTTTGGTCAAGGAGTTAAAAATGCCAAGCAAATAGATTCAATTCTACAGCAGGCTTGAGTTACGTTACAACTCTGATTTTTTTACCTGTCATCTATGATTTTTATACCACTTTTTAATCCGAGGTCAGTCTATTTCTCTTGAGTACAGTTAGCAGGGAGGTTCGGGAAACTAGTTGGCTTTAATATCATTTATTTTATTTATTTATTTTTCTTTGGGAAGAGTTTCAGGCTGAGTAATGCTGGAGGACTCTGGATTCAAGGAGACAGTGCTAGTATACTATATCTCACTAAACCTGGTCCACCTTCTGGTCTTCTAAACTAGGGGCCAGTTTAAAGCGAGGCTGCGTTCAAGGACAGTTAGAAACAAAAAAGGAAACTCCACCGTGTCCAGCCGCTCCCCACGACCACAGCGAAACAAACCAAAAAGTAGTAAATCAGTTTGCGTTATCTTTCAACTGTGTGTGGATCAACCGTCTTTGTAGCATTGTGTTGTCGCTATTTTCAAATTCAGGCTAAACTACTATGAGCACCACTTGAGTTGTTGACCAGAACTGTGTTTGAGGTGTGCCAGTAGATGGTTTTAGTACCAATCAGTTTCATTTCTCCTGCAGCGACGGTCAGAGCAAGCTGTGTGAAGGAATAACAAAAAAATAAATCAGCAACAGGACAATAAGTTCAAGACAACATTGCAAATGACAATCAAATATGAAGGATTTACTTTACTCACTTTACACATCAACACAACTCTTTTATGTTGCACTTATTTAACAGTCTTGGGGACACCTTTCTATGTAGAAGTTTTCTTAAGCAACTTTAAACATGTCCAAACTTACAGTTGATTATACACTCTCAGATTGTTAGAAAACTAGAGTCCACCTTTAAATATTGACTGAATAACCCCTTTTAACGCCTGACTGAACTGTCGACGGACACTGTCATATATTCCTGATGTGAGAGGCGACGTCAGCATTTGTTACTTGAATTCTTGCTACACAGCTAGTGCGGCCTCTGTTAAAACGCTGTTCTTGCTGCCTAAATTCAAAGGCGAGTGAGAGGCGAAGCCACTTGAATGAAATCTGGTTGCGTGTAGACGTTGCTGTGCCTTCTAGCAGCCACTAGGGGGCAGATAAAATAGACTGAGCAGCTTTTAACATGCGATACAGGTGTTAGCTGAGTGCAGATAGGAATTTATACAGCAGGGAGTCATGGAAAGTTCAGTGTACCTCACTTTTCATCTTGTTTATAGAGCAGTCTTGTCAAGTAGTGTTCACATATAGTATATGCAATGTATTTAGGTGTTTTTCTAGCATTATCATTGAACTGTGTTGGAGCCCAAACCCCTCCTCCTGTCCCACCTTGTCAAAAGCCCTCCTGGCACTCAACTTCTGCAGTTAAGTGCAATAGAGATCAGTTACTTGTGGCTTCTTTCGGCCGTCACCGAGATTGTTCGGCCGTTACCTGTTTGCATTAGAGCAGAAACTGGCACAGTGCACGGTGCCTTGACGTGACTGAATCACTGATTTAAGACTGAAACGTGTTGGTTAGGGCTGGGTATTTTTCAATGCAGATGAAAAATAATCCATAAAACAAACGAAAAAATCAGTTACACAATTTCTTTTTATCACAGAAACAGATGCAGTTGTGAGTCAGGAAGGAGTTAGCATGCTGATGTTAGCATTTAGCTATCATGTGAATAAATCCATACATTCTGACGTAAATGTAACGTGTTTGTACCACCAGCTTTACTAATCTAACGTAGACCTGCTTATTTCCTCTGAAAGAAACTTTCTCATTAGCACTTTAGTTTTTTTTTTTTGTGTTTTAAAAACCTTTTTGATGCCTTAAATTCAAGGGTGATACCCAGCCCTAATGGAGAAGACATAGTGAAGTTGGTTGTATACGGCATTGCCATGGCAACAGAGACACCGATGGTGTCACCGTGGCAAAATGACGCGTCGCTACGGTAACTTCCCAGTCGGAGTGCTCGGATTGTCAGTGAACAATTAATGGTGCTATGCTCCCATTGCTGCGGCCTGCAGGCCACTCTGTTGTAGAAACCCAATCACAGAAAATACTTCAGTTACTCAGTTTAATGTTCAACTAAAGTCTTCTGTAGTACATTTCCTTCAAAGCCTCGGAGAGGTGCGAGGTTGTGAGTGAGAGTGTGTGAAGTGTAGCGCAAACGAGAGGTTTCTCCACAGTTAAGTGTGTGTGTGAGTGCGTGTTGTATGGAAAGGTTCTTCCAGATATGAAACCACGTTTTTTTTGTTTTTGTGTTTTTGGGGGGTTTTTTGGGACCAGGTGGAGTTGTAGTCAACAGCAACCGTAGGAATCCGCTGTTTGCACACAAGAGTTCTCGAGTCTACTTTTCGCTGCTAGTTTGTGTAATTTATCAAGCATTTTTGAGAAATATTTATTTTTATAAGCCTAATACAAAAGTTGATATTTTACAAAGTGACTTGACCAAAAGACAGTAAACAAAAACACTGGCACTTGAATGTTGAATGTCATTGGTATGAGTGAAAATTTCTATTTTTCTGGGGTAGTGTGAGCTTTTTAATGTTAAAGATGCGACGTGTAGGGGTTTGTCTTTGAACATGTCACCGCAACAGCTCGCAAAATGAGGTTTTAAATGTACAAACTCACTGGTGCCAAAACTCAAAACACCACTTCTCAGTTTAAGGCCTTACAAAGCAACCCATGCTGCTCACACATCTTTTCCTGTTTAAGCAGACTTTCTGCTGATCCAGAGCAGGTGCGTTGAAAGCGGAGAAGCAGTAACCCTCTTATCTTTCTGATGAGTAGAAACATATTTAAAAGTCACACCCAACTTCCCACTTTGGGCTCTTCTCTTTTCTGAAAAGATGTGGAGTCACACAAGGCCACAAAGCAAAGCTCCAGTTGATGCGATTGTGACATATCAAGAGAAACCTCCTACACGGGTTACCTTTAAAGTCACATTGGACTCAGTATCAGATCCATAAACCTGTTGGTGCGACAGGTTCCATTGCCAAATAAATGATAATCAACCACAAACAGCCATTTTTAATTGGCAAACAAAATTTGAGACAATACCACCATAATATGCCAAGGTTTGGATTAAATAATAATAAAAATAATAATAATAATAAAGACCATTTTGTAAAAAAAACAAACACGCAGTACAAAAAACAAGTGTCCAGATTCTCTCCAAGTCAGATTTTGTTTTTTGATTTTTTCATTTGAGTCTTTACACTTTTCCTTCCCGTTAATACCCTTGTTGTGAATGTCTGGCAAGTGGTGATCTTTAAAGTCTTCATAACACAGAGTTAACTGTGGTTCTATTGCTATGTTGTTGTGATTTGCATATTTTCAGGCGTCGGTGTGTCGATGCTCATGTGAGGGAGCTTCTGGCCAATCAGAAATGGGTGTGGGGGGGGTGACCTGATGACCTTTCAGGTGTCTTTTACTTGAGTTTTTATTGCAGCTGACGTATGAGTCCAAATATTCCAGCTGCAGACATTCTGCAGTTATAACAGGACAAATCCTTTTGTGCATCACTAAATGGACCAGAATGCAATGCAGCCCCAGCAAAGCCAGATCACAGATATGGTACGTAGGTGAATGATCACACTTTACCGCCTTTTGTATGCACATTTTACAACAATAAGTTCTCTAGTGGTTGGCAAAAGGCATTCTGGGAAACAAATGCAGCTTTATATTTCCTTTCAGTTCAATACACTTTAGAGTTATTACAAAAAAATAAGTATGTAGTTGTATTTAGGAATGATTTCCATTCAGTGAGTGAATTGAAATGAGATAAAGCCCAGTGTCCATTACTGACTGGCCAGACCCCTCGATATGGACGCAGCACCTCCGGCCTGGTAGTTAGTATTTGCTTTATGTATTAGTTTAGCAGCTGTGCACGAAGAGGAGCACTGCACGAAGAAAAAAAAAAAACTGTGCATCTATTCTGATTTTACCACAAATAAAGGTTTGGATTTGCAAATGTAAAAAGTGTTTTGATCCATTTCTTCCTCATCTCTCTTTAAATGTGGGCTTTTAGATTTTTGAAAAAAGCATATCAAATACCTTTATTATTATTAAATAATCAACTTTATTAGCAGTTAGTGTTGTGTGAAAAACACATCTCTAACAAATGACTGAGATGATTTGACTTTAAGTTCCCTTCTCATCCGTTTATTATAAGGCTGCTGCTATAACAAAGTATTGTTCAATTAATAAAATAATGCTTGTGCTGTAAAAGATTAAACATTTGAATTGTAAAACTTGCTGAATGTCAGCAGGAGTTTACAGTCGTCTTGCTCATTTCTGAGTAACATCGTTACTTGAGTGCATGGAAATATAAAACCGCTACAGTATTTCACAATTTTAATTTCACGTACAGCCTGAAACACATGAATGTGCACACTCTCCCAAAGTCATCCATACATTCAGGAGCTGAGTCAGTAACCAGTATGAAAATAAAGTGCATTCATTTCCAGGTGTGCTTTGGTTGAAGGGAGGCTCTGCCTTCCTGTTGGTCCAACAACCATTTAGAGATGGCTGAGAATAATAAACTATTCATTCGTTAGCTGAGACTTGAATCAGTCGTGTTGTGTGAAATAATTTGTGTGTAGATAAAAAAGTCACTTATATGTTGTTGGCTTTTTAAAGCCAGTTTGTTCTTCTTGGTCCTTCCTTGCGTCCGACCAGAAGTCTGGGTTGTCTTGGTACCATTTGACTGAAAGAAACACAGGAATTAATATCACACGTTGTAAAGGGGGAACCATTGTGTTAACATCTTTTATCTGCTTAAATCTATTTATTTAGACAGTTTGGTTTTAAAGGATGTACACCTGGTATTATTTTAGGTATGTAAAATATGTTTTTCTGTCATCACCGTCCATAGCAGGGTTGCTGTAGGTAATAATCTGACTATGGAGTACCTCATATAACCCCACTTCAAAACACCTGAACTAAACCTCTAGGTGTGTTACTGTACCGGTCTGTCGGATGCCTTCGGTCCAGGACACTTCCACCCTCCAGCCCAGCTGCTGCAGCTTCTCACATCTGATGGGGTAGCGCAGATCGACTTGTGGCCTACAGAGCAGAGGTCAAAGGTCACTTGAGCCCACTGTCCTGGAACCTATCGAACTGGCCTATCACAGTGGAGTAATGTTTTAGGTTAGGACTAATGTGAAGCTGTTTTTTGTAATAGATTTTCTTAGTAAATATGTGTCTGTCTAAATATATATTCATTCCGTTAACAGCACTAATTAACTCACCTGTCAGGCACAAACTCGAGCCAGTCGTTCACCTCAGAGTCCGAAACATTCTTCACCTAAAAAACACAAACACTGAACATGTGCTGCTTCCTGCTATATGTTTACATTAGGTGAACAGTTCCTAAACCCACCATCTTAACAAGTTCCCTGGCTAGCTGCATGATGGGAATCTCACAGCTTGTTCCCACATTGTAGATTTCTCCCACAATCCCTTTCTCCAGGACCAGCCGGAAGGCGTTGACGGCGTCGTCGACAAACAGGAAATGGCGGGATTTAGGGAGGGTTCCCTGGATGGTGCTGTGGCAGAGCGGAGAAAGAGAAACCAAGGTTGGACATTTGTTTTCTTCTCTTAACGTCGAACAAATAGAGAAGCTGGTCTCTCGGTGAGACATTTTCAAAATAAAATTCAAAGGAGCCTACCATTTCTTGTTCATTTGCAAGAGGGTGAGAAACCTCGGAATAACCTGAAGGATCAAGATGACTGGTTATAAACGGCAATAAAAGAATCCAGCAAAATCTGCAGTTGCAATTGAACATCATCTGATTCACACTGTGTAAAAAAAAACTGCATTTTGAAGTTGCACATTTGTAGTATTTTTTTTCTATTTAAGATTAGCAACAAACACAAAGACTCACTAGTTGTTCAACCTTTTAACAGGTACGTAGTGTCAGGTGCACATAATAAACAGATTCATAAATCTGTATACTTTCAGTTTTTCTTAAATAACTGGAATTTTCTCTCCACAGTGATTAACGCTACCTGATGCTCCACCTGTCTGTAAAATAAATCGGACACAAGCCTCCCAACAAAACTAGGTAAGGATGTTTCTTTTACTCCAGAAAAAAAAATGACAGTAATCACGATCTTCTGGGAAAGTCGGGGTGCTGTACCTTCTCAGTGTGCTGCCTGGGCCCGTAGATGTTGTTGCTCCTGGTAATGATGATGGGAAACTGGTAATATATACACAGAGCAGCATTTAACATAGAAAGAACTGTGAGGAAATAAACCAGGATTATTACATCTGTTGCTTCATCAAGTATCATAAGAAAACATCCTATAACACAGTGAAAAATCAAGAACTATAACTTTGTCTTAAAAACTTCTTCATTCATGCCATTTAGAAGCTACTTCCTGTGTGTGTGCACCTTATATTTGTTCCAGTAGGATGTGACCAGGTACTCTGCAGCTGCTTTAGTGGCAGAATATGGGTTGGAAGGCCTCACTGGGCTGCTCTCATCAAACACCTACAGACACCCAATATCCAGATCACTAAATAAGTCAAAAACTCCCTCCACATATCCACCAAACAATCTGTATCAGTGTCCACTGACCTGGTCCAGACTGGCTCCGTACACTTCATCAGTGCTGACGTAGATGAAGCGCTGTGGCTGGTGTCGGGCCTGATGGGCGGCTCCCAGTAACACTCTGGTCCCATCAATGTTAACATGCTGGAAAATCAGCGGAGTTTCAAATGACGCCTCTGAGCGAGGGAAGAAAAAAGTCACTGATTATTGATAACTGTAAAATCAGCCTGTTAGACGAGTGTATCCTCAGTTTGCTGCTTACCGACGTGCGTTTTGGCCGCCAGATGAAAGATCACATCGATGTTTTCTGTGTTGAAAATGTGATTTACCAGCTGTGAGTTACACACATCTCCCTGTTGAAGAGAGGAGTTATTGTAATCGTACAAATGTCACTGTTCTCCTGATTGGACCTAAACTAAACCTTTTGTTACTGCCTGCAGCTACATGTTTCTTCTAAACATTTTTTAAATATCTGTAACAAAGGACAGTAGTAAGTGAGTAGTTTTATTATGGAGTTTCTTTTGTGTCTTTATTATGAAATCAAACAGAATAGGTTTGAGAGCAAAACGTTTTATTGCAAGTAAAATAAATTTGTGAATACAAAATGTACTTATGCAAATCAAAAAGTTGTTGTTGTTTGCTGCTGAACTTAATCTCATAAGATAAGATAAGATATTCCTTTATTAGTCTCACAGTGGAGAAATTTACATGGACGGGACTTTTGGCTTTACAAACAAAACTTTTACCTTTACAAACAAAGCTTAGAAAGGATTTAGAAACAAAAGTTTGGGTTTTATAAACAAACTTTTGGATTTTCAAACAAGAGTTATAATTTTATATTAAAAAAAACCCTTTTGGATTTTCAAACAAACTTTTGGATTTGCAAACAAACTTTAGGATTGATCAGCAAATAAACAAAGAGCTCTTGATTTGCTTTAATACTTTATACTTTTTCATCATGTGTATTTCTTTTGAAATAAAACATTTTGATTGCACTGTGGCAATTTCGGCTCTCAATCCTATTCTATTTGATTGCATTATAAAGACGAAATAGTAAGTCCATATTTTATAACTAAATATCAGCAGCTCTCACCCTGATAAAGGTGTAGTTCGCTCTGTCTTCAACGCTCTCCAGACTCCTGGGGCTGCAGCAGTAATCCAGCTAGAAGAGATCAGACAACGAGAAACGCTCCAGTATATACAACATATTTCAGTATGTGTCAGCCCAACCACACGCCAGTGAAGACTCACATTATCCAGGTTGATAATTCTCCAGTCAGGGTGTCTGCTGACCAGCGAACACACAAGATGGGAGCCACTGGAGAGAGAGACGGGGAGATGGAGATAATGCAAACAAGTACAGTACCGGTAGTTAAATTCAGTTTTGAGGTACTTGTACTGCACTTGAGTACTTTAATTTCATGCTGCTTTATACTTCTGCTTGGGAAATGTACTTTTATTTTATAATTATATAAGATTAGTAATAACTGCAGTTATTGCACACCAGAAAGCCTTATTGACACTGCTGATTGGAAAGACCTATGTCTAATAAGCTTAGTGAATACAATGTCATATTGTACAGTAAATAAAACCATCCAGCAGTATATATGTGGCTCAACCACAACCTGGTACAACATCAAACCGCTGCTAACGTGTTAATGCAATAGCAATATGAATCCAGTCGTGTAATATTCATATATTTTGTCACTGAGCTCAATGTAGTGTTTGATAAATCATCAGAAAAGACAGAAATTATTAGGAAAACTTTAATACTTTGGTCGTCGTGTAACTGAAGGGCGAGAGAGGTCTAGTTTCGTTGCTATTAATGGCTAGCTAAAATATTTCTATTATCAGTTTGAATTACATGAACTCACATGAATCCATAGCCTCCAGTCACCAGAATAGTCCTGTTGAAGTCCATCTTCTGGTCATCACAGCAGTGAACACCGGCAGCTGTCTATTCATACTAATGTAACATATTAACACATAATAACATATTAATAGCTTTAGTATTCCGTTATCGCGTTTGCTAGCTAACAGGAAACGGGAGCACAGAAGTTCCCTATTTGCTTCAGTACACTAGATACATTGTGTGATTTGCGGCAGTTGCCAGCCTTTTTACGGCAATGTTGACACGTTGAAAAAAGGCGGGAGTTTACTGCGTGTAAACTGGTTTTTACTCTGTGATTGGTTGTTGTATCTGACTGAGAGAAATATGCGCTGTTTGATTGGACGAATCAGAGATCAGTTAAACTGTGAACAGTGCCGACCTGCCAAAGCGACAGAGTCAAGTGTGCTACAATGAATATGTAACATCCGGTATATCTTTTAAAAATGTTTGTGCTTGGTTAACATATTTGGTTGAAATGTATTTATAGTCTTGAATAACAGATGTTTTTTGAAATCTTACATATTTATTATTGTATGAAAGTCGCGTATTACTGTTTAAAACCTCACATATAGTCTTTTAATCCTCGAAGTGACACATATAGAGCTTTTATTTGAGTGAAGAAACACTCAACTTCCGGTAGCACCTTGGGTAAGTTTGAACGACTTGACGCATCTGGTTTACTTCTGGCTTCGTGGCTCATTGAATTCACCAGCTAACGTTTATTAGTCGATAACGCTAAACTGCAGAAGGGAAATAATGTCGTTTTTATTAGCCACACTTGTAACTATAGTGCTGTTCAGCTCGGAGGCTGTTGGGAAAAGTGTGACGGGACTTTTCAAGAGCGAAGCAGCGAGACAGCAGAATGGCCAGTTCATCACTAAATTCATGTACCAAGGTAATGATGCTAACGTGTCACTCCAGCAGGGTTAGCTTATATTCAGCTTTATGTTCTAGACGGTGTGATAACGACGAGTTGATTCACTTCACTGCTTTTATTTGTTGCTTTTATTTATTTGCCACTGATTGATTGTAACTAGAGTGTCATCATCACTTTATCCGATAAGATCTGCTTTGTTGACCAACATTGTTTTTAATAACCTTACTTTGCCTTTCCTGATTATATCTTTGAGACCTGTTTTTCCACCAGTGTTATATTTATTAATATCTTTTAAGTATTTTCTTATTTAGTGTGACTTTCAGTGAGTGCTTTAGTAACTTGCTGGACACTAAAGGTGTTTTTGAGATTGAACCTACAGACGTACAAGTTACATACTAGCTAACTGAACCACAACAGCTCTCAATGTATTTCCCTGCCTGGTCCAAGAAGCTGGACTTCCTCCTGCCCCCCTTCACACCCACCATCACTGACCTCACTGAGCTCAGTGAGGTCAGCTACAGACCTCACTGAGCTGGTAGCTCCCTCACTGGTTAAAGAGGACCTATTATGCTTGTTTTCAGGTGCATACTTGTATTTTGGGTTATTATGGGAACATCTTTAAAACAAAGTGTTTTTCAGCTGGCTTGAACTCCTTCACTTGGGGTAAAGACTCATTCCCTACCTGGAGTAGACAATCCATCGGTTTCCTGCTGAGAACCATGGCCTCCGATTTTGAGGTGCTGATCCTCATCCCAGCTGCTTCACACTCAGCTGCGAGCCGATCCAGTGAGCGCTGGAGGTCACAGACTGATGATGCCAGCAGAACCACATCATCTGCAAAAAGCAGCGATGAGATCCTCAGCACACCAATCTGCAAACCCTCCTCCTCCCCCGACTACGCCTCGATATCCTGTCCATGAATATCACGAACAGGATTGGAGACAAGGCGCAACCCTGGCGATTATTATTATTATTCAGTTTGCAGTGCTAGAAAATCTAAAACACTATTGCAATAATTCCTCAACTTTTTACTTTAAACACACACACACATACATATTTTCTGATGTCAATACCCAAAGTTTCCAAATCCTCAAACAAAATTCTCAGTTTGAATAAGGTGATTTTGTCTTTTCTTTTTTCTTAAATCAACTTTCTTTAATGGCTATAATTCATCAGCTAAACGTCAGAAAATATAGATTGAAGCAGAGTTATTGGAAAGGTTTGGATTAACCAAGTCAGAAACAATCTTACGCAGCTGCCACTGGAATCTAGTTCTACAAATAGTATAACACTAATAATATTAGCCTGATCTTTACACGACCTGTGGCCTAGTAAGTAGCAAAAATATCTATATATTTTTTACAGACTTTTGTATAAATTACCCAGTGAGTGTATTACAATTTTAGTTCTAATTTCTAAATTGAATTTTGACTTGAATCCTCAGAGTAATCAAATCCTGGCCCGGACCCCAGATTGGGAACCACTGCACTATGGCAGAAGAGTCATCACATGCTGTGTTATGTCATCTTTCTGCTGAATCTAATGAGTGGATACATTCCTCTGGCCCTTTGGCTCTGTCTCTCCAGGTGATAATGGTCTGTTGGTGTGCCGGCTGGACAACTCTGCTCTGGCGACAGAGAAGGAGTCCAGGTTGCTGCTGTATCAGGACATGGACTCAGACCTGGACAACCTCAGCTGCTCTGAGAGGCTTTCTAAAGCTCAGTTCACCAGTAAGAGGCAGCAGGCGTTACCTAACACAGGGAGCTGATCTCTGTTATCATGGATATGATGCAGCTGTATTGATTTTTCATCAAATTTGTTTGCACGCTGTCACCTCACCTTACTGTGTTTGTCCTGCTTCAGTTTCTCTCAGTGAGGAAGAACACAACCAGACGATCCCTCGCCAGTCCTCTCCTACAACCTGGCAGGCCCTGTATGCTGACAGATATACATGTCAGGTAACCACATCTAACCCCACCTTAACAAACACATACATGGATATTCAATCTGAGCTGAAAGTTGCTTCTTCCCTGTTTCCTCTCAAGGAGAGTGCAGTGATTCCTTCTCACGCTGATCTCAGTTTTACTGTCTTACTGTTCAACGCCGACTCAGCTGGGAATCCTCTGGAGCACTTCAGCGCTGAGGAGGCAGGTCAGACATCCCGAATACTCCCATCACTACAGCTGATCAGATATCAGGACATCGTCTGTAAAATTATTAAAGAGGACCTATTATGCTTTTAAGCTTCTATCCCTTTCCTCTATTGTATTATATTTTTTTGTGCATGTAAAAGGTCTGCAAACACTGCTCCTGAACTGCCTGAAATGCCTTGCTTTAAGTCCCACCTTTTCCTCTGTAAGGTAGTAACAGATTTTCATAATGGGTAGGTAGAGCGGAGCTGGAGCAGAGTCTGAAGAGTTTGGTAAAACAGAGTGTTTCAGACAGAGGGTGAAAAGAGGTGCTGTAGCACAGCAATTATTAGAAAAATCAGGCATTTTTTGAACTTTAAAGCATGTAAACATGTTCTAGTGGAATCTAAAATGCAAGTATGAACCTGAAAATAAGTAGATAATAATAATACATGATAGGTCCTCTTTAATAGATCAATGTAGCTCAACAAATTTGCTTGAATTGAAGGTTTTATCAACCTGTTTTCTGTCTAAATATCCACATCCACTGCTTTGTGCTTGTGTGGTGCTAATAAAAAGATGCTGTGTTAAATAAAGAGAATGCATAACTCTATAACTCCTCCCCCTCCTCCCCCTTCTGCTGGACGGACAGTTGACAACACTGGACTTTATGAACATCAATATCATGTGCAATAATATGGCTCTAATATCATCATCTTTTTTATTATCATGTGCAATAATACGGCTTTATAACATCATCCTTCTTTATTTCATGTGCAATAATACGGTTACTGTCATCATTTTTTATATTGTCATGTGCACTCTACATCTAGGCACTGTTGAGAATAGTACTTTTTTCTTCCAAGTAGTACTTCTCGATTTTTAGTTCTTAATTTTTAACTTTTTCTCTATACACTTGTGTTATGTTATTTTGTGTTGTGTTTTGTACTTTTTGTAAATTGTGAGCATCTCTGGCACAAGAATTTCCTTCGGGATGAATAAAGTTCTATCTTATCTTATCTTATCTTATCTTATCTTATAATGGTTTATGTCAAAAAATGTTTTTCACTTTCTCTTTTAGGTCTCCATAGTTTTTACTTCCTCCTGCTGCTGGCCTACTTCATAGCCTGCTGTATCTACTTCCAGCCTCTGTACCAGGCTCTGAGGAAGGGAGGTCCCATGCACACTGTCCTGAAGGTGCTGACCACAGCGCTGGCGTTACAAGGCTGCTCCGCCCTCTGCAACTACATCCACCTGGCCAGGTAGAATCATGACAAACCTGCTGGGGAGTGTGAACCACGAATGGCGTGCAATTTAAACATTAGCGCACTGGTTTCCAACATTTTTAGCGTGTGGGCCAAGAGTTAATGTTTCCTTCTCAACTCTTTTTTTTTTTTCAGTTTAATTATTTTTAGTCCCAACGAGGAAAAAAACTGCAGCATTTCAAAAAACAAAAAAAATGAAAAAGTCCAACAAAATAAGCATACTTTTGTCTTAGCTGGAGAGTGGCTTTTTTCATCCTCCTCTCATTGTTTATTTACGTATTTATTACCAATTCCACTTTTAGGTTTTCAGAGGAGACACAACAGGTGAATAGGGTAAAAACATTAACTAATAGTTACCAGTTGGTTACTCACATTAAGACATTTATTTTTTGTATTTCAAGTTCTCTCAAATGGATGTTTAAATATGCAAAGGCATGCATTGTCTTATTAAATATGAGCTAATTTGCAAACATGGCTCAAAGGCAGGTTAAAAATTCTGGTTTTGTTTTGTTGAGTTTTTAGACTCAAAGCTTTTTACAGAGGAGATTTTGAATATTTCTTTTTATCGCTCCATAAATCAGAAAATATTGTCTGTAGGAGCTATTTGTTTTTGTTAGTATGTAGTTATTTTATTAATGATAAGTAGTATTATTTGATTTATTATTCTATATGTTTACTTTATTTAGACTTGGTTTTTGATAGTGTTTTATTTTGCTAGATATTTCTTTAGTTTAACTATGTTCATGTTCAGTATATTTAGTTTTTTTTGTGTAATTTTTTTTTTCATTCATGAATTGGGTAAAAACTGTGGGCACTGTGGGTTGTATAGGCAGGCAAGTAGGACCAGCATGCACCTGGGTGGACTTATGTTTTAATTTACCAGAACAAGAGCAGCAACATCCAGGTTTTCTTTGTGCTTTATTTTGGTTACCGGTAAATAAACCATCAGAAACATATGTTTTACATGGATAATGGACTCTTTTGCTTGCATAAACCACATACCCATGATGCATCAGTGGACCTTTGATTGAAGTTTGATTTTTCAGACTAATGACCACTGTCAACAAATAATCAATTTTGCCATGTTTTTAGGAATAAAGTATTGTATGAATGAAGCTGTGAATATGTGAACAACCCCCTCCCCCTTTTTTAAGATTAGTTTATTTTCAATTTTTTCAGTTAACAAAACAAAACACAAGCAAACATAGTGCCAAATTCCCCCCTTAACCCACCTACATACAAACTGAGAAGAGAACCTTACCCAAAAGGAGTAAGGTAGTTAACTATCAATTAAATTAAAAAATATAAAATAAAGATAAATAAATAAATATAAAAAAATAAATAAATGAATGCAGTTCTGACTTGTTCAGATAACTAATGATGTATCAAGTGTGATAATTTTGTCATATCAAATCCAATATAGGTACTTTATGGACTCCTTGTGTCGTCAAGGAGTCCATATCGGTTAAATCGGGTTGCCAAATCTTCAGTAAGATGTTGTCTTCATTTCTGAGGGTATATGTGATCTTTTCAAGCAGATGCAGCTGTTCATTTCTAAAAGTCATCTAGATATGAGGAGATGGGAATCAGACTTCCATGTAATTACAATACGCTTCCTGGCGATGCGCAGAGTTATTTCTAAAAGTCTCTAAGTTTCTTAAAGGTGTACTGATGACTGTGAAATTCAACAGGCCCCTTTCTAAAAACCTTCAGAATATAGAGAAGAATGAAAGTGTGGTGTATGTAAGTGCTACTAAAATATATTTTGAAGACACGACAGGTTTAACTAATAGACAACAGTTGATTATTTAAGACAACTATTATTATATTTAAGTATACAAATGATGCATTATCTAATGCTAACTTTTGGTAAATTTAGGAGAACTCTACAGACACAAATAAACAAAGTGTGGTATAAAAAAAAAAGCTAATTGTGTATTTTGGATGTTTTCCTTCCTCTAGTCTGAAAGAAGATATGTTGTGGAAGCAAAATAGCCCAAAATCATGCATGAAAAGCAATGTTTTTACCTCGGGTGTCTCTCCTGCTTTTAATCTTTTTAAGTAAT
The DNA here is from genome assembly GCA_947000775.1 of Pterois miles. Classification (NCBI taxonomy): domain Eukaryota; kingdom Metazoa; phylum Chordata; class Actinopteri; order Perciformes; family Scorpaenidae; genus Pterois; species Pterois miles. Next base: position 66,475 of record CAMQGK010000076.1, on the reverse strand, counting down.
GTACTGTAATGTTTCCTGTTCCCTCCGGTTGTGTTCTGCAGGTATTCCAGAGATGGGATTGGTTTTCCTCTGATGGGCAGTCTGGCAGAGTGTATGTTTGTCTTTCTTAAAATCATTATTTCAAATTCATTTGTCAACAGATAAGAACTAAATGGTGTTGTGGGCCTTCTTCTTTTCTACTTCCTGTGCCCTGTGCAGTCTGGGATATGGTGTCCCAGGTGTCCATGCTGTACATGTTGCTGAGTCTGTGTGTGGGCTGGACTCTGAGCCGTGGCAGGAAGCCTCAGTCCAGACCGCTGCAGTGGGAACAGTCTCCTACTTCGACGGCCGTCGCTGTCGGTGGAGTCGTTGTCCAGGTACGCAGGATGACAGCGGAACCTTATTAAAGTAATATTTTATGTTGCTGAATGTTAGTGAGAAACTGTGTGATTTTTCAGGGAGTGTTGCTGCTGTGGGAGCAGTACTCCGAATCAGAGAGTCAACATCACAGCTACCACGCCCAGCAGAGTCTGGCAGGTCTCCTGCTCATGGCTCTGAGGGTGGGCCTGGCCCTCCTGCTGGCCTCAGTCCTCTACCAGATCATCTCCACCGAGAGGAGCACCCTGAAGAGAGACTTCTACCTCTGCTTCACCAAGGTCAGATATACCAGTGTACCCTCCAATACACACAAATATGCACCTACAGTTCCTCAGGTAGTCATGTGGTCTTCCTCGTGTTCTGTGCAGGGATGCTTCCTGTGGTTCCTCTGTCATCCCGTCCTCTTCCTCCTGTCGGCCATCTTCAACGAGCACCAGAGGGAGAAGGTTTGAAAACACAAGAAAAAAGCACATTTTAGCAGAGCATCATTCTCCTAAAGGGATGCATACATGAACAGTTGAGAACACCATGGACAAGTAGTAGTTCTGTTTATAGGTTACGTTCTAGACTTGACCCATATGGACAAGGCCGCACGGTCACAACAAATCAGTTGTACGCGGACGTCCGCACAGAGTTCAGTGTTCATCCTCTTATGACGTAAGTTTACGTCAAGCAGACTGTCGCATACTCACAGACTTGGAAAGTATAACTTCAGGTTTAGTCTTAGTTTTCAGGTAGAAGAACATGACTTTTTGCTCCACATATGAGGTCTACATCATTTGGTGAGGACAGCTGACTTTACCTCATACCTAAAGCTTCTTTCTTCAAATAATCGGACTGTGGTCGATATAATTTTTAGTGCAGAAAACGTGTATGTATATGTAATGTATGTAATGTAATCCAGTTATTTTCTGGTTAATTGGCTGCAGTTTGTACGGAGGACGGAAACGGCCAAAATGACAGCCCCCTCATGAGGGAGAAATGTAAAAACAAATGCATAAATAAAGGACTACAGAAATAAATGCATTTTGGGGGAATCAGTTGGGAAAATCATGTGGAAATAAATAAATAAATAAATACATAATAAGTAATAAACAATTAAATTAGAAAAAAATAAACAAATAAAAATAAAATAATAAATTCATTTTAATCTAATTTTAAATGGATAAAAAAACAAATACATTAAAAGGTAAAAAATTAAACAAGAGTAGATAGGGGAAGTAATACAAAGGTGAATAAAAAAATGTAATGCATGTGTCTGTCTGTCTGTCTGTCTGTGTGTGTGTGTGTGTGTGTGTGTGTGTGTGTGTGTGTGTGTGTGTTCCATTCCCATGCATTATAGCACAAGTTTGAAATTTTTTTATTTCTTGATATATATTTTCCAGAGCTGCAGATAGGTAGCTTTATTAACAGTGAATACAAACAGCAGAGGAGTAGAAAATGACAAAAGTTTAATTGTTTCGGGTGAAAGTTTCCTTTCCTCCTACAGCTGTAATAAAAGCTCTGCACCAAACAGCAGACAAAGTTAGCAACTAGCTGGAGTTGGTGGAGACCAAAACAGAGCTAAAAGAAATGGAGACAGGAACTTTTTGTCATCAGGTGGACAAAAAGGAATATTAATGTCGCTCCATATTTGCTTTATGTGAACATCGGCACCTTAAAAACATTAAGGAGATAATATTTTGTATTCTTAACATGTCCTTCTACCTCCAAATGACCAAAAAGTCCATGTTGTCTTTACCTCTCTGTAGGTGGTGACTATCGGTGTGATCCTCTGCCAGTCCATCTCCATGGTGATCCTCTACCAGCTCTTCCTGTCTCGTTCTCTCTACTGGGAGGTCTCCTCTCTCTCCTCTGTGTCTCTGCCACTCACCATGTCCAGGACGAACCACAGGGGACGCTACTGAGCACAGCCGCTCTCCTGCCGATGAGCGACGGAGGATGTGCTACAACACTGTGGCTTCACTTCAGGATAACTCCTGAGCATGAGGACAGGAAGTGATGCAACTCTGCAGAGACTGTTACTGTTTCCTGGGAGAGCAGTAGCGGCACGTTACCAGGGAACTACAGCACGGGTCACAACGTGACCAGAGGAAGACATTTACAGCAACACCCTACCTCTCGTTACTGGAACTAACATCAACATTACTGAGCAGGGTGGGGGGTATTTAATGCAGGACCACCCAGAGAAGGGGCACCAGGCTTTCCATGATATGCTGCAAGTCATAACTAACAGCCAAAGTACAATTTCAAAGCAGACCAACACGAACATGATGAAGAGAGATCGCTAGCATCATGAGTTTATGATGAAAAGACTCATGATGGAACACAAATGCAGTCTTTGTGCTCTTGGTTTTAATAAACACTATCACTATAATGGAAAATAGAAAGCGCAGGGACGTGTTGCACCACTGCTCAGCTGTGGTGTTGTATTTTGGGGTGCACAGATGTAGTGTTACTTGGAACAAATCGCCAAAGAGAAAGCTTATAAAATAGGTGAGGTAAGGCTGGTGTTGCTCTATACTTTTCTTATTGTTGACAAATCCCATGAAAAGACAAAACCAACAATCAGTCTGTCCCCATTTCCTGACTTATCAGACCCGCCTGTGGCCACTGGTCCCTCCTGAAAATGTACGTTTTTCAAAACGTGTCAGAAAGGCTCAGCAATTGTTTGGGTGCTGTAGTTTTTAGCTAATTATACTCAAACAGGAGGAAATGGACGATTTTTAGGGGGACAATTTCCAGCTGCAGATGAATCCACATTTGGGGCTCTAGTGAGTATTTCCTGTAAGCGCTTGATGTCCTCAATGCAACAATTTAGTTAATTAATATGTTTTGGACAACAATTTTTGCTCTTTTCATGGGATTCATTTGCAGTATAATACGTGTAGGTCAATGGATCAGTGCGTGGTAAGATCTTGTGTTACTCTGGATAAACACATGGAGGCTGAGAGACACCTGGTTGGATTTAAAGTACAGACAGGTGGAACGATGGATCAAGATTTAACGGAGGGTTACAGTATGTAGACAGGTACAGAAAGATTTTCGGTCATCTAAATAAAAAGGATTAGTTTACTTTTGTCTTTGCACATCCATATTGAGCCAAAAGATCAGTGTGTGCTCCCTGTGCATCACAGATCAAGCTGTGCTTTAAGTTATTTCTTCACTCTTACATTAGTTTTTGAGCTGACAGCATGTGAACCGTATGTAGCTGGAGACACAGTGCACGACCTATCATTTTTTTATCTTTTGTTTTCCCATTTCACACTACCTGGCCCAATAATATTCCCATTTCACACTTCTGTCTTTTCAGATTATTCAGCTCTGGTCCGAGCTCATTGTGACTTGGGAGTGAGGCTCATTAAATAGTTTCATTTAGGACACTGACACGTTTCATATGGTTGAAAATGAATTTCCACTGAAACAGACGGCTGCAATGGAGCGTTGTCATATTTATTCATTATGTATTTATTTTGTGAAGTGAATATTTAGAAAGTGAATGTTGGTGTGCACAAAAGCAGCAGTATGTGTGTTATTTGGGTGTGTGTTATTTCGTCTAATAATGATAATCTTGTTCTAATTGGAAAACAACAAAATACAAGGCCTCTGTTTATATTGTTTACTAAGCAGTTACTCCTCAGATTGTTAGATATTAATTTAGTTTAAGTAAAAAAAAAAAAGAAAAGTCTTCAGTCATTCCCTTTATTCAGTGTTCATACATCAGTTTCCATATATTGCATGTATTTATTTTCTATACAAACCAACCTGTGTAAATATGAGGTGTGCTCATTACATCTGTAATAAAGTAACAGTCATTAATGAATAAAGAGCATTTTAAAGTAAACAAACTTGGAACCTTTATACGAAGTCAAAAAAAATATCGTCACGAACAGGATTCGAACCTGTGCGGGGAAACCCCATTGGATTTCGAGTCCAACGCCTTAACCTCTCGGCCACCGTGACTACGCATGCCTACAGCAGCCGCAGTCTAATTTTATTCATTAATGCGCCGCGAAAGTAGGCGCTCTTTTACCAGCGTTTTCTGATTAGGCGCATTTTCGACCAGTTGTTGGCACCATGTTTTTCATTTTATACATGCGACGTAGGGGTCGTTTTGCGGCGTTTGTGAATAACAAACGTAAGACTTAGCTACCTTCAAGACACTTCCAGAAATGTTTTTGCAATGTGTAGTTATATATGTGTATGATGCATTCGGGTGCCGTGCTACACACTTTAAACCAATGAAAATAAATACGATCGAAAGTACATAATACAGTTCACGGTATCTTTCATATTCAACACATATTTATCACCTATACGAGCCTTTGTATTAATGCCACAATGGTTGATCGACATACTAACGTGGGTCTTTTGTAAACTAAAGTCGGAAACATTTGAGTCTGCATGAACGTGGCACAGATTACGTATTACAGAAACTGGATTTCGATTGGTCTGTCCCTATAAGCCCCGCCTTTTCTGCAGAGGACCACTAGGTAAATACCTCTAACTGTCTCACTGAACCAGAAACGTCAACACGACAGACGCCGAAATGATTAACTGGAAGGTGAGTAAACTCACATGTGTACTTTTATGGATATCTAATGCATGTATTTTAAAAGTGTAATAGGTATTTCCTATTTTGTTCTTTTCCGATGAAGATTCGGTTGTCTCAACTATAGCTAGCATAATGCTAACGTACGGTTGAGCGAGATTGTGTTTCTCTGTCTGCCGCAAACTTTTACCACATAGCATTTAGCTACATAATACATAGAAGTTACGGTTAAACAGCGTGTATACTTGTCATGCAATCTCTCTTTTTCTTCATTTGTCTCTGTTGTGTTAGTAGCCTTACATTTGTGGCTAAACCTGATACTTTTGTGACACTCTGCTTGCAAATCCGCTTAATCTAACCCTATGAGTAAGTTAACGTAGTTAAAAAATAACTCAAATAAATGCCCCTTGATGGACTGTATGCATGCTGAATTAAAGAGTGCACTGTAGTGATTAGGACATGTCTTGAATCTTCTCCTGTGGTCTTTAAAAAGATCACGTTTTTTAATAATGTCTGGGAAATGAAAACTGTATATGACCTGGTACAACTACAAGCCCAGCATGCACATGGTTTGCAGCTGCTTCTCCCTTTCACCGCCTCCCCTCCTTGAAACTAAATTAACTCCCTCGTCCCAGTTGGTCAGCTGAGGGTTGGATAAGAGGAGGGGGGGGGGGTCCAGGATCCCTGATTGTTCCAGAGCTTTCTTTTCCTTCTCTCATTTCCTATTGAGTAGTCACAAAAATCAAGTTGTATATTCTAGCTAGGAGAAAATAGTACTGTTTGTCCCGTAGTTAGTGGTGAAGTTATGTCTGTAAGAAAAGCAAATTATTAAAGGGATCAGTTATGAAATCAGAGCAGCTGTTCCCTCCACAGTATGGAGGCAAAAATCCCTCCTCAATCATAAACTCTGTCCTCAGGCTTTGGACAACGTCCCCATCCTCCTGTACATCCTGGCCCTGAAGACGCTGCTGCTGTGTTTAGCGTTCGCCGGGGTGAAGATCTACCAGAGTAAGAAAGCAGAAGAGGCCCTGAAGAAGAAGCAGGCTGAGAGGAGGAGGCTAGCCCAGCAGACCCAGGAGCTCATAGACAACAAGAAGGAGGACTGATCTGAGGAGAGAAGCTGTTGTACACTGGTGCTGCACTGTACGTTGGTTAAACAGGGATACTAATAACATTCACTAGATGCTGCATTCTCCCTCCACTGTTCAGTTGCCTTTACTTTACAACAAGTCATTGCCAGGCATTTACCATCAATCGCAACCATTTATCTCTTATTGTTACTGAGATACCACATGATGCAAACATCGTTTTATTACTGCTCACAAGCCTTGTTAGAAGTGGGAGCCGAATGTCAGCTATCTTCCACAGAGAGAAACGACATTTATTTTATACCTGCCAACATTTTTTAAATGGTTAATTCACAATTTTATGTATATATATATATATATATATCAAGAAAACCACACTTTTATTCCTTACCTTTCCAAATGCTCTGTAAATTCTGTGCCTGTGTGAGATGCAATGACTCTCCACACCAGCAGGTGGCTGTAGTCTGCATTGGTCATTCAAAAGGGGAATCCGGTGACAGAGTACTGAGGATATGCAAGCTATTATGATATGTACATGAAATAAAGCAGCATTTGCCAACCATTTCCACACCACTCTCACTCACCATTTAGTTTCATTCCAGATGGCCATGTGAAAATAACCATGTATTGGAATGATCAATGTGAAAATGATGAAAAATGAGAAGAGCCTTCTGTGTTTTTCCTCTTGACTGATTTGTTTAAGCTGAACAACCAGTCAGAGTGATTTCTCTCACTGCTGGGCTCTGCTGCTGATTCAATATGCTGAACTGTCCAAAAAATAAAATAAGATAAGATATTCCTTTATTGGTCCCACAGTAGGGAAATTCACAACAGTGGGGAAATCCTCCAGTACAGACAGACTAGAGCCGATGGTGTTGGACACACTGACAAAACTAGGGTGACAGACGCTCACCAAGCCCCTCTTTGTATAATATTCATGCCACTTACAGGAATGGCCATGTATATTAATACTATGTGTGGATAGATGAGACTGATATTTTTGGTCATAGTGGTAATTTTCAAAGAACATACAAGGTAAATTGTATTGACAGACTATTGATTGTGATCGATCTTGCTAACTGTCCTTCTCTTTTCTCCAGTGAAGCGTATTACGGAGGATGAGTCAGATTTCTGACTGCCGGCAACAGGAGGACCTTCCTGTACTTAAGGAAACTGTTTGTGGTTCTGATACCAGTTTTGTATATATTGTGGAAATGTGTGTGTTTGTTATAAAATGAAATTACGGTAGAAACTATGTGGTTTCACTGAAGTGAGACTGAGATGAGGGACTGTTTTGTCTTTTTTGAACAGTGATAAACTCTGTAAAAGAACCACAGCAGGCTCAGCATCAACTTTCATTTCCCAAACATCCACTCATACATCTGTCTATTAATCTATCTGTCTTCACTTTGTACTCTGGAATAGAGTCAAGGTCAGAGCTTGTCAAATCTGCTTCTTTTTAAGAATACAGCGTGGTATTTATTCTGTAATATTCCTTATAAATTGTGAGCCAGTTTTGTGCCAAACTTTTGTAATTACATTAACATTAAATTGTTTGTTCCACATGGTGCAATGTTGTTCTTCCTTTGTGTCCACTGAAGTGTTAGCTTGAGTGCTCTAATGAGTCATACATTGTAATATTGTGCTCCAGCATTGCGGTCTATTTTATGTATTTATTGGTGAATAGCGGTATTTTTTAATTATTTAGACTCTTCTGTTTTGACATGTTTGCTCTGTTATCAAACCTGTCTCTTTTGAATCAGCAGGAGTGACCTCTGCTGTTTGTAAAGAGAAGTGTTTCCACTTCTCTTTACAAACAGCAGAGGTCACTGCTGCTGAAGCCTTTCGGCTTCCGTTCAACAGGCCTGACCCTGCTCAGCTTCCAATATCAAACATCAACTTGTCTTTTGATTAAAAAAATACTTTTTTTATTATTATTATTTTTCCCACATAATATACAGTATGATTAATATAGTATGGTGTGTTTTTGCTTGTAATAGAGTATTTTTACAGGTGTATTGCTACTTTTCCTGCTTCTAAATGAACGATTTTTGATGGTGAGACCCTGCTTGCGAGCTGCCTCTTTAAACTCCTAACCCTGACAATCTCGCGAGAGTTTCCTCCAACTTGCGGCTTCACTCCTAGATACTCCCCCAGCTGTTGGGTTAGCAGCACCAACTGCCACAACTACTACTACTACTACTACCACTATTTGGGCTTTTTATGAAGATGAATGGAGGACGAGAGGGAAGCAGGGAGAGACTAGAGGAGGAGAAGAGAAAGAAGCGGAATTTCTTGTGCATTATAAGGTCAGTTGGAAGCTGAACGGTCGCACATGTTGGTACTTTGGCTGTTTGGAGCATATAAAACAAACGAATCAGCGGTCAGAACCAGCTGAATATGAGAGGAGAAAGTTATAGATTATTGTGAGAAGAAACGTGGCGTTTTATATTGACTGAATTGTGTTTTCAGGGCTGTTATTGTCGGAGGTAACGCTCTGCTAGCTAACGCTAAGAGCTAACGCTAATCAAGACACCTGTGGATGAGCAACGCAGAGCGACAACTCCAACCACCAGGAGGACAAAGATACTGGAACACTGCAACGGAATACTCACAATTAATGTAAGTTTGTAGGTTTTAAGAAACTAGTTAATTAAAATTTTGAAGCTGCTTACAGTTACAAGTCTGATGTGTCTCTACTGTGCTACTTCCTGTCTTGACCAGTCTTGATTCTCTTCATCTTTTCTCCTGTTTCAACATGTTCATTAATATCTGCAGCACTTTTATTAATTATGTTTCTGTCATTGCCTCACATCACCAGCTACTTAAATACTGTAACTCTTAAGCAAAATTATCTTATTTCAGGAAATATTCTAGCAATGACAGTGTAGCGTTACATATGTAGGCTGTATTGATTGACCATATAACGCAAAGTGGTAAACGTAAATAATAAAGGAAGCTACTCATGCTGTGCATGAATTATGGATATAAGTTATACTTCTTCTCACTCCTTTTCGAATATGTATTTTATGTGTTGTGTTTGAATGTTGTTTTGTTTTTCCATTGTTTTGGTTTTCGTATTCGAAATAAACATTGAAATCAAATCAAATATGTGAGAGTGTGTGTCAGTGGCGAAGAGTCAGAAACAAATAGAACAAAGTCACATCCATTCCTTTCAAATACCATCTTGTACCACTGCTGGGACAACATATTTCCAACATCTATTGTCACCATATCTGTTATTTTTAAAAAATAATTTCAGTTGTATGTTGACTGATTCATTTATTGACATCATTCAGTGTGATATCATCGTCTCTGATGTCCAGAAGTTGAGAATACCTGAAGCTGACATTACAGCCCATTTAAGGAGCTCTTTTGTTTCTTTGTTGGTTCTCAGAATAAAGAAACAAGGTGTTGGTGGATGAGCAGCAGTCTGGATGGAGGACGTCATGATGTCAGAGAGGTGAGCCTGGAGAACACTACACACTTTTTTTTTAAGCTTATTATCCTGCATCCTCCTTTATTAGTGGTAGACTGAGGATAAGTCTATGAGCAGCAGGCAGCCCAAAGTGGTGACTCTGCTTGTTCGGTATACCAGTACTAAATTGGTAACCCCCCCCCCCCCCCCTGGCCTCTCCCTCTCGCCCGCCCCTGACGACTTTTTTATGCTATACTATGCAATGATGACATTTTTATGCCATCCTATACTATGATTTTTTTTGTGCCATGACGATTTCTTTTATGCATTACTGTGACGTTTTTTTGTATGCCATACCATACTATGACGATTGTTTGGCCCCATACTGTACCATGTTGGTTTTCGTAATGGGGTACTATACAGTGACGATATTTTAGGCCATTTCTAGACATTACTTCTTTAGATAAAAGAGAGAAGAGTGTGTTTTACTGTAAGAAAAGCTGAAATGTGTTTTTCCTTTTTCTGTTAGAGATGGACGGCGGCTCCGTCGGTTCCAGCGGGGGGTCGGACAGAGTGCGGAGGTGGAGAACCTGGTAGGATATTTCTGTTGTCTTTGACCGTATTTACAGCTTGTATTTGTAGCTGATGGATGTATGCATTTATTTAGTCGGGGTGACTGATGCAGCGTAGTATGGTGATATGTTGTTGTCTTGTTGCTATATTGTATCGATACACAGACATCAATTAACCTTTTAACAATCTGAAGAGGAATCTTTGTAGTGGCTCCATCTTAAAGCTAGAGGGAAGATACGGGTGTCATAATGAAGTAGAAAACCTTAGAAATCAATCGGTATCCATGTCCTGTAGGATTTTGGGCTGAACGCTAAACAACGCTCCAAATTTAAGTTCAGTTTAGAAGAGGAAATATTGGCATGGCCATTTTCAAAGGGGTCTCTTGACCTCTGAGTGAAAACTGTTTATTAGATAGATCAGATGTGGACAAACTGCCGAATTTGCAATTGTAAATTGCAATATATCTTATCACAATACTCAGCATATGGCCAGATGTTTAAAATTTCAATAATATGGTATCGCGGGGCCTGTGGTGATTCTCACCCTTTTTTTAGGTGAGTTGGCCTTTGCCGTCCACATGTGGTGGCTTTGTTTTGCACTGATAAAGTGTCAAAAATGTTAATTACTATATTATTAATCACAGTGAATGCATTTAATTTACTGTCTGTTATGTGTGGTTTATGTTATATTCTATTATTCATTTTCTATACAAGATAAAGTTGAAAAATAGACACAGTAATATTCTCTGAAAACAGAGGTCAGAGAGTCCAGCAGAAGTTGAGACTTTGTCCTCGGTCAGAGGGGAGAATAAGGTGAGAGAGGTGCTTTTAGCTGGTGGCTGCAGGCTGGTCCGTCAGGCTCAGAGCAGGAAGCGGTGAGTTGTGAGTGCGGTGAGTTAAATGCAGAAAACATGTATTATAAAATATATTTTTCAGATAAAAAGCAGCTTGTCAGTTTTTAAAGTGGAGGAGAAAGAGAGCGCAGCTGGTGTGGAGGTGTTTGGTAGACGGGTCCAGGTCTCAGTCGGGGCCAGTACCTGAATGTGTGACAGTTTAGCAAGTGCTTAGATAAAATCAGTTTTATTTCCAGCGGATTGGTTGCAGAGGAGAGGAGAGGCTGTTGTGCAAAGACACAAAACAGGTGTGTTGTACAGTAGACTGGATAACATCATGGTAACAGTAACAGCAAAGTACTTGTGCCACACTCAGATCCCACAGCCATTCCTGTAGTACTATCCCTCCCAGTACCATTTATGCTCTCAAAGTTATTACTGAGAGGGCGATCCACAAAGACAGTCTCATTCAAATATGTTGCCACCTTCTCTGGGAGACAGTTTTTAAAGTCCTCCATTAACACCAAATGTCTAAGCTGGGCAAAATCTTCAACCTTATTGGATGTGCACCACCGATCAAAGAGAGACTCTTTCCTGAGCAAATTCAACGAAAGTCTGATACCCCTGTTTCTTCAGCCTACGAAATCTTTCACGGTATGCCTCTGGTATCGGCTCATACGCTCCAAGTACAGCAGCTTTTACTTTGTCAAAATCAAAACTGTCCTCTGCTGGAAGTGACGCGTAAACCTTCTGTGCCTTACCACTCAAAACACATTGCAACAACAATGTCCACACACATTTCGGCCACTTTAATGTAGACGCCACCCTCTCAAACAAGATAAAATAGTTATCAACGTCCCTCTCATTAAAAGGAGAAACCAAGCGTATGTTTTTACTCACATCAAAATCAGTGGATCTACCAGCAACCCCAGACGCAACACCAAACTCAAGTTCACACATGTGGATCTTAGTTTGCTGTAGCTTTTTAGTTTCCAGATCATTCATGTAGTGCAACTCTTTCTTTCTCAAAGCCAAACGCTTCAAGTCAACTTCTAGCTCCTTAAGTCTTACTGCCTCATCCCCTGACTGCCTCGACTTCTCTAGACTTTCTTGAGTACTCTGTAACTGGGGCAAAATCTCTTTATCCGCTAGGGCAGTGTACAACTCCGCCTTAGTAGCTTGCTTCTTAGCTTGCTTTGAAATAGCTATGTCATAATGATCAGCAATTAATACCAGATTAGCCTTAGTACACTGATCAAACACATCCAGGTAAGGAGATTCAAGAAATTCAATCAACTTAAACTCTGTTTTCCTGGCATCAACCCAACTCACCCCACAGCACAAAACACTGCCACACTAAATGGCCTCAGCACAACTGCAAACTCCTAACTCACTCTTTACAGTACCCACAGTACAGCAACAAATACTACAACCAAAAAGCCAACTCAAACTGTGTCCACAAAGTTACAAAAACACAAAAGCAACACACAGTGCGACAGGCTACAATCACAAATTTCCATAAACCTCCATGCTAACACAGGCCTACTGCCACTAAGCCACCAAAGCTGGATGCCACAAAACCACCACCTTGAAAACCTTAAGTTTTCAAGTAGTTAAGATGAGCCCCCAAATTAGGGTACGACCCCAGAAAACGCTCATAATGAGGTTGAACATAATCACAAGACTCAAGTTTGCAGAAAAGACGTTTTTCTTCTCAACAAGACCAAATGGAATGTGACCAAAGTTATCACAACAAAAAAAAAAACGAATTAAATAAAACAACTATCAACTATCACTCAAAAATTATCCCACGATTAACCAACCTGGTGAGCTGGCAAAAAAGAAAAAAAAAAAAGAGGAAGCCACCTCAGCCCAGCCCTTACAGGGCCGGCGGAACTGGGTGCTCCCCTCTACCCCTACACAACATATTCCCCAACTAAATCCTAACAAACAGAAACAAACCGTGAAAACTAGACCACCAGACTCACCAGAAAAGATAAAGAACCATAACACAACCAACTACAAGTGGTCACATTACCACTGATGTCTCTGCTGCTTCTGATCAGCATGATTAGAAGGGGGAGGAGCACGTAACAGGAAGTGTATAGGGATAATGTAGAGGTGTGTATAGGGATGTGTTCAGGGATGTGTATAGGAGTCATCCATGTAAGTCTCTAATTAATATGCATGTTGCTTGGATCCGGTTTTTGTTGCTTTTTTTACTTGGTGGACAGGGTGTCTCTATGGCTGTGTACTCCGCAGTTAGCAAATAGAGGCACTCACCTGATCACTTTCCATCATGGAGTAGGGTGAGCATGGGGGTGAAACTTTCTGTTGCCCCCATTTCTAGACTGCATTTAGAGAACATATTTAGAGCGTGCGTTTAGAGAGCGTGTTTGCGATTATTTGAAGCAGTGAGGGGAGATTTTTCTTGCAGCGTCGTAAAATAATAAACTAGAAAAGTATTCGGAGAGTGCAGACCTCCGCCAAGCACCATAGTTTCCCCCCTGGTGGTTTCTTCTGGAACTATCTCCTCAAGTATTTTAATACTTGAGGAGATAGAGAGGTCTGCACTCTTTTGCTAGATCAAATTTGTTGACATACTTCAGATGCTGAATGGTCTTAGCTACACGATGCCGCTTGTTAGAAATCTCTACCTCTTAATATTAAATGCACAGTAGGCCAAAATGTAAGAGTACCCCCATTTTTTATATAAATTGCTATAAAATCCGCCATCTGGATCAGATCTGGATCAGATCTGGATCAGCCTTAGGGATTTGATAGAAGTACACTTTGTAAATCCCTGAGTAAAATTTCATGAGCTTTGGGCAACAATTACCAGAGATATTGAGAAACAATTTTTTGGGTCCCATTTACCCCAATGTTAACGAAAATTTCAAAGTGATCCAGAATCCAGGATTTCTTCCGGATCACTCACAAAATTAAATCAGTTCTTCCTTTTCACATTTTCGACACACCCTGAAAATATCAAAATCCGTCCATAAGTTTTTGAGTTATCTTGAACACAGACAAACAAACAAACAAACAGACAAACGCTGGCAAAAACATAACCTCCTTGGCGGAGTGGATATACAGTGAACCCTCGCTATAACGCGGTTCACCTTTCGCGGCTTTGCTGCTTCGCGGATTTTTTAACAGTGCATTTATTGTGCTCTGAATCATGATTGAAAAAGAAAGAGTGCCAACAACTACCCATAACGATGTTCTTCTCTCGGAGAAAGACTCCTGCACAGCCTGCAGTTGAAACAGATGCTACAGTGCAGCGGAGTGAGGACGTAGAGGCACAGCTGGAGGGACTATGAAATACGCGAGTGACAATGTTTCCAACCCTGTATTCATTACTATACTGTCCTATATTCAAATTATTGTTTTACAATACCGTTCTTTAAACTATCATAGTTATTTGTAATAAAACGTTAATATTTTTATTTCTTGAACAAATTTTGGGCCTGAAAACAGGTTTTGATTTTTGGTTTCATTCTATAGTACGGTATTGCATTATAAAATAATAGTTAAAAATAAAGCTGACTACTTCACGGATTTCACCTATCGCGGGTTATTTTTGGAACGCAACTCCCGCGATAAACGAGGGTTCACTGTAGTCAATATTAGTCAACAGAAAATATGATCTGTTGATCCATGGAATGTTTTGTTGATGCTGGATTCCTGTGGTCATTTGACAGCGCTTCAAACGTGGAAACGGAGCGCGTGGAAGACACTATCGGAGCTCATTCATCGCTAGTTTACTACGTTCATTCATGCTCAGCCCGCAAACAGGTTCATTGATAAAATTTGCTGGATGAGAGGTATGGCAACACACGCACACACAACAGCTAGTTCTTTTGAGCTAAACTATTCCCCAGTCAGGCTTTAGCAATGCAACCATACAAGGTGGTTGTGTCGATTTGTTGTTTTGAGCCGTTTGTTATTTTTGTGTCATCAAGCGAGTAGAGCCATCGGCTCGGGAGTACCGCCGTGGTGTTGTTTTAAGACAGCCTGTCTGATTCAATACTGGTGGTATATAGGTACATAAATACCCCTCGCTAGTATGCACAGAAGACTAGGGTGAAGTTAGTTTAGTTTTCTGTTAGGCAGTTTAGGGGGAATCTGATTTACCTGTCTGCCTGTTGTGTGGTCATTTTATGGAACTTTAAAGAAGCGTATGCCATATTTTCCTCATTAAGCGACTAGTTAAGGAACTGTGTAAAATGATGATTTTGGTGTCGATGGATATATATGATTTTTAATTATTCACAAGTGAGAAATAGTCAGATGAATCAAACTGTGTAGGGATGTGTATTGTGGGATGTGTGTGTGTGTGTGTAGGGATGTGTATTGTGGGATGTGTGTGTGTATTGTGGGATGTGTGTGTGCGTAGGGATGTGTTCGTAGTGATGTGTGTCAATGTCTGTGCGTATGGGTGTGTTCGTAGGGACGTTTGCCGAAGTCTGTGCGTCGGGATGTGTTCGTAGGGACGTGTGCCGAGGTCTGTACGTCGGGTTGTGTTCGTAGGGACGTGTGCCGAGGTATGTGCTCAGGGATGTGTGCCGAGGTCTGTGCGTAGATATATGTGCCGAGATCTGTGTGTAGTTATGTGCCTAGATCTGTGCGTAGGGATGTCTGCCGAAGTCTGTCCATAGGGATGTGTGCCGAGGTCTGTGCGTAGGGATGTTTTCGTAGTGATATGTGTCGAGGTCTGTGTTTATGGATGTGTTCAAAGGGACGTTTGCCGAAGTCTGTGGGTCGTGAAGCGTTCGAGGTCTGTGCGTAGAGATGTGTTCGTAGGGACGTGTGCTGAGGTATGTGCTTAGGTATGTGTGCTGAGGTCTGTGCTCGGGGATGTGTGCCGTGGTCTGTGCTCAGGGATGTGTGCCGAGGTCTGTTCGTAGAGATTTTTGCCGAGATCTGTGTGTAGTTATGTGTGCCGTGGTTTGTGCTCAGGGATGTGTGCCGAGGTCTGTTCGTAGAGATATGTGCCTAGATCTGTGCGGAAGGATGTCTGCCAAAGTCTGTCCAGAGGGATGTGTGCCGAGGTCTGTGCGTAGGGATGTTTGCCGAGATCTGTGCGTAGGGATGTGTTCGTAGGGACGTTTGCTGAGGTCTGTGCGTCGGGATGTGTTCGTAGGGATGTGTGCCGAGGTCTGTGCGTAGAGATCTGTGCCTAGATCTGTGTGTAGGGATGTCTGCCGACGTCTGTCCATAGGGATGTGTTCGTAGGGACGTGTGCCGATGTCTGTGCTCAGAGATGTTTGCCAAGTTCTGTGCTCAGGGATGTGTGCCAAGGTCTGTGCGTAGAGATATGTGCCGAGGTCTGTGCATAGGGATGTTTTCGTAGTGATATGTGTCGAGGTCTGTGTTTATGGATGTGTTCAAAGGGACGTTTGCCGAAGTCTGTGGGTCGTGAAGCGTTCGTAGGGACGTGTGCCGAGATCTGTGCGTAGAGATATGTGCCGAGATCGAGACCTATGCGTAGTCATGTGCCTAGATCTGTGCGTAGGGATGTCTGTCCATAGGGACGTGTGCCGAGATCTGTGCGTAGGGATGTCTGTCCATAGGGACGTGTGCCGAGGTCTGTGCGTCGGGATGTGTGCCGAGGTCTGTGCTCAGGGATGTGTGCCGATGTCTGTGCCCAGGATCTGTGCCTTGATCTGTGCGTCGGGATGTGTGCCGACGTCTGTCCATAGGGATGTGTTCGTAGGAATGTGTGCCGAGGTCTGTGTTCAGGGTGTTCGTAGGGACGTGTGCCTTTAAGGTCTGTGCGTAGAGATATGTGCCGAGATCTGTGCATAGTTATGTGCCTAGATCTGTGCGTACAGATGTGTGCCGAAGTCTGTCCATAGGAATGTGTGCCGATGTCTGCGCCCAGGGACTGTGCGTCGGGATGTGTTCGTAGGGATGTGTGCCGAGGTATGTGTTCAGGGGACGTGTGCTGAGGTCTGTGCTCGGGGATGTGTGCCGTGGTCTGTGTGTAGTTGTGTAGTTATGTGCCTAGATCTGTGCGAAAGGATGTCTGCCAAAGTCTGTCCCTAGGGATGTGTGCCGAGGTCTGTGCGTAGGGATGTTTGCCGAGATCTGTGCGTAGGGATGTGTTCGTAGGGACGTTTGCTGAGGTCTGTGCGTCGGGATGTGTTCGTAGGGATGTTTGCCGATGTCTGTGCTCAGAGATGTTTGCCAAGTTCTGTGCTCAGGGATGTGTGCCAAGGTCTGTGCGTAGAGATATGTGCTGAGATCTGTGCATAGTTATGTGCCTAGATCTGTGCGTACAGATGTGTGCCAAAGTCTGTCCATAGGGATGTGTGCCGAGGTCTGTGCGTAGGGATGTTTTCGTAGTGATATGTGTCGAGGTCTGTGTTTATGGATGTGTTCAAAGGGACGTTTGCCGAAGTCTGTGGGTTGTGAAGCGTTCGTAGGGACGTGTGCCGAGATCTCTGCGTCGGGATGTGTTCGAAGGGACGTGTGCCGAGGTCCCTGCTCAGGGAAGTGTGCCGAGGTCTGTGCGTAGAGATATGTGCCGAGGTCCCTGCTCAGGGAAGTGTGCCGAGGTCTGTGCGTAGAGATATGTGCCGAGATCTGTGCGTAGTTATGTGCCTAGATCTGTGCGTAGGGATGTCTGCCGAAGTCTGTCCATAGGGACGTTTGCCGAGGTCTGTGCGTCGGGATGTGTTCGTAGGGACGTGTGCCGAGGTCTGTGCATCATAAAGTGTTCGTAGGGACGTGTGCCGAGGTCTGTGCTCAGGGATGTGTGCCGAAATCTGTGCGTAGAGATCTGTGCCGAGATCTGTGCCTAGATCTGTGCGTAGGGATGTCTGCCGACGTCTGTCCATAGGGATGTGTTCGTAGGAATGTGTGCCGATGTCTGCGCCCAGGGACGTGTGCCGAGGTCTGTGCGTCGGGAAGTGTTCGTAGGGACGTGTACCGAGGTCTGTGCATCATGGAAGTGTTCGTAGGGACGTGTGCCGAGGTATGTGCTCAGGGATGTGTGCCGAGGTCTGTGCTCAGGGATGTGTGCCGAAATCTGTGCGTAGAGATCTGTGCCGATATCTGTGGGTAGGGATATCTGCCTACGTCTGTCCACAGGGATGTGTTCGCAGGAATGTGTGCCGATGTCTGCGCCCAGGGACGTGTGCCGAGGTCTGTGCGTCGGGAAGTGTTCGTAGGGACGTGTGCCGAGGTATGTGCTCAGGTATGTGTGCCGAGGTCTGTGCTCAGGGATGTGTGCCGAAATCTGTGCGTAGAGATCTGTGCCGAGATCTGTGCGCAGGGATGTCTGCCTACGTCTGTCCATAGGGATGTGTTCTTAGGAATGTGTGCCGATATCTGCGCTCAGGGATGTGTGCCGAGGTCTGTGCGTCTTGAATTATTCGTTGGGACGTGTGCTGAGGTCTGTGCGTCGGGATGTGTTCGTATGGACGTGTGCCGAGGTATGTGCTCAGGGATGTGTGCCGTGGTCTGTGCTCGGGGATGTGTGTCGAGGTCAGTGCGTAGGGATGTGTTCGTAAGGACGTTTGCTGAGGTCTGTGCGTTGGGATGTGTTCGTAGGGACGTGTGCCGAGATCTGTGTGTAGTTATGTGCCTAGATCTGTGCGTAGCAATGTCTGCCGAAGTCTGTCAATAGGGATGTGTGCCGAGGTCTGTGCGGAGGGATGTGTTCGTAATGATGTGTTCGTAGTGATGTGTTTCGATGTCTGTGCGTATGGATGTGTTCGTAGGGACGTTTGCCGAGGTCTGTACGTCGGGATGTGTTCGTAGGGACGTGTGCCGAGGTCTGTTCATCGTGAAGTGATCGTAGGGACGTTTGCCGAGGTATGTGCTCAGGGATGTGTGCCGAGGTCTGTGCTTAGGGATGTGTGCCGAAATCTGTGCGTAGAGATCTGTGCCGAGATCTGTGCCTCGATCTCTGCGTAGGGATGTCTGCCGACGTCTCTCCATAGGGATGTGTTCGTAGGAATGTGTGCCGATGTCTGCGCCCAGGGACTGTGCGTCGGGATGTGTTCGTAGGGACGTGTGCCGAGGTATGTGTTCAGGGACGTGTGCAGAGGTCTGTGCGTCGGGAAGTGTTCGTTGGGACGTGTGCCGAGGTCTCTGTGTCGGGATGTGTTTGTAGGGACGTGTGCCGAGGTATGTGTTCAGGTATGTGTGCTAAGGTCTGTGCTCAGGGATGTGTGCCGAGGTCTGTGCGTCGGGATGTGTTCGTAGGGACGTGTGCCGAGATCTGTGCGTAGTTATGTTCCTAGATCTGTGCGTAGAGATGTCTGCCGAAGTCTGTCCATAGGGATGTGTGCCGAGGTCTGTGTGGAGTGATGTGTTCGTAGTGATGTGGTTCGATGTCTGTGCATATGGATGTGTCCGTAGGGACGTTTGCCGGGGTCTCTACGTCGGGATGTGTTCGTTGGAACATGTGCCAAGGTCTGTGCATTGTGAAGTGTTCATAGGAACGTGTGCCGAGGTCTGTGCATCATGAAGTGTTCGTAGGGACGTGTACCGAGGTCTGTGCATCATGAAGCGCTCGTAGGGACGTTTGCCGAGGTATGTGCTCAGGGATGTGTGCCGAGGTCTGTGCGACGGGATGTGCTCGTATGGACGTTTGCCGAGGTATGTGTTCAGGTATGTGTGCCGAGGCATGTGCTCAGGGATGTGTGCTGTGGTCTGTGATAATGGATTTGTGCCGAGGACTGTGCGTAGGGATGTGTGCCGAGGTTAGTGCGTAGGGATGTGTTCGTAAGGACGTTTGCTGAGGTCTGTGCGTCGGGATGTGTTCGTAGGGACGTGTGCCGAGATCTGTGCGTAGTTTTGTGCCTAGATTTGTGCGTAGGGATGTCTGCTGAAGTCTGGCCATAGGGATGTGTGCGGAGGTCTGTGCAGAGGGATGTGTTCGTAGTGATGTGTTTCGATGTCTTTACGTATGGATGTGTTCGTAGGGACGTGTGCCGAGGTCTTTGTGTCGGGATGTGTTCGTAGGGACGTGTGCCGAGGTATGTGCTCAGTGATCTGTGCCGAGGTATGTGCTCAGGGATGTGTGCCGAAATCTGTGCGTAGAGATCTGTGCCTAGATCTGTGACTAGATATGTGCGTAGGGATGTTTGCCGGCATCTGTCCATAGGGATGTGTTCGTAGGAATGTGTGCCGATGTCTGCGCCCAGGGAAGTGTGCCGAGGTCTTTGCGTCGGGATGTGTTCGTAGGGACGTGTGCCGAGGTCTGTGCTCAGGGATGTGTGCTGTGGTCAGGGATGTGTGCCGAGGTCTGTGCGTAGGGATGGTTTCGTAGGGACGTGTGCCGAGGTCTGTGTGTCGGGAAGTGTTCGTAGGGACGTTTGCCGAGGTCTGTGCTCAGGGATGTGTGCTGTGGTCAGGGATGTGTGCCGAGGTCTGTGCATAGGGATGGTTTCGTAGGGACGTGTGCCGAGGTCTGTGTGTCGGGAAGTGTTCGTAGGGACGTGTGCCGAGGTATGTGCTCAGGGATTTATGCCGAAGTCTTTGCTCAGGGATGTGTGCAGAGGTCTGTGCTCAGGGATGTGTGCCGAGATCTGTGTGTAGGGATGTCTGCCTACGTCTGTCCATAGGGATGTGTTCATAGGAATGTGTGCCGATGTCTGCGCTCAGGGTCGTGTGCCGAGGTCTGTGCGTCGGGAAGTGTTCGTTGGGACGTGTGCCGAGGTCTGTGCGTCGGGATGTGTGCCGAGGTCTGTGCTCAGGTATGTATGCCGAGGTCTGTGCGCCGAAATCTGTGCGTAGAGATCTGAGCGTAGGGATGTCTGCCTACGTCTGTCCATAGGGATGTGTTCGTAGGAATGTGTGCCGATGTCTGCGCTCAGGGACGTGTGCCGAGGTCTGTGCCTCGGGTAGTGTTCGTTGGGACGTGTGCCGAGGTCTGTGCCTCGGGATGTGTTTGTAGGGACGTGTGCCGGTCTGGCCCCCCCAGCCCGTTTTTTCCCTTTTTTTTTTTCTTCTGTGCCCGGGTCTGTGCTCTAGTGTTCGTAGGGCGTGTCCGAGGTCTGTGCATCATGAAGCGTTCGTAGGGACGTTTGCCGGGTGAGGGGGGCAGCTGCGCGGGCGGGCGCCGTTCAGGGGCCGGCCAGGGGGCGGGCGTCCGACTGGCGATGCGAGGAGGCGAGGGGGCGAGGGCGGCCCCACAACCCAGGGGGCCAGCGGCGGCAGCGTGTGCTGAGGTATGTGCTCAGGTATGTGTGCTGAGGTTTGTGCTCAGGGATGTGTGCTGAAATCTGTGCGTAGAGATCTGTAACGAGATTTGTGCGTAGGGACGTCTGCCTACGTCTGTCCATAGGGATGTGTTCGTAGGAATGTCTGCCGTTGTCTGCGCCCAGGGACGTGTGCCCAGGTCTGTGCGTCGGGAATTGTTCGTTGGGACGTGTGCCGAGGTCTGTGCGTCGGGATGTGTTCGTAGGGACGTGTTCCGAGGTATGTGCTCAGGGATGTATGCCGAGGTCTTTGCTCAGGGATGTGTGCAGAGGTCTGTGCTCAGGGATGTGTGCTGAGATCTGTGCGTAGGGATGTCTGCCGACGTCTGTCCATAGGGATTTGTTCGTAGGAATGTGTTCCGATGTCTGTGTGTCGGGAAGTGTTCGTTGGGACGTGTGCCGAGGTCTGTGCGTCGTGAAGTGTTCGTAGGGACGTGTGCCGAGGTCTGTGCGTCGGGATGTGTTCGTAGGGACGTGTGCCGAGGTATGTGCTCAGTGATGTGTGCCGAAGTCTCTGCTCAGGGATGTGTGCCGAAATCTGTGCGTGGAGATCTGTGCCGAGATCTGTGCCTAGATCTGTGCGTAGGCATGTCTGCCGACATCTGTCCATAGGGATGTGTTCGTAGGAATGTGTGCCGATGTCTGAGCCCAGGAACGTGTGCCGAGGTCTGTGCGTCGGGATGTGTTCGTAGGGACGTGTGCCGAGGTCTGTGTGTCGGGAAGTGTTGGTAGGGACGTGTGCCGATGTCTGTGCGTCGGGATATGTTCATAGGGACGTGTGCCGAGGTATGTGCTCAGGGATTTATTCCGAAGTCTTTGCTCAGGGATGTGTGCAGAGGTCTGTGCTCAGGGATGTGTGCCGAGATCTGTGTGTAGGGATGTCTGCCTACGTCTGTCCATAGGGATGTGTTCGTAGGAATGTGTGCCGATGTCTGCGCTCAGGGACGTGTGCCGAGGTCTGTGCGTCGGGAAGTGTTCGTTTGGATGTGTGCCGAGGTCTGTGCGTCGGGATGTGTGCCGGGAGCCAGGAGGGCCGAGGCGGCGGCCGCGAAGCGGCGAGGCAGCCCACTCTCCAGTGGCGGGGGGCCACCTCAGGGACGGGCGGGCTGGCGTCGGGAAGGTCGGGGGGGCGAGGCTGGCGTCAGAATGTTCGAGGGACGGGCCGGGAGTGCTCGGAGGGCGGGGGCCGGGAGGCGTGATGTGGTCGGGGTGGCCGAGGCTGGGAGGGATGGTGCCGAGGCGGCGAGGGGGTCGGGACGGCGGCTGGCGCGGGGGCAGGGACGGGCCGAGACGGCGAGTATTGCCAGACGCGGGCCGCCCAGTGTGGGCAGGCGAGGCGGCCGAGAAGTGTTCGTTGGGACGTGTGCCGAGGTCTGTCCGTCGGGATGTGTGTCGAGGTATGTGCTCAGATATGTGTGCCGAGGTCTGTGCCTAGGGATGTGTGCCGAAATCTGTGCGTAGAGATCTGTGCGTAGGCATGTCTGCCTACTTTTGTCCATAGGGATGTGTTCGTAGGAATGTGTGCCGATGTCTGCGCTCAGGGACGTGTGCTGAGGTCTGTGCGTCGGGAAGTGTTCGTTGGGACGTGTGCCGAGGTCTGTGCCGAGGTCTGTGCGTCAGAATGTGTTCGTAGGGACGTGTGCCGAGGTATGTGCTCAGGGATGTGTGCTGTGGTCAGGGATGTGTGCCGAGGTCTGTGCGTAGGGATGTTTTCCAAGGTCTGTGCGTAGGGATGGTTTCGTAAGGATGTTTGCTGAGGTCTGTGCGTCGGGATGTGTTCGTAGGGACGTGTGCCGAGGTCTGTGTGTCGGGAAGTGTTCGTAGGGACGTTTGCCGAGGTATGTGCTCAGGGATTTATGCCGAAGTCTTTGCTCAGGGATGTGTACAGAGGTCTGTGCTCAGGGATGTGTGCCGAGATCTGTGTGTAGGGATGTCTGCCTACGTCTGTCCATAGGGATGTGTTCGTAGGAATGTGTGCCGATGTCTGCGCTCAGGGACGTGTGCCGAGGTCTGTGCCTCGGGTAGTGTTCGTTGGGACGTGTGCCGAGGTCTGTGCGTCGGGATGTGTTCGTAGGGACGTGTGCTGAGGTTTGTGCTCAGGGATGTGTGCTGAAATTTGTGCGTAGAGATCTGTGCCAAGATTTGTGCGTAGGGATGTCTGCCTACGTCTGTCCATAGGGATGTGTTCGTAGGAATGTGTGCCAATGTCTGCGCTCAGGGACGTGTGCTGAGGTCTGTGCGTCGGGAAGTGTTCGTTGGGACGTGTGCCGAGGTCTGTGCCGAGGTCTGTGCCGCTTCCTCGGGATATGTTCATAGGGACGTGTGCCGAGGTATGTGCTCAGGTATGTGTGCCGAGGTCTGTGCTCGGGGATTTCTGCCAAAGTCTGTCCATAGGGATGTGTGCCGAGGTCTGTGTGTAGGGATGTTTTCCGAGGTCTGTGCATAGGGATGTGTTCGTAATGATGTTTGCTGAGGTCTGTGCATCGGGATGTGTTCGTAGGGACGTGTGCCAAGGTCTGTGTGTCGGGAAGTGTTCGTAGGGACGTGTGCCGATGTCTGTGCGTCGGGATATGTTCATAGGGACGTGTGCCGAGGTATGTGCTCAGGGATTTATTCCGAAGTCTTTGCTCAGGGATGTGTGCCGAGATCTGTGCGTAGGGATGTCTGCCTATGTCTGTCCATAGGGATGTGTTCGTAGGAATGTGTGCCGATGTCTGCGCTCAGGGACGTTTGCCGAGGTCTGTGCATCGGGAAGTGTTCGTTGGGACGTGTGCCGAGGTCTGTGCGTCGGGATGTGTGCCGAGGTATGTGTGCCGGGGTCTGTGCTGAGGGATGTGTGCCGAAATCTGTGCGTAGAGATCTGTGCGTAGGGATGTCTGCCTACTTCTGTCCATAGGGATGTGTTCGTAGGAATGTGTGCCGATGTCTGCGCTCAGGGACGTGTGCAGAGGTCTGTGCGTCGGGAAGTGTTCGTTGGGACGTGTGCCGAGGTCTGTGCTCAGGGATGTGTGCCGTGGTCTGTGGTCAGGGATATGTATCGAGAACTGTGCGTAGGGATGTTTTCCGAGGTCTGTGCGTGGGGATGGTTTCGTAAGGATGTTTGCTGAGGTCTGTGCGTCGGGATTTGTTCGTAGGGACGTGTGCCGAGGTCTGTGTGTCGGGAAGTGTTCGTAGGGACGTGTGCCGAGGTATGTGCTCAGGGATTTATGCCGAAGTCTTTCCTCAGGGATGTGTGCAGAGGTCTGTGCTCAGGGATGTGTGCCGAGATCTGTGTGTAGGGATGTCTGCCCATGTCTGTCCATAGGGATGTGTTTGTAGGAATGTGTGCCGATGTCTGCGCTCAGGGACGTGTGCCGAGGTCTGTGCGTCGGGAAGTGTTCGTTGGGACTTGTGCCGAGGTCTGTGCGTCGGGAAGTGTTCATTGGGACTTGTGCCGAGGTCTGTGCGTCGGGAAGTGTTCGTTGGGACTTGTGCCGAGGTCTGTGCGTCGGGATGTGTGCCGAGGTCTGTACTCAGGTATGTATGCCGAGGTCTGTGCGCCGAAATCTGTTCGTAGAGATCTGTGCGTAGGGATGTCTGTCCATAGGGATGTGTCCGTAGGAATGTGTGCCGATGTCTGCGCTCAGGGACGTGTGCTGAGGTCTGTGCGTCGGGAAGTCTTTGTTGGGACGTGTGCCGAGGTCTGTGCGTCAGGATGTGTTCGAAGGGACGTGTGCCGAGGTATGTGCTCAGGTATGTGTGCCGTGGTCTGTGGTCAGGGATGTGTGCCGAGGACTGTGCGTAGGGATGTGTGCCGAGGTCAGTGCATAGGGATGTGTTCGTAAGGACGTTTGCTGAGGTCTGTGCGTCAGGATGTGTTCGTAGGGACGTGTGCCGGGATCTGTGCGTAGTTATGTGCCTAGATCTGTTCGTAGAGATTTCTGCCGAAGTCTGTCCATAGGGACGTTTGCCGAGGTCTGTACGTCGGGATGTGTTCGTTGGGACGTGTGCCGAGGTCTGTGCCGTGGTCTGTGCCTCGGGATGTGTTTGTAGGGACATGTGCCGAGGTATGTGCTCAGGTATGTGTGCCGAGGTCTGTGCTCGGGGATGTGTGCCGTGGTCTGTGCTGAGGGATGTGTGCCGAGGTCTGTGTGTAGTTATGTGCCTAGATCTGTGCGGAAAGATGTCTGCCAAAGTCTGTCCATAGGGATGTGTGCAGAGGTCTGTGTGTAGGGATGTTTTCCGAGGTCTGTGCGTAGGGATGTGTTCGTAAGGATGTTTGCTGAGGTCTGTGCGTCGGGATGTGTTCTTAGGGACGTGTGCCGAGGTCTGTGTGTCGGGAAGTGTTCGTAGGGACATGTACCGAGGTGCTGTGCGTCGGGATATGTTCATAGGGACGTGCCAGGTATGTGCCAGGGATCCGAAGTCTTTCCATTCGAGGTCTTGCTCGGGATTGTCCAGATCTTGCGAGGGATTCTCCTACCTCCAAGATGTGTCGAGATTGTGCCATTCTCCCAGGGACGTTGCCAGCTGCCGGGAGTGCTAGGGACGTTCCGAGCTCGGTTCACGTTCCGGAGTCCGCGGGCTCCCCCCAGGGAGCGCCCACCACGCAGCCCCACCTCCTCGGGCCATCCCCGCCCCCCGGCCCCGGGCTGGCATCCGATCTGATTCCGGGCTGCGGGGTTCTGACGTTTGCTATTGCGTGTTTGGACGTGTCCTGGTTTTCCCTCAGGATCGTGGTGTTCGTTGGGACGTGTGCCGAGGTCTGTGCCGAGGTCTGTGCCTTGGGATGTGTTCGTAGGGACGTGTGCCAAGGTATGTGCTCAGGTATGAGTGCCGAAGTCTGTGCCGGGAGTGTGCCGTGGTCTTGCCGGGATCCGGCTGTGTTTCCTACCTCATCCCGCTTCTAGGGATGGTCGGGTCTGTGCGTAGGGATGTTTTCCGAGGTCTGTGCGTAGGGATGGTTCGTAAGGATTTTGCTGAGGTCTGTGCGTCGGGATGTGTTCGTAGGGATGTGTGCCGAGGTCTGTGTGTCGGGAAGTGTTCGTAGGGACGTGTGCCGAGGTATGTGCTCAGGGATTTATCCGAAGTCTTTGCTCAGGGATTGTGCCGAGGACTCCGTCCCCAACCTCTCCCCCGGCTCGCCCCCGGGAGCTCCACCCCAATCCCCCAACGCGGCTCCCGAGCGCCACCCCCAGAATCTGTGCGTAGGGATGTCTGCCTACCTGTCCATAGGGATGTGTTCGTAGGAATGTGTGCCATGTCTGCGCTCAGGGACGTTGCACCAGCACCAGCAGAAGGTGGAGGGAGAATTGCAGAGCCACCCAAGGAGCGAACCACGCAGGAGCACCACCCCAGCGCGCAACCCCAACCCCATCGAGACCACAACCACACCCTCCCCCCCATCCCCCCCCCCCGCCCCCCCCCCCCCCCATCTGTGCGTAGAGATTCTCCAAGTCTGTCCATAGGGACGTTTGCCGAGGTCTGTACGTCGGGAGTGTTTGTAGGGACGTGTGCCAGGTCTTGTGTCGGGAGTGTTCGTGGGACGTGCCGAGTCTGTCCATAGGGATGTGTTCGTAGGAATGTGTGCCGATGTCTGCGCTCAGGGACGTGTGCTGAGGTCTATGCGTCGGGAAGTGTTCGTTGGGACGTGTGCCGAGGTCTGTGCTCAGGGATGTGTGCCGTGGTCTGTGGTCAGGGATATGTATCGAGAACTGTGCGTAGGGATGTTTTCCGAGGTCTGTGCGTGGGGATGGTTTCGTAAGGATGTTTGCTGAGGTCTGTGCGTCGGGATTTGTTCGTAGGGACGTGTGCCGAGGTCTGTGTGTCGGGAAGTGTTCGTAGGGACGTGTGCCGAGGTATGTGCTCAGGGATTTATGCCGAAGTCTTTGCTCAGGGATGTGTGCAGAGGTCTGTGCTCAGGGATGTGTGCCGAGATCTGTGTGTAGGGATGTCTGCCCATGTCTGTCCATAGGGATGTGTTTGTAGGAATGTGTGCCGATGTCTGCGCTCAGGGACGTGTGCCGAGGTCTGTGCGTCGGGAAGTGTTCGTTGGGACTTGTGCCGAGGTCTGTGCGTCGGGAAGTGTTCATTGGGACTTGTGCCGAGGTCTGTGCGTCGGGAAGTGTTCGTTGGGACTTGTGCCGAGGTCTGTGCGTCGGGATGTGTGCCGAGGTCTGTACTCAGGTATGTATGCCGAGGTCTGTGCGCCGAAATCTGTTCGTAGAGATCTGTGCGTAGGGATGTCTGTTTCCATAGGGATGTGTCCGTAGGAATGTGTGCCGATGTCTGCGCTCAGGGACGTGTGCTGAGGTCTGTGCGTCGGGAAGTCTTTGTTGGGACGTGTGCCGAGGTCTGTGCGTCAGGATGTGTTCGAAGGGACGTGTGCCGAGGTATGTGCTCAGGTATGTGTGCCGTGGTCTGTGGTCAGGGATGTGTGCCGAGGACTGTGCGTAGGGATGTGTGCCGAGGTCAGTGCATAGGGATGTGTTCGTAAGGACGTTTGCTGAGGTCTGTGCGTCAGGATGTGTTCGTAGGGACGTGTGCCGGGATCTGTGTGTAGTTATGTGCCTAGATCTGTGCGTAGAGATTTCTGGTGAAGTCTGTCCATAGGGACGTTTGCCGAGGTCTGTACGTCGGGATGTGTTCGTTGGGACGTGTGCCGAGGTCTGTGCCGAGGTCTGTGCGTCGGGATATGTTTGTAGGGACGTGTGCCGAGGTATGTGCTGAGGTATGTGTGCCGAGGTCTGTGCTCGGGGATGTGTGCCGTGGTCTGTGCTGAGGGATGTGTGCCGAGGTCTGTGTGTAGTTATGTGCCTAGATCTGTGCGGAAAGATGTCTGCCAAAGTCTGTCCATAGGGATGTGTGCAGAGGTCTGTGTGTAGGGATGTTTTCCGAGGTCTGTGCGTAGGGATGTGTTCGTAAGGATGTTTGCTGAGGTCTGTGCGTCGGGATGTGTTCTTAGGGACGTGTGCCGAGGTCTGTGTGTCGGGAAGTGTTCGTAGGGACATGTACCGAGGTCTGTACGTCGGGATGTGTTCGTTGGGACGTGTGCCGAGGTCTGTGCCGAGGTCTGTGCCTCGGGATATGTTCGTAGGGACGTGTGCCGAGGTATGTGCTCAGGTATGTGTGCCGAGGTCTGTGCTCGGGGATTTCTGCCAAAGTCTGTCCATAGGGATGTGTGCCGAGGTCTGTGTGTAGGGATGTTTTCCGAGGTCTGTGCATAGGGATGTGTTCGTAATGATGTTTGCTGAGGTCTGTGCATCGGGATGTGTTCGTAGGGACGTGTGCCGAGGTCTGTGTGTCGGGAAGTGTTCGTAGGGACGTGTGCCGATGTCTGTGCGTCGGGATATGTTCATAGGGACGTGTGCCGAGGTATGTGCTCAGGGATTTATTCCGAAGTCTTTGCTCAGGGATGTGTGCCGAGATCTGTGCGTAGGGATGTCTGCCTATGTCTGTCCATAGGGATGTGTTCGTAGGAATGTGTGCCGATGTCTGCGCTCAGGGACGTGTGCCGAGGTCTGTGCGTCGGGAAGTGTTCGTTGGGACGTGTGCCGAGGTCTGTGCGTCGGGATGTGTGCCGAGGTATGTGTGCCGAGGTCTGTGCTCAGGGATGTGTGCCGAAATCTGTGCGTAGAGATCTGTGCGTAGGGATGTCTGCCTACTTCTGTCCATAGGGATGTGTTCGTAGGAATGTGTGCCGATGTCTGCGCTCAGGGACGTGTGCTGAGGTCTATGCGTCGGGAAGTGTTCGTTGGGACGTGTGCCGAGGTCTGTGCTCAGGGATGTGTGCCGTGGTCTGTGGTCAGGGATATGTATCGAGAACTGTGCGTAGGGATGTTTTCCGAGGTCTGTGCGTGGGGATGGTTTCGTAAGGATGTTTGCTGAGGTCTGTGCGTCGGGATTTGTTCGTAGGGACGTGTGCCGAGGTCTGTGTGTCGGGAAGTGTTCGTAGGGACGTGTGCCGAGGTATGTGCTCAGGGATTTATGCCGAAGTCTTTGCTCAGGGATGTGTGCAGAGGTCTGTGCTCAGGGATGTGTGCCGAGATCTGTGTGTAGGGATGTCTGCCCATGTCTGTCCATAGGGATGTGTTTGTAGGAATGTGTGCCGATGTCTGCGCTCAGGGACGTGTGCCGAGGTCTGTGCGTCGGGAAGTGTTCGTTGGGACTTGTGCCGAGGTCTGTGCGTCGGGAAGTGTTCATTGGGACTTGTGCCGAGGTCTGTGCGTCGGGAAGTGTTCGTTGGGACTTGTGCCGAGGTCTGTGCGTCGGGATGTGTGCCGAGGTCTGTACTCAGGTATGTATGCCGAGGTCTGTGCGCCGAAATCTGTTCGTAGAGATCTGTGCGTAGGGATGTCTGTCCATAGGGATGTGTCCGTAGGAATGTGTGCCGATGTCTGCGCTCAGGGACGTGTGCTGAGGTCTGTGCGTCGGGAAGTCTTTGTTGGGACGTGTGCCGAGGTCTGTGCGTCAGGATGTGTTCGAAGGGACGTGTGCCGAGGTATGTGCTCAGGTATGTGTGCCGTGGTCTGTGGTCAGGGATGTGTGCCGAGGACTGTGCGTAGGGATGTGTGCCGAGGTCAGTGCATAGGGATGTGTTCGTAAGGACGTTTGCTGAGGTCTGTGCGTCAGGATGTGTTCGTAGGGACGTGTGCCGGGATCTGTGCGTAGTTATGTGCCTAGATCTGTTCGTAGAGATTTCTGCCGAAGTCTGTCCATAGGGACGTTTGCCGAGGTCTGTACGTCGGGATGTGTTCGTTGGGACGTGTGCCGAGGTCTGTGCCGTGGTCTGTGCCTCGGGATGTGTTTGTAGGGACATGTGCCGAGGTATGTGCTCAGGTATGTGTGCCGAGGTCTGTGCTCGGGGATGTGTGCCGTGGTCTGTGCTGAGGGATGTGTGCCGAGGTCTGTGTGTAGTTATGTGCCTAGATCTGTGCGGAAGGATGTCTGCCAAAGTCTGTCCATAGGGATGTGTGCAGAGGTCTGTGTGTAGGGATGTTTTCCGAGGTCTGTGCGTAGGGATGTGTTCGTAAGGATGTTTGCTGAGGTCTGTGCGTCGGGATGTGTTCTTAGGGACGTGTGCCGAGGTCTGTGTGTCGGGAAGTGTTCGTAGGGACATGTACCGAGGTCTGTGCGTCGGGATGTGTTCGTAGGGACGTGTGCCGAGGTCTGTGCGTCGTGGATGTGTTCGTAGGGACGTGTGCCGAGGTATGTGCTTTGTGTGTCGGGTATAGTGTTTCCGGTCTTTAGGGATGTGTTCGTATGTGCCGAGGTCTGTGCGTCGGGATGTGTTCGTAGGGACGTGTGCCGAGGTATGTGCGGGAAGTGTTCTAGGGATGTGTGCCGAGGTCTGTGCTCAGGGATGTGTGCAGAGGTCTGTGCTCAGGGATGTGTGCCGAGATCTGTGCGTAGGGATGTCTGCCTACGTCTGTCCATAGGGATGTGTTCGTAGGAATGTGTGCCGATGTCTGCGCTCAGGGACGTGTGCCGAGGTCTGTGCGTCCGGGATGTGTTCGTAGGGACGTGTGCCGAGGTCTGCGCTCAGGGACGTGTGCTGAGGTCTATGCGTCGGGAAGTGTTCGTTGGGACGTGTGCCGAGGTCTGTGCTCAGGGATGTGTGCCGGGGTCTGTGGTCAGGGATGTGTAGAAACTTCGTAGGGATGTTTTCCGAGGTCTGTGCGTGGGGATGGTTTCGTAAGGATGTTTGCTGAGGTCTGTGCGTCGGGATTTGTTCGTAGGGACGTGTGCCGAGGTCTGTGTGTCGGGAAGTGTTCGTAGGGACGTGTGCCGAGGTATGTGCTCAGGGATTTATGCCGAAGTCTTTGCTCAGGGATGTGTGCAGAGGTCTGTGCTCAGGGATGTGTGCCGAGATCTGTGTGTAGGGATGTCTGCCCATGTCTGTCCATAGGGATGTGTTTGTAGGAATGTGTGCCGATGTCTGCGCTCAGGGACGTGTGCCGAGGTCTGTGCGTCGGGAAGTGTTCGTTGGGACTTGTGCCGAGGTCTGTGCGTCGGGAAGTGTTCATTGGGACTTGTGCCGAGGTCTGTGCGTCGGGAAGTGTTCGTTGGGACTTGTGCCGAGGTCTGTGCGTCGGGATGTGTGCCGAGGTCTGTACTCAGGTATGTATGCCGAGGTCTGTGCGCCGAAATCTGTTCGTAGAGATCTGTGCGTAGGGATGTCTGTTTTCCATAGGGATGTGTCCGTAGGAATGTGTGCCGATGTCTGCGCTCAGGGACGTGTGCTGAGGTCTGTGCGTCGGGAAGTCTTTGTTGGGACGTGTGCCGAGGTCTGTGCGTCAGGATGTGTTCGAAGGGACGTGTGCCGAGGTATGTGCTCAGGTATGTGTGCCGTGGTCTGTGGTCAGGGATGTGTGCCGAGGACTGTGCGTAGGGATGTGTGCCGAGGTCAGTGCATAGGGATGTGTTCGTAAGGACGTTTGCTGAGGTCTGTGCGTCAGGATGTGTTCGTAGGGACGTGTGCCGGGATCTGTGCGTAGTTATGTGCCTAGATCTGTTCGTAGAGATTTCTGCCGAAGTCTGTCCATAGGGACGTTTGCCGAGGTCTGTACGTCGGGATGTGTTCGTTGGGACGTGTGCCGAGGTCTGTGCCGTGGTCTGTGCCTCGGGATGTGTTTGTAGGGACATGTGCCGAGGTATGTGCTCAGGTATGTGTGCCGAGGTCTGTGCTCGGGGATGTGTGCCGTGGTCTGTGCTGAGGGATGTGTGCCGAGGTCTGTGTGTAGTTATGTGCCTAGATCTGTGCGGAAAGATGTCTGCCAAAGTCTGTCCATAGGGATGTGTGCAGAGGTCTGTGTGTAGGGATGTTTTCCGAGGTCTGTGCGTAGGGATGTGTTCGTAAGGATGTTTGCTGAGGTCTGTGCGTCGGGATGTGTTCTTAGGGACGTGTGCCGAGGTCTGTGTGTCGGGAAGTGTTCGTAGGGACATGTACCGAGGTCTGTACGTCGGGATGTGTTCGTTGGGACGTGTGCCGAGGTCTGTGCCGAGGTCTGTGCCTTGGGATGTGTTCGTAGGGACGTGTGCCAAGGTATGTGCTCAGGTATGTGTGCCGAGGTCTGTGCTCGGGGATGTGTGCCGTGGTCTGTGCTGAGGGATGTGTGCCGAGGTCTGTGTGTAGTTATGTGCCTAGATCTGTGCGGAAGGATGTCTGCCAAAGTCTGTCCATAGGGATGTGTGCCGAGGTCTGTGTGTAGGGATGTTTTCCGAGGTCTGTGCGTAGGGATGTGTTCGTAAGGATGTTTGCTGAGGTCTGTGCGTCGGGATGTGTTCTTAGGGACGTGTGCCGAGGTCTGTGTGTCGGGAAGTGTTCGTAGGGACATGTACCGATGTCTGTGCGTCGGGATATGTTCATAGGGATGTGTGCCGAGGTATGTGCTCAGGGATTTATTCCGAAGTCTTTGCTCAGGGATGTGTGCAGAGGTCTGTGCTCAGGGATGTGTGCCGAGATCTGTGCGTAGGGATGTCTGCCTACGTCTGTCCATAGGGATGTGTTCGTAGGAATGTGTGCCGATGTCTGCGCTCAGGGACGTGTGCCGAGGTCTGTGCGTCGGGAAGTGTTCGTTGGGACGTGTGCCGAGGTCTGTGCGCGGGGGGGACCAGCCCCCCCCACCCCTCAGCGGGCCCCGGGTTCAGACTCGGCGGCGGCCCGGAGTGTGCCTTCTTGCTCCGCTATGCCGAGGCTCAGGTTCGTGGTTGCTGTCTTGCTCGGATGTTCTAGACGTTCCGCTTCCCTCTGCTCCTACTTGCCGTTCCACAGAGACCAGACGCGGAAGGACGCAAACCCAAGGGAGCCAGCCGTAGGGATGTCAAGGTCTGTGCGTAGGGAGGGTTCGTAAGGATGTTTGCTGAGGTCTGTGCGTCGGGATGTGTTCGTAGGGACGTGTGCCGAGGTCTGTGTGTCGGGAAGTGTTCGTAGGGACGTGTGCCGAGGTATGTGCTCAGGGATGTATGCCGAAGTCTTTGCTCAGGGATTGTGCCAGGACTCTGGATTCAGGAGTAAATCAGGCTCGTCGGATTCTAGAGTTCCAAGCCAACCAGGATCCACCCAAGGAACAACGCCACCCCCGCCAACAATCACCCAAACCCGCTAACCCCCCCCCCACCCCACCCCCACCCCCCCCACAGGACTGCCGACCCTCCCCGAGATCTGTGCGGTTCTGCCTACTCTTCCATAGGGATGTGTTCGTAGGAATTGTGCCGATGTCTCGCTCAGGGACGTGTGCTGAGGTCTATGCGTCGGGAAGTGTTCGTTGGGACGTTGCCGAGGTCTGTGCTCAGGGATGTTCCGTCTTTCAGGGATTTCCGAGAACTTCGTAGGGATTTTTCCGAGGTCTGTGCGTAGGGATGGCTGACTTTGCTGAGGTCTTGCTCTGCCCTTACCCCCTTTCTTTCCTTTCTCTATTGCCTCTTGCCTCCCCCCTGGATTTTGGTCTCTAATTTCTTTCTGTCTTCTCGGTTTTCTAGGGACGTGTGCCAGGTCTGTGTGTCGGGAAGTTTCGTAACGTGTGCCTGTCTTGCTCGGGATATTTCATAGGGACGTTGCCGAGGTATTCTCGGGTTTATTCCTCTCGGATCGTCTTGCCAATTGCCGACTTGCGTGGGTCTCCTACTCTTCCGTTTCGTGTCCTGTCTGCGCTCAGGGACGTGTGCCGAGGTCTGTGCGTCGGGAAGTGTTCGTTGGGACGTGTGCCGAGGTCTGTGCGTCGGGATGTGTGCCGAGGTATGTGCCAGGATGTGTGCCGAGGTCTGTGCTAAGGGATGTGTGCCGAAATCTGTGCGTAGAGATCTGTGCGTAGGCATGTCTGCCTACTTCTGTCCATAGGGATGTGTTCGTAGGAATGTGTGCCGATGTCTGCGCTCAGGGACGTGTGCTGAGGTCTGTGCGTCGGGAAGTGTTCGTTGGGACGTGTGCCGAGGTCTGTGCGTCAGATGTGTTCGTAGGGACGTGTGCCGAGGTATGTGCTCAGGTATGTGTGCGGAGGCTGTGCTCAGGGATGTGTGCCGTGGTCTGTGGTCAGGGATGTGTGCCGAGGCTGTGGTAGGGATGTTTGCCGAGGTCAGTGCGTCGGGATGTGTTCGTAGGGACGTGTGCCGAGGTCTGTGTGTCGGGAAGTGTTCGTAGGGACGTGTGCCGAGGTATGTGCTCAGGGATTTATGCCGAAGTCTTTGCTCAGGGATGTGTGCAGAGGTCTGTGCTCAGGGATGTGTGCCGAGATCTGTGTGTAGGGATGTCTGCCATTATAGATGTCAGGGGCAGTAGGGAGCGAGGCTGCGGGTTCGAGCGACGTCGGGCAATCAAGGGAGGGCAGAGGTCTGTGCTCAGGGATGTGTGCCGAGATCTGTGTGTAGGGATGTCTGCCCACGTCTGTCCATAGGGATGTGTTTGTAGGAATGTGTGCCGATGTCTGCGCTCAGGGACGTGTGCCGAGGTCTGTGCGTCGGGAAGTGTTCGTTGGGACTTGTGCCGAGGTCTGTGCGTCGGGAAGTGTTCGTTGGGACTTGTGCCGAGGTCTGTGCGTCGGGAAGTGTTCGTTGGGACTTGTGCCGAGGTCTGTGCGTCGGGATGTGTGCCGAGGTCTGTACTCAGGTATGTATGCCGAGGTCTGTGCGCCGAAATCTGTGCGGAGAGATCTGTGCGTAGGGATGTCTGCCCGTCTGTCCATAGGGATGTGTCCGTAGGAATGTGTGCCGATGTCTGCGCTCAGGGACGTGTGCTGAGGTCTGTGCGTCGGGAAGTCTTTGTTGGGACGTGTGCCGAGGTCTGTGCGTCAGGATGTGTTCGAAGGGACGTGTGCCGAGGTATGTGCTCAGGTATGTGTGCCCAGTCTGTGCTCAGGGATGTGTGCCGTGGTCTGTGGTCAGGGATGTGTGCCGAGGACTGTGCGTAGGGATGTGTGCCGAGGTCAGTGCATAGGGATGTGTTCGTAAGGACGTTTGCTGAGGTCTGTGCGTCGGGATGTGTTCGTAGGGACGTGTGCCGAGATCTGTGCGTAGTTATGTGCCTAGATCTGTGCGTAGAGATTTCTGCCGAAGTCTGTCCATAGGGACGTTTGCCGAGGTCTGTACGTCGGGATGTGTTTGTAGGGACGTGTGCCGAGGTCTGTGTGTCGGGAAGTGTTCGTAGGGACGTGTGCCGATGTCTGTGCGTCGGGATATGTTCATAGGGACGTGTGCCGAGGTATGTGCTCAGGGATTTATTCCGAAGTCTTTGCTCAGGGATGTGTGCAGAGGTCTGTGCTCAGGGATGTGTGCCGAGATCTGTGTGTAGGGATGTCTGCCTACGTCTGTCCATAGGGATGTGTTCGTAGGAATGTGTGCCGATGTCTGCTAAGGATGTTTGCTGAGGTCTGTGCGTCGGGATGTGTTCGTAGGGACGTGTGCCGAGGTCTGTGTGTCGGGAAGTGTTCGTAGGGACGTGTGCCGATGTCTGTGCGTCGTGAAGTGTTCGTAGGGACGTGTGCCGAGGTCTGTGCGTCGGGATGTGTTCGTAGTGACGTGTGCCGAGATCTGTGCGTAGTTATGTTCTTAGATCTGTGCGTAGAGATGTCTGCCGAAGTCTGTCCATAGGTATGCGTGCCGAGGTCTGTGCAGAGGGATGTGTTCGTAGTGATGTGGTTCGATGTCTGTGCATATGCATGTGTTCGTAGGGACGTTTGCCGGGGTCTCTACGTCGGGATGTGTTCGTTGGAACATGTGCCGAGGTCTGTGCATTGTGAAGTGTTCATAGGAACGTGTGCCGAGGTCTGTGCGTCGGGATGTGTTCGTAGGGACGTGTGCCGAGGTATGTGCTCAGGGATGTGTGCCGAGGTCTGTGCTCAGGGATGTGTGCAGAGGTCTGTGTGTAGGGATGTTTTCCGAGGTCAGTGCGTAGGGATGTGTTCGTAAGGACGTTTGCTGAGGTCTGTGCGTCGGGATGTGTTCGTAGGGACGTGTGCCGAGATCTGTGCGTAGTTATGTGCCTAGATCTGTGCGTAGAGATTTCTGCCGAAGTCTGTCCATAGGGATGTGTTCGTAGGAATGTGTGCCGATGTCTGCGCTCAGGGACGTGTGCTGAGGTCTATGCGTCGGGAAGTGTTCGTTGGGACGTGTGCCGAGGTCTGTGCTCAGGGATGTGTGCCGGGGTCTGTGGTCAGGGATGTGTGCCGAGAACTGTGCGTAGGGATGTTTTCCGAGGTCTGTGCGTAGTGATGGTTTCGTAAGGATGTTTGCTGAGGTCTGTGCGTCGGGATTTGTTCGTAGGGACGTGTGCCGAGATCTGTGTGTCGGGAAGTGTTCGTAGGGACGTGTGCCGAGGTATGTGCTCAGGGATTTATGCCGAAGTCTTTCCTCAGGGATGTGTGCAGAGGTCTGTGCTCAGGGATGTGTGCCGAGATCTGTGTGTAGGGATGTCTGCCCATGTCTGTCCATAGGGATGTGTTTGTAGGAATGTGTGCCGATGTCTGCGCTCAGGGACGTGTGCCGAGGTCTGTGCGTCGGGAAGTGTTCGTTGGGACTTGTGCCGAGGTCTCTGCGTCGGGAATTGTTCGTTGGGACTTGTGCCGAGGTCTGTGCGTCGGGAAGTGTTCGTTGGGACTTGTGCCGAGGTCTGTGCGTCGGGATGTGTGCCGAGGTCTGTACTCAGGTATGTATGCCGAGGTCTGTGCGCCGAAATCTGTGCGGAGAGATCTGTGCGTAGGGATGTCTGCCTACGTCTGTCCATAGGGATGTGTCCGTAGGAATGTGTGCCGATGTCTGCGCTCAGGGACGTGTGCTGAGGTCTGTGCGTCGGGAAGTCTTTGTTGGGACGTGTGCCGAGGTCTGTGCGTCAGGATGTGTTCGAAGGGACGTGTGCCGAGGTATGTGCTCAGGTATGTGTGCCCAGGTCTGTGCTCAGGGATGTGTGCCGTGGTCTGTGGTCAGGGATGTGTGCCGAGGACTGTGCGTAGGGATGTGTGCCGAGGTCAGTGCATAGGGATGTGTTCGTAAGGACGTTTGCTGAGGTCTGTGCGTCGGGATGTGTTCGTAGGGACGTGTGCCGAGATCTGTGCGTAGTTATGTGCCTAGATCTGTGCGTAGGGATGTCTGCCTACGTCTGTCCATAGGGACGTTTGCCGAGGTCTGTACGTCGGGATGTGTTTGTAGGGACGTGTGCCGAGGTCTGTGTGTCGGGAAGTGTTCGTAGGGACGTGTGCCGATGTCTGTGCGTCGGGATATGTTCATAGGGACGTGTGCCGAGGTATGTGCTCAGGGATTTATTCCGAAGTCTTTGCTCAGGGATGTGTGCAGAGGTCTGTGCTCAGGGATGTGTGCCGAGATCTGTGTGTAGGGATGTCTGCCTACATCTGTCCATAGGGATGTGTTCGTAGGAATGTGTGCCGATGTCTGCTAAGGATGTTTGCTGAGGTCTGTGCGTCGGGATGTGTTCGTAGGGACGTGTGCCGAGGTCTGTGTGTCGGGAAGTGTTCGTAGGGACGTGTGCCGATGTCTGTGCGTCGGGATATGTTCATAGGGACGTGTGCCGAGGTATGTGCTCAGGGATTTATTCCGAAGTCTTTGCTCAGGGATGTGTGCAGAGGTTTGTGCTCAGGGATGTGTGCCGAGATCTGTGTGTAGGGATGTCTGCCTACGTCTGTCCATAGGGATGTGTTCGTAGGATGTGTGCCGATGTCTGCGCCCAGGGACGGCGCGGGAGTGTTCGTAGGGACGTGTGCCAGGTGTGTTCAGGGACGTGTGCGAGGTCTGCGTCGGGAAGTGTTCGTTGGGACGTGTGCCGAGGTCTTTGCGTCGGGATGTGTTCGTAGGGACGTGTGCCGAGGTATGTGTTCAGGTATGTGTGCTGAGGTCTGTGCTCGGGATGTGTGCCGAGGTCTGTGCGTCGGGATGTGTTCGTAGGGACGTGTGCCGAGATCTGTGCGTAGTTATGTTCTTAGATCTGTACGTAGAGATGTCTGCCGAAGTCTGTCCATAGGTATGTGTGCCGAGGTCTGTGCGGAGGGATGTGTTCGTAGGGATGTGGTTCGATGTCTGTGCATATGGATGTGTTCGTAGGGACGTTTGCCGGGGTCTCTACGTCGGGATGTGTTCGTTGGAACATGTGCCGAGGTCTGTGCATTGTGAAGTGTTCATAGGAACGTGTGCCGAGGTGTGTGCTCAGGGATGTGTGCCAAGGTCTGTGCTCAGGGATGTGTGCAGAGGTCTGTGTGTAGGGATGTTTTCCGAGGTCTGTGCATAGGGATGTGTTCGTAAGGATGTTTTCCGAGGTCTGTGCGTAGGGATGTGTTCGTAAGGATGTTTGCTGAGGTCTCTGCGTCGGGATGTGTTCGTAGGGACGTGTGCCAAGGTCTGTGTGTCGGGAAGTGTTCGTAGGGACGTGTGCCGATGTCTGTGCGTCGGGATATGTTCATAGGGACGTGTGCCGAGGTATATGCTCAGGGATTTATTCCAAGTCTTTGCTCAGGGATGTGTGCAGAGGTCTGTGCTCAGGGATGTGGGCCGAGATCTGTGTGTAGGGATGTCTGCCTACATCCATAGGAGTGTTCGAGGATGCCAGTCTCAGGACGTGCCAGGTCTGCCGATTCTACTTGCTCGGTTTTCGTAGGACGTGTGCCGATTTGTGTCGGAAGTGTTCGTAGGGACGTTCATCGGCCGGAATTTCAAACTCCAGTAGTGCTCAGATTTTCCGGATCGGCCTTCCAGATCTTTGTAGGGATGTCTGCCTACTCTGTCC
This sequence comes from Pterois miles, assembly GCA_947000775.1. Classification (NCBI taxonomy): domain Eukaryota; kingdom Metazoa; phylum Chordata; class Actinopteri; order Perciformes; family Scorpaenidae; genus Pterois; species Pterois miles. Next base: position 27,737 of record CAMQGK010000076.1, on the reverse strand, counting down.
TAGAGTATTCTAGGAATGTGTCCTTCTCCTCAGACGTTCCTCTTCTAAGTGTTCGTTGGGACGTGTGCCAGGTTTCTCGGTTCCATATGCTCGGTATGTCCGGCTTCTCCTCTCTACTCTGTCCTAGGATTTTCGTAGATTGTGCCGATTCTGCGCTCAGGGACGTGTGCTAGGTCTGTGCGTCGAAGTGTTCGTTGGGACGTGTGCCAGGTCTGTGCGGAGGAGTTCCATTCTCGATTTCTTCAATCCGGGTCTTTTGTGTCGTCTGGATTTCTTGCTCTTTTGTTTCTGGGGTTCCTTGCCAATCCCTCTTCTCGTGCCGAGACTTGGTAGGGTCTGCCCATCTGTCCATAGGGATGTGAGGGTGCCCCAGGACGTGTGCCAGGTCTTGCTCAGTGTTCGTTGGGACTGTCCAGGTCTTGCTCGCTGGACTGCCGGTCTTGCTCTGTGCCAGGTCTGTGCGTCGGGATGTGTGCCGAGGTCTGTACTCAGGTATGTATGCCGAGGTCTGTGCGCCGAAATTGTGCGGAGAGATCTGTGCGTAGGGATGTCTGCCTACCTTCCATAGGGATGTGTCCGTAGGAAGTGTGCCGAGTCTGCCCGACGTGTGCTGGGTCTGTGCCGGCTTTTTGGGCGTGGCCGAGGTCTGTGCGTCAGGATGTGTTCGAAGGGACGTGTGCCAGGTATGTCTCAGGTGGCGGGCAGGGAGTGTGCCGAGGCTGTGCTGGAGTCCAGGCGGCGAGGGAGGGAGGACGTTTGCTGAGGTCTGTGCGTCGGGATGTGTTCGTAGGACGTTGCCGAGGTCTGTGGTCGGAAGTGTTCGTGGACGTTGCCGGTATGTGCTCAATTATCCGAGCTTTGCTCAGGATGGGCGGGCTCTGTGCCGAGATCTGTTTGTAGGGATGTCTGCCACGCTTCCATAGGATCTAGTCTCCGTTGTCCCCCAGGGACGTGTGCCCAGGCTGTGCGTCGGGAATTGTTCGTTGGGACGTGTGCCGAGGTCTGTGCATCGGGATGTGTTCGTAGGGACGTGTGCCAGGTATGTGCTCAGGATGTGTGCCGAGGTCTGTGCTCGGGATGTGTGCCGGGTCTGTGCTCGGGATGTTGCCGGTCGGTGTAGTTATGTGCCTAGATCTGTGCGGAAGGATGTCTGCCAAAGCTGTCCATAGGGATGTGTGCCGAGGTCTGTGCGTAGGGATGTTTTCCGAGGTCTGTGCGTAGGGATGTGTTCGTAAGGATGTTTGCTAGGTCTGTGCGTCGGGATGTGTTCGTACGGACGTGTGCCAGGCTTCGCGCCAGCTAGGGACGTGTCCAGGTATGTGCTCAGGTATGTGTGCCGAGGTCTGTGCTCGGGATGTGTGCCGAGTCTGTACTCAGGGATGTGTGCCAGGTCTGTGCGTAGTATGTGCCTAGACTGTCCGGAAGGATGTCTCCGTCTCCTAGGGATGTTGCCGAGGTCGTGCGTAGGATGTGTTCGTAGGACGTTGCCGAGGTCTGTGCGTCGGGAGTGTTCGTAGGGACGTGTGCCGAGGTCTGTGTGTCGGGAAGTGTTCGTAGGGACGTGTGCCGAGGTATGTGCTCAGGATGTGTGCCAGCTTGCTCAGGATTGTGCCGAGGACTGTGCGTAGGATGTGTGCCGAGGTCAGTGCGTACGGATGTGTTCGTAAGGACGTTTGCTGAGGTCTGTGCGTCGGGATGTGTTCGTAGGAGTGTGCCAGACTGTGCGTAGTTATGTGCCTAGCTGTGCTGATCTGCCGCTCCGGAGGCCGGGCTCGGGGATGTGTTCGTGGGTGCTTCTGGATGTCGTAGGGACGTTGCCCCGGGACTGCCGAGGTCTTTCCTCAGGGATGGTGCCGAGGCTTGCTCAGGGATGTGGCCGAGACTTGCGTGGAGCCCTACGCTCCTAGGAGTGTCGTAGGAATTCCCCGGACGTGCCGAGGTCTGTGCGTCGGGAAGTGTTCGTTGGACGTGTGCCAGGTCTGTGCGTCGGGATGTGTGCGGTTGTGCTCAGGTATGTGTGCCGGCTGTGCGCCGCTGTGCGTAGAGATGTGCGTGGAGTCTGCCTACTCTTCCTAGAGGTAATGGCCGGTCTCGCCAGGACGTGCTGGCTGCTCAGCTTGTTGACGTGTGCCGAGGTCTGTGCGTCGGATGTGTTCGAGGGACGTGTGCCAGGTATGTGCTCAGGTATGTGTGCCGAGGTCTGTGCTCAGGGATGTGTGCCGCTGTGCGTAGGATGTCTCCAGCTCGGGACCGCCGGTCTGCGCGGGACGTGGGCGCCGGCTGTATTCCGCGACGACCCAAGCCCGGGAGCGGGGGGCCGCCGGGGCCGTAAGGATGTTTGCTGAGGTCTGTGCGTCGGGATGTGTTCGTAGGGACGTGTGCCGAGATCTGTGTGTCGGGAAGTGTTCGTAGGGACGTGTGCCGAGGTATGTGCTCAGGGATTTATGCCGAAGTCTTTCCTCAGGGATGTGTGCAGAGGTCTGTGCTCAGGGATGTGTGCCGAACTGTGCTGGTAGGGATGTCTGCCTACTCTGTCCATAGGGATGTGTTCGTAGGAATGTGTGCCGATGTCTGCGCTCAGGGACGTGTGCCGAGGTCTGTGCGTCGGGAAGTGTTCGTTGGGACGTGTGCCGAGGTCTGTGCTCAGGGATGTGTGCCGGGGTCTGTGCTCAGGGATGTGTGCCGAGGTCTGTGCGTAGGGATGTGTGCCGAGGTCTGTGCGTAGGGATGGTCGAGGACGGCGAGGTCTGTGCGTCAGGATGTGTTCGTAGGGACGTTTGCCGAGATCTGTGTGTAGTTATGTGCCTAGATCTGTACGTAGAGATTTCTGCCGAAGTCTGTCCATAGGGACGTTTGCCGAGGTCTGTACGTCGGGATGTGTTCGTTGGGATGTGTGCCGAGGTCTGTGCGAGGCTGGCCGAGGTCTGTGCCTCGGGATGTGTTCGTAGGGACGTGTGCCGAGGTATGTGCTCAGGTATGTGGCCAGGTCTGTGCTCGGGGTGCTCCAAAGTCTGTCCATAGGGATGTGTGCGAGGTCGTGTGTAGGGATGTTTTCCGAGGTCTGTGCGTAGGGATGTGTTCATAATGATGTTTGCTGAGGTCTGTGCGTCGGGATGTGTTCGTAGGGACGTGTGCCAAGGTCTGTGTGTCGGGAAGTGTTCGTAGGGACGTGTGCCGATGTCTGTGCGTCGGGATATGTTCATAGGGACGTGTGCCGAGGTATGTGCTCAGGGATTTATTCCGAAGTCTTTGCTCAGGGATGTGTGCAGAGGTCTGTGCTCAGGGATGTGTGCCGAGATCTGTGCGTAGGGATGTCTGCCTACATCTGTCCATAGGGATGTGTTCGTAGGAATGTGTGCCGATGTCTGCGCTCAGGGACGTGTGCCGAGGTCTGTGCGTCGGGAAGTGTTCGTTTGGACGTGTGCCGAGGTCTGTGCGTCGAGATGTGTGCCGAGGTATGTGCTCAGGTATGTGTGCCGAGGTCTGTGCTGGATGTGTGCCGAAATCTGTGCGTAGAGATCTGTGCGTAGGCATGTCTGCCTACTCTTCCATAGGGATGTGTCGTAGAATTGTGCCAATTCTGCGCTCAGGACGTGTGCTAGGTCTGTGCGTCGGGAAGTGTTCGTTGGGACGTGTGCTGAGGTCTGTGCGTCAGAATGTGTTCGTAGGGACGTGTGCCGAGGTATGTGCTCAGGTATGTGTGCGGAGGTCTGTGCTCAGGGATGTGTGCCGGTATGTGGTCAGGGATGTGTGCCGAGGACTGTGTGTAGGGATGTGTGCCGGGCAGGCGAGGGAGTGTTCGTAGGGACGTGTGCCGAGTCTTGCGAGTATGGCCTAGACTGGCGAGAGATCGCCGAAGCCCAAGGGATGTCGAGGGCCGGCCCCAGGACGCACTGCGCGGGAGTCGGACCCAGGTCTCTGGAGGTTTAAGGAGTTTCTGAGGCTGTGCGTCGGGATGTGTTCGTAGGACGTGTGCCAGCTGTGCTCGGGTCACCCGGACCAACCGCCGCCCCGGGACCGGACCACCGAGCCCCAGCCGCCGCCCAGCTGTGCGTAGGGATGTCTGCCTACGTCTGTCCATAGGGATGTGTCCGTAGGAATGTGTGCCGATGTCTGCGCTCAGGGACGTGTGCTGAGGTCTGTGCGTCGGGAAGTCTTCGTTGGGACGTGTGCCGAGGTCTGTGCGTGGGCGGCCGGGATGTGTTCGTAGGGACGTGTGCCGAGGTATGTGCTCAGTATGTGTGCCCAGGTCTGTGCTCGGGATGTGTGCCGGGCTTGCTCAGGGAGTGTGCCAGGACTGTGCGTAGGGATGTGTGCCGAGGCAGTGCTAGGAGTGTTCGTAAGGACGTTTGCTGAGGCTGTGCTCGGGAGTGTTCGTAGGGACGTGTGCCATGTGCGAGCCAGCTGCGGGATCTGCCGAGTCTGTCCATAGGGACGTTTGCCGAGGTCTGTGCGTCGGGAGTGTTCGTAGGGACGTGTGCCGATGTCTGTGCGTCGTGAAGTGTTCGTAGGGACGTGTGCCAGGTCTGTGCGTCGGGATGTGTTCTATGACGGCCAATGTGCGTGTTATGTCTTAGATCTGTCGTAGAGATGTCTGCCATCTTCCTGGATGCGCCGGCTTGCAGAGGGAGTGTCGTAGTGATGTGGTTCGATGTCTTCATAGCATGTCGTAGGACGTTTGCCGGGGTCTCTACGTCGGGATGTGTTCGTTGGAACTGTGCCGAGGTCTGGCATTTGAATGTTCAAGGAACGTGTGCCGAGGTCTGTGCGTCGGGATGTGTTCGTAGGGACGTGTGCCGAGGTATGTGCTCAGGGATGTGTGCCGAGGTCTGTGCTCAGGGATGTGTGCAGAGGTCTGTGTGTAGGGATGTTTTCCGAGGTCAGTGCGTAGGGATGTGTTCGTAAGGACGTTTGCTGAGGTCTGTGCGTCGGGATGTGTTCGTAGGGACGTGTGCCGAGACTGTGCGTAGTTATGTGCCTAGATCTGTGCGTAGAGATTTCTGCCAAGTCTGTCCATAGGGATGTGTTCGTAGGAATGTGTGCCGATGTCTGCGCTCAGGGACGTGTGCTGAGGTCTATGCGTCGGGAAGTGTTCGTTGGGACGTGTGCCGAGGTCTGTGCTCAGGAGGGCCGGGCTGTGGTCAGGGATGTGTGCCGAGAACTGTGCGTAGGGATGTTTTCCGAGGTCTGTGCGTAGTGATGGTTTCGTAAGGATGTTTGCTGAGGTCTGTGCGTCGGGATTTGTTCGTAGGGACGTGTGCCGAGATCTGTGTGTCGGGAAGTGTTCGTAGGGACGTGTGCCGAGGTATGTGCTCAGGGATTTATGCCGAAGTCTTTCCTCAGGGATGTGTGCAGAGGTCTGTGCTCAGGGATGTGTGCCGAGATCTGTGTGTAGGGATGTCTGCCCATGTCTGTCCATAGGGATGTGTTTGTAGGAATGTGTGCCGATGTCTGCGCTCAGGGACGTGTGCCGAGGTCTGTGCGTCGGGAAGTGTTCGTTGGGACTTGTGCCGAGGTCTCTGCGTCGGGAATTGTTCGTTGGGACTTGTGCCGAGGTCTGTGCGTCGGGAAGTGTTCGTTGGGACTTGTGCCGAGGTCTGTGCGTCGGGATGTGTGCCGAGGTCTGTACTCAGGTATGTATGCCGAGGTCTGTGCGCCGAAATCTGTGCGGAGAGATCTGTGCGTAGGGATGTCTGCCTACGTCTGTCCATAGGGATGTGTCCGTAGGAATGTGTGCCGATGTCTGCGCTCAGGGACGTGTGCTGAGGTCTGTGCGTCGGGAAGTCTTTGTTGGGACGTGTGCCGAGGTCTGTGCGTCAGGATGTGTTCGAAGGGACGTGTGCCGAGGTATGTGCTCAGGTATGTGTGCCCAGGTCTGTGCTCAGGGATGTGTGCCGTGGTCTGTGGTCAGGGATGTGTGCCGAGGACTGTGCGTAGGGATGTGTGCCGAGGTCAGTGCATAGGGATGTGTTCGTAAGGACGTTTGCTGAGGTCTGTGCGTCGGGATGTGTTCGTAGGGACGTGTGCCGAGATCTGTGCGTAGTTATGTGCCTAGATCTGTGCGTAGAGATTTCTGCCGAAGTCTGTCCATAGGGACGTTTGCCGAGGTCTGTACGTCGGGATGTGTTTGTAGGGACGTGTGCCGAGGTCTGTGTGTCGGGAAGTGTTCGTAGGGACGTGTGCCGATGTCTGTGCGTCGGGATATGTTCATAGGGACGTGTGCCGAGGTATGTGCTCAGGGATTTATTCCGAAGTCTTTGCTCAGGGATGTGTGCAGAGGTCTGTGCTCAGGGATGTGTGCCGAGATCTGTGTGTAGGGATGTCTGCCTACATCTGTCCATAGGGATGTGTTCGTAGGAATGTGTGCCGATGTCTGCTAAGGATGTTTGCTGAGGTCTGTGCGTCGGGATGTGTTCGTAGGGACGTGTGCCGAGGTCTGTGTGTCGGGAAGTGTTCGTAGGGACGTGTGCCGATGTCTGTGCGTCGGGAAGTGTTCGTAGGGACGTGTGCCGAGGTCTGTGCGTCGGGATGTGTTCGTAGTGACGTGTGCCGAGATCTGTGCGTAGTTATGTTCTTAGATCTGTGCGTAGAGATGTCTGCCGAAGTCTGTCCATAGGTATGCGTGCCGAGGTCTGTGCAGAGGGATGTGTTCGTAGTGATGTGGTTCGATGTCTGTGCATATGCATGTGTTCGTAGGGACGTTTGCCGGGGTCTCTACGTCGGGATGTGTTCGTTGGAACATGTGCCGAGGTCTGTGCATTGTGAAGTGTTCATAGGAACGTGTGCCGAGGTCTGTGCGTCGGGATGTGTTCGTAGGGACGTGTGCCGAGGTATGTGCTCAGGGATGTGTGCCGAGGTCTGTGCTCAGGGATGTGTGCAGAGGTCTGTGTGTAGGGATGTTTTCCGAGGTCAGTGCGTAGGGATGTGTTCGTAAGGACGTTTGCTGAGGTCTGTGCGTCGGGATGTGTTCGTAGGGACGTGTGCCGAGATCTGTGCGTAGTTATGTGCCTAGATCTGTGCGTAGAGATTTCTGCCGAAGTCTGTCCATAGGGATGTGTTCGTAGGAATGTGTGCCGATGTCTGCGCTCAGGGACGTGTGCTGAGGTCTATGCGTCGGGAAGTGTTCGTTGGGACGTGTGCCGAGGTCTGTGCTCAGGGATGTGTGCCGGGGTCTGTGGTCAGGGATGTGTGCCGAGAACTGTGCGTAGGGATGTTTTCCGAGGTCTGTGCGTAGTGATGGTTTCGTAAGGATGTTTGCTGAGGTCTGTGCGTCGGGATTTGTTCGTAGGGACGTGTGCCGAGATCTGTGTGTCGGGAAGTGTTCGTAGGGACGTGTGCCGAGGTATGTGCTCAGGGATTTATGCCGAAGTCTTTCCTCAGGGATGTGTGCAGAGGTCTGTGCTCAGGGATGTGTGCCGAGATCTGTGTGTAGGGATGTCTGCCCATGTCTGTCCATAGGGATGTGTTTGTAGGAATGTGTGCCGATGTCTGCGCTCAGGGACGTGTGCCGAGGTCTGTGCGTCGGGAAGTGTTCGTTGGGACTTGTGCCGAGGTCTCTGCGTCGGGAATTGTTCGTTGGGACTTGTGCCGAGGTCTGTGCGTCGGGAAGTGTTCGTTGGGACTTGTGCCGAGGTCTGTGCGTCGGGATGTGTGCCGAGGTCTGTACTCAGGTATGTATGCCGAGGTCTGTGCGCCGAAATCTGTGCGGAGAGATCTGTGCGTAGGGATGTCTGCCTACGTCTGTCCATAGGGATGTGTCCGTAGGAATGTGTGCCGATGTCTGCGCTCAGGGACGTGTGCTGAGGTCTGTGCGTCGGGAAGTCTTTGTTGGGACGTGTGCCGAGGTCTGTGCGTCAGGATGTGTTCGAAGGGACGTGTGCCGAGGTATGTGCTCAGGTATGTGTGCCCAGGTCTGTGCTCAGGGATGTGTGCCGTGGTCTGTGGTCAGGGATGTGTGCCGAGGACTGTGCGTAGGGATGTGTGCCGAGGTCAGTGCATAGGGATGTGTTCGTAAGGACGTTTGCTGAGGTCTGTGCGTCGGGATGTGTTCGTAGGGACGTGTGCCGAGATCTGTGCGTAGTTATGTGCCTAGATCTGTGCGTAGAGATTTCTGCCGAAGTCTGTCCATAGGGACGTTTGCCGAGGTCTGTACGTCGGGATGTGTTTGTAGGGACGTGTGCCGAGGTCTGTGTGTCGGGAAGTGTTCGTAGGGACGTGTGCCGATGTCTGTGCGTCGGGATATGTTCATAGGGACGTGTGCCGAGGTATGTGCTCAGGGATTTATTCCGAAGTCTTTGCTCAGGGATGTGTGCAGAGGTCTGTGCTCAGGGATGTGTGCCGAGATCTGTGTGTAGGGATGTCTGCCTACATCTGTCCATAGGGATGTGTTCGTAGGAATGTGTGCCGATGTCTGCTAAGGATGTTTGCTGAGGTCTGTGCGTCGGGATGTGTTCGTAGGGACGTGTGCCGAGGTCTGTGTGTCGGGAAGTGTTCGTAGGGACGTGTGCCGATGTCTGTGCGTCGTGAAGTGTTCGTAGGGACGTGTGCCGAGGTCTGTGCGTCGGGATGTGTTCGTAGTGACGTGTGCCGAGATCTGTGCGTAGTTATGTTCTTAGATCTGTGCGTAGAGATGTCTGCCGAAGTCTGTCCATAGGTATGCGTGCCGAGGTCTGTGCAGAGGGATGTGTTCGTAGTGATGTGGTTCGATGTCTGTGCATATGCATGTGTTCGTAGGGACGTTTGCCGGGGTCTCTACGTCGGGATGTGTTCGTTGGAACATGTGCCGAGGTCTGTGCATTGTGAAGTGTTCATAGGAACGTGTGCCGAGGTCTGTGCGTCGGGATGTGTTCGTAGGGACGTGTGCCGAGGTATGTGCTCAGGGATGTGTGCCGAGGTCTGTGCTCAGGGATGTGTGCAGAGGTCTGTGTGTAGGGATGTTTTCCGAGGTCAGTGCGTAGGGATGTGTTCGTAAGGACGTTTGCTGAGGTCTGTGCGTCGGGATGTGTTCGTAGGGACGTGTGCCGAGATCTGTGCGTAGTTATGTGCCTAGATCTGTGCGTAGAGATTTCTGCCGAAGTCTGTCCATAGGGATGTGTTCGTAGGAATGTGTGCCGATGTCTGCGCTCAGGGACGTGTGCTGAGGTCTATGCGTCGGGAAGTGTTCGTTGGGACGTGTGCCGAGGTCTGTGCTCAGGGATGTGTGCCGGGGTCTGTGGTCAGGGATGTGTGCCGAGAACTGTGCGTAGGGATGTTTTCCGAGGTCTGTGCGTAGTGATGGTTTCGTAAGGATGTTTGCTGAGGTCTGTGCGTCGGGATTTGTTCGTAGGGACGTGTGCCGAGATCTGTGTGTCGGGAAGTGTTCGTAGGGACGTGTGCCGAGGTATGTGCTCAGGGATTTATGCCGAAGTCTTTCCTCAGGGATGTGTGCAGAGGTCTGTGCTCAGGGATGTGTGCCGAGATCTGTGTGTAGGGATGTCTGCCCATGTCTGTCCATAGGGATGTGTTTGTAGGAATGTGTGCCGATGTCTGCGCTCAGGGACGTGTGCCGAGGTCTGTGCGTCGGGAAGTGTTCGTTGGGACTTGTGCCGAGGTCTCTGCGTCGGGAATTGTTCGTTGGGACTTGTGCCGAGGTCTGTGCGTCGGGAAGTGTTCGTTGGGACTTGTGCCGAGGTCTGTGCGTCGGGATGTGTGCCGAGGTCTGTACTCAGGTATGTATGCCGAGGTCTGTGCGCCGAAATCTGTGCGGAGAGATCTGTGCGTAGGGATGTCTGCCTACGTCTGTCCATAGGGATGTGTCCGTAGGAATGTGTGCCGATGTCTGCGCTCAGGGACGTGTGCTGAGGTCTGTGCGTCGGGAAGTCTTTGTTGGGACGTGTGCCGAGGTCTGTGCGTCAGGATGTGTTCGAAGGGACGTGTGCCGAGGTATGTGCTCAGGTATGTGTGCCCAGGTCTGTGCTCAGGGATGTGTGCCGTGGTCTGTGGTCAGGGATGTGTGCCGAGGACTGTGCGTAGGGATGTGTGCCGAGGTCAGTGCATAGGGATGTGTTCGTAAGGACGTTTGCTGAGGTCTGTGCGTCGGGATGTGTTCGTAGGGACGTGTGCCGAGATCTGTGCGTAGTTATGTGCCTAGATCTGTGCGTAGAGATTTCTGCCGAAGTCTGTCCATAGGGACGTTTGCCGAGGTCTGTACGTCGGGATGTGTTTGTAGGGACGTGTGCCGAGGTCTGTGTGTCGGGAAGTGTTCGTAGGGACGTGTGCCGATGTCTGTGCGTCGGGATATGTTCATAGGGACGTGTGCCGAGGTATGTGCTCAGGGATTTATTCCGAAGTCTTTGCTCAGGGATGTGTGCAGAGGTCTGTGCTCAGGGATGTGTGCCGAGATCTGTGTGTAGGGATGTCTGCCTACATCTGTCCATAGGGATGTGTTCGTAGGAATGTGTGCCGATGTCTGCTAAGGATGTTTGCTGAGGTCTGTGCGTCGGGATGTGTTCGTAGGGACGTGTGCCGAGGTCTGTGTGTCGGGAAGTGTTCGTAGGGACGTGTGCCGATGTCTGTGCGTCGTGAAGTGTTCGTAGGGACGTGTGCCGAGGTCTGTGCGTCGGGATGTGTTCGTAGTGACGTGTGCCGAGATCTGTGCGTAGTTATGTTCTTAGATCTGTGCGTAGAGATGTCTGCCGAAGTCTGTCCATAGGTATGCGTGCCGAGGTCTGTGCAGAGGGATGTGTTCGTAGTGATGTGGTTCGATGTCTGTGCATATGCATGTGTTCGTAGGGACGTTTGCCGGGGTCTCTACGTCGGGATGTGTTCGTTGGAACATGTGCCGAGGTCTGTGCATTGTGAAGTGTTCATAGGAACGTGTGCCGAGGTCTGTGCGTCGGGATGTGTTCGTAGGGACGTGTGCCGAGGTATGTGCTCAGGGATGTGTGCCGAGGTCTGTGCTCAGGGATGTGTGCAGAGGTCTGTGTGTAGGGATGTTTTCCGAGGTCAGTGCGTAGGGATGTGTTCGTAAGGACGTTTGCTGAGGTCTGTGCGTCGGGATGTGTTCGTAGGGACGTGTGCCGAGATCTGTGCGTAGTTATGTGCCTAGATCTGTGCGTAGAGATTTCTGCCGAAGTCTGTCCATAGGGATGTGTTCGTAGGAATGTGTGCCGATGTCTGCGCTCAGGGACGTGTGCTGAGGTCTATGCGTCGGGAAGTGTTCGTTGGGACGTGTGCCGAGGTCTGTGCTCAGGGATGTGTGCCGGGGTCTGTGGTCAGGGATGTGTGCCGAGAACTGTGCGTAGGGATGTTTTCCGAGGTCTGTGCGTAGTGATGGTTTCGTAAGGATGTTTGCTGAGGTCTGTGCGTCGGGATTTGTTCGTAGGGACGTGTGCCGAGATCTGTGTGTCGGGAAGTGTTCGTAGGGACGTGTGCCGAGGTATGTGCTCAGGGATTTATGCCGAAGTCTTTCCTCAGGGATGTGTGCAGAGGTCTGTGCTCAGGGATGTGTGCCGAGATCTGTGTGTAGGGATGTCTGCCCATGTCTGTCCATAGGGATGTGTTTGTAGGAATGTGTGCCGATGTCTGCGCTCAGGGACGTGTGCCGAGGTCTGTGCGTCGGGAAGTGTTCGTTGGGACTTGTGCCGAGGTCTCTGCGTCGGGAATTGTTCGTTGGGACTTGTGCCGAGGTCTGTGCGTCGGGAAGTGTTCGTTGGGACTTGTGCCGAGGTCTGTGCGTCGGGATGTGTGCCGAGGTCTGTACTCAGGTATGTATGCCGAGGTCTGTGCGCCGAAATCTGTGCGGAGAGATCTGTGCGTAGGGATGTCTGCCTACGTCTGTCCATAGGGATGTGTCCGTAGGAATGTGTGCCGATGTCTGCGCTCAGGGACGTGTGCTGAGGTCTGTGCGTCGGGAAGTCTTTGTTGGGACGTGTGCCGAGGTCTGTGCGTCAGGATGTGTTCGAAGGGACGTGTGCCGAGGTATGTGCTCAGGTATGTGTGCCCAGGTCTGTGCTCAGGGATGTGTGCCGTGGTCTGTGGTCAGGGATGTGTGCCGAGGACTGTGCGTAGGGATGTGTGCCGAGGTCAGTGCATAGGGATGTGTTCGTAAGGACGTTTGCTGAGGTCTGTGCGTCGGGATGTGTTCGTAGGGACGTGTGCCGAGATCTGTGCGTAGTTATGTGCCTAGATCTGTGCGTAGAGATTTCTGCCGAAGTCTGTCCATAGGGACGTTTGCCGAGGTCTGTACGTCGGGATGTGTTTGTAGGGACGTGTGCCGAGGTCTGTGTGTCGGGAAGTGTTCGTAGGGACGTGTGCCGATGTCTGTGCGTCGGGATATGTTCATAGGGACGTGTGCCGAGGTATGTGCTCAGGGATTTATTCCGAAGTCTTTGCTCAGGGATGTGTGCCGAGACGCGGGGGCAGGGAGCCCGGCGCCCCGCCGAGGTATGGCTCAGGGATTTATGCCGAAGTCTTTCCTCAGGGATGTGTGCAGAGGTCTGTGCTCAGGGATGTGTGCCGAGGGAGATCTGTGCGTAGGGATGTCTGCCTACATCTGTCCATAGGGATGTGTTCGTAGGAATGTGTGCCGATGTCTGCCCGCGTGTGCGCTTGCGTCGGGGGTTCGTTGGGACGTGTGCCGAGGCTGTCTCGGGTGTGTGGTCGCGGGAGTGTCCAGCTTCGTAGGGATGTGTGCCGAGGTCTGTGCGTAGGGAGTTTCGTAAGGACGTTGCTGAGGTCTGTCGTCAGGATGTGTTCGTGGGAGTTGCCGAGATCTGTGGTAGTTATGTGCCTAGATCTGTCGAGAGTTCTCCAGCTGCCTAGACGCAGGCTGAGGATGTGTCGTGGGGTGTCGAGGTCTGTCCGAGGTCTGTGCCGAGGTCTGTGCTCGGGATTGTTCGAGGGACGTGTGCCGAGGTATGTGCTCAGGATGTGGCCGAGGCTGTCCGGTTCTCCAGTCTGTCAGGGAGTGTCGAGGCTGTGTGAGGGATGTTCCAGCTGTCGTAGGGATGTGTTCATAAGGATGTTTGCTGAGGTCTGTGCGTCGGGATGTGTTCGTAGGGACGTGTGCCGAGGTCTGTGTGTCGGGAAGTGTTCGTAGGGACGTGTGCCGATGTCTGTGCGTCGGGATATGTTCATAGGGACGTGTGCCGAGGTTCCGTTCCAGTCTTCTCAGGATGTGTCAGAGGTCTGTCTCAGGGATGTGTCCGAGATCTGTGCGTGGGATGCTGCCTACGTCTGTCCATAGGGATGTGTTCGTAGGAGGGCCGAGCTCGCTCAGGGACGTGTGCCGAGGTCTGTGCGTCGGGAAGTGTTCGTTGGGACGTGTGCCGAGGTCTGTGCGTCGGGATGTGTGCCGAGGTATGTGCTCAGGTATGTGTGCCGAGGTCTGTGCACAGGGATGTGTGCCGAAATCTGTGCGTAGAGATCTGTGCGTAGGGATGTCTGCCTACGTCTGTCCATAGGGATGTGTCCGTAGGAATGTGTGCCGAGGTCTGTGCGTCGGGAAGTGTTCGTTGGGACGTGTGCCGAGGTCTGTGCGTCAGGATGTGTTCGTAGGGACGTGTGCCGAGGTATGTGCTCAGGTATGTGTGCCGAGGTCTGTGCTCAGGGATGTGTGCCGTGGTCTGTGGTCAGGGATGTGTGCCGAGGACTGTGCGTAGGGATGTGTGCCGAGGTCAGTGCGTCGTGGGCCGGCGGGCCCAAGCTTCCATAGGGCGCCGGGACGTGGCGAGGCCGGGGGGGGCGGGGCGCGGGTCGCCGGCGGGCCCGAACTGTGCGGAAGGTTCGGGGACGTGCCGAGGTATGGCCGGGATTATGCCGAAGTCTTTCCTCAGGAGCAAGGCCCGGGAGGCCGAGACTGTGGCCCACGCTGCCCACCGATGCTGCGCTCAGGGACGTGTGCCGACGGCCGGAATCTGCGGGCCGGGGCCCCCAGCACCCGCCAGTCGGCATAGGGAGTGTTCGTAAGGACGTTTGCTGAGGTCTTGCGTCGGGATGTGTTCGTAGGGACGTGTGCCAGATGCGTAGTTATTCCTAACTTGCTATCTCCGTCTTCCATAGACGTTTCCAGGCTTCCTTCGCCGCTTGTGTCGGGAGTGTTCGTAGGGACGTGTGCCAGCTGTGCCGATAGTTCATAGGACGTGTGCCGGTATGTGCTCAGGATTTATTCCAAGTCTTTGCTCAGGATGTGTGCAGAGGTCTGTGCTCAGGAGTGTGCCGAGATCTGTGTGTAGGGATGTCTGCCTACATCTGTCCATAGGGATGTGTTCGTAGGAAGTGCCAGCTCAGGATGTTTGCTGAGGCTGTGCGTCGGGATGTGTTCGTAGGGACGTGTGCCGAGGTCTGTGTGTCGGGAAGTGTTCGTAGGGACGTGTGCCGATGTCTGTGCGTCGTGAAGTGTTCGTAGGGACGTGTGCCGAGGTCTGTGCGTCGGGATGTGTTCGTAGTGACGTGTGCCGAGATCTGTGCGTAGTTATGTTCTTAGATCTGTGCGTAGAGATGTCTGCCGAAGTCTGTCCATAGGTATGCGTGCCGAGGTCTGTGCAGAGGGATGTGTTCGTAGTGATGTGGTTCGATGTCTGTGCATATGCATGTGTTCGTAGGGACGTTTGCCGGGGTCTCTACGTCGGGATGTGTTCGTTAGAACATGTGCCGAGGGCTGTGCATTGTGAAGTGTTCATAGGAACGTGTGCCGAGGTCTGTGCGTCGGGATGTGTTCGTAGGGACGTGTGCCGAGGTATGTGCTCAGGGATGTGTGCCGAGGTCTGTGCTCAGGGATGTGTGCAGAGGTCTGTGTGTAGGGATGTTTTCCGAGGTCAGTGCGTAGGGATGTGTTCGTAAGGACGTTTGCTGAGGTCTGTGCGTCGGGATGTGTTCGTAGGGACGTGTGCCGAGATCTGTGCGTAGTTATGTGCCTAGATCTGTGCGTAGAGATTTCTGCCGAAGTCTGTCCATAGGGATGTGTTCGTAGGAATGTGTGCCGATGTCTGCGCTCAGGGACGTGTGCTGAGGTCTATGCGTCGGGAAGTGTTCGTTGGGACGTGTGCCGAGGTCTGTGCTCAGGGATGTGTGCCGGGGTCTGTGGTCAGGGATGTGTGCCGAGAACTGTGCGTAGGGATGTTTTCCGAGGTCTGTGCGTAGGGATGGTTTCGTAAGGATGTTTGCTGAGGTCTGTGCGTCGGGATTTGTTCGTAGGGACGTGTGCCGAGATCTGTGTGTCGGGAAGTGTTCGTAGGGACGTGTGCCGAGGTATGTGCTCAGGGATTTATGCCGAAGTCTTTCCTCAGGGATGTGTGCAGAGGTCTGTGCTCAGGGATGTGTGCCGAGATCTGTGTGTAGGGATGTCTGCCCATGTCTGTCCATAGGGATGTGTTTGTAGGAATGTGTGCCGATGTCTGCGCTCAGGGACGTGTGCCGAGGTCTGTGCGTCGGGAAGTGTTCGTTGGGACTTGTGCCGAGGTCTCTGCGTCGGGAATTGTTCGTTGGGACTTGTGCCGAGGTCTGTGCGTCGGGAAGTGTTCGTTGGGACTTGTGCCGAGGTCTGTGCGTCGGGATGTGTGCCGAGGTCTGTACTCAGGTATGTATGCCGAGGTCTGTGCGCCGAAATCTGTGCGGAGAGATCTGTGCGTAGGGATGTCTGCCTACGTCTGTCCATAGGGATGTGTCCGTAGGAATGTGTGCCGATGTCTGCGCTCAGGGACGTGTGCTGAGGTCTGTGCGTCGGGAAGTCTTTGTTGGGACGTGTGCCGAGGTCTGTGCGTCAGGATGTGTTCGAAGGGACGTGTGCCGAGGTATGTGCTCAGGTATGTGTGCCCAGGTCTGTGCTCAGGGATGTGTGCCGTGGTCTGTGGTCAGGGATGTGTGCCGAGGACTGTGCGTAGGGATGTGTGCCGAGGTCAGTGCATAGGGATGTGTTCGTAAGGACGTTTGCTGAGGTCTGTGCGTCGGGATGTGTTCGTAGGGACGTGTGCCGAGATCTGTGCGTAGTTATGTGCCTAGATCTGTGCGTAGAGATTTCTGCCGAAGTCTGTCCATAGGGACGTTTGCCGAGGTCTGTACGTCGGGATGTGTTTGTAGGGACGTGTGCCGAGGTCTGTGTGTCGGGAAGTGTTCGTAGGGACGTGTGCCGATGTCTGTGCGTCGGGATATGTTCATAGGGACGTGTGCCGAGGTATGTGCTCAGGGATTTATTCCGAAGTCTTTGCTCAGGGATGTGTGCAGAGGTCTGTGCTCAGGGATGTGTGCCGAGATCTGTGTGTAGGGATGTCTGCCTACATCTGTCCATAGGGATGTGTTCGTAGGAATGTGTGCCGATGTCTGCTAAGGATGTTTGCTGAGGTCTGTGCGTCGGGATGTGTTCGTAGGGACGTGTGCCGAGGTCTGTGTGTCGGGAAGTGTTCGTAGGGACGTGTGCCGATGTCTGTGCGTCGTGAAATGTTCGTAGGGACGTGTGCCGAGGTCTGTGCGTCGGGATGTGTTCGTAGTGACGTGTGCCGAGATCTGTGCGTAGTTATTTCTTAGATCTGTGCGTAGAGATGTCTGCCGAAGCTCCATAGGAGCTGCCGAGGTCTGTCAAGGGAGTGTTCGTAGGATGGGCGAGTCTCATATGCAGCAACGCCGGGGCCTACTCGAGCGTTGGACATTCGGCTCGGTCTAGGAACGTGTGCCAGGTCTGTGCGTCGGGATGTGTTCGTAGGGACGTGTGCCGAGGTATGTGCTCGGGATGTGTGCCGAGGTCTTGCCAGGGATGTGCGAGGTCTGTGTGTAGGGATTCCGAGGCGTCTAGGGAGTAGGACGTTCTCGTGCTCGGGATTTCGTAGGACGTGGCCAGACTTGCGTAGTTATGCCTAGACGTCGTAGAGATCTGCCACTTCCATAGGGATGGTTAGGAATGTGCCGTGTCTCGCCAGGGACGTGTGCTGGGTCTTCGGGGAGGTCGTTGGGACGGTGCCGGGTCTGTGCCGGAGGGCCGGGCTTGGCGGATGTGCCGAGACTGCGGGTTTCCGGTCTGCGTGGAGGTTCTAGGAGTGCTGGCTGTGCGCGGGTTTCTAACGGGCCGCTTTGTCGGGAAGTGTTCGTAGGGACGTGTGCCGAGGTATGTGCTCAGGGATTTATGCCGAAGTCTTTCCTCAGGGATGTGTGCAGAGGTCTGTGCTCAGGGATGTGTGCCGAGACTGTGTGTAGGGATGTCTGCCCATGTCTGTCCATAGGGATGTGTTTGTAGGAATGTGTGCCGATGTCTGCGCTCAGGGACGTGTGCCGAGGCTGTGCGTCGGGAAGTGTTCGTTGGGACTTGTGCCGAGGTCTCTGCGTCGGGAATTTCGTTGGACTGTCCGAGGTCTGTGCGTCGGGAAGTGTTCGTTGGGACTTGTGCCGAGGTCTGTGCGTCGGGATGTGTGCCGAGGTCTGTACTCAGGTATGTATGCCGAGGTCTGTGCGCCGAAATCTGTGCGGAGAGATCTGTGCGTAGGGATGTCTGCCTACGTCTGTCCATAGGGATGTGTCCGTAGGAATGTGTGCCGATGTCTGCGCTCAGGGACGTGTGCTGAGGTCTGTGCGTCGGGAAGTCTTTGTTGGGACGTGTGCCGAGGTCTGTGCGTCAGGATGTGTTCGAAGGGACGTGTGCCGAGGTATGTGCTCAGGTATGTGTGCCCAGGTCTGTGCTCAGGGATGTGTGCCGTGGTCTGTGGTCAGGGATGTGTGCCGAGGACTGTGCGTAGGGATGTGTGCCGAGGTCAGTGCATAGGGATGTGTTCGTAAGGACGTTTGCTGAGGTCTGTGCGTCGGGATGTGTTCGTAGGGACGTGTGCCGAGATCTGTGCGTAGTTATGTGCCTAGATCTGTGCGTAGAGATTTCTGCCGAAGTCTGTCCATAGGGACGTTTGCCGAGGTCTGTACGTCGGGATGTGTTTGTAGGGACGTGTGCCGAGGTCTGTGTGTCGGGAAGTGTTCGTAGGGACGTGTGCCGATGTCTGTGCGTCGGGATATGTTCATAGGGACGTGTGCCGAGGTATGTGCTCAGGGATTTATTCCGAAGTCTTTGCTCAGGGATGTGTGCAGAGGTCTGTGCTCAGGGATGTGTGCCGAGATCTGTGTGTAGGGATGTCTGCCTACATCTGTCCATAGGGATGTGTTCGTAGGAATGTGTGCCGATGTCTGCTAAGGATGTTTGCTGAGGTCTGTGCGTCGGGATGTGTTCGTAGGGACGTGTGCCGAGGTCTGTGTGTCGGGAAGTGTTCGTAGGGACGTGTGCCGATGTCTGTGCGTCGTGAAGTGTTCGTAGGGACGTGTGCCGAGGTCTGTGCGTCGGGATGTGTTCGTAGTGACGTGTGCCGAGATCTGTGCGTAGTTATGTTCTTAGATCTGTGCGTAGAGATGTCTGCCGAAGTCTGTCCATAGGTATGCGTGCCGAGGTCTGTGCAGAGGGATGTGTTCGTAGTGATGTGGTTCGATGTCTGTGCATATGCATGTGTTCGTAGGGACGTTTGCCGGGGTCTCTACGTCGGGATGTGTTCGTTGGAACATGTGCCGAGGTCTGTGCATTGTGAAGTGTTCATAGGAACGTGTGCCGAGGTCTGTGCGTCGGGATGTGTTCGTAGGGACGTGTGCCGAGGTATGTGCTCAGGGATGTGTGCCGAGGTCTGTGCTCAGGGATGTGTGCAGAGGTCTGTGTGTAGGGATGTTTTCCGAGGTCAGTGCGTAGGGATGTGTTCGTAAGGACGTTTGCTGAGGTCTGTGCGTCGGGATGTGTTCGTAGGGACGTGTGCCGAGATCTGTGCGTAGTTATGTGCCTAGATCTGTGCGTAGAGATTTCTGCCGAAGTCTGTCCATAGGGATGTGTTCGTAGGAATGTGTGCCGATGTCTGCGCTCAGGGACGTGTGCTGAGGTCTATGCGTCGGGAAGTGTTCGTTGGGACGTGTGCCGAGGTCTGTGCTCAGGGATGTGTGCCGGGGTCTGTGGTCAGGGATGTGTGCCGAGAACTGTGCGTAGGGATGTTTTCCGAGGTCTGTGCGTAGTGATGGTTTCGTAAGGATGTTTGCTGAGGTCTGTGCGTCGGGATTTGTTCGTAGGGACGTGTGCCGAGATCTGTGTGTCGGGAAGTGTTCGTAGGGACGTGTGCCGAGGTATGTGCTCAGGGATTTATGCCGAAGTCTTTCCTCAGGGATGTGTGCAGAGGTCTGTGCTCAGGGATGTGTGCCGAGATCTGTGTGTAGGGATGTCTGCCCATGTCTGTCCATAGGGATGTGTTTGTAGGAATGTGTGCCGATGTCTGCGCTCAGGGACGTGTGCCGAGGTCTGTGCGTCGGGAAGTGTTCGTTGGGACTTGTGCCGAGGTCTCTGCGTCGGGAATTGTTCGTTGGGACTTGTGCCGAGGTCTGTGCGTCGGGAAGTGTTCGTTGGGACTTGTGCCGAGGTCTGTGCGTCGGGATGTGTGCCGAGGTCTGTACTCAGGTATGTATGCCGAGGTCTGTGCGCCGAAATCTGTGCGGAGAGATCTGTGCGTAGGGATGTCTGCCTACGTCTGTCCATAGGGATGTGTCCGTAGGAATGTGTGCCGATGTCTGCGCTCAGGGACGTGTGCTGAGGTCTGTGCGTCGGGAAGTCTTTGTTGGGACGTGTGCCGAGGTCTGTGCGTCAGGATGTGTTCGAAGGGACGTGTGCCGAGGTATGTGCTCAGGTATGTGTGCCCAGGTCTGTGCTCAGGGATGTGTGCCGTGGTCTGTGGTCAGGGATGTGTGCCGAGGACTGTGCGTAGGGATGTGTGCCGAGGTCAGTGCATAGGGATGTGTTCGTAAGGACGTTTGCTGAGGTCTGTGCGTCGGGATGTGTTCGTAGGGACGTGTGCCGAGATCTGTGCGTAGTTATGTGCCTAGATCTGTGCGTAGAGATTTCTGCCGAAGTCTGTCCATAGGGACGTTTGCCGAGGTCTGTACGTCGGGATGTGTTTGTAGGGACGTGTGCCGAGGTCTGTGTGTCGGGAAGTGTTCGTAGGGACGTGTGCCGATGTCTGTGCGTCGGGATATGTTCATAGGGACGTGTGCCGAGGTATGTGCTCAGGGATTTATTCCGAAGTCTTTGCTCAGGGATGTGTGCAGAGGTCTGTGCTCAGGGATGTGTGCCGAGATCTGTGTGTAGGGATGTCTGCCTACATCTGTATAGGATGTGTTCGAGGAAGTGGCCATGTCTGCTAAGGATGTTGCCGAGGCTGTGCGCGGGATGTGTTCGTAGGGACGTGTGCCGAGGCGGGTGCAGGCGGCCAATGCCAACAGCCTCGGGAGGCGCGCCAGGGAGTGTGCCGAGGGGCCGAGGGAGCCTACTTCTGTCCATAGGGATGTGTTCGTAGGAATGTGTGCCGATGTCTGCGCTCGGATGTGCTTCGACGTGCCATGCAGGGAGTGGCCGCGCGGGAGTTCTAGGCGGCGGGGTCCCGGCAGGGCGAATTCCGAGCTGGCGCGGGATGTGTTCGTAGGACGTTGCCGAGACGTGCAGTATGTGCATCTGACGGGCCCGGCGCCGGAAGGCTACGCGGGAGTGTCGTGGGACGGGCCGAGGCGCCCTCCGAGTCTTCTCGGGAGTGTCGAGGGACGGGCCGAGGATGCCAGAGGCCGAGTCTGTGCCGGGTGTTGCAGCGGCGGCCGTAGGGATGTTTCCGAGGCGGCGAGGGAGTGTTCGTAAGGATGTTTGCTGAGGTCTGTGCGTCGGGATGTGTTCGTAGGGACGTGTGCCGAGGTCTGTGTGTCGGGAAGTGTTCGTAGGGACGTGTGCCGATGTCTGTGCGTCGGGATATGTTCATAGGGACGTGTGCCGAGGTATGTGCCGGATTTATTCCGGCTTTCTCGGGAGTCGCGCCAGAGGCCGAGATCTTGCTAGGGATCTGCCTACCTTCCATAGGGATGGTCGTAGAGCCAGTCCCCGAGCCCCCGAATTTCGTTGGATTCCCCCGTTCCGATCTCAGGCCGGGCCCGGTCCGAGGCGCCGGAGCGAATCTTGCTAGGGATGTCTGCCACGCTTCCAGAGGCCGAGGGCCATCTGCCCAGGGACGTGTGCCGAGGTCTGTGCGTCGGGAAGTTTCGTTGGGACGTGTGCCAGGTCTTGCGTCGATGTTGCCAGATGCCATATGTGCCAGCTTGCCAATGTTGCCTTCATCCAACTTGCTGGGTCCGGTCTGCGGCGGGCTTTGCGGCGGCGGGCGACGGGCCGGACTGTCAGTATCCCCGCCCAACCCGGCGGAGCCGCGGGCGCCGGTTTCCAGGCGGCGGGAGCCGAAGCCCGGATGTTGCGAGGCTGTGCGCGGGAGTGTTCGTAGGACGTGGCCACTCAGTGTCTAGGGACGGCCGGGGCCGGATGTTGCCGAGCTTTCTCAGGTATGTTGCCGAGGTCTGTGCGCAGAGATCTGTGCCGAGAGATCTGTGCGTAGGGATGTCTGCCTACGTCTGTCCATAGGGATGTGTCCGTAGGAATGTGTGCCGATGTCTGCGCTCAGGGACGTGTGCCGAGGTCTGTGCGTCGGGATGTGTTCGAAGGGACGTGTGCCGAGGTATGTGCTCAGGTATGTGTGCCCAGGTCTGTGCTCAGGGATGTGTGCCGTGGTCTGTGGTCAGGGATGTGTGCCGAGGACTGTGCGTAGGGATGTGTGCCGAGGTCAGTGCATAGGGATGTGTTCGTAAGGACGTTTGCTGAGGTCTGTGCGTCGGGATGTGTTCGTAGGGACGTGTGCCGAGATCTGTGCGTAGTTATGTGCCTAGATCTTGCGTAGGATTCTGCCGAAGTCTTCCATAGGACGTTTGCCGAGGTCTGTACGTCGGGATGTGTTTGTAGGGACGTGTGCCGAGGTCTGTGTGTCGGGAAGTGTTCGTAGGGACGTGTGCCGAGTCTGTGCGTCGGGATATGTTCATAGGGACGTGTGCCGAGGTATGTGCTCAGGGATTTATTCCGAAGTCTTTGCTCAGGGATGTGTGCAGAGGTCTGTGCTCAGGGAGTGGCCGAGATCTGTGTGTAGGGATGTCTGCCTACATCTGTCCATAGGGATTGTTCGTAGGAATGTGTGCCGATGTCTGCTAGGGCGGCGCGCGGGATGTTCGAGGGACGTGTGCCGAGGTCTTGTGTCGGGAAGTGTTCGTAGGGACGTGTGCCGATGTCTGTGCGTCGTGAAGTGTTCGTAGGGACGTGTGCCGAGGTCTGTGCGTCGGGATGTGTTCGTAGTGACGTGTGCCGAGATCTGTGCGTAGTTATGTTCTTAGATCTGTGCGTAGAGATGTCTGCCGAAGTCTGTCCATAGGTATGCGTGCCGAGGTCTGTGCAGAGGGATGTGTTCGTAGTGATGTGGTTCGATGTCTGTGCATATGCATGTGTTCGTAGGGACGTTTGCCGGGGTCTCTACGTCGGGATGTGTTCGTTGGAACATGTGCCGAGGTCTGTGCATTGTGAAGTGTTCATAGGAACGTGTGCCGAGGTCTGTGCGTCGGGATGTGTTCGTAGGGACGTGTGCCGAGGTATGTGCTCAGGGATGTGTGCCGAGGTCTGTGCTCAGGGATGTGTGCAGAGGTCTGTGTGTAGGGATGTTTTCCGAGGTCAGTGCGTAGGGATGTGTTCGTAAGGACGTTTGCTGAGGTCTGTGCGTCGGGATGTGTTCGTAGGGACGTGTGCCGAGATCTGTGCGTAGTTATGTGCCTAGATCTGTGCGTAGAGATTTCTGCCGAAGTCTGTCCATAGGGATGTGTTCGTAGGAATGTGTGCCGATGTCTGCGCTCAGGGACGTGTGCTGAGGTCTATGCGTCGGGAAGTGTTCGTTGGGACGTGTGCCGAGGTCTGTGCTCAGGGATGTGTGCCGGGGTCTGTGGTCAGGGATGTGTGCCGAGAACTGTGCGTAGGGATGTTTTCCGAGGTCTGTGCGTAGTGATGGTTTCGTAAGGATGTTTGCTGAGGTCTGTGCGTCGGGATTTGTTCGTAGGGACGTGTGCCGAGATCTGTGTGTCGGGAAGTGTTCGTAGGGACGTGTGCCGAGGTATGTGCTCAGGGATTTATGCCGAAGTCTTTCCTCAGGGATGTGTGCAGAGGTCTGTGCTCAGGGATGTGTGCCGAGATCTGTGTGTAGGGATGTCTGCCCATGTCTGTCCATAGGGATGTGTTTGTAGGAATGTGTGCCGATGTCTGCGCTCAGGGACGTGTGCCGAGGTCTGTGCGTCGGGAAGTGTTCGTTGGGACTTGTGCCGAGGTCTCTGCGTCGGGAATTGTTCGTTGGGACTTGTGCCGAGGTCTGTGCGTCGGGAAGTGTTCGTTGGGACTTGTGCCGAGGTCTGTGCGTCGGGATGTGTGCCGAGGTCTGTACTCAGGTATGTATGCCGAGGTCTGTGCGCCGAAATCTGTGCGGAGAGATCTGTGCGTAGGGATGTCTGCCTACGTCTGTCCATAGGGATGTGTCCGTAGGAATGTGTGCCGATGTCTGCGCTCAGGGACGTGTGCTGAGGTCTGTGCGTCGGGAAGTCTTTGTTGGGACGTGTGCCGAGGTCTGTGCGTCAGGATGTGTTCGAAGGGACGTGTGCCGAGGTATGTGCTCAGGTATGTGTGCCCAGGTCTGTGCTCAGGGATGTGTGCCGTGGTCTGTGGTCAGGGATGTGTGCCGAGGACTGTGCGTAGGGATGTGTGCCGAGGTCAGTGCATAGGGATGTGTTCGTAAGGACGTTTGCTGAGGTCTGTGCGTCGGGATGTGTTCGTAGGGACGTGTGCCGAGATCTGTGCGTAGTTATGTGCCTAGATCTGTGCGTAGAGATTTCTGCCGAAGTCTGTCCATAGGGACGTTTGCCGAGGTCTGTACGTCGGGATGTGTTTGTAGGGACGTGTGCCGAGGTCTGTGTGTCGGGAAGTGTTCGTAGGGACGTGTGCCGATGTCTGTGCGTCGGGATATGTTCATAGGGACGTGTGCCGAGGTATGTGCTCAGGGATTTATTCCGAAGTCTTTGCTCAGGGATGTGTGCAGAGGTCTGTGCTCAGGGATGTGTGCCGAGATCTGTGTGTAGGGATGTCTGCCTACATCTGTCCATAGGGATGTGTTCGTAGGAATGTGTGCCGATGTCTGCTAAGGATGTTTGCTGAGGTCTGTGCGTCGGGATGTGTTCGTAGGGACGTGTGCCGAGGTCTGTGTGTCGGGAAGTGTTCGTAGGGACGTGTGCCGATGTCTGTGCGTCGTGAAGTGTTCGTAGGGACGTGTGCCGAGGTCTGTGCGTCGGGATGTGTTCGTAGTGACGTGTGCCGAGATCTGTGCGTAGTTATGTTCTTAGATCTGTGCGTAGAGATGTCTGCCGAAGTCTGTCCATAGGTATGCGTGCCGAGGTCTGTGCAGAGGGATGTGTTCGTAGTGATGTGGTTCGATGTCTGTGCATATGCATGTGTTCGTAGGGACGTTTGCCGGGGTCTCTACGTCGGGATGTGTTCGTTGGAACATGTGCCGAGGTCTGTGCATTGTGAAGTGTTCATAGGAACGTGTGCCGAGGTCTGTGCGTCGGGATGTGTTCGTAGGGACGTGTGCCGAGGTATGTGCTCAGGGATGTGTGCCGAGGTCTGTGCTCAGGGATGTGTGCAGAGGTCTGTGTGTAGGGATGTTTTCCGAGGTCAGTGCGTAGGGATGTGTTCGTAAGGACGTTTGCTGAGGTCTGTGCGTCGGGATGTGTTCGTAGGGACGTGTGCCGAGATCTGTGCGTAGTTATGTGCCTAGATCTGTGCGTAGAGATTTCTGCCGAAGTCTGTCCATAGGGATGTGTTCGTAGGAATGTGTGCCGATGTCTGCGCTCAGGGACGTGTGCTGAGGTCTATGCGTCGGGAAGTGTTCGTTGGGACGTGTGCCGAGGTCTGTGCTCAGGGATGTGTGCCGGGGTCTGTGGTCAGGGATGTGTGCCGAGAACTGTGCGTAGGGATGTTTTCCGAGGTCTGTGCGTAGGGATGGTTTCGTAAGGATGTTTGCTGAGGTCTGTGCGTCGGGATTTGTTCGTAGGGACGTGTGCCGAGATCTGTGTGTCGGGAAGTGTTCGTAGGGACGTGTGCCGAGGTATGTGCTCAGGGATTTATGCCGAAGTCTTTCCTCAGGGATGTGTGCAGAGGTCTGTGCTCAGGGATGTGTGCCGAGATCTGTGTGTAGGGATGTCTGCCCATGTCTGTCCATAGGGATGTGTTTGTAGGAATGTGTGCCGATGTCTGCGCTCAGGGACGTGTGCCGAGGTCTGTGCGTCGGGAAGTGTTCGTTGGGACTTGTGCCGAGGTCTCTGCGTCGGGAATTGTTCGTTGGGACTTGTGCCGAGGTCTGTGCGTCGGGAAGTGTTCGTTGGGACTTGTGCCGAGGTCTGTGCGTCGGGATGTGTGCCGAGGTCTGTACTCAGGTATGTATGCCGAGGTCTGTGCGCCGAAATCTGTGCGGAGAGATCTGTGCGTAGGGATGTCTGCCTACGTCTGTCCATAGGGATGTGTCCGTAGGAATGTGTGCCGATGTCTGCGCTCAGGGACGTGTGCTGAGGTCTGTGCGTCGGGAAGTCTTTGTTGGGACGTGTGCCGAGGTCTGTGCGTCAGGATGTGTTCGAAGGGACGTGTGCCGAGGTATGTGCTCAGGTATGTGTGCCCAGGTCTGTGCTCAGGGATGTGTGCCGTGGTCTGTGGTCAGGGATGTGTGCCGAGGACTGTGCGTAGGGATGTGTGCCGAGGTCAGTGCATAGGGATGTGTTCGTAAGGACGTTTGCTGAGGTCTGTGCGTCGGGATGTGTTCGTAGGGACGTGTGCCGAGATCTGTGCGTAGTTATGTGCCTAGATCTGTGCGTAGAGATTTCTGCCGAAGTCTGTCCATAGGGACGTTTGCCGAGGTCTGTACGTCGGGATGTGTTTGTAGGGACGTGTGCCGAGGTCTGTGTGTCGGGAAGTGTTCGTAGGGACGTGTGCCGATGTCTGTGCGTCGGGATATGTTCATAGGGACGTGTGCCGAGGTATGTGCTCAGGGATTTATTCCGAAGTCTTTGCTCAGGGATGTGTGCAGAGGTCTGTGCTCAGGGATGTGTGCCGAGATCTGTGTGTAGGGATGTCTGCCTACATCTGTCCATAGGGATGTGTTCGTAGGAATGTGTGCCGATGTCTGCTAAGGATGTTTGCTGAGGTCTGTGCGTCGGGATGTGTTCGTAGGGACGTGTGCCGAGGTCTGTGTGTCGGGAAGTGTTCGTAGGGACGTGTGCCGATGTCTGTGCGTCGTGAAGTGTTCGTAGTGTTCGTAGGGACGTGTGCCGAGGTCTGTGCGTCGGGATGTGTTCGTAGTGACGTGTGCCGAGATCTGTGCGTAGTTATGTTCTTAGATCTGTGCGTAGAGATGTCTGCCGAAGTCTGTCCATAGGTATGCGTGCCGAGGTCTGTGCAGAGGGATGTGTTCGTAGTGATGTGGTTCGATGTCTGTGCATATGCATGTGTTCGTAGGGACGTTTGCCGGGGTCTCTACGTCGGGATGTGTTCGTTGGAACATGTGCCGAGGTCTGTGCATTGTGAAGTGTTCATAGGAACGTGTGCCGAGGTCTGTGCGTCGGGATGTGTTCGTAGGGACGTGTGCCGAGGTATGTGCTCAGGGATGTGTGCCGAGGTCTGTGCTCAGGGATGTGTGCAGAGGTCTGTGTGTAGGGATGTTTTCCGAGGTCAGTGCGTAGGGATGTGTTCGTAAGGACGTTTGCTGAGGTCTGTGCGTCGGGATGTGTTCGTAGGGACGTGTGCCGAGATCTGTGCGTAGTTATGTGCCTAGATCTGTGCGTAGAGATTTCTGCCGAAGTCTGTCCATAGGGATGTGTTCGTAGGAATGTGTGCCGATGTCTGCGCTCAGGGACGTGTGCTGAGGTCTATGCGTCGGGAAGTGTTCGTTGGGACGTGTGCCGAGGTCTGTGCTCAGGGATGTGTGCCGGGGTCTGTGGTCAGGGATGTGTGCCGAGATCTGTGCGTAGGGATGTTTTCCGAGGTCTGTGCGTAGGGATGGTTTCGTAAGGATGTTTGCTGAGGTCTGTGCGTCGGGATGTGTTCGTAGGGACGTGTGCCGAGGTCTGTGTGTCGGGAAGTGTTCGTAGGGACGTGTGCCGAGGTATGTGCTCAGGGATTTATGCCGAAGTCTTTCCTCAGGGATGTGTGCAGAGGTCTGTGCTCAGGGATGTGTGCCGAGATCTGTGTGTAGGGATGTCTGCCTACGTCTGTCCATAGGGATGTGTTCGTAGGAATGTGTGCCGATGTCTGCGCTCAGGGACGTGTGCCGAGGTCTGTGCGTCGGGAAGTGTTCGTTGGGACGTGTGCCGAGGTCTGTGCGTCGGGAAGTGTTCGTTGGGACGTGTGCCGAGGTCTGTGCGTCGGGAAGTGTTCGTTGGGACGTGTGCCGAGGTCTGTGCGTCGGGATGTGTGCCGAGGTCTGTACTCAGGTATGTGTGCCGAGGTCTGTGCGCCGAAATCTGTGCGGACTGAGATCTGTGCGTAGGGATGTCTGCCTACGTCTGTCCATAGGGATGTGTCCGTAGGAATGTGTGCCGATGTCTGCGCTCAGGGACGTGTGCTGAGGTCTGTGCGTCGGGAAGTCTTTGTTGGGACGTGTGCCGAGGTCTGTGCGTCAGGATGTGTTCGAAGGGACGTGTGCCGAGGTATGTGCTCAGGTATGTGTGCCCAGGTCTGTGCTCAGGGATGTGTGCCGTGGTCTGTGGTCAGGGATGTGTGCCGAGGACTGTGCGTAGGGATGTGTGCCGAGGTCAGTGCATAGGGATGTGTT